>JAEQBH010002994.1:1200000-2400000 GCA_016808115.1 Tetrastigma voinierianum | reverse complement strand
TTCCAAGATAATAATTCCCCCGATGAGTATCAACTTGATTGATCACAAACTCGACGCGACCATATCATCGGTCGGGAATTTCTTGAATGCGTTGATGATGGCAAAGCTTTGGTAACAAATCCGCAACATTATCATCGCCTTATTTGCTTCATTTCACCTCATGACTCTTCTGTTCATGAGCGAAGAAAAACTTTGGTGAGATATGCTTGGTTCGCCACCTTGAAGCGTATCCTCTTTGACGGTTTAATACACAGCATAGTCTTCATAAATTGTTGTTGTAATAAGTTGGTAATTCAAAGGTAACCCACATGCATTCCGAATGGGAAAATTACCCACTTTTAACTATACACATTCACGACTTGCTTCATGGAGTGCAACACCAAAGTGATTGGGAGGCGTAGTTGTCAAGTCTCGCTTTAGTCGATCGCTAAGAAATTGCAAGATTGCTACATGTGAATACATACCTTGTTTGTGAGTTGTGCTTTGTGAGGATCGAAAGGTATCCGCATTAGCGCATATCCTTTAGAGTTGATTCCCTTTGAATAAATAACCCAAATCAGATCCCGCCGGGCGTAACATAAGATATGTTTCATGTCATTCCGTTGTCTTTGAGTCAGGTGCAGCAATCTCATTAATCAGGAAAGCAGTATAACAAAGGCCTCACTTGCACTAAGATGGTACTTTAAGACCATGTAGTGCTTAATTTTCTTCTTTGGGACGAAAGTGATATTTCTTAGCATCAAGGGATCTAACAATTATTGGAGAACTTAATAGACGTGCTTTGTCCATGTTAAATTGCTTCAATACCTTTCGGTTATATGTCAGTCGATGTATGAGAATTCTGTTAGACTTATGCTCGATTTGCAGACCGAGACAATATTTAGTTTTTCCTAAGTTTTTCATCTCAAACTCATCCTTCAAATATGTAGCTACTTTTGTGAGCTCTTTAGGAGTCCCAAATAAATTTATATTATCAACATATACTGCAAGGATAGCAAATCCTAATTCTGATTTCTTTATAAAAACACAAGGGCATATAGGATTGTTAATATACCCATCCTTGATCAAATACTCACTCAGACGATTATACCACATTCTTCCAGATTGTTTAAGCCATATATATAATGATTCTCTCAACTTAATCTTGAGTACCTACTTCGTGGTTGTGACGTGTTTACTGAGGCAACTCAAATCCTTCAGGACTTTCATATAAATATAATTTTCTAGCATACCATACAAATAGCAAAGAATTACGTCCATGAGGCATGTCTATCCTTTTGAGATCAATGTACTAATTAAATATTGAACGTAATAATATCCATCACGTATGAATACGTTTCACATAATCAACTTTGTGTCTTTATGAAAACCTTGTGCTACAAGACGTGCTTCAGATTCTAGCAATTTCATTTCTTATCAATACATTTCCTTACAAAACACCCATTTGTAACCTACAAGTTTCAGCGATCATCGGGTGCTGGGACCATAGCCCGCATACTTCTGTGTTTTGCCAGAGAGTCCACCTCTACTTGGATTGCTTCTTTCCACTTCAATTAATCATGTTTACTACGACATTCATCGATTAATCAGGCGGTGGTTCATGATCATCATCTTCTTTAAAATTTCGTATATCGTAGCAAAAATAATTCTATTAATAACCACTTTTGTACGGCCTTCCACAATTCCCGTGGATGGTTAATTTGAAATTTCATCATTGCATAAAAATTCTGTGCATCTCATGATTTTGTATCTCTTCAGGGACTATTGCCTCTTCAGGGACATGTTTCACTTCAATGGCACTTTCCTCTTCAAGGGTTATGATTTTAGAAATTGTGGGAGTAGCCTTTTCAGGAGTGCTCTTTTCTTCAAGACTGGGGTTTTGTTGCCCTTTTATTTTCCTCTTCTTGGGAATTAAATCTTTTGAACCCAAGGGTCGACCACACTTCAGGCGTGTCATAGATGATTCATTAGTTGCCATAATAGCATTTTTTTCCAATTGGTACGCCGACCGTCGGTGTGTCATGTTCCCAGATAGGATTTGGTTACTTCAACTGTATTTGTAAATGCATCGTAATTGGCGGCACCAAGATGGCGATTCTTTTCGTGACTTCCTTGTCACATTGAGCAAAGGTAGTCAATGAGATATGATGATAATTTCAATAATTTACGCCGCTCCTCTTTGTATTATTCCCTTAACGACGGGAAATTGACCTCATCAAAATGGTAATCCAGCCACCGCCTAAAAAACGCTCTCTGTCGCGTTCAAAATGCTTGATGATTGATGGTGAATCAAACCAATGTATATTCCCCTCAATGCCGCTGGAGTGACCCATTTTGTAGATCAAAGGAGGTTCAATCGAACTTGTACAAGGCATCCAAACACTCGTAAATGGAAAAGATTTGGAATTTGACCAAGTACAAATTGAAATGGTGGTTGTTGGTGATTAGCAATAGGTCAAAGGCGAACCAATGCTGCAGTATGTAGAATGGCATGTCCCCAAGCATAAATAGGTAACTTTGTCCTCATAAGTAAAGGGGGAGCAATTAGTGGGAGTCGTTTTATAAAGGCTTAATTATGCTATGCCATTCTGTGTATGTACATGAGCAATTAGATGTTCCACCTCAATTCCAACTGATATGCAATAATCATCAAAGGCTTTAGATATAAATTCACCAACATTATCGAGAGACAAATTTCTTCTTGATTGAATAACTGAAAATGTGCTCAGAACCTTATGATCTCGAGGGAATGAGCCTAGCAAATGCAACATTGCGGGTAGATAATAAGTGCATATGTGACCATCGAGATGAGGCATTTATTAGCACCATGAAATAGCGAAATGGTCCACATGTAGGATGTGAATTGTCCACATATGTCCCCTCGATTCGCTCCAAAAAATGTCGGGATTCAACAAGGACTTTTGTATTTAGATGGTCTAACAACTAATTTTCCTCAGGAACAAGCAAAGACATAGATAATCATTAGACAAAGAATCTCCGTTCTTTAATGGATGTCTATGTGAATTTTCAATAATTCGCTTCATCATTGTTACAACCTTGGGTGCCTAAGTCTACCATGCCAAAGCATAAAATATTTAGGTGAGAGCCACTGTCACCATCATATTTAATTCAATTCGTTGTTATTGCGGTATAATATAATCCTAAAGAAAATCGTGCAATTTTTCCACTACAAGCCTCCGCTTGAAACAATATGAGTAATGCATAAATATTCTTATTATTGTCATATGGTCTCAATATGATATCCATTGTCGACAGATATCTTTAAACTTTGCATATTTTTCCGGATTCGATCAATATAAGGCACGTTATTTCGGAATATCGTACATGAAAATATAATAGTGGCTCTCCCAGAACCTTCAATTGAGTCAGCTGGACATGATATTGTATTTATATTAGCTTCAACTAATGTTATGTGGGAAATATATTTTTGATCCTGAAGAATTGTATGAGTAGTAGCACTATCTGCTAGACATATCTCTCCACCATTTATCTTGGAACCGAGCGATCCAACACAAAGATCTATACCTTAAAATAAAATGTATATTAAATAAATTAAAATAAGCATTGTGTTCAAATAAATAAAGAGAAAGACATACTAAAAAAAACACACGAAAAAAAAATGCATAAAACATCCAAAGACAATAAAAATATTAATTGATGTGACACTTCATCACCAATTATGATCAATTTTAAGCATTCGATCATCGTAAAAATTCAAACATCAAGATGAGTAAGATCCACCGGATCGCCACTATCAATCAAATTTGTTTCATTTTCTTACCTTCTCCTTGGAGTGAGGTTTTGTAAAGTTTAACTAAATGGTCAGCCATATAGCATGTACGTGATCAATGCACCTTCATACTACATTTATAACATTTATTTTCATAATTCGCAGAAGGCTGAAATTGTTCTTTCCCTTGCTGTGTTATATTGTTAGACCACTTGTGGTTTTTTTATGGTATTGATATGACCTCCCCGTGATTGATAATTATTTTGACCATGGCCTTGCCCACGCCATCAGCCACTACCACGACTATGACCACGACCACGAGATGATGCAACATTCACTTCGAGGATAGATGTAGAGCCAGTTGGACGTGATTGGAGATGTTGTAGTAACAACTCATTATTTTGTTAAGCCACAAGAAGACATGAAATTAATTCAGAATATTTTGCAAATCTACGCTCTCGATATTGCTGTTGTAGGAGCACATTCGAGGTGTGAAATGTGGAGTATGGTTTTTTCCAACATATCTGATTAAGTGATTTTCTCTCCACATAACTGCAATTTAGAGCAGATTTTGAAAAGTGCAGAATTATATTCTGTAACTATTTTGAAATCTTACAACCTTAAGTGCATCCAATTATAACGGGGTTTAGGAAGTATAACTGTCTTTTGGTGGTCATATCTTTTCTTTAAATTTTTCCAAAGGACAAGGGGGTCCTTTATCATAAGATATTCATTTTTCAAGCCCTCATTAAGGTGATGGCAAAGAAAAATCATTGCCATGGCATAATCCTGTTGGGACGCCTTATTTTTTTCTTGAATTATATTGCCAAGATTCATAGCAGTAAGATGGATTTCAGCATCGAGGATCAAAGATAAATAGTTTTTCCCCGAGATATCAAGAGCAACAAACTCAAGCTTCGTAAGATTCGACATTCTTGAATTTCTAAGACAATAATATGAGTAACATTAAAATTAAAAAAAATGTTGGTGGAAATAACTTTAGAGCCACATATAGATTATAATTAATATTGAAGCGTAATTGATAGTATAAGAATATGTTATTTTTTTTTATTTATTTATTTATTGAAATTAATTACCAAAACTAATAACAATAATAACAACAATAATAATAATAATAATAATAACAATAATAATAATAATATATTAATAAAAAAGAAAAAAAAGAAATCGTGCCTTATAGTTTTGGTGAAAAAATAAATAAATTATAAAAAACTTCATTATGTTCTCGTCGGAAGAGAGGAGAGAATCTCATGAACAATAAAACTTCTGATTTTTATTGTTTCCTTAATCACTCTCTTACTTCAGGAAGAGAAGAATCTCATGAATAATAAAACTTCCGGTTTATGTTGTTTCCTTAATCACTCTCTTGTTGCAGGAAGAGAGGATTTTTCATGACTAGTATCAAAATTAAAAGACTACAATTATGCTTGAGTAAAAATCATAGTAAAAAATATATATATACCCACCAAACATAAGATCATTACCTTAAAATAACTTGGTTAGAATCTTGTTCTGGTTAGAATTTCAGATCGATAACTGTTGTAAAAGTAATAAAGGTGGAAGAATTTAGATAAGAAATTCTTGTCTTGCATCTATATTTTCAAATGGTCTAAGTCCTCCCTTTTATATGCTCAAAATATTGAATACGAAGAGACAAAAGGGTATAGGAAGGGTTACAAGTCTTAATGGTAAAGGGGGTTATACTTAGACAGAATATGGATGATCATCTACCATAATGAAGAATATGAGTAGTCATCCACCATTATTATAATAAATATTACATAATATTACGAAAATATTACAAATTGGGAAAATCAAGAAGCCTTTATTGAAAAACGTGAAAGGCCAATTCCCCAAAAACCTTTAAAAACAAACGCTGCCAGTTTCAAACATTAATCTCATCCATAAAAAATTAAATAAACAATGATTTCCCAAGGAAATTCGATATTACTAAAAAAAAAATTAAAAATAAAAACTAACTTACCATGTCTCATCCATCCATTGTAGACGTCAATCAAATAAAAAAGCAATGAAAGGCTTATGATTCAATTCTATATCTATGCTTTTGTTCCCACAATTTCCTATACATGTCAAATGTCAATCAAATAAATTATTAAAAGAAGAAAATATTCATAATTGTTCTTCTAGAAATCAGGGAGGATAACAAAACAATGAGAGAACAAAAAAATTACGGGATAGCGATTTTAGTCTCCCAACGTTCCAAATGAAACATACCAAAAATTGAGACATTTTGCTTGGATCAAAATCAGTCTAGAAACTAACTTTTCGAAATTTTTCCCATGATTGTTCATAATAATAATTAGTGCCCAAAAAGTGCTATTTTGAGCCCTATTTATCATAGGTTTTGAGCGCTTTTTATGTACTAATCAACCGACTAAATTGCTTTGTAATGTTAAGGTCTCGCTTATTCCCATCGACGCATTTTGTATTAATTTTTTAGTTTTTGCAAAATATTGATGTCAAATTTGTTGACTCAATCCAAGCACGAAGAATTTGAGTCGAACTTAGTACCAAGTGGCATCGAAACCATATGAAAGAAGAGCAGTAAAAACCGAAAATCGAGCAAAACTTCACGTAAAAGGTGTGAAAATTTCACACTGTGTGAAAATGCTTCTACATTTTCTTGTTTTTTTTGCTCCGTTGACCTCCCGTTTGACTTCCTTTTTGTGATTTTTCCCATTTTGCCCTTCATATATTATGGGTATTGAGGGTATTTTTGTATTTTTGCTTATTTGAGCACTATATGTCGAAATGAAATTCGTAGATGGATCTGATTTCGTCGCCGAATGTAGATAGTTGTCGTGATGAGTTTTCCCGCCTGCTTTTCTTTCCTTCATTTTCTCCCTTTCTTCCACTTTCGGCTACCAAACACCACATGATTTACAAACTCGGGCGATGGTCAAGCAAACTCCTCCATCCTTGAAATGGAGGGCTACTAGGCCAGGTTTTTAGGTAAATGTTGGTTTTCTATTTTTAATGCAAGCATTTATTGTCATTTATGTTTCCATCTCTCACTCTAGGTTTAAATCTCTTAAATGTACCTTGATTAACCTGTATTTGGTAAGCTTTTAAGGTTTAGTGGATGCTTATTGCTAGATCCATTGAGATTCATTAGTTGCCTTCTATTAGTTACTGTAGGGTAGATTTAGGACGTGTTTTTACTGTCCGGGAGCATTTATGCTCAATAAATGCTATATTTCAAAAGGAAAATTATTAAGGTTTAGTTTTTATAGCCAAATGAAGATTCGATTCGGGAAATGACTATAGGTCATCCTCCCAAACGAGGAAAAGGACCCGAGAACCTCTCATTTACCTTCGGACCTCAACCCCAGTAACCTGATGCTTTAAGGAGTTTTTTTTCATATTTTATTTTAGTTCGTTTTCAGTCTGCAAACCATTCACCTCCATTGTTTTTACAAAACCCCTAATCCAAATTGAAATTCACCTGGAAAGCCAATCGCAAATCATTTACACGAAGAACACCCATCCCCGTGGTGTTCGACCTAGATTCACTATATCATAGTGAGTTTTGCTACCAAGTAGTAGAAGAATTCTAGTTTATAAAATGCTGTTGAATCCGCGAAACCTACCGGCACTCGAATCAAATGGCGGTTTGCCGGGATGGTGCTCTAAGTGAAAGTGACGAAGGTTGAACTTGTGGTCCATCACATGTCGTTAATTTTCAACCTGTTCCATCGCTATTTCCCTAGCAAATAACGTTAGGTCGATTCAATTTTATACTGTCCATATACAATTTCTATATATATATAGATATATATATATATATATATATATATATATATATATATATATATATATATATATATATATATATATATTTATTTATTTATTTATTTTTTTTTTTTTTTTGCTAACATTAACTTTTGGTAGCCTCCTGCTTTGTTTTTTGTCTATCACGTGTTTAAGTAATGCTTATAGGAGTTTATGCACCATCAGGGATAGAAACACAAAGAAGTGATTAGAAAGGAGCAGTGCTCCACAAGAATAGAGCTGTGAACTGAGCATACACGGTAGTCAGATGGAGCTTCCACCTGAGGAAGAGCAGAGCCAACAAGGGGCACAAAGGAATCCCAATGCATACAGAACTATGAGGGATCATATAAACCCCCGAGAGTAAGTGCACCTTCCTGCATTGTGCCTCCTCTAGAGGACATAATTATCAAGCCCTACATTATGCCCCTGCTCCCCCCTTTCCATGGAATGGAGGGTGAAAATCCATACTCACACATCCGGGAATTCGAGGAAGTATGCAATACCTTCAAAGAGGACATCTCCAATGTGGATCTGATGAGACTAAAGTTCTTTCCTCTAACTTTGAAGGACAAGGCTAAAATCTGGCTCAACTCTCTGAGGTCGAGAACTATTAGGAATTGGGGAGATATGTAGGCTGAATTTTTACAGAAATTCTTCAACACCCATAAAACCAATAATTTGAAAAGGCAGATTTACACCTTTGCCGCCCAAGAAAATGAGAAATTCTACTAGTGTTGGGAAAGGTACCTGGAGACCATCAATGCCTCATTCTCACCACGCGATTTGATACTTGGGACATTAATCACTTCTATAATGGAATGTCACGGTTATGAAGCAAAGCTTGTCGGGAAACTACTGTGCGGAGATGACTTCATGAGCAAACATCTAGAGGAAGCCATGGACTTCTTGAATTATGTGGCGGAGACTTCAAAAGCTTGGGATGAACCCAACCCCAATAAGGTAGCGCGAGGCCTGTTCAATAAAAAAGGAGGCATGTACTCACTCTCAGAGGACATGGAGATGAAGGCAAAGCTATCCACCTTGGCTAGGAGGTTAGAGGAGCTTGAAATGCGAAATCAACATGAGGTGCGGGCAGTGGCTGAGGCCCCTGTACACATCCAGCCTTGCTTCATTTTCCAGTCCACTGATCATCAAGGAGAGCACTACCTAACTACTCCTTCAGTGAGGGATTTGATGGCTGAGCATGCCAATGTTGTGGGCTAATACAAGCCACCAACCACTGCCCCATACAATAATACATACAATCCTAACTGGAGGAACCATCCTAACCTCTCCTGGAAGCCAAACCCCTCCAAAGATACTCCACCCTTAGTGCAAGACAACAATGCTGTTCCTCATTCAACACAACCACCACCATCCTCATTCCAAGCTTAAGCAAACTATTTTGGAACCCGAGCAAGGTCAGGAAATTTGTAGAGGAGTAGAAGGTCACAATGTACAATTGACTTAATGTGTAGAAGAGTAGAAAGCAGCGAATGTCTAGGCTAATCGTGAGAATCAACACCCACAAGAGCACTCTAATGCCAGAATTACGTTTCAACAATGTTCAAAAGTCACACCCCAGTTGTTCACTTCAAGGTTGACTAACCAGCTACAAGTGCAGGAAAAAGGGAAATTTCCCTCTTAGACAAAGCCCAATCCTAGGGGAGTGCATGAATTGAGCTCTTCTAGTGAGCCAAATCCCAGGATAGATGAAGTTAAAGTAGTTAATACTTGAGAAGTATAGTATGTTAAACAACAATCCCAAACCAAAGTAGAAGAGTTAGAGGCAAAAGGTTTCGAACTGTGAGGAGTTAGTGATTAAAGAAGATGCAGTGAAGAAGGGCACACCTCCACCTTTTCCTCAAGCACTAAAAAGCAAGAAGAAGGCCATCAACCAGGCTGAGATTCTAGAAGTGCTAAGGCAAGTGAAAGTCAACATCCCCTTACTAGACCTGATCAAACAGGTGCCAACTTATGAAAAATTGTTGAAGGACTTGTGCACAGTGAAGAGAGGGTTAAATGTTGACAAGAAGGCCTTCTTGATTGAATGTCACAAGCATCATTCAAAGGCAAGACTCCAATAAATACAAAGATCCTGCAACATTCCTACCATCTCGATGAACATCTAGAGGTACTTTATGCTGCATTGCCAGACTCGAGCTGCTGTCAACCCGTCGCCTTATTTAGTGTATAGGCAGCTAGGTTTAGGAGAACTAAAACCCACTTCCATCACATTGTCCCTGCAGATAGATCCATATTAATACCAAAGGGTACTGTGGAGGATGTTTTAATACAAGTGGACAATCTCACTATTCTCAGACTCTCGCTAGCCATACGTAACCGTTTAGTGGGGACTAATTATGTGCCTATCATTTGGAAGACCTATCTTGGCCACTTCTAATGCAACTATCAACTCGAATTGGAGTTATGCAACTTGCATTCAGGAACATGACTTCAGAACCCAACATCTCCCACTGAAAGTAAAAAAAAAGAAAATGCAACTAAAGGAAGCAACAGAAGCTCAGATAATTGATACTATTATGGAGGAACAAGCTAATCAGCAGCAAATGCAGGATGTTCTAAGTGAGGAGCTGTCTGACTGTTCTGAAGAGCTGCAAGGAACCCAAGAACTATGCACTGTACATGGGCCATGGAGAAAAAATGAAGAAATTATGCCTCTACTGACTAGGGAAGAAGCTAATGAGCCTCAAAAGCTGGATCTCAAGCCTTTGCCTATGGAACTAAAATATGCATATTTAGAGGAACATGAGCAATGCCCAGTTGTCATATCCTCCACCTTTCCGGTGCTACTTAGGAAAAACAGCTATTGGACATCCTCGGGGAGAATAAACGGAGACTATTTCAGGTGGAAAGAATCGACCTAAAGGAATTAGCCCGTGGTTGCACATCATGTCTATTTGGAGGAAGAAAAATCAGTCAGGCAGCCGCAAAGGGAGATTGAATCTCACATACGGGAAGTGGCGTAATGCGGAAGTCATAAAATTTCTGGCCCAGGTATCATTTACCCATGTCAGATAGCACTTGGGTGGTCGAACCCGGAGTTGTGCCAAAAATCGGGGACCAACTCTACGTGCATAATGAGAAGGGAGAGGAAATGCCCACCCGCCTTTACCACAGTTTGGAGCGTATGTATTGATTACAAAAGGTTAAATGATGTGACAAGAAAGGATCACTTCCCTATACCCTTCATGGACCGTCTTCTCGAAAAGAAGAATTTCCCGACCGCCTTTTATTGCTTCTGGATGGCTGTTAGGTACTTTCGAATTAGGATTGCTGCGAAGACCGGGAGAGACGACCACCTTCCACTGCCCATTTTGGCACATAATACTTCCTATAGGGAGGAGGATGCCCTTTGGCACGTGTATTGCCCACATACATTCAGCGATGCGTGTTCGTATCTTCGGTGATTTGGTGGAGTCGCATTATGGAAGTCTATGGATGATATTACAGGTTTATGGAGGGGAGCTTGAAGAGAATGCCGATCAGCAGGAAAAAGTCTTGCATAAGATGTATTGAGAAGACCTGGAAAATGGCCATTTTATGGTCAACTGTGAATTTTATTGGACATATTATTTCCAACAGCACTGAGGTCGACTAGGCAAAATCGAATCGATTTCCAAATTGCACTTTCTCCAACTAATGTGAAGACCAGAGGCAATTTAGGCGTGTGCTTTACAGAGGTTCATTAAGGATTTTTCAAAAATTGCCAAACCTCTTTATAAGCTACAGGAGAAGGATGCCAAATTCATTTGGGATGAAGACTGCTAGAAGAGCTTTGAGGAGCTCAAGGCCTACTTGACCACTACACCAATAGTGAGATCCCCCAACTGGAAGTTACCTTTTGAGGTTATGTGCGTGCAAGCGACCTTGCCATTGAGCGCCTAGGCAGAGAAGAAGGAAACTTATGTAGTCTACTATGCAAGCAAATCAGCTGAATGAGGCAATGTAGGAATTACACCAATTACGTAGAAAGAGCCGCAAAGGGTTCATGCCTTGACAAATTTCATACTAGGTAGGGTTAGACATTGTAATCTTCACAGATCATTCATATTTGAAGTACCTTCTCACCAAGCAAAATGCCAAGGCTAGACTTATTAGGTGGGTCCTCTTTCTTCAAGAACTCAACCTGCAGATCGAGGATAAAAAGGGAGTGAAGAATGTTGTTGCGGATCACCTCTCGCGACTAACCATAGCACACTACACCCACAACCCTCCAATTAATGATGAGTTTCCTGAGGAGTCCCTGTTGCTAGTGGAAAATTCCCCATGGTATGCTCACATTGCCAATTTCTTGGCAACAGGAGAGTTACCAGCAAATTGGAAGGCACAAGACAAGAAGTTCTTCTTCGCAAAAATTAACTCCTACTATTGGGAAGAGCCCTTCTTGTACAAATATTGTGCTGACCAGATAATCAGAAGATGTGTGCCTGAGGGAGAACAACAAGGGATACTCAGCCATTGCCATAAGAATGCATGTGGAGGCCATTTTGCTTCCTAGAAAACTGCCATGAAGGTGCTACAATCTGGGTTTTATTGGCCTTCTCTTTTCAAGGATGCCCACACCATATGTAAGGAATGCGAAAAATGCCAAAGATTGGGGAAAATCTCTCGTCGTCACATGATGCCTTTGAGCCTGATCTTTGTAGTTGATTTATTCGATGTTTGGGGTATTGAATTTATGGGACCATTTCCTTCATCGTTTGGATATGTCTACATTTTGGTGGGAGTCGACTATGTGTCGAAATGGGTTAAAGCAATGCCCTACAGAGCAGCAGACTACAGGGTGGTATTGAAATTCCTAAAGGAGAACATCTTCTCTAGATTTGGGGTCCCTAAGGCCATAATCAGTGATGAAGGTTCACACTTCTGCAATAAACCTTTTGAGAACCTCTTAGCTAAGTATGGTGTAAAGCACAAAGTGGCCACCCCTTACCATCCTCAGGCCGTTAGTCAAGTTGAGCTCTTGACAGGAAATCAAAACAATATTGATGAAAGTGGTGGACTAGTCTCTCAAGCTGTTGGATTCCTTGTGGGCATACATAACAGCATAATAGACCATCCTCGGCATGTCCCCATATCGCCTAGTTTATGGCAAGGCGTGTCACCTGCCTGTAGAAATCGAGTATAAGGCATGGTGGGCAGTCAAAAATCTGAACTTGGATATGGAAAGAGGCTAGAAGGCTCATGATATCAGCGAGCTAGAAAAGGTAGAAATGATGCCTACTTCAAATCGAAGATTGCAAAAGACATATTAAACAAGTGGCATGATCAGGCGATGGCTGCAAAGGCTTGAACAAGGAGACCAAGTCTTCCTTCACCTGTGACTCCCAGCTCCGCCTCTTTAAGACAGCTCAAGTCAGATGAATTTGTTCATTCATCATCCCACCAGGATTCCTTCCTAATGGATCGTGGGCAGTGTAATTCAAGGACAGAATATTCAAGGTCAATGGCGGAGGCTAAAGCCGTATGCGGCCACCTGATGCGCCTTGAACAAGGTGGAGATCCCCCTCCTTGACCCTCCATAAATTCAACAGGATACTCCGAGTTGGCTTGGTCTCCACTGAGACTGAAATGCCACCATTTTTTTTGTGTTTAATGAAATTTATTTGGTTTATTCCAAGTTTTAGTTGTAGCTTGGTTATGATTGCACTTTCTCATTCTCTTATGCACATTCTTACTTTTTTTTTTTTGGAATGTCTTGTTTTTGGGGTGTAGCGAAATCCTCACCCTCTCATCTCTTCCTAATCCAAGCATGGCGGGACAGTGGAGGGCCTGATTTTAGGCCTGGTGTGCCCTTCCTCTCCACCCCCTATTGCCAGACGATCCTCCTCCCGATGAAGTTCTTTCGCGCATCTCATGCTCATGTTTCTGGCACCTTTCTAGCCCCCGCAGTGATCGTGGGTTGAGCCTCTCCACCATCTCTGCTCATCACTTAAAATCCCGGAGGGCCCCGTCAGCAGGGCCCGAACTTTGGACCGGGAGAGTCGTAATTCGAGCCTGAGAGCCCCATTCCCACCTATTCGAGGTCAGCGGATGACCTACCCCGGATGCATCCCGTAAGCTACCTGTGCTCACGGTGCCTTGTTCCATCGACCCATTCTGAGCGATTCAGTTATTGTACCGAGGAAGTGTACTACGAGACATATTCTTGTGCCCGACCTTTCTTTGCGATCCGGCTTCGGAAGATTCTGAGGCTTATTACCTTGATCCTCCACAGGCCTTTTATGACCCAGTATTTAGTTCTTACACCCTCAGTGGTCATCGAGTTTTATCATACCATGACATCCAGGAGAGTACCTTATCCTACGGTTATCCATTTCTCGATTGATGGCCGTGAGGGAACCTTCAAACCCGCAAATGTGCGATCGCGTTCCATTTCCTACTATCTAAGCCAACATCGTGACTGAGGTGTAGCGCCTTGCCTAGGAAATGGTTCGCATATCCCGAGACATAACGGTAGGGTCACATGCTTTTCAGGAGAACTGACTTCCCCCAAGTATGCTCCTTATCAACCATATACTGCAGTCCAACCTCTTCCCACTCCAACATAAAGTACAGCGAAGAGGAGCTATTCTGGAAGCTCTATATCGCATATCCGAGGGTTTTTGGTTCAGCCCTGCTGAGCTTTTCATGATATCCTTGTTCCACTTTGAGGACAAGGTCCACCGTAGGAACCTGACACAGGCTTAATCATTGCCTCTCCTGTTTCCGAGGCTACTATGCTAGGTGTTAGAGCATATGGGTTTTCTTGCTGAGCCCCGATTAAAGCGCCTCCAACATTGCGAGGCCATTCTTACTATTGAAGGTGGCGTCTCTGCAGTCTTAGAAGACCTCCCACCTGGGGACATGGCCCAGGGATATAGCGATTGACCATCCCCTATAGAGGATACGAGGCCCGGTTGCACCATCCTTAGCTCAGTGATCCACGCTCCATAACTACAGCTCGCATCTCACCTCCTAGTGCCTCCAGCTCTATGTAACGTCCGGTTGGACTGGTACATCGGCACCTACGTCGCGGCCTTATCTGCATTATCTGCATAGGATTTTCTGGCTATTATGGATGTAGTGGCACCTTCTCCAGCCACGTCGGCATCTTTTGCGGCGCCCATATAGCCTTGGCGGGAGGATGACTGCACGAGGAAGTGTTAGTCACTTAGACCACCTCCGCCCACGAGAACCCGCCGTCCTCGTGCGATTTAGAGTCACACAGTCACGCCTCTATCTCTGCTCAGTGCCGAGCCTCTTTAGATCATCCTCCGGCAGCAACAACTGATTCTCCTCCAGCTTCATCGTGACTCCTTAGCTTACTTATCTGAGAGGATGACATTCCACAGTTGCTCATCTTTGAGAAAGGTAGCACTTCCTTCTCTAACTTTCCAATCCGAGCCCCATTTAGGACAATGAGATATTTGGTTAGGGGGAGAGTTAGCGAATGAAGTGGCTTTTACATTTTTATTTTGTTGCTATTTTGAGAAAGTTTTTTTTGTGAAGATTAATGACTTGCTGTTTAGTTTATGTTTGTGTAGTTGTTTGTTTTGGTTGTGAAGCTGTTAGTTTCTTTTTGTAAAGCTGAAAATACAGCCATATATCTGTTTATATATACCATAAAGCTCACACTTAAAGTTGCAAAATTACACCCATTTTTTTGTGTTTTGCCTAACTTGCAGTTTGATAAATTGAAACATTGTCCAATGTTGTTGATTTTAGATTGGTTCCATGCTTAATTAAGTGGATGATCAATTAAATTCTTAGTGCTTTCAACCATTTTTCTTCCACCTCTAGCTAATCACACCTTGTACTGTATGGTTTCAACAGTAGAGTTGGCGCCTAACATCCTAAACTTTTAAAACCTATCCTGTAGTTTCGTTGACTACCTTTAAGAGGTTAGGACCCCATGAAAGAAGACGATGAGTCTTCCAAAATAAAGAAGAGAAAAGAAAAAGAAAGAAAAGAAAAAGAAAAAAGAAAAAAAAAAGAAAGAAAATTGCAATGCTTTACCTTGAAACAGAAACACGGTGCGAAGTATATAATTAATCTTGCAAACTTCAGTGCCTAAGCCCAACTCGTTAGAATTGCAAACAGTGCTCATTGTGGGTGAATGGGTGAGGTTGAGCGAGTTGTAGGTGCTGGAGTCTCGAAGTCATTTTAAGTTCGGGGTGAAACCTGAAGAGTTTGTGGTTGAAAAATTCTTATGACTTGATGCCTTAAGCCTTAATTGGTTGGGAGTCATCGGTTGATCCTCGTTACATAGACTTTGGTGAAGTCGATTTCTCAGCATTGCACCCCTGCAATAGAAAAAGAATTTTGGAATAAGAGTGGATCCTGATCTATTTAGGTCGGTTAGTGTACTAGGTTGGGGTAGTAGCTTGGTTGGGGGGAGAGTGCAGTTTGGCAGTTTATTGTTGAGAACCAATCACATAAACACTTAGATTTTGGTGGAAGTTATAGGTTGATTCTTTTGGAAAGGAAACTCTTTTGATGTTGAATTATGTATGACATTCATTCTCTTAAGATGGTTATTGGGCAAGGTTTCGGTGATTCTCATAGAGGGTTAAGCATTACTCATCCATATACTTTTTGAAATACAATTTTTTTAGAAACCTGGTACATTTATTATTTTGTTGCTCTTTCTTTCTTTCTTTCATTGTAAGGGACTAGCAATGTGTCGGTTAAGGGGAAGTGATTAGTGCCCAGTGCTATTTTGAGCCTATTTATCGCATAGGTTTTGAGCGCTTTTTGTGTACTAATCCAACAGTCTTTCCCCGATTACTACGTTAAGGTCCGGTTATTCTATTGATCGCATTTTGTGGCAATTTTGTAGTTTTTACTGTTTTTTGTGCCAAATTTGTTGAGTCGATCCAAGCACGAAGAATTCGAGTCGAACTCAGCATTGCAGATTAGAAACGAGAAGGAAAGAAGAGCAAAAAGATGGAAAATCGAGCAGCTTCACAGAAGGGTGCGAAATTTTTGCACTGTGCGAAAATGCTTATGCATTTTTATTTTTTTTTTCTCAGTTGACCTCCCGTTTGACTTCATTTTTGTGATTTTCCCATTTTGCCCTTCATATATTATGGGTATTGAGGGTATTTTTGTATTTTTGCTTATTTGAACACTCTATAAGCTGAAATGAAATCTTGTAGATGGATCTTGATTTTGCTTCTGCTGGAATAAAGACAGTGTTGGGTGGGAGTTTTCTCGCTGTTTTTCTTTTCCTTCATTTTCTCTCCCCTTTCTTCACTTTCTGTTTGCCAAACACGGGTTGGGATGACAACTCGAGGATGGTGAAGTAACTCCCTCCATCCCCTTGAAGAAGAGGACTTCTTGGGCTAGAGGTTTTGGTAAAATGTTAGTTCCTGGTATAATGCGACATTTATTGTTATTTATGTTCCATCTCTCCTCTAGGTTTAAAATCTCTTAAATGTGCAGCAGTTAACTTGTTGCTTAGCTTTAGGGTTCGATGGATGCTTGTGCTAGATCAATTGAGATTAGTCTAGTTGCCTATTAGTTCTTGTTTGGTAGATTTAGGGGATGTGTTTTCTTGTCAGGGAGCTTTTATCTTTCAATAAATCTTTATATTTCAAAGGAAATTATTAGGGTTCTTGCCAGCGAATGAGAGATGCGGTTTTGGGGAAATGACTATAGGTCATCCTCCCCAATGCAAGAAAAAGGACTTGAGAACCTCTTATTTACCTTAGGACCTCCACCCGGTGGCCGTCTGCCCGAGGTTATTTTCGTATTTTATTTAGGTTCGTTTTGGTCGCAAACCATTCACACTCCAGCATTTTACAAAACCCCTAATCCAAGTGAAATTACCTTTTGAGCCAAGCTTGCAAATCATTTACAAGAAGAACATCGTCCCTTTGTGTTCGACTACAAATGCATTATATTCTTGTTAGCTTTCTTCTGAGGAAGTAGGAAGAATTTAGGTTTATAAATGTGTTGATTAAGGCTGTGCAACCTAATAGCCTGCAGATAAATATCTTCTTCTTATGTTATGACCCTTGGGTCCTCAAATTGGCAAATTGCCCAATTTATCCTTACTTCTTAGATTGTGCAGTTTTTATCATTTTTGCTACTTAGCATTTAAATTCAGGAAAATACAAATTTTCTTTTCTTATCTTTACCAATAAAATAACTTCTTAGTACAGTCGAGTGTTACAAAAATATTATATGAAATATTTTCTATACTAATCTTATTGTAATATTAATTTTTTTTATAAATAAGAAACTTATTAGATATGTCCCTATCATAGAGAGAAAAAAAATATATAAAATAGCGATACGTTAAGATATAAGAAACGGTAAGAGAAACTTAATAGAGTAAGAGGTTCAAATTTTAATTATGATTTTATACTATGATATTTTTTTTATATTGTAATATAATAATTTTTGAAAAAAAAATATTAAAAAGAAAATTAATTTTCAGAAAAAGAATATTTTAATTGAAAATCACTTTAAAGTTAATTATTATTTTTATTTTCCCTTGCACTATGTTTACATAATTCTCCCTTATTTTATCTCCTTTTTTTCTCATTTATGAATGTTGTTGACGTGGTCGATTAAACGACAAAAAAATAAAATAAATAAATAAAATCTGTTTGTATGTGAATTACTTTTATATTTCATGCATTGTTGCTTTTATTCTTTTAAATTCTTGAAATAGATTGAAGGTTTTTATTAGAGATATAGAATTACTAGCAGAGGTTACTCTGTTCACTAGTTAAATTTTATATTTTTACGAAAATTTTATTTTAAATTAAATGCTTTCTAAAGATTTTCCACTCTATGAGGGTCTCGAAAAAGGTCGCGGTCTGCTTTGGGCCCAGTCATGGACGCTTGGGCCCGCCTGTTGGCTCAACGCTATTCTCCTATTATATTTTTATTGTTTCACAAACATGACTACATTTCATATATGAGTTAATCATAAATGTTATCATCATAAGTAGCTTAGTTGGTTAGGGTTGTTAATTTCAAGCATTTGGGAGGAGCTTTAATTCCTCCTTATATATATTATTTAAATTTTATTTTTAAGTTATCGATCGCGCGTGGGCGAGCAGTACATAGTCGCCAAAAATAAATAAGACCTTGACCCATTATGATTGGTCAACGAACACACCATACTCTTTCCTTCCGGCTTGTTAGAGACCATGAGGAGACATTGAAGTGACTAACATTTTATGAGCTAACAAGTACATTTAAGTTATGAAGAATAGGTGTTGCATAATCAAATGGACTATTTACATCTTTAAAAAGAGTCTTATAGGTACTCATTAGCCGTTGATAAGGGTGTAATCGAGTTAGTCAGTCGATAAAAAGTCAAGCTTCGAGGTTGATTTTATTAAAAAAACTTCAGTTTCAAACTTCGGTTTGAACTGTCGACTTATTTAGATGTTTGAACTTGAAACTTAAAAATAATCGAAGTCTCCGGCTACGGCTGGTTGTATTCAATTAACGAATAAATTTAACTTATCTTTCGATGAATATTAAATAATAAAATAGTAAAGTTT
Source organism: Tetrastigma voinierianum (assembly GCA_016808115.1). NCBI lineage: Eukaryota > Viridiplantae > Streptophyta > Magnoliopsida > Vitales > Vitaceae > Tetrastigma > Tetrastigma voinierianum. The sequence goes on along the minus strand of JAEQBH010002994.1, from coordinate 2,380,902 downwards.
GATTAAGATAACTAGAAACTCCAGTGAATATTGTAATCTTTTCGAGCTTACGACGACAAGCTATTCAAGTTCGAGCTTAATTTAATCAACCCCTGATCACATTCAAATATTCTATGAGTCGAATTCATGTAACCCAGAAACAGCAATTGACTCGTTTAAACGCCGGGGACTAGATTGAATTAGGGTCACCGCTCTTTGTAGCTTCAAAACATGCATGGGTTTTGAGTTGGAGATATTAGGCACTACCCATTTAATATGGTGGGTCACAATATTTTCGCTTGGTGTGTTGACGCCATGAATAAAATCATTGATATTTCTTAAGTTAGATTTGTGCAAAGAAAGTTTTGCAATTCTAAAGCTGTATTTTGAAATTTTATTTTCGATTTAAATTTTAGTCAGGAAAACACTATTTAAATATACATATTTGATTTCTTTTATTGAGTTTAGATAATAAATTATTTCATATCGACCAACTCTCTAGCAGACTTATAGTCTCTGTTACAACAAAATATATAAACAGATTATCCCACCTATTCTATCTTTAAAATGTTTTATTCTATACTCATTCTTCATTCATTCAACACACGTCATGTTAGTTTTGCAGGTTCCTGAAAAATTTAAAGAAAAATGCAAGGAAAAGAAAATAGATAAAAGAGTTGAAAGAAAGAAAAAACAAGAAAATAAAGTAAATTAACTCCAACTTATATTATTTTTATTTTCTATTTAAAATCAATTTATTTATATTAACTCATAAATATAGAGATCAATGTTTTAATAAGCGGACTTGTCATTAAACCAAAAAAGTTATCAATTCATGATTCATTAATCAAACTGATGGTCAAATCTCGGTTGAATAGATGATGTGCTAAATATATAATTTATATTTTAAAAAAAATTTAAATTAATTTAAAGCTTTTAAATATGTAATTTAATATTTATAATATTATTGAAAATGAAAAATATAATATTTTAATTTTAAAATTTTATTAATGAAAAAAGATAATATTATATTTGTAATTATATTCATATGTATATTTTTGAAAAATAAGTATATTATTATTATGTTAATGAAAGGGCACTAGCCCAACCAGAGTGGCAATCATGGTGTGAGAGAGAACTTGGTGCCTCTTCTTAATTTTGAGAAGAGTCCACGTATGTGAAAGACTTGAAAAGGTTATAAAGTTATTTGGGGAGGTTTAATTTGAAGACTTGAACTCGATCATTACTTTTACAACGGTTTAGTAGAACACGCTTTAGAGAGAAGGAAATATTAAATGCTTGATACATGCTTTTCTTTGATACAAATCAGCTGTGGATCTAGGAAACTAATAACAGCAATAATTTCGGATCCATGTCAATTATGTTTTTACTACAACATTCTGAATTGATATGTGCATTAAATAAAGTTATTATTTTATGTCTTATATATTGAATCCTTTGATTATTAATCATTATTTTTGGGGATCAATAAATATTCTTGGTTTTACAAAATTAATTTAGCACTTTGGAGGAGGGGTCACTTGGTTTGACATGGGACTAGGAGGATAGGTAGCCTTATTGAACTTAGTCTGACATTAATTATAAGAACCTACGTAATAATAACCACACCCACCCACCCGACACATCCCCACAGAAATATTTTTGTTTCCAAGTATTGTTTGGAGGACTTGACATATTATATTGTAGTTAGAGTCATGGATTAATGGAAAAAACCCAATAATAATAACTACACTCGTCCTTGAGGCCTGGCTCAAGGCAAAGGAGGGACCGATGTAAGGAAGCTCCCAAATTCAAGTTCCATGATAATAGAATAATACAACGGTTTAATAGACAAGTGAATATATATCAAAAAGAAAAAAAATAACCACACCCTCATTTAGGGATGTAATAGAGTCGAATCGATGTAGGCTAAGCTCGAGCTCGACTCGATTAAAACCTTGAAGTTGGATCGGCTTAAAGCTTGAGCACTTTTTATAAGGATTTGGTATAACACACTTTGGGGAGAAGGAAAAGATCCAATGCCCGGCCTGCAACTTTTCTTTGATCACCGTCGCTATAGATTTGGGAGGCCAATAGTATCGCTTTCAATTTTCGGTCATATCAGGTATGTTTTCTACACACTACGAATTAATATGTTTATTTATTCAATAAAGTTATTATTTTTTAATATATTTATTAGGTAATTTGATTATTGATCAATTATTTTTTGAATCAATAAATTCTATTCGTTTTTACAAAATTAATTTAGCACTTTGGAGTCATAATTGGAGGGGTCACTTAGTCTAACATCAGGACTAGGAGGATATGTGTAGCATTATTGAACTTAGTCTAACATCAATTATAAGAACCCTACATTAATAATAACCACACCCACCCACCAGACCCATCCCCACCCAAAAGATTTTTTGTTATTCAAAGTTTTGTTTGGAGGACTTGACATATTATATTGTAGTTAGAGTCAAGAATTAATGGGAAAAACCCAATAATAATAACCACACCCGTCCTTGAGGCCTGGCTCAAGGCAAAGGAGGGGACCGATGTAAGGAAGCTCCCAAATTCGAGTTCCATGATAATAGAATAATACAATAGTTTAATAGATAAGTGAATATATATAAAAAAGAAAAAAAATAACCACACCCTCATTTAGGGATGTAATCGAGTCGAATCGATGTAGAGCTAAGCTTGAGCTCGACTCGATTAAAAAACTCGAAGTTTGAATTCAAATTAAACTCGATCAAACACTTTTTTACAAGGGTTTGATAGAACAAACTTTGGGGAGAAGGAAAGATCTATCTTCAACCCTATATTTTCTTTGATCTCATCCCTTTTAGATTTGGGAGACTAATGACAACCAATAATTTCGGATCCATGCCAAGTATGTTTTCTACATACTACAAATTGATATTCTTTTTAATTTGTTCAATAAAATTATTATTTTGTAATATATTTATTGGGTCGTTTGATTATTGATCAATTGTTTTTTGGATCAATAAATACTCTTAATTTTTACAAAATTAATTTAGCACTTTGGAGTCATAATTGGAGGGGTCACTAATTAGTCTCACATCAAGACTAGGAGGATAGGTGTAGCATTATTGAACTTAGTCTAACATCAATTATAAGAACCCTACATTAATAATAACCACACCCACCCACCTGACCCATCCCCACCAAAAATATTTTTTGTTATTCCAAGTTTTGTTTGGAGGACTTAACATATTATATTGTAGTTAGAGTCAACATTAATGGAAAGAAAAAACCCAATAATAATAACCACACGAGTCCTTGAGGGCTGACTCAAGGCAAAGGAAAGTTGATGTAGGGAAGATCCCAAATTGCGAGTTCCATGAGAATTAGAATAATACTCTAGATTTGCTTGATTGCATATGGAATGCATGGTACCAATTCCAACACATTCAAGCTAATATATTAGCGTACGTATATATTAACATAATTCAATCACATAAAGCATGTTATGTAAATTTTCAATAAAAATTACGCTGAGAATTATCTCGCATGGGCTAATTAACAAGCACAAGCAATTCATTTTGAATCACTCAGCACCATAAAATTCACACAAAAATATTCCGTCACTATTCAAATGAGCAGTGAAACCGCCGAATTAAGGCTGATGGCGTGCCTAAGTAGAATTTTCTCCACTTTCGGTTTAAAGCTATTGAGGCCAGGTTCACGAGGTAAAGCAACCGAGCGTTCACCTTGAATTTACCGGCTCTTAGTGAAGAATAGCATAAGTAGGAAAGATCCCTACCTCTTGGAGTTGTCGGCTCACAGGTGGACTATGGCGTGATGCCGTGGCGTGAAGTAACTTCCATTCTCGCTCCGTCGAAAACCGACGGTCCGATCGGCCGGAATCCTAGAGAGAAGCAACTCCCTCTCTCTCTAAAAAAATAAAATCCAGCTACTGCATCACCCGTTCCAGCCCACTACCCATTTTTGGTCTTTTAATTTGGAAGGCAAACACTATTGCAATTTGTCTTCTCAATTATGATTGTATTAATTCAGCAGTTTTTGTGACTTGTATTTATCTGAAGTGATCGTTTATCAAATCTACTCCTAATCTTGCAACGTGTCGCGAGTCACGTGTTCTGATTATCTGTAATAAGTTTCTGCTTTAGATCTTGGGTTCTTGCCGGCGTGAAATTATTGTCTGGAATTTGACAAATTAAACGTAAATGCATTGAGCCGCGAGTGATTCCAACGGTGAAGTCAGTTTCATCATAGAGATCTAGAAAAATTTCGGGTTTTGTGAGAAATTACCAGTCTTACCACTTTTGAGAAAAGAGTGGAATTTTCTCGGATCTTCCCATATACTCCCCCTCCTTAAAGAATTTAGTCGAAATTGGAATGAATCACAACCTTTCAGCGTCGTATGCAGCGTGCACTAAACCATGCATGTAAACTAGTTATTTTAGTATTAAGCGACTAAACCCGTACCTTCATCCCTAAGCGAAAGGGATAGGTGAATTAAAAATCGTCAATAAATCTCGCTCCCACGTTGACTCCTCCACTCCCGGTCTTTGCCATAGCACCCCTCACTAACCTCACCGGTCTTCGTCAAAACCTGATCCCGGTATCTATAATGTATCTTGAGTCCTCCTCGAAGGTCCCATGGTCTCCGACCTCGATCTCTCCCCCGATCCTTTACATGGAGATGGATCTGGGTGTCTGCTCCGGTATGGAGGCGTGAATGCCTCGTGGACGCGACATGGCGGCCGGTAGAACAGCCCGGTATGCTAGCAATGCCTACCCTCTCGGTATCTCGAAAGAATTGATGAGCACTCGGCGATAAGCTACATAAAACTTATCCAAACGACCGCTCCTCTCTTAGGCATCACCTTGAAGACATGATCAATGTGCTCGAACTCTAAATTGACGTCATACATCTGCATAGCTCTTAATGAGCTCGGTAGTGAGAAGGCCATTGTAAATATAAGCTCACCTTCTCGGAGAGTGTCTCTAATCCAGTCGAGGACCGATGATGGAGCTTTCTCCCACCTCGATCCAACATAATGGTGACTTGCATGGCCTCCCAGCCCTGAGGCCTCATGGTGCCCATCCATTATACTCGCCTAATAAGCATTTGTTTGTAGCGAATTCCCTGGGCAAGTGCTCTTCGACTACTATGATCCGGAGCGTGCTCGCGGCATGTCCTCTAACACTGTATAGTCTCTGCGGTGACCGTACATGCGTGGTGAAAAGTTGTACTCATGGTCAGCCGTGTGCTTATAGCCTTTTGGAAACTCTTCCAAAAGTGCGCCGTAAACCTCGGGTCCCTATTCGACACTATGAACACTGGTACTCCATGTAGCCGGACTATCTCTCGAATATACAATCGTGAATCTCAATGTGAGGTCATCGCACGGCTAGAAAATGTCTTGGAAGCTTGCAGGTCGGTCCTTATCACCCATACCGCATCGTGTCTTTACGGTGTCCGTGGTAAGTAGGTCACAAAATCCATCGTGACAGTGCTCACTTCCACTCGGCTACTACCTCCAGTGGCTAAATGTACTGCTGTCTTAGTCTTTCGTATGCCTCTTGACACGTGAGACATGCGTCGAACAAGTCCCCTACGTGTCTCTTACGTCCAGCCGGTAGTGCGCGACGAATCTGGTACATCTTCGTGCCACACGGATGCTGAATCAAGAGCGTTGAAACTCCACACGAGTCTCACCTCTCTCAAATCGATTATTTGGGAACCACTGCAGTCCTCTATCTGAACTACCATCTTACATAGGCGATCCGACCCTCGCACATCTTGTATCTGGTACTGATGGGCCATCTCGCGTCCTGCCGCCGGGACTCGATCACTCTGTTCAATAAGAGATGGTCTTAGCTACCAAACTCCCCAAGCGTACCATGTGCACACTCAATGTCTGCTGTAACCCAAAGCGTCCACGGTCTCGATCATCGCTTCCTCGGGAAGCTATACTAGCCAATGCTCATTGACTTAAGCCCAGTGCATCGGCCACCACATTTTCCTTACCGGGTAAGTAATGCAAAGTGAAGTCATAGTCCTCTGGGAACTCCATCCCATGCGTTGCCTCATATTGAGGTCATTTGCGTGTCGCCGGACTTTTGTGGTGCAGTACACCTCGAATTCCTCGTCGTATAAGTAGTGGCGCTATTAAATCTTCCAAGCGAAGACTCTGACATGACTTCATGTCATGTGTGGGAGTAATTATGCTCATGATTCTTCAGCGACGGGAACCATAAACTACTACCCTCCGGGCGCATCAAAACACATCCCGATCCATTTTCGAGAAGCATCACAATACCTTTGTGTACACTTTGTCCCTGTCAAGACTATCAAGATAAGAGCGTGGTAAGTCTCCTCTTCAGCTCGACAACTTGACCTCCTTAGGGTCAAATCTTACATCGTAGAGTCTGGCAATCGGAAAATCCTCCAATGAATCTCACAGCAGTATCCGGCCAATCCCAGCTGCGTATCTCGGTGACGGCCTCTCCCAACTTATCATGGCCTCGACCTTCTCGGGTCTACTGACACTCCTATTTTTTTTTTCTCTTATTTTTATTAGTCAAACCTAAGAGCAAAACGTGAATATATATATATATATATATTTCATTTTTCAGTACACCCAAATAAATTTATTAAAGAGGTATTTGTTATTTTTCTTCGATTTTACACAACTGTAAAAGCCTTGAAAAAACCCTAACCATCATTTTTTTAATTAAATTACGGACTATTTACCCCGAAATTTCTCGAACTACTTGTTCTCCACCAGCTAACCACAATGTCTGACATTTTTCCCCCGTGCTATTACCTAAGCACACAATTTCAATCACAATTCATAACAATTCATGTTATGCACACCATTCACATCAATCACAACAATCGCACAATCACATAAAGCAACGGTCTTATAGTGTTAATCATGTCTAGTGATTTCTAGGTAATCCACTTGTCTGGCTTCTAACGTGTTTGTGCAATTTGTGATGTTCTTACACCTCATGACCATGGCCTAAGCCCAGTCCCTCAAGTCCTAGGTATTTGTATGCCTAGCTCGATGCAAGTTATGACCTTGAGCAGGGGTCAGTTGACAACCGTCGACCTGGAATAATGTGGATGTCGGGTAACTGACACCACTCATGAAAATCGACGAGTCTCCTTTATGCAGGAGAGGCTCTACTAGTCTGTTGTCCCGACAAGTTTACAATGACCACCTGAGTCCAAAATGCGAGTAAAATAATAATACTTGAGCCCCTACATCAGTACTCACAAAATAAATATCCTAACCAAATATATATCATGGTTCAAGAGTTTTTACATTACTCTTACTACAAACATATATTAAAATTATAAAATTCTAATACATGTCATACATAATAATACCAAAGCCCTGATAGAGCTTTCTTCTTATACGACTCTAGTGAGTGTCGCCTTCCCGATCGCTCCCTGCTGAAATAGTGATCCCTCGACAGGGTGAGCAAAGCCCGGTAGATAATTTACCGTGGAGATTCTTTCACTCGTCTTGCGTGCGTGGAAAACAACACGTTGGCAAATTACGTGAAACCTCTTTCGAATACATGGCCGATCCGAGTAATAAGAGTCATATTGGCTGCTGATCACACATGCCTAAGACAATATGCGAGTAAAATAATCAGTTTTCAAAACAAAAGCTATTTGTTCTCGAAAACACACTATCAAGTTTCGGTAAAACATTGGACAACCCTCCGAGACAAATCTATTGGATAACTATGCAAACAATTCATGAGCTACTCAGACGTGAATTGTTGAATGATCCCATGCGATTATCGGAAAATCTTAGTAAAATTCACTTCCCTTGGCTTAATTTTTCGTTTTGTTTAGTTTTAAGTATCATGCACTCCGCATAATACTCTGAAATTTTATGCAGTCTTTGTATCTGGAATGCGTGATCTGATCAAACTCATTTAAGCTAATATATTAGTGCGTATATATTAACATGGTGTCCAGCGTAAAGCATGTTATGTAAATTCTCAACCAATTACACAAATTATCTCATAGGCTAATTAACAAACACAAGCAATTCATTTTAGATACTTTCGACACCATAAATTCACACAAAATATTCCACGTCACTATTCACATGAGCAATTGAAAACCCTCGGGTAACCTTGTTCACGGCCCACCTAAATAGGAATTTTCTCCGCTGGGTTAAGAAGCTTTTGGGCGAGTTTAGCGGCTAAAACAAGCCTCATAACATTTCTAACCATTTTCTGACTCTTGTAAGAATAGCATAAGTAGGGATCCTACCTGCAGGTTGTCGGAATGACTCAGCGAGTGGTCACGTGCGTGGTCATAAGCCACGTGAAACAACTTTCCTTCTTGGCAGTGAAAACCAGCCCGATCCGATCGTGGGAATCGCAGAGATAAGTCATTTCCTCTCTGCAAAAAATCAAATCCAACTATTGCATCACGGATTTATTACGCCCACATTTTGGTCTTTTAATTTGGAGAATATATTTGCAATTTTGTGCCTTATAGGTATGATTATGCGATATTAATTCACTTGTGTCCTTCTGGATTTTGACATTTGGTATTATCACAGGCCGATCCATTTCATCATCTCTCTAATCTTACAGCGTGTGTCACAGAGTACGTATTAAGGTGACTTTGTCGTCGGCGTATCGTTTTCTGTTTCGTCTGCGGTCGCGTGAACGTGAAGTCAGCCCATCTCTCGGTCGGCCAGTGGCGTGGTAGATTTAGATTTCGCGAGACGATTAACAGTGAAGTCCAGTTTAGGTAAATCAGGAATGCGAAAAATTTAGGGTTTGACCAGAGTGGTTACCTTTTAGGAAAATTGGAATTTTCTAAAAAATTAACACAATTTACTTTAAAATAAATGTAGAAGAAAAATATGTAATTAGAATGAAGTTTATTGAAAATTCAAAATAAAAATTAATAGTTAACTTTAATTTTAAGAATATTTTAATTTTAATTTTGATTTCTAAACTTCCATTTAAAAGTTTAAAAACTAAATCTGAATTTAAAATTGAAAATAAATAAATATATGTGAAGTTGATATTTATTTTTATATTAAAATTTATTTTAAGTTATATGTTATTTTGGGTTAGAGAAAAAGTTGGAGATGAGAGAGGTGGAATGAGAGAGAGAGAGGAAGGTGAGGTAAAAGAGATGGGAGGAACATGTGCTATAAAGGTGTTTTAGAAATTTTTATTGCATTCATTACTTTTTTTACTTGAGTTATAATTTTTTTTTTTTTTTTGTTATAACTTGAATCTCCTTTACATTTTTTCTGTATCTCCTTTACATTTATTTTCAAATAGCCTGTGATACATAATTATCCTGACAACTATTGTCGAAATTCGTGTCGATCATGAATCCTCTTTTTACGTTCACAAATCTAAAGCATTGAAAAATGAGTCGAAAAGACAAATTTTATGTGGATAAGAAGAATCATCTTTTTGTGTTCACAAATCTAAAGCATTGAAAAATGAATCGAAAAGACAATTTATGTTTAAAAAATAAAGAGACGTGAAAGGATAAGAAGAATCATCTTTTTGCGTTCACAAATCTAAAGCATTGAAAAATGAGTCGAAAAGACAAAATTTATGTTTAAAAAACAAAGAGACGTGAAAAGACAAGAAGAATCCTCTTTTTGCGTTCACAAATCTAAAGCATTGAAATGAGTCGAAAAGACAATTTATGTTCAAAAAAACAAAGAGACGCATGAAAGGATAAGAAGAATCCTCTTTTTATGTTCACAAATCTAAAGCATTGAAAAATGAGTCCAAAAGACAAAATTTATGTTTAAAAAACAAAGAGACACGGGAAAGGATAAGAAGAATCCTCTTTTTGCGTTCACAAATCTAAAGCATTGAAAAATGAGTTGAAAAGACAATTTATGTTTAAAAAACATTGAGACGTGAAAGCATAAGAATTTGGGAGAAATCAATCTGCTTTATTAAAGAACTAGCTTAACTATAATATAGCCTTATAAAATTGAAATGGTAAGAAACAACCAAAAACAAACAATCCACTTACAGCATATTCTAATCACTTGGGATATGAATAAATCAAATAAATAATAACTCATAATAATAAGAACTTATCAAGCATAGTGATAACATACCACCAAACAACCTATTATCTAAAATAACAGAACCTAACAACTCCTCCCTTAAACTAAATGCTATAAGCCTATAAGCACTCAATTTATATCCAACTCAAAACAAAACACCTAGAAGCTTTGGCATTTTTAGAAAAAAATCCAACTTAATGGTTTAGTCATCAAATGAGCCAGCTATTCTCGTGAATCACAATCCATCAGTTCCACATCGCCAACCTTTTTTAGCTCTTTAAGGAAATGGAAACGCACATCTATATGAGGAAGGAAACTCATACACAATAAACCAATCAAGAGAAGCAAGAAAATAAAAATAACAATATTAATTAAAACCAATCAAAGAGAAGCAAGAAAACTTCTGAAAATATATACTTCTAAAAAGATATATTCATCTATCTCCCATACGGTACCATATGACTTTCTCATCAACAAGCTTTATCCCAAGTTAAAAGCTCCACAATGAAGCTACAAAGTATACAATTATCCTCAAATATAAAATTACACAGTGAATACCACATCCCACAAGATCTCCAAGTAAACAACACCATCATTCCGCATTATTACTTTGCAATTTAAATGCACGTTTATGACAGTAACTTACAAATCAAATATAAAACTGGTGAAAAATATATAACCACGTGTAAACTAAGATGCACTCTATTCATATATATCCATCGACAGATAAAAAAAAAATCATTATCTGCTACAATAACTCGGTTCTAAATCTCAACAGGAAAAAAAAAAGTTTCTCTTACTGATTTAACAAAAATATATGTACAATTTATAACAAATCAATATGTGCATAAAACTGCTACGACTCCCTTTCTTGTCCTCACTTTTCCTCTTGCTCTCCCCGAAAAATCTTCCTTCGTCCTTGATCCAGTTTGATCGTCTTTTCCTATAATATACAAGACTCCCAAAATTAACCTAAAGAAACTCCCCTGAAAAGTCCCCACCTTCCCAAAAAAACAAATAATAAAATAAAATTCTAAAAAAACAAATAATAAAATAAAATTCTAAAAATAAAAATAAAAAAAGAAAATCTAATCAAATAAAATCATAATATAATAAAATCAAAATAAAGTAAAATAAAACAAATGAAAAAATAATTAGAGCCCAAATTTTGGGTCAACAATATGTCACCATTTATTCGGTTCATTATATATATATATATATATATGAAGTATTAATATAATTTTTGATAATATCAATTATTAAAATAAATTAATGTCTCATATCAAAATATTATCATTATAACTATCAGATTTTAGAAATTAAATCTCAAATAAAATATTTGTAAAATCCGAGAAAATTCAAATTTTATGAAAAATTTAGCGATAATTTAAATCAAAATCGAATTTTTTTAGATATCGGATAATGAAAGCGGATTTATTAAATTGGAATCGATGCCGTAATCTATTAAGCGTCAATTTCGTAGAATTATAAGATAGTCAAAATTTCACGCTTTTCGAGGCACCAATGGTGACATGGGACGCTTGGCACGTGAAGAGTGGCTCACGGTCATAATATGTGTTAAGTGCGTGATCGTAGCCAAATGAGCTGAAATTGGAACCGCAGGAACATGTGGCACCATGGGACTGATGGAAATCAAGTTGATGGATAAAGGGATAAGGTAATTGAATGGCAGGGTGACGTGGCAAGTGGGAGGACATCTCACTTGACCCCATTCTTGAACCAACCGGTTGGGGGAGAAGGGGAAAGGGAGAGAAAAGAGGGGAGAGAGAAAAGAGAGAAGGAGTTAGAAAGAGGTTACATATATAAATTTCTCGACCGAGCGAATCGGCGAGTTTCGAGGGGCGGAAGCCAGAGGAGAGTTCATGTTATCACTTTAAGGACTTCGCATAGAGACTAGAGTAGTGGAGTTTTGAAAAACTCCAAGAGGTAAGGGTCTTCTCCTATTTGGTTATTTCTTGTCTAAAAAGCCATGAAAATGGTTTGGGAGTTAATGAGGCAAAAAATGTGTCTGGTCGATCTAAGAAAAGGGGACCGAATGTTTGATGGGGACCGTCCTTGGACGATCCGCGACGTAATTAGGAAATTTGCCTTAATGCTTGATCGGAATTGGTGTGGAGCGAAATTCGTCCATGGGTATTTGCTTGCATGTTATTGCTTGATTTGAATAGCATGTTTGATGTGTGGAGAATGAGATTATAGATGCATGCTAAATTAATGTATTAACATGATTGTTTGAATTATATGAAATATAATTGCGTACGAACCATGAGGATTGAATATATGAATTGGCATGATTGCATTCATAAGCATGTAGCATCGCATCGAGTCGGGTGCGGGAGAGTTGGCGTGTTGGTCCACCATTCTTGGTGAATGGGTGTGATGGGCTCGGAAATGGGACAACGTCCATGGTCGAGACCCACTATCCATAATTGGAAACAAAGAAATAAATAATAATAAAAATCACATGTGTTGGGCTGAGCAAGTTGGGGCAGATCCCCCCCAGGGTGAAAGTCCCAAATTCACATGCGGTTAAACATGATCTTCGACGATGAAAGTCCGTAAAAATGTCGGAAGGCATACGTCGATCCTACGATGTGACCCCAGGCGTGGCCGGTGATGATGCTTTTTTCCAGCGGGCCGGTACGGGCGTATTGGGAGTAGTTTGGTCGGAGAATTGAATTTCTTTGTTAGGGTTTGAGTGCGGGCTCGAGGATATGGCACGGTTTGCGGTCTACGAATGTGGCACTTCTGCCAGTGAGAAAGAAGAAGGGTCGGCGGGGCTTGCCAGTGGCCACTCGATGCCTGGTCGATTTCTCTCTGAAAAAAGATGGCCCCTTAAGAGAGCGAATGTGTTCGTACCTTTCCGTCGGGTGACACATTATTTATAGTATATGTTTTCCCAGTTGGATGGTGATTAGGATTCTTTCCCATTGGACGGGATATTTCTTGCTTTTATCGATATCGGATTTGATTAGGGATATTGAAAGAGCAGTTTATTTAGAATTATCTTTCTTCCTCATTAGTGGGATCCTGCTTGATCTGCATGATGAGCTGTTATATCGTGAATTATCTTATTTTCCTTGCTGGTGAGATTTAGTTGGATTTGCAGGATAATATGTTATTGGGGATTATTCTACTTCCCTTATCGATTGGATTTAGTTTGATTTGCAGAATGTGGGCTTTCTCAATTACCCATAACCAGCCTTTGGGCCGAGCGGACTAGGACTTCATTCTGGGATGGCGTCAAAGGCCTGAGTGTTTCAATGGGCGCGCCTCTTCTTTGGGTTTGGCGAGTGGGCCTGGGAGCCATTTTGAGCCCCATCGGTCTGCCCCGACCGCGTATGCGGTGTGGTGGGCAAGAAATTTATGCGTTCTCGTATCGGATGCAATTTCCACGTGTCTGCTCGGGGTTGGGTTAGTTAGGGCTTGGTCGCCGTCATATGTCTTGTGATAATGATGACTCTTCGGTTTTTGCGCTCATTTCTCCCACTTTTTTCAATTTCCATACATTTTCTTCCTTGATTATCCCTGCATCTTGTGTGCCACGATCTTGAAACTTTTTCTTCGCTTTTAACGAGTTCGGACTTCTCTTCATGTTCCATCTAAACCTTTTGTGTGAGAGTCTTTTTTGGCGTCTTGCGAGATAGCTTCTTAGTTTATTCTGAGACGTGTCTTTCTCCCTACGGTGTGCGTTGGGCGATACGTCGAGGCATTAGGGTTAGGTCGACCAAGTTTCGTTCTCATTACCTGCTTTCACCATGGGTCCCGGTCCCTCTTCTTCTGCGTGGTGACTCTTATTACCGGTTAAATGACCCCAGGCTGCGCCTCCGACCGTTCGACGAGTCGATCTTGAATGCTCGAGAGGTGCCTTTTTCCGCTAAACAATTGAGAGAGTAGGCAGATTAAGTATCTGAAGTGAAACTCTCATCCGTAGTTCAGAATGCTTTGAGCATAGGGCCTAGCAGGTTGGTCCATGTATGAGGCCACTTTAGGCTAAGCGATTCTGAGCCTCACAGCATCAGTCGGTCACGATGTTTTGACCTCCTATGTGGTTTCCGTACCTAAGATGGTATGCTTCTTTGAAGTAGCTTTCGATAACGATCTTCTCTTCCCTCTGCATCCCTTCATAAAAGGGGTTTTGCAGCACTTCAATGTCTGTCCTTCTCAACTTTCGCCCAATAGCTGGGGTATTTTGGTTGGTCTATTGGTTTTCTTTAGGGACAGGGGGCTTGGTGTTCCTAGTATAGCTTTGCTCCTTTATCTTTTTAGTGCGAAAGAAACCGCAGAGGGCTTCCTCTATTTTTCCGGCGTCATGGCGCTGCAATAGTGATTTCAGTCCTTCTCATACATGTGGATTTGGAAGGAGCGTTACTTCTTTGGCCGACATGGTGGGAGTATGACCTGCTTGTGAGGGCGACACCACAGGCGTTCGGTTGCTTGGACCACCAGGGAATCGCGTGAGTGTCGCTTTGTTTTTGGTATAATCTTTATGAGGTCATTGGATATCTCTAATTTTGCATTGTCCACGTGCCTCTTAGGTGCTCGACCCGATCTGACCACGAATGCGTCATACTTGACGTTGGTAGTGTCCCACGTCCCTACGGGTGATCAAGTCGGATATTCAGCCCCCTCGAGCTCCGTCGGCTCGCTCACCTTTGTTTGAGGCCTTCGCCTCCTTCCACTATGAAAGTCTCTCCCATTCAGACGCCCGCATTGCGAAACGCGAGGAAACTTAGTTCTGGTAGAGCGTTGTCACCGAAAAGTCGGGCGTGAAAGCGGAGAACTTTGGACTCCGTTGAGAAGAAGCATGCGACTCGGGGCAAGGTTCCGAAATTGAAACGTCTTCCTCTTCCCCTTCTCTCCCGTTCGAGTCACCGGGCGGATGTGCGCCTCGTCGAGGTCACAAGGATTTTGAGCTTGCGGTCCGGATTAAGATTACTGCTGGCCCAGCTCCTCTGAGAGCGGTCGAAGCTGACCGTTGACGGTCTATGCCCATCACGATTTGGAATCTCTCTGCCTTGATGTTAAGCCATCTTCCTAAAGGTCGGAAGAGTTGAAGAGGAAGGGTTAAGCTGGCGAGCATAGGAGACTCCTTGCTCCACTCAGCCCAGCCCAGAGGCTTGCGTGGCGAGTCGTCCATCATAAAGATTAGGCCTCGGGAGGTGGGAGCTTCTTGCTGTTGAGGCTTTGGCTCTATCCCTCGAGGGGTTGCCTGCAGCAAGTTCCCACATATCTTGTAGGTGTGCAGTTTGACTACGAGTTGGGTGTTGATCTCGTGTTAGATGTTGATCTTGCGTTGGATGTGGCAGGTGGCTACTCATTTGAAGAGTTTGGCCAAAAAAGCCAATCTAAACGAAGGCCATGCCAAAGCTGCCCGGGTTTACAAGGCGAGGTGCTTCCGCCATCGAGCGGGCGAGTTGTTGGATCGGTCACGGTATGGTAGGAAAGCGGTGAAGCGATCACGATTTGAAGCATCCTAGCGTCGAGTGGCGTGCGGCGAAGAACTATGAAGATGAGGCGAGAAGCGACGAGCGGCCCGCAAGCGAGCTTCGGGTCGAGGATGATCTGCAATTTGTCTGAAACGACTTTCTTTGGATGCTAGAGAACCGGATTGCGATCTGCGATATGAGCTTGGATGGTTAGGGATGAGCTTCTTACATCGGCGGCTGCCCCGAGTCTAAAGAGAAAACTCGTGGGCCCAGTAATTTGTGCGATAAGGCAATGACTGTTGGGCGGAGCTCGTCATGAGAGCGAGAGAATTTGTAAACTAGGCGAACGCTGAATGAGGAATGGTAGGCTGCGTGGGGACCAGCCTTCATCGACAAGTAACTTCACGGTTGCTCGTTGGGACGAGTTATAGGAAGAGATTGGATGAGGCACATGCTGATAGGCTTCTGGGTGGCTTGCGCTTCGAGGAGAAAATTTGTTAATGCCTGCCCAAGCACCGGACTTCTTTGACATCCCTAGCGGCGGAGGAATTTGGGAGTCCCTCTCTGTGACTGCAGAGCGGACCTCCGCGATGAACTCCGTTCTTCTTTCGACTCCTCCTTGATGCTGATCTCCGTGCACATCTTCACTTGTCTAACGTCGATTTTTATTTTATTTATTTTTTGCTGGGCCTGGAACCTAGGACGTATGTAGCCTTTTTCCTTAATAAATGTTTTTTTTTTTTTTTAAATGATGCAGATTAATTTCTTGGTACCTGCTGAGTTGGTGCATATCTAAGTTGGCGACAGGGTGTATGGTTTGAGTTGGCCGGTTGAGCCCTCAAAGCGAGTTGCGAGCTCCGGCATTGAGGCCATGGGCGAAATAACTGAGGCGAATTGGCGAGTGAATTGACTCTTAGTGCATGGCACAGTGCAAAGTAGTTAGGCTCGTCAAGGCGAGATCTTTGGGCTCGGGGCGAGGCCTTATGGGCCTGAATAGCAGGTTGATCTAACTCTTGACCCGCGTAAGCGGGTAGAGTATTAGAACTCGTCAAATTGAGCTGCTGGGCTCGAGGCCCGAGACTTTGTGTTTGAATAAGCGGCGATCGACCTCTTGAGGCTCCGTGGCCGTGCGGGATAATCTAGCTCGTCAGTGAAATTTCTTTGGGCTCAGGGCTCCCCGAGGCCTTGGTGAATAGCCTAGGCGATCGACTCTTGAGGCAACAGTGCGAGTCAATCAAACTCATCAAGCGGGTTTCTTGGGCTCGGTATTTGAGGCAATGGGTGAATAACTGGTGATCGACTCTTAAATTTGCGTGGCCTGTAAAGTCAATCGAGGCTCATCAAAGGCGATCTACGTTGGGCTCGGTGAAGGCCTTGTGGCTGAATAGCAGTGATCGACTCTTAGGGTACGCATGGCACGTGAATCAGTCGAGCTCGTCAGTGAAATTTCTTGGGCTCGGTGACCTTGTGGGGGTTTGAATAGCTGGCGATCGACTCTTAGGGCTGCGTGGCTGTGTGGGAGTCGTCGAGCTCGATCAAGCGAGGTGGGCTCCGGCGGCGGGCCTTGTCGTTGAATAGCTGATTGGGTTTGACTCTTAGGCGACATGGCTGACGGAATGTCAGACTCGTCAGGTAATTGCTGACTCCGGCGAACCTTGCCAAATTTGAATAACTGGTGATATGACTCTTAGAGTGCATGGCCCGTGCGATGGTCGAGCTCGTCAAGTGTTCTTTGGGCTCGGTATTGAGGCCTTGCGAGTGAATAGCTGGTGATCATTTCTTGGCTGCGTGCTTTGTCTTGTGTCGAACTCATCAAGCGGGCTGTTTGGCGGAGCCCGGGCGGCGAGGCCTTGTGGGATTTGAATAACTGGCGATCGACTCTTAGGGTGCATGGCTGTGTGGGAGTGGTGAGGGCTCATCAAGCCCGGTACATTGGGCTCAGGCGAGGCGTAATGTTCATGCTGAGTTGATCGATCTTAGGTTGCATGGCACATCTTGAGGAGTAGTCGAGCTCGTCAAACTGAAATTCTTTGAGCTCCGGTACCGGGCCGCAATAGTGCAGATAACTGGTGATATGACTCTTAAGTTTGCATGACACAATGCGATGCACCGACTCGTCGTGAAATTTTACGCTAGGCTCGGTGAGGCCTTGTGGGCTGAATAGCTGAGTTGATGACTCTTGGGTGCGCATGGTTTGTGGAGTAGTCAAACTCGTCAAGCTTAATTTCTTGACTCGGAACGCGAGCCTTGTGGGGCTGAATAATTACGTGATCGACTCTTAGGTTGCATAACTTTGTCTTGAGTAGTCGACCTCGTCAATGAAATTTCTTGGGCTCATTGAACCTTGTGAAATTTGAATAACTTTGGTGATATGACTCAAGTGCATGGCTTGTGCGAGTAGTCGAGCTCGTCAAAGTGGTCTGCTTTGCAGGCTCGACGGCGAGGCCTTGTGGGGTGAATAGCACGAGTTGATCCCCGACTCTTAATTTGCGTGGCTTTGTCTGAGTAGTTGAGCTCGTCAAATTAAGCTGTTGCGTGCAGCCATTCGACTTCTAATCTCTTGGAAAGATGCGAGCGTCTTTAATGTCGGTTCATGGAGAATTGGAAACGATTTTGCAAGTTTCCGAGTGCCTTAGCCTTCTTATAAATGGCGGCTCGTTGCTCTGAACCGTACTTTGGAGTTTAAACACTTAGAGATTGTGTGGCTCGAATGCGCTTGCGTAGGCGTGAGGCTTGATCGTCTTCCGCAGGGGGATTCGCTTGGGGATTCTGAGTTCGGTTTGTTGGACCTCTACCCCTTGTGGGAGTTGTGTTTTTCCTAGTCTCCCCTTTATGGGAGTTATGTTATTCCTAGCTCAGTCTTTGGGGCATAGGAGAGGCGGTACATTTCTTGTCTTTGCTTTCTATTTTCTATTCTTCTTTCTCTTCCTCTCCTTTCTTCTCCTTTTTCTTCTCTTTCATTCTCTCTTCCTTCCTTCTTTATTTTCTTCCACATCTCATTCTCCCTTTTTCCTTTCCTTTCGCACAAACTCTTTCCATCCCTTTTCTCTTCTTATATCTTGCCATCTCTTTGTTCTTCTTCTCCTTTTTCCATCTACGTTTCCTTTCCTCTTTCTTTCTTAAGAGGTTTTTTTTTTAAGAGGCACTTGTCACGTGACACTTAGGGGTGTAATGGATGATCACGCTGATTGTAATTGAATGGTGATTGGAATAAAGAGACTTTCTTTTTTAATCATGAACTTTCACATTCGGTTGTATGAATTTTCTACGCATTCTATAATACGAGTTGTTTGATCGTCTAATAAAACAACCAATAGCAGCTCAAATAGTTGTCAGAAATTGATAATGCTTCATTTAAGATTACAAACCAGGTCTCTTTTGATAAAAATGCTTAAGGTGTTTAGCATTCCAAGCATGATGTAGAATTTTTTCCTATAATGCGGAGCTCGTAATTGCACCGGAATGTGCGGAGGATATGACGTAGGGGCCTTCCCAGTTGGGGCCTAGTTTCCCATGCGCTGGATTCTTCGTTGCTGGCATGAGCTTCTTCAAGACTAGGTCACCTGGCATGTAGCTCATGCGTTTGACTTTTTGGTTGTAATAGCTCGCCATCTTCCTTTGGTAATCTTCCTTGCGCCTTAAGACCTGCTCACACTTTTCATCTAAGAGGTCCAAATTTAGGTGGAGAGCCTCTTCATTGTGTTCCACTGTTGCCAACTCGATCCTTGGGAACTTTAACCCGACCTGTTGAGGACTACTGCTTGATACCCAGGCTAGTAGAGTGAATGGGGTTTCTGGGTTCTGCGACTTCTTGCGTAGTCTTGTAGGCCCGTAACACCTCGGGAGGTATTACCCGTTGCCTTTAAGATCTTCGATTTGGTCTTGATGACGTGGGGTTACGATGTTAACCACGCACGACCATTAGGCTGCGGATGTCTTTGAGGACAGTAATAATTGTAATTAAGACTGGCACAAAATCCTGAACTTGGCGTTGTAGTGCTTTCGTTATACGATACCCGAGGCTCTTGGGATCTGAGAACTGCGTATGGCTCGCCACACACAAAATTGCGTATCTTTTGTTACGTGATTGTGGCCAGAGTTGACCTCAGCGAAAGCTGGTGAAATGTCTATTACGAAGCGATAATGGTGCATTGTACTTCCTAATGGCGAGAGGTCGGTATGTCGAAACAACGTTGGAAGGGCGAGGGCTTGTGATTGATGAGGCTCGGATGGGGCGAGATCTTGGCATGCTTCTAGCGGATCTTGCATCTCTGACCTTCTGGAGTGGTCGGCGTCTCCCGGTATTGTGGGCGAGTAGTATCCGTGCCTTAAGACCTTCCTTGCTAATGCCCGAGCTCCGATATGATTTCCGCATACACCTTCATGTACTTCCCTTAGCACATAGTCGGTGTCTTTTCCCGTGATGCACTTAAGGATGGGTGTGAAGAAACCTCGCTTATAAAGGCTTCCCTTATGATTAGTGAATCCGGCCGACCTCATCCTGATTTTAGATGCCTCTTTTGGGTCGTCGGGTAGACGTCCGTCTATTATGTAATCCCAAATGGGGTCCATCCAACTCGGCTCGGACTCGGCAGAACGCTTCACGCCACGAGAGATCTGAGAGGCTGCGCAGGTAGACAAGCGTTGTCTTCTTGGGGTCTTCATGTGAGGTTGTCGACTAGTTTGCCCAGAGGCATCGGCTCAGGAGTTCTACGTTCACAGGGATATGTCGACTTGGACCCGGCTATAGACTTTTTCGTAAATCCGGTACCCTTTTGAGGTATAGGATCATTCTTTCACTTTTGGCCTCGTGCGTATCTTCTATTTGTCTTACTACCAGTGAGTCGTTGTAAAACCTCAAAAATTTGGTCAATTTCCCGATGAATGAAGCTGAGGTTGAGGCACAGCACTATAGCTTGACCTCATATTGTTTCCGTTGTTAGGCTTGGAATCTACAGATTTGGCGCGTACTCAATATCTATTCTTTTACAAAGTCGAGGATTAGAGCCAGGCTCAGCTTCCTTGTGCGTTTGGCCCCATCTGCAGAGTTTCCGGATGGGGAGGTCGGTGTCGGCGTTTGAGCGTTCTTAGCGAGCTCTGTGAGATGAATTCCATGTGAAATCACTCTTTGAACTGTCCTTTTGTGCGATTTTCGGTTTATATGCGATGTCGAACTTCAAAGCAGCTTTATGGCCCACTTCATCGCCCAGCTGCGAGGTCTCGGCTTATGTAACATTTTGCTTCATCGGATATGTTGGAACTTCTATAGGTATGAGTACGAAAAGTAAGGCGAGACCATTGCGGTTACTAATGCTAAGATTAGTTTTCCATCCTTGGTGCCTCTCATCCGCTCTCTTAGAGCTCGTTTGCGATAATGTTGGGTGTTGCACTCGGTCTTTGTCACGACAGGGCATTGCTGATCGAGAAGTGAAGCGATAATTATAGAGTGAGAGCTCCTTGATGGGGCTTACCGAGTGGGGAGCTCAAATATGTTTCAAATGCTAAAGTGCTTCTTCGCACTTCGTATCAGAATTTGAAGTCTTCTTTAAAACGGAAGAAGAGGTGACGTTATCATAACTAAAATCTGAATCGGCAGAAGCAATCCTTCTGTCGGGCGTGGACCTCATTTATGCACGATGGAGATGGCATGTCGAACCTGACCTTTATTTTGTGCGGATTTGCCTCTGATTCACGGTTGTTGACTATGAAACCTAGGAATTCCATTGGCTCTCGAAGCACCTTAGGTACGGATTCAACTTCATGTTACTTCTCTCGGGATCTTGGAACGCCTTGAATGAAATGGGCTATGTGGGCTTGAGTGGGAGTTTACCAGCATGTCATCTATGTACACCTCCATGGTTGTTCCTATCTGCTTCAGAACATCCTGTTCACCTGCCTTTGATAGGTAGCTCCTGCGTTCTTGAGCTCAAATGGCATCACACGATAACAATAGGTTCCTTGTTGTAATGACGAGGAGTCTTTTCTTGGTCGTGCGGGTCCGTCTTTGATCTCTAGTTAGCCGGAGGAGGCATTGTAAAACTAGGAGTTCATGGTAGGTGGCATCCACGATGGTCGATTCGCGGCAAGGCGGCTGGGCGTACTCTGTTGGCCCGTCGGTGGAAGTCGATCTGAGTGCGCCACTTGCCGTTAAACACGACAAGCGCGATGTTGGCGGCCACTGCGGGTATTCCGCCTACGATTGCTCATAACGCGCGGAGGAGTTGCGATCTCCTCGTCGTCGCTTTTTCCTTTCGGCCTTGAAGCTCCTCCTCTTTTGTTTGTGGGCTTGAAGGATGAGCTGGCGTTACGACCTATGAGTGATTGTGTGGGGTCAATTCCTCCCATGCACTTTTTACTTCCATGCGAAGGCGTCTTTGTTCTCTGAAAAATGATTAGAGGGCTTTGAGGTCTCAGCTAGCTTGGAGGCGATGTGGGTGAGTGTTAGGGGTCGTCATCCAGCTGGTGCGGAGTTCCGGCTCTACGGCGAGGGCTCCAGGTGGGGTGAGCACCTGCGTCACGCATCGATCTGGAGTCAGTACTATGTATGGCCGTTTTGCTTCATGGATCTTTGAGTAGCATTCCACCCAGCCTGCGTTGGTCTACTCGAACCATTCTACTCCGTACGGTAGGAAACTTGATCGTCATGTGGTAAAGCGGAGGGAATGGCTTTGTGCATTGAGAGAGATTACGCTTTAACAACATATTATAAGCATATGGGCGTCTACAACGAGAATCTATTTGTCGTCATTACTTTGGCGTGGGGATCTCGAAAGGTGAGCACTAGTTGTATTGAGTCAAGGGTAATATTTTCTCGGAGAATCACATGAAATGGGTCAGCGGCGGGTTCGATCTCTCCCTTAGATGCCCATCTTATCGAAGGCCGGCGAGATGATGTATTGAACTCCCATTGCAGCTGGGACCCAGATGGATCGTTTTGTTAGCCCTGACTACTCGAATTACTGAGAATTCGTCATGGGGGTGTTGGCATCCCTCGGATATGAGTCGAGAAAGAATGTTATGGATGTGTCGAGCCGGCGGTTGGACACCGCTTGCCTTCCACTACCTCTGTGACGTGTTGCGTAGATGGGCCTTGGTGAGCTAGATTCCTCCTCTGCAAATCCTCGAGATCCATGGATTTTCCCACAAAGGAGCTGTTAGTCTTTGAGTTGTTGTACGAGGTGGTGGCGGTGGCTGTGGAGGCCGAAGCACGGTCCTAAGCCTGAATATTACGAGTGATTTTCGGGGGAGCTATGGGCGTCAGTGCGCGCCGTATTAAGTACTATATATCCTTCTGAGATGTGCAATCGTACGTGCGGTGCTTTCGTGAATCACATGGAACTCGCGTGCACAGTGTTGTCTCTTGTGGCGGTCTGACTTCATTTGAGTTAGCCACCTCAGGAACTATTCGTTTCGCGCCGGTAGCGGGACACCGTGATCTTGAAGTGTGGGGTGAGCGCGAGGTGATGCGTTAATCGATCTCGAGTTGAGGTGGAGCTGGGCGATCTCTGAGGCTTCCACGCCTTTTTAGGGACCGTTCTCATCTTTTTTGGAGACCTCTCGGTCAGCTTTGTCTTTGGGCTCCGTCCTCGTCGCTTGTATGTCGCTTTTTCTTTATGGTGGAGGGAGCTCAGCTCTTGGATATGAGGGCTTCTTCGCCATTGATGTACTTCTCATTTTGTAGGCACACCGGCCATGCTTACTTGAGATTTTAGAGATGGAAAACATCAAGTCTTTAAACTCCCACCTCTAATCCATCAATGAATGCGATGATGTAAACTTTTAGTCGAGTATATCTACGCCGGAGACTGCGTTGAACCTTTGAACATAGGACCTCTCAGGCTCTCCTACGAAGGCTGCACTTGATGGTCGGTAAATGGCCAACTTGGCTTTCTATACGTTACGCTCCAATGGGGAAATGGGAGGCCGAAGCATAATGGAATAACTCTGAATGAGGGAGATTGATGAAGGCGGAAGCACATTAAGCAGACGAGAGTGGGCCTTTTAATGTGATAGCGGCTGCGCATCTCCGCGAGTGCTTGATACCCGCGTCTGCAGCTCCATTTAGTTTTTGTAGTGTTAAAGATGATCATTTGGATCTCGACACCATCCAGTCTTCCACTTGTGGCATCCACAGTTTCTTTGTAAGAGGAAGTGAAGCACCTCGGTCGTGAAGGGTGACTTGATGCGGTGCACGAGGTGTCCATAGTGTCAGGAGCGCGTCCTCTTACAACTTCCTTCACGGTGAGCTCTTGTTGGAGGCTCTTGAACCTCGCTCCCATGGTGCTCTCTGGCTCCTTCTTTGAGGGTGGCCCAGTAATTCTTCGTTCCAAACATGCCCCAGAGTGTTGTAGTTGCCCTCTTCCCGGGGCTAAGTGTGGTCCATGCCCTTAACCATCGGACTCTGCTTGACCATTCATCGGGGAGTGTCGAGAATGTGTTGCCCTTAAGCGAGGGTGAGTTATGACGCTTCTTGAGTTTGTAACCTCCGGCGGGCGTTCATCTGCTGGTGAGTTGTTTTAACTCTCCCCATCGAGCATTGATTGGTGGCGGACGCCTGCACCTCATCTGTGTTGGCTTGCATTGTTTCTAGCAGCGGGAGGTCTAACATCTGCGTCGCTGGTGGAGTCTGCATCACTTGGTGGATTTGGCGTTGCTCACTATGTTCCCGTGGATACCATCAAGAATTGAGAGATCGGATTTTTATTTGTAGCTGAACCGTGCCCTACGCATCACACTAACCGGATGATGCTTTTTTCAACCGTGATCGGGATGGGAGAGTACCGGGGTAGTTAGGCCGAGATTATGCGCCGCGTCGGGCTGGTCTCGTAGGGTCTGGGATATGGCACCGCCGGCTCTGCGCCGAACGCGATACCTCTCCGCAAAGACAAGAAAGAAGAAGGGTCGGCGGGGCTTCGCCTGTGGCCGCTCCTATGCCTAAGTCAATTTCTCTCTAAGAGAAAAGATAGACTGCTTAGAGGGAGAATGTGTTGCGTACCTTTCACCGATGGGGTGGCCTGGTATTGATAGTATATGTTTTCCCAGTTTGATGGTGATTAGGATTCTTTCCCATTGGACGAGATATTTCCTCGCTTTATCTGACGATTTGATTAGAGATATTGTTATGTACTTTGTTTAGGAATTATCTTTCTTCCTCATTGGTGGATCCCGCTTGGATCTGGCTAAGGATGAGTCGTAAGATCGTGAATTCATCTTATTTTCCTTTAGCTGGTGAGATTTAGTTGGATTTGCGTGATAATATGTTATCGGGGATTATTCTACTCCCTTATCGATGGTATTTAGTTTGATTTGCGCATCGGGCTTTCAATACCCATAACCGCCTTTTGGGCCGAGCGGATTTGGGCCTTCATTCAATACAAGTAAAGGCTCGAGAGTGTTTCAATGGGTGCACTCTTCTTCAGTTTGGCGAAAATTCGCGAGCCCATTTTTCAAACCCTATCACCCATAAATAAATAAACACACGAAATTTGACAACGATTCAAATGTGTATTGGAGGTTGGTCCAATGAGTGAGTCACTGGGTGGAACACCAATGACTATTTTTCACACTTGGTATGGCATGTGAGGGAGCCTTCCACGTGACTGGGGTATGTCATGGGGGTTTCATCTCATGCATGATATAAAACATTCCATGTGTAAATTGCAAATTGTATGGAATGTGGATGATTGTGGTGTGCCATTGTATGTGCATTTTAGGAGGAGAGTAGCCCTTGTAGGAAAATTCAACTATTAGGCATTGCTCTCACTGCTGTGTGATCCTCTTGCAGTACAAGGAGACTCAGAAGACAGCAAGCCTACTAGAAGCCGTTTGAGAAGAAAGCCGACATGTGGCTTTGATTTTGAGAGGTTTTTGTAAAACATGTATGAAACATTCTCGATTGATACATGCTCAGATAGAGCAGCTAACTCTTGAAACAATTGTAATATAGTTGGTTATATTTTGGTGAGTGTGGATGTATGGGCCTGATGTGGCCATTTTTACTTATCTGTGAGTCTCGGATAGAAAAACACTCATTTGTGGCATTGAGACACTCAATGGCTACATGTATTCCGAGAGTTGATGGATTGTCAACAGACCCCTAGGTTTGGGGCGTCACAATATTTTATATAAATCATAAAAATAATTTAATTTGTATTAACTAAAATATGAAAAAATATGTTTTAATAAAAATAATTAATTTTTATAATAAATATATTTTAAACAATTTTTTTAAAAACTAATAAATATTATCATTCATTATACTTATCAAAATTACTTTTAATATATATATATATATATATATATATATATTTTATTCATTTTTCTAAAGAAATTTAAGTATTGAGTTAAATTTTCAATAATTTTTGTTTTACCGATGTAAAAATATCGATCGATCAGTATAAAAGCTCTCACTGATATAAAGGAATTGAGTAGAAATATTGAAGAAATTATGAGAAACTAAGGGCATGTTCATGTTTTTTAAAATTTTCTTTAGAACAATTTTCGAAAACACCTAAGAACATCATTTTGATGTTTTCTAAAAACTGTTTTTGTTTTTTAACTTTAATATTTTATATGTTTAATGTGAAAGTCAATTTTCATATATTTCATGTGAAAGTAAGTGCAAGAGGTTATTTTTAATATTTCAAAGTGAATGGGTAAATATCAACAAAAATAAAAGTGCAGGGACTGAGGTGAATTGGTAGATCAAGACCATTACCAACTTCATCAAAAAGAAAATTACTTTTCATTTTTTTGAATAGTTAAGGATGTTTGTTTAAACATTTTGATGTGTAGGCGGTTAAGAATACGGTTCTCCTTTCTTTTCTTTTTTGTCGTCGTTTGTTAGGTGTTACCGTGTTAAACATGTATACCAATTATGCTCATGACTATGATGTAACTCAAATATTGAGGTAAGCCTCTCACTAGCTACATGGTTTTCCCTTCTCCTTTTTATTACCCATGGGATACTTGTTAAAAAAATGAAAAGGGACAAAATTCCTCGCCCTCCCTTTGACTAAATGAAATCATTCAATATTTTCGATAATGGAGATGCAGAGCTATCTCAAGCGTAAGTTACTATTTTTAGTAGATGAAGTCAGCAATGAAAATCCAATATGATGCATGTCATCATGTATCACGGACGATGAGCACCGCTATGTGAACTTGCAAACAAAATCTTCAACCATAAACCAACCAAGCAGAAGGAAAAAGGAAGAAGTCGACGGTCATGGCGGCGAAGAGCTCAAAGTTGCACATTGCCATGTTCCCATGGTTTGCTTTTGGCCATATGATTCCTTTCCTCCATATCTCCAACCAGCTTGCCCAAAGAGGCCACACCATCACCTTCTTTTTACCCAAAAAGGCTCAATCTAAGCTTCAACACCTGAATTCTCATCTTCATCTCATCACTTTCCATCCCCTCACCGTCCCTCCCGTCGACGGCCTACCTCCGGGAACCGAAACCGCCTCCGATATCTCCCGTTCCTTGACTCATCTTCTGGCGATTGCCCTTGACCGCACCAGTGACCAAATCGGAGCAGCTCTCTCTACTTTAAACCCCGACATTTTGTTATACGATTTTGCCCATTGGGCGCCTGATTTGGCGTCCCAGATGGGAATTAAGTCCATATACTACAGTGTGGTTTGTGCAGCAGCCTTGAGAAGCGTGTCGCGCTGGTGGCGCCTGGTTACCCCTCCTCGGGTCGGTGGTGCTCCGCCCATGAACTCCCGGGTTGAAGGAATCCATAAATAAAGCCAAACGGCGAAGGTCACCTTTCAGCAGCGCCACACCACTGCTGCATGCTGTAGGCGATCTCTTTTAGAACATGTCAAGAAATCGAGGGACCCGTTTGTGACTACATCGGAAACCAGCACGGAAAACCAGTGTTCCTAACTGGCCCCGTCCTGCCCAAACCTTCAACATTAACGCCGTTACAGGACCAGTGGGCGGAGTGGTTGGGTGCGTTCGGATCTGGGTCCGTTATATTCTGTGCATTTGGAAGCGAAAAGATTTCACAGGCAGGATCAGTTCCAAGAACTACTGCTGCTAGAGAGTTAACAGGCCTCCCATTCTTAGCTGCTCTAAAGCCACCACTGGAAGCCGCCACCGTTGAAGACGCCTTACCGGAGGGGTTCCAGGGATAGGGTCGGAGGGAGGGCGGTCCATGGAGGGTAGCGCAGCTGCAATACTGAGCCACCCGGCGGTGGGGTGTTTTGTGAGCCACGGTGGGTATGGGTCAATGTGGGAGTCCTTGACCACCCACCCCCATATAGTGCTGATGCCAGAATACGTTGACCATATACTTACCGCTAGGCTGTTGGCGGATGAGCTTAAAGCTGCAGTGAAGGTGGAGAAGGGAGAAAATGGATTGTTCTCGAAGGAAAGATTGTGCGCCGCCATTAAAACAGTGATGGATGAAGAAAGTGAGATAGGTTTCCGGCAGAATAGAATCGTCATGCCAAGTGGAAGGAGACTCTAGTCAGCCCTGGGTTTATGAGCAATTATATTGACAATTTCAAGAACAATTGCATGGTCTTCTTGATCAAAACTGATTTTACTGCGATGGAAAACTGTACTCACTGTTGTTGTCCATGATTTAACTGAGCTTGACCGGCATTAGAAAGTCAGCCATAATTAAGTTAGAAAGTCATTGTAATCCAGTTTTGATAATTCAGTCTGTTAGGTCTAGTTGTTATTTTGCATGGTACTGTTTGTGGTCTGCACATTTTAGCTGGGTTGTTTAGTATGTAAATACCAAAATTTCTCTCTTTTTACCACAATGACAATATAACATTCACTCTTTATTGCCAGATTCAATGTGAAAATGGTGTACACACACAAGGTGGAAGCCCCACGAATACTTTTCAGCATAATAGAGGCATGAGGTGAGATTATGATCAATTACCTTGAAATGTTCCCACAGGATAAACAAAACAGTGAAAAAAATAAAAGGAAAATGAATGAAAATCGTTAAATAATTTTTAAGAGGAGAAATTTAAAAACCTGTGGTATGATTCAAAAAATAATAAATTACAATATTTATGTTACTAAGACTATATTTGATGTCCAAAAATTATAATTAAACCCTCCAAGCCATTAATATTGCTTGAGAAACTTTAAAGGAGCAACTAATGCAATAAGATAGGATTGTAAATCACATAAGCATATGCCTAGTATGGTCAAAGAAGTTTATTGGTTCAAAACTTAAGGGACCGTTCCAGTTTTTTAAAATGTTTTTCATTCTGAAAAATAAATAGGATAAGGAAAACATAAAAAAGATAAAAAAAACACTATAGTTTTCAATGATATCATGTGTTTTCAAAAACATGATCTAAAAGGGATAATCCTAACCATCATCTTTTTTTTTCTCATCTTATTTTCTTATAGTTTATTTTCTTCAAGCAAAGAAAGTGATTTTTTTATCATTATTATCCTGAAATCATCAATTTGCATCTTTTTCTTTTATTTTCTTGCTCAATAAAATGGTTCTTTTTATTAAGATTTAGGTTTTATCTTGCTTTTTTGTGTTATCGGCTTTTGATTTGCCTTCAACTTGTTAAGACGTGGTGTTATTCACCTTCTTATTACGGTATTTTATCTATGTGGGAGCAAAACATATTTAATCTATCCAAGATATCAAACTATGATCTTGAGTATGTTAAAGAACTGAAGTCGTTATCAAATTTATAGGTTTTATACCGATTTATTATGCTATTAACTTGGATATTATTTCATCATATATGATTTTTAATTATTTGCATCTTAGATTTATTGATCTATTATATGTTTGAATCAATAATATTATTTATTTATTTTTTAAAAACAAGATCCAAATAGGCGTTAAATAATTTTCTTCATACCCCTTTCTTTTAGCAAATTGGGCAAGAGACTCGTGTTAGATTAAATATAAATACACAAGAATAAACATGATGCGATTTTTGTTATCATACACCAACATTAATAAAACCACATAACCCTAGAATCATGCATACTAATCAAAGATCAAATAAGCCAATATTATGTAAGACATACCGAATCCATCAAGACTTGGGAGAATGAAGAATGTGTTCTCTCTCAAGCATTTGGTGCTAGATTTGGTTCTCCGGATTGTAAACCTAAGCAATGACTGCCTCTCAATGGGGTTGCGTATAACATGTCAGAGTTTTAAACCTAAGGACCCCGCTTCAATGATGCACTGCTCCCTTTAATGTTATCACCCATCAAAACAACATTAAGGACAAAAACAGGAAACCTACACATTAATTCTGCATATTTTATAATTAATGAAATAATTATATAATTATTTCTGTGAACCCTAATTCAACTGGGAATAGATCACTAACTTTATCAGTTACCAATAGGACAAAGACAATCATGTCTCTAATTAACACTGCAAACTTCACTAAAAGAATTTATCAATCTCCCACTACAAGTGGTACCCGAATATGTACATGATTTGAACATCAAAGGCGCGCAAATATACACCGGCCCAATCACGTAAATACTTTAAATAATCCTGGCCCATTAATCGTACTGTAATGGATCAAAGCGGCCTTTATTACATTCATGCGTAATCGAGACCTATCTTTGCTTCAACAAAACAAAGACAATCAATGACATAGATCAAATATAGGTGTGTGGCTCGAGATTACATAAAATGTGATCTATAGTATGCCTATTCCAAAAGTTGTCCTCTTTATGACTCAAATGAGTCTTAAAAAACATATTTTCAAATACCACACATGCTAAAATGTAGAGAAAATCATGACATCACAACAGCAGTAGCTCAAATATAACATAAATGCATTAAATAATCATAGCATGTACGTACATATAAAATGAAATAACTATAGCGTGTCAATCACATAATTACACATAAACCAAAATGAACTCCTGTACTATCTTTCCTATATCGTCTAGACTAAGTACACCCATCTGAGCAACATGCTCATGAAACACCTTAGGTGGCAAGCCTTTGGTGAGTGGGTCTGCAATCATGGAGTTCGTACTAATATGCCTTCAATTGACACTCTGACCACTCAACTCTTTCTTTACAACTTAACTTAATGTCAATGTGTTTTTGATTTTTGATGAACTCCTGCTGTTTTAGAATATAACTCACAGCCTTTTATTATCACAATTAATCCTAAGCGGTTTCGTTAATGCCTTCAATAACTGGGTCCCGTGATAAAGTCGCAGCCCATATTCCTTTGGATTAGATGCCCCGGGGCTGTGCTATAAATTCAAATTCTTCCATGGCTGAAGAGGCTACGGTCTGCTTTTGACACTTTTCCATGAAATGTACCTCCGGGCCAACATGAAGATGTAGCCTCGAGGTCAATTTCCCCCACATCTGACATCCCGGCAGTTCGCATCCGAAAATCTAATAACCTCCGGGGACATCGGATCGATATGTGAGCATACGATCATTTGTCTCTCAAGATACCTCATCACTGCTTAGGCCGCTTCATGATCCATATCAGATTAATTAGACATTCGCTCTAACATTCCCACAATGTACGCTTATATCCCACGCCAGACACACTTGCGGTATTACATAAGACTCCCTATCGCAACACGGCGCTGTGAGGCTCTCTCCATTTCTCTCAAGTTCAATTCTCAGTATCACCTAAGCTGAATTTATCACCCTTCGCTACGTGTATCACCCCGGTGCACAATTCTCGCATATTAAACCTTCAAGCAACCCTTATTGATATATAGGCCTTTGAGATAAGCCAAGTATACATCTTGAACGATCCCTATGGATTTTGTATACCAAAACATATGATGCATCACCAAGTCTTTCATTTCAAAATGACTGATAAGAACCTCGGTGTCATGTAATGTAATCTACATCATCGCTGGTGCTGCATCGTCATCCACATAGAGCACCAATATAACAAACTCGCTCCCAATCGAACTTTAAGATATATGCACCGATCAAACGTTGTTCTCTCAAACCATATGCGAAGAAATCACCTTATCAAATTTCCGTACCATCACTCTGATGCCTCCTTAAAACCATAAATGGACTTCTTGAAATCTACATACTAGGTGCTTTGGGTTTCCTAACTCAAAGTTCTCCGTTGCACTATGTAAATAGTTTTTACCAATGTTCCATCGAGGAGCCGGCCTCGACATTCATTTGCGCAGCTCTGCATCACAATGAGCTGGCAAGTGCCATTATATTCGAATGAGTCTTTCATTAAATCGGCGAAAAGGTCTCCTTATAATCTATGCCTTCCTTTCGTAAAGCCCCGCGACTAGCGCGGCCTTGCGATCTCGACATTGCCTTTGAACCCGCTTCGCTTTGAATATCCATTTACAACCAATCGGGTTTTATACCTTTAGGCACTCGACGAGATCCCAAACGCCATTATCTTTCACATGACTTTTCATTTCCTCTGCATAGCCGCAATCCACTTTTCTGAATTGGTGCACTGTTTGGCTTGATTGACAGACGTAGGATCGTCCCTCCAACTCGCATCAAACTCATGCTCTCAAGAAAGACTACATAGCCATCCGAAATCGCCTTCTCCTTTCTTCTGCGGACCGCCTTAATGGCACTTCGTGCTGAGGTCACAGGTTCTTCCACTATTTCTCGGTGGTTCCTCAACGAGTGGGTGGAGCCTCCAATTGTGGCTGGAAGCTGCACAGAATGTCATCATTTACCACAACACTGGGCACAATAATAGGAATGGGTACCATCACAATTACCAGCTTCACTAGTACTGCGGGTCGAGCATTTACATACTCCTCCTCAAAATGACCTCCCAACTTGAGTGCTCCCACTATCCTCACCAAACTTTGGCATTACCCGCCTCAAAGAAGGACCTGCTTGAAGGGTCATAAAACTTATACCCTTTAGACCTCTCAGGGTATCCCATAAAATAACAAATGCACAAATCTCGAGTCCGGGGCTTTCTTCATCACCTATAAGGCTCGCTTTTAGTCGACAACCCTGCACTGCAAATGTCTAATACTAGGCTTACCCGGGCCCATAACTCATAATGGGTTTTGTTAATCAGCTTACTGGAACTCTATTGAGAGTATAACCGCGGGGTCTTTAATGCTTCACCCCATAATGAATTGTGTAGAGAAGAATGACTAATCATACTTCTTACCATGTCTCTATGGTCGTATCAAGGCCTCTCATCACACCATTTGACTCCTAGCCCGCATGGTGTATCGAGGCATAATACCGCATTCGAAAGGTATTTAAGTAAAAGGCCCCGGGTCGCTAATTGATCCATCATATCTACCGTATCATTCCCCTCCACGATCGATTCGACATTTCTTTAATTTTCTTTGCCTACCAGATTTCAACTCCTAGCTTGAAAATTTTGAACACTTCTAGTGGCTTCAGGCCTTTTCACGTATTAGGGTACAAATAACCATATCGTGAGTAATCGTCTATAATGTGATAAAGTATGTGTGCCCATTCCAAGAAGCTGTAGGGAATGGTCCACATATATCCGTATGTATCAACTCTAAGACGCACATAATCGAGATTCAGACTCGTTTATTTTAGAGTTGAATATTTTCCTTTAATGTAATCGATACATAAGGCTGTAATCCGACATGTCAAGGAATCAAGAATCTCGAAGTTATTAGCCTTCAATTCGTTGTTTGAAATATGTCCCATACGCTTTATGCCATAACATCGAGGATTTCTCATTATTTAATTTGCGCTTTGATCCAATAATGGTTGTATTTTACTATTAAATTTTAGATTGGACTTTGTATTATTTAATTTATATAGCTTATCAATTAGACTACCAGTCTAAATAACTTAGAATTTGAAAAGTCTAAATGTTTCATTTCCAAATGAACAAAGATAACCAGGATGGTCCAAACATGAAACAATCAAATCTTCGCTTAAATGACTAAGACAATAAATGTGTTTTCCAAAATTAAAATAAAACCGAGTCCAACATAAGCTCGAAATGTCCCAATAACTTGTACTTCTGAGCTTTCTTGCCATTTCCGTGATATAGATGTGAATCTTCACCATCAATCAAGTGTCTACTGAGTGGCAAGCTTCTTGCACAGTGACACTTATGTGAGTAGTGGCTCCCCGCATTCATCCACCAAGTGTCACTTCTGGTACCAGTTAAATTAACTTCGAATCCAACAAAGTCATAAGCTTTAGGAATGCTACCGATATATTGGCGTAAATGCGTATAGTAGATAATTTAAAATAAACACAAAATGCTCACATTAATACTACACACGATATATTAAAGCACGTAATATATATACACATGGGCCCCTTAATAAGATACTAAGCACAACATTGCATTGGCCCTTTGACGTAAAACAATTTGAAAATCGTACTTAATTATAGCACTAAATGTAGACAATATTATAACACTGATTATGCCTTTCTTTGACCGACATAATGTTTGCATGTTAAAAAAACTTTATTTGTCTCACATTTAGACTATTATTTACCCTAGATCCGGCATAAAAATAATCATCCTTTAATACTACTTAAGATAGATATAGAGTAAATGATTTATTATAAAATTAATTTAATTAAATTAACAGGTTACTTTGGTAACATATTAATTTAAAATTAATTCTAAAATAAATAAACATATCATACTTCATCATAATTGAATTAGACGTTATGGAAATAATGATAATTCAATTTGACGTTATGAAAATAATAATGGTAATTCAATTAGACGTTATGAAAATAATAATGGTAATTCAATTAGTAATTAATTAATTATTTTAATAAAAAGACGTTATGAAAATAATAATAATGAAAATCATGACGTCAGCACTGCACTCCAAACGACATAACGTTTGAATCGTCTTCAACCTTGGGACGCTCGATCGTCGATGGGTTAACTTTGACCGCGATAACTTCGCCTGGCCCGACAGTCCTTTCGACCATTCAAGTTGGGTTTTTCGTCTTTATTGTGAACAAATCCCCGATAATTTTGCAAAAAAATTTCCAGATTCGCATCCATGGGTTTAATTCCTAATATACCATATTTTAACCACACACCATGCAAATCTCACTTGAAGTGAATCCAAAAAACACATTATGTGTCAAACCTCGTACATCGATTTTCAACCAAAAACAAAATTATTGAATTTCAGATAAATTGGGTTCCCAAAATATATATATATTTCAAAATTTTGGTATGATCAAATTAGCACCAAAATACTAACTTATTAATCAAATGATCAGTATGATCCGCTCTGATACCACTTGTTAGATTAAATATAAATACGTTAATAAACACATGCTTATTCTTTTGTTATTGTTACACCAAATATGTAATAAAAAACCACATAACCCTAGAATCATGCATACACCCAAAGATCAGCCAAACCAATATTGTGTATGACATACCTGAATCCATCGCGAATTAGATAACGCAAGAATGTACTCTCTCAAGTATGGAGGCTGGTTTGTCTTCCGGATTGTAAAACCTAAGTAACGATTCGCTCTTCTCTCAACGCAGATAACGCGGCCGTGGTGCTTTAAACCCGCGAATTTCAGTTCAAATTATTTAATTGCCCTAATGTTATCGACCCATCAAACAACATAAGCGACAAAACAGTAAAACCACATTAATTCCATATTTTATAATTAATGAAATAATTATATAATTATTTCTACGAACCCTAATCTTAATCGAATATATCACTAACTTTATCGCCATCAATGCATAAAGATAATCACGCCCAAAATTTAACACTGGTTTCGCCCACTAAAAGGAATTCCAATAAACTGCATCTATTAATATTATAATAATTTTTTCCATATGGACTTCATTCTTAACTGATCTATATGTCAGTGTTTATGATCTTTAGATCTTTAAATATTTGTGGAGTGTGGGTGTAAGGATAGGAGAATGCAAAATAAGTTTTTGGAGTCACAGTTGCTGGGGGAAGAAAAGGGGATCTCTAATTATAAATCTTCATTTTTATCTTTAAAATTTTATTTTATTTTATATTTAAAGATAATGAAACCCACTTTTCCACTTTCAACTTCAATCACAATATTTAAATTCATTATTCACATCTAAAGAAAATTGATAATAGTATTTTGTAGTTTACTTTTCACTTTTTTTATTAATATAAAAATAATAAATAGGTAAATAGTATCTCACTGTTCACAGCTTGGGGAAAGCAAAATAAGATTTTGGAATCACAACTTGCTTAGATAAAAAACACAACTTTGCCTTGAAAAGAAAGGGGTTTTACGGTATCTATAATCATAAATCTCAATTTTGATCTTAAAATTATAATTTTCTTTATATTTACAAATGATGAGACCTACTTTTTTCATTTTCAACTTCAATCTCAATCTCTAAATTTATTTTCAAATCAATATTTATATTTTCAAATATTATAAAATTTTGATAATAATATTTTGTAGTTTACTTTTTCACTTTTTACTATTATAAAAATAATAAATAGGATGAATAGTATTTTTTAACTTCACATCTTCAAATTTGAAGATAAACGAAATGAAATTGAAGATGGTTTTAAGGTGAAAATATCCGTTTATGGAAATAGAGTTGAAAATCAAGCACTTGAGTTTGAAGAGGTAAATCAAAATGAATCTTTTTTTACTATTATTATTATTATTATTATTTTCTAACGATATCCATGAGCTATTTTTTATGTTGGGTGTTAAAACCAATGTTTCTAACAAGATTGGTCGGTCCAATCGGTCGAACCAAACGTTATTTCTTTGAATGATTCGGATGAACTGGTGATTGAACCAGTAAACCGCCTAAACAGGACGGTTCTTAACGATCGAACGGTTTACTCCTTATCATCGAGGTTCCCATCTTTACCCTCGTCGTTCTCCCGATCCCTCCTCTCACGCCGCAGTTTCTGGCTATCCCAATTTCCCCCTCATGCAAGACCGCTATATCTTTGTCATCGACGGCGACTTCATCAGTTCACTTGCATCAAAATCTTCAACCTTCGCGGACCTTACGCTAATAGACGACTAGGTTTCAAGGGTTAACTTTTTATTTTTTATTTTTTAAAATGATAAGAGATCGGAATCGACACCAGCACCGCCTTCATTGTCAGCGATGATTTTCATTGGCGGTGAAATTTGCTACCCTCGTTCTGCCCTTCACACCGCTGTTAGGGTTTTAAGTTTTTATTTATTTTTTATTTTTTTATTTTTTAAAATATTAAGAAATCGGAATTGAATTATTATGCTAGCGGTTTGATTTTTAAAATATCATTAAGATAAGCTATTATGTTATATATTTTAATATTAATAGAAAATAAAAATATATTATCAAGAATTAATATATAATATACTGAAAAAATAAAATAGATATATTAAATAAATTTCAACTATACCACCAACTTCCCAAATCGTGGGTTTCCAATTGTATGAAACTTTTTCCAATTTTTGAAGTTTATGTTTTTGGTGTGGAATTTTCTTCTTATTTTTCAAATTTATGTTTTTGGAATGAAAAATTTTCCTGTTTTTGAAGTTTATGTTTTTGGTGTGGAAATTTCTTCTTATTTTTTAAATTTATGTTTTTGGAAAGATGGGATTGAGGTTCCGTTTGATAAATGTTCCTATAATCAATCATGAAAGCAAAATTTGATAATTATTATTAGGAACTTTATTTAATATTTTATAGGATAAAGGTCCATTTGAAAATTTTGTTCTCCATTTTTTTTAATATTCTCAAAATATTTTTAGATATGTTCTAAATATGATTTTTAAATCGAATATCTTATTTTATTTTTTGTTATTTTAGTTTTATGGTTAGTAAATGTTTTTCCTCTTTTTTATTTGTTGTGGGAGCGATTTATCTTTTTTGAAACCACTAACTAAACAAGCCCCCTAAGTGTTTTGAGAAAAAGAATTCATCGTTGGTAAAAGAAATAAATAAAAATGTTTAAAAAATAGAGAAGATAATATTAAAATTTTATAAAATTATTTTTAATTTTATTAATATATAAATAATCTAAGAAATGGAAGAGATAATATAAAATTTTATCATTTTTATAATTATTTTTAATTTTATTAATATATAAATAATTTATTTATGACGTTACGTTTTCGAATCAATTCAATTTTCAAAACATTGGTTAAAACATATACGTACACCAGTTATATTCGTGACTCTGATGTAACTCAAATATTGAGGTAAGCCTCTCAACAGCAACATGGTTTGCCCTTCCCTGTTTTATAACCCATGGGATACTTGTTTAAGAATTAAAAAAGGGACAAAATTCCTTCACCTCTTCTTTGAGGGCCCCTTCCTTCAGTCTTTGACTCTTTGACTAACGTGTGAAGGACAAAACCATTCACTATTTTCAATAATGGAGATGCAGCTATATCTGATGTAAGCCACAATTTTGACTTGTTTAGTAGATGAACTCAGCAATGCAAATCCAATTATGGATGTTATATATCTTTACCTTATCAGGAACGGACAACGAGCAACCCTCTGAAATTGCGACCAA
Organism: Tetrastigma voinierianum; assembly: GCA_016808115.1. Taxonomy (NCBI): domain Eukaryota; kingdom Viridiplantae; phylum Streptophyta; class Magnoliopsida; order Vitales; family Vitaceae; genus Tetrastigma; species Tetrastigma voinierianum. Next base: position 2,342,914 of record JAEQBH010002994.1, on the reverse strand, counting down.
AATCTTCATCCACAAACCAACCAAGCAGAGAGGGGAAAAGGAAAAAGGAAGAAACGGTCATGGCGAAGAGCAGGGAATTGCAGATAGCCATGTTTCCATGGTTTGCTTTCGGATATATGATTCCATACCTCCATCTCTCCAACGAGCTTGCCGAAAGAGGCCACAAGATCACCTTCTTCTTGCCCAGAAAGGCTCAATCCAAGCTTCAACACCTGAATTCCCATCCCCTGCGATCATCTCAATGTTAATTTTTACGCATGACTACATAACTTCCAATCCTCATAATATTATAAATCATGGCCATTTTGTATCATAACCATACTCTAGGCTGGAAACATATTATCGTTTTCGATTTTACTGTGCCTCACCCAATTTACTGACCGGCCCACAAGTCGTTCTGGCCCAACTAAAACGCGATATATAAAAAGAGACACACAGAGTGGAGAGATATCCCATCACGCTGAGGACTCACACTTTGCCGACCAATCTCGAGAAAAGTGCAAGAGCTCATTGATCCCTCATTCTCTGACCGTCACGCAATCTCGAGAGCCAGCCTTGAGAACATCGCGAAACAAGATCAAGGACGGCTTCTCACATTAATCCGTGTAACCATTTCAAGCTCATAATGCATAACGCCACACGCGATCCTTATCTTCATGAACTGCTCAGAACACCAGCACGAGTCAGATGGCTATTACTTGCTCGTAAATTCTATTTTCGCTCTCTCGCTTTAAGCCACAAGCCATTTTTTTTTCTCTTTCGCTGCTGCTTATTCTCGAATTCTCAAGCCCGATCGAGGTCGATACATGTAGAGAATGTTGTTTGAGCAACCCATCCTTTTTGCTAGCTGAGCTCATCTCAGATTTCAAAATTAGCATTGCTTGGTTTCCATTATTAAGTGCGCGTGTTTGGTTCTTTGCTCAGATTCATCTCAAGATTCTCGTGCTCAGATTGAAGGAAATTCTAGCATTTAAGCATTTTCAGTTCAAAAAAAAAAAAAAAATTTCCGTAATCCGCCTAGTTTCATATGGAGGAAGATAAATGCTGATATGATGACGCTATCACGACGTCATCACGATGATTAATTTAAAAAAAACCCATTTTTTTTTTTTTTATTTGTTTGTTTGCCTTGGTATGCTTGGATTGATTACGCATTTGTTAAAATTGATTTTAACAGACAATTATTATAATCATTGTTTTTTACGACATACTCTTACTAATAACGTTGCCCGCCAATTTCGTTAATTATTTAAATTTATTATGATAATACGAATACTTTGTGTGAGCCGTCATCAGAATTCCAAGTGTGTCAAATTGTGCAAATTAAATATTTAACTTTATCATGACAATAATTAACATATATGGTTGCCTATCGTGACCCTATATATGTCAATTTTTTTTTTTCTTGACTCCCACATTTAGTTGCTTTGTTATTGTGATTACTAAGATCCATACGTGGTATTTTAATTGTCCTATCGATGATAATAATAATGCTTGGTAGGATGCTTTAGATTGATGAAGGAAATTAATTGTATAAGAGGAACCGTACTAATTTTCTTTGCCCTTTCGGTAAATAAATTATACATCTTGGCAATATTTAATTAGTTGTCCTATCGCTATGGAATTTTTTTTTAATTCCAAGCTATTGCTAAATTAAGAAATTATGGAAACTAGCAAATGCATGATATTGTAACAACATGCATATTGTTGAATTTTGCTATTTTCCAGCTACAAGCAATCCTAGCATTTCTCTGCAATTGTCTGCCATCAAACCTCTTACTGGAAATAATTTTGAAGAATGGTTTGAGTCCTTTAACGTGCATATGACTCTGCAAAATCTGGACTTGGCTTTGAGGGTTGATGAACCAAGTAAGCCCACTAATGAGCTCTACTGCATGAAAGATCATTTTATGAAAGACGGGAGCACCCAACAGAGTCGTGCTTCGACGGATGAGATACACTATGATAACCCATCAAAGAACGCGGCTAAACCGGGAAGGGCCAAAGACTTCTTAGAATATGAAGGCCAATTATACTCAAGGTTGATATGCGTAAATGACAACTCCATTTTAAAGCTTCCACAACTACAAGATATATGGAGCTGGGTGAGCAGAGATCATATCATCAAGCTAAGGCACTACTTCAACAAGGCAAATGAGATGAAAGGAGTCGAAAGTGAAAAATTTCAAATGGTTTGATACTGAAGTCTCTTCCTGCTTTCCTTTGATGCAAGTGGAAGTGACATTACAATGCCTTGAAGGGAAGAATGGACTTCAGAAGAGTTGATGTCTATCAGAGTGCAACATGAAGTCTCACCGAAGAAATAGACTCCACTTCTTGCTCTTGTAATCGATCAAGTCAAGAATGTGAAGAAAACCTCTACACAAGAATTTGAGGCTTTGCCAGCCTGGGCTATAAAGGGAATCTTCAACAAGAACCTCTAATGCACATGCTTCTTCTAATACCGCAAAGAGTGAGAAATTCAAAGGAAGTGCAACTTTGCCATAAGATCGCCACACAAGCAAGTCAGATCGCTTTCCAAATTCAAAACTGCTAGAAAAGAAAAGAAAGGAAATTGTTATGATTAAGTTGAATGCAAACATGATCGACAAATATTGTTGATGTTCATGTCAATTTCGTGGTTAGATAATTGGAGCTACTATTCATGTCACTAATTCTTGCAGGAGATGACAAAACGTATGAAGCCGTCAAAGCATGAAGAATGTGTATACGGGTGACTAAGCAAAGTAAAAGTGGAATTCTTTCGCATGATAAAGCCGAAATCGATCACGTAAAGGCTTGGTTGTTACATTACCGTGGCTTTTATACCCCCTCACTCGGAGTGAATCATCAGGTTCCTCTTCGATAGACTTGGGTTATTCGTTTCACTTGGAGATGGAAAAGCTCTATATTTTCAGAACCTGTAATTAACGGGTAATGGTGTTTTGTCTGGAAATCTTTATTGTCTAAGTTTGCATCATGGTTTGTTATGTGATTCATCCTCTCGCTAATTTCGTTGTCGGGTTGCAAGCGTGCTAGAATGAATTTGAGTTCTCCATGTTGTGGCACAAACGCCTCAGGCCATATTTCTAGGGCAAAGATTAGAGAGACTGCAAAGACGGTGTGCTTTCTAATCTTGATTGATTTTAAACTCAGGTGGTTTGTTTAAAGGGGAAGATGACAAGAAAGCACCGTAAAGGAGAAGATTGACAGATGTGAGTACTTGACTTGATCCATACGTATATATGCGTCCTGACAATTAACCCATTTTAGGGGGTTATAAATATTTCATCACTTTTCATTGATGATTTCTAGATTTGGTTATGTTGAACTAATCCATGAGAAATCCGACTCTTTAATGTGTTTGTAAGCTCAAGGCCAAGGTGGAGCTGCAAAGTAGAAAGCCTAATAAAGCCGTAAAGTCCGACAGAGGTGGCGCAGTATTATGGAAGATATGATGACCGGACGAAACTCGGACTATTTGCTAAGTTTCGTTGGAATGGCATTAATGCGAGATATACAATGCCGTGCACTCAATGGTAATGGGGTTGCGTAAAGGAGGAATCGCACATTGTTAGATATGGTGAGGTGCATGTTGAGCAATCCCTTGTTACCGTATTTTCTATGGGGTGAAGCTTTTAAGGATCCATGGCATATATTTGAACTGCGCTCCAAGAAGTCTGCGCTCTGGTACACTCCATTGTTATGGTCGTGAAAGAAACCCAGCCTTCACCATTTCCATGTTGGGATAAGGTCGAGGTTAGGCCCTATAACCCACAGTAAAAGAAACTTGATCCTGTGAACCATTGAAGGGTTTCTTTGCCGCTATTGCATCGACTGCGGGCTCGATTTTATTGTCCATCGTGATACCACCAGGATCATCGAGTCGCATAGGTCAGATATTTCAGGATGAAATTCGATGCTCATCCAAATTTTGTGCCTCGTGAGATACCCTTAGAGAAGAGCATGTCAGATTCCTTTTCCTACATCTCATGTTCCATATGTGGATGCCTCGTCAGTCCAACACCAGCTTCTCACTAATCAAGTGAGAACATAAGTGATCAAAATGGAACTGGCCTTCCCGCAGATGACACCGCTAGTGAGATTCCTTTGAGAAGATCACAAGAGAGTTCAGAGGGGCGCCTATTTTGGGATGATTATATGATATTTATTTCCAGTAAAAGAGCATGAGTATGATGGTTATGATGCTTTCGATCCACCACTTATCGAGAAGCAATTCATCGGTTCTCAATTCACTTCTGAAAGAAGCCATGATGATGAAATAAATTCGATGCATATGAATGGTGTTTGGACTTGGTTGAACCGCCACATGGTTGTAAACCAGCTTGCGTAAGTGGGTCTTTAAGACCAAACGCATTCTAACGAAAGTAGAAAGACATAAAGGATCATGGTTAAAGGTTATACTAAAGAGTAAGGAATTGATTTCAAAGAAACCTTCACCCGTGTCACCAAAGACTCTTTAGAGTGATTAGTGGCCATAAGAGCTCATTTTGATTTGGAGCCACATCGTATGGATGTCAAGACAGCCAGCTCTTGAATGGTGATTTGACGAGGGAGGTGTATACGGAGCAACCTAACGGTTTTCAGAAGTCGAAAGGAAGATTTAGTTTGCAAGCTCAATAAGTCCATTTATGGTCTTGAAATGTGCTTCTCGAGGCAGTGGTGCATTCTAAAGTTTGATAAGATTATCACCCCAAATGGCTTTAAAGAGAATACGCTTGATAGATGCATATATTCAGGGTCAAGTGGGGTAGTTACATATTTTCGCTTTGGTATGTCGATGATATACTACCAGATCAAATGATCCTCGACTTGTTGATTGAGACAAAAAGGACATGTTGTCAACCCATTTTTGACATGAAGGATCTTGTGAGGCTTTTATGTTTTGGGCATAAAGATTCTTCGATAGGCTAACGGAGTGCTTAAATTATCTCAAAGAGCCTATATTGAAAGGATAATAAGATGTTCAATATGCGTGAATCAGAATCTACTAGAGCGCCAATTAGTTGGGTGATAAGTTTTCAAAGGCCTGTCCCCAAATGATGATGAGAGAGGAAATGAGGACCATTCCTATTCATCCGCGGGTGGGCGTGTTCTATGTATCATACGACACGCCCGATACGCTTATTGTGGCCTGCTTGGAAGGTACTTGAGCAATCTCGAGTCGCATTGAAAAGCGTAAAATGCAAGAAGGTCCTTAGGTATTTGCAAGTGAGCTTTTCTGGCGGGACTTAATGTTGACATCGCTAATTCACTACTTTGATGTAGTCAGGGTTTTGTGATGCTGATTTCACGCAATGCGATAGATGATAAGAAATCCACTACAGTTATGATTTTTATGATGGAAGGAGGAGTCAGATTCGAAGAGTGTCATAAACACTTACGCATCCTCAACCATGGCAAGCGCAGTACGTGGCATGTTATGAGGCTCGTTGTCATGCTATGTATGCGAATTTGTTTCTATTGGGAGTTGTTCATTTCTGTAATCAGCTGAAATTATTTCAGATAACTCATAGCCTATTGCTTTCTCCAAGAACACTATGAGTATTTCTCATCTAAAACATATACATGTAAAGTTCTATTTGTTAAGGAGAAATATGTAGTCTCTTATTGATATCAATACATGTCCACAAAGGTATGTTATGATCCATTAACAAAGGTTTACCCATGCTTGCAAGCCAGAACATGTATCTCAATGGGGCTGTGAAGCCTAGTCAGATGCTTAGCTGGAGCCATTTTCGCATCAGAATACTATGCTATTGTCGAAGGATTGCTATTATTGTATTCTTTCATAAATCAAGCAATGAAGCATGTAAGGACGCTTTTGATTATTTGTTTTGATGAGATTCTATGAGACATGATTTATGATTATATGTATGTTGTGATGTTTGATTATGTAGTCCAAGTGGAATGTTGGAATTTTTATGTGGGACTTACATAATCAACTTGATAATATTATAAACCAAGGTTCATTTTAGGCCGTGGAACTATAATGGGCTGGAAACATATTATATTTGATTTTTTACGGGCTCAATTAATTTATTTTGACTGGTCTATTAAGTCATGGTCCAACTAAATGTGATATATAAAGAGAGATGTGTGAGAGGAGAGAGATAGATCCCATTCTTGTGGCTTTGGGAGGACTCCACATTTCGGTTTGGACCTAATCTTGGGAGAAAAGGAAGAGCCTATTGATCCCTTCATTCTCGGACTCACGCACCCGGAGAGCGATTTGGAGAACATTAGTGTCAAGATTGAAGGATGGCTTCTCATTACATTAATCCAGGTAACCATTTCGTTTTTCTGTTAAATGCATGCTTAAATGTTGACATGTGATCCTATCTTGTTTAAATGTTCCATCACTCATCACTTTCCATCCCCTCATCGTCCCTCCCGTCGATGGCCTTCTCCGGACCGAACTGCTCTCCGATATCGGCCGCTTGACCGACCACAAGGATCATAGAAGCAGGTTCCTGATTTCTTAAACCCGCATATTTTGCCTACGTATTTGGCGATTGGGCTGCTCGACAGTCTCAATTGGGATTAAGTCCATACACTACCGCGCAGCCCGCCGCCCATGTGCCTATATTCCCACTGTCTAATTAAGGATGTCAGCCGCCGCCTCGTTACTCCCTCCTCTACCTGCAGTTCAGCATGAACCCGTTGATGGATCCCATTTTGCGCCATTCTGGAAGGTATCACTTCATGCTGCCACCACCGCCTTTCGTCCGCATGCAATCGCTTGCGAGAATATGTCAAGAAATCGACGGACCCATTTGTGACTAGGGAATGCGGTATTGAAAACCAGTCTTCCTAACTGGCCCATGTGAAAACTAAAACTAATCCTTAACGGTGAAAACCATCATCATGATATCATACATGTTTTATCATTAAGAACCATAAACAATTAAAGAAAATGTAACTAAATTCATATCCACTAAATAATGTAAATCAAGATTAGTTTAGGCATTTCAAATTACAACATAGTATGAGAGAGTTCCTCTAAGTCTTCTCCATTTTCTTTGTGAATTAATGGAATATATCAGAAAATGAACCTACATTTAATTTGGGAACATAAGCGACGCTTCACAAAGCGTAACTTCTCTATTAAGGTTTTTTGTTTTGACTCATCAACAAAACAGAAAACTAAATGTTTCTATACATATTTAAGGAAATACATTATAAACTTGATGCATAAAAGCCTAAAAAAAAAACTTAAGAAGATAACTTAAATTAGGCTTTATCTTTCGGGTTGCAACATAAAATCAAATGAGCCCATAAATAAAATTAAATAATCCACTAATATCTCCCACTTGGGCTATATGTGCAACTTTATAATTATGTATTATAATAAATAACCATATGAGCTCAAATTTTATCACCCAAAACATGTATCAAGAAACCAATCCAGTTCATCAATCCTACCAACATAGGATCATAGCGGCCTTTGTCACATTTGTTGTAACTCGACCTATCAATGGTAACATGTATTGATATGATCGAATGACAAGGATCACAATGCGAATGTGTACCATGGAAATTACGTTTAATGTTATCTTAACATGTCTGTTTCCAACTGGTCAAACTTTATTCTTTAGTGAGATCAAACCAAAATTAGTTCAGAGTGTCAATAAAACAAGAAACTGAAGTTCTGTAGAACATAAAACCTCAAAATATTTACAACTGAAATATCTGGAAATATATCTATAAAAAAAGCATCTCAAATACAAATTTCCACTAAAACTGAATATCCTCGTACAATATGACACCCATACTAGCAGTATGCTAATGAAAGACCTTGGGTGACAATCCTTTAGTAAGAGAATCAACAATCATAGAGTTTGTCCCAATGTGCCCTATAGACAACTAACCATTATGAACTCTTTCTTTAACAACAAGAAACTTGATGTCAATGTGCTTCGACTTTGAAGAGCTTCTGTTGTTGTTAGAATATAACACTGCTGAGTTTTTGTCATAATATAACTTTAATGGTCTTTTAATCCCTTTCACCACACACAACCTAGTGACAAAGTTTTACAGCCATATCCCATGGTTGGAGGCCTCATAGCAAGCTATAAACTCTACTACCATAGTTGAGGAAGCTATAAGTGTATGTTTGGCACTCCTCCAAGATATAACTCCTCCAACTAGCATGAAAACATAACTTGATGTGGATTGTTTGCTATCTTGACATCCAGCAAAATCGGAATCAGAATACCCAAAGATCTCTGTGAGCATGAAATCTTTTATTCTCTTTAAGTACCACATGACCTGTTTGACTGCTTTCTAATGGTCAACTCCATGGTTACTCATATATCTGCCCAACATGCCAACTATGAAAGCAATATCCGGACATGTACATACTTGAGCATACATAAGACTCCCCACGGTCGATGCATAAGGAATCTTTTGCATTTCCTCAATTTCAAGATTATTTTTGGGGCATTGAGTGAGACTAAACTTGTCTCCTTTAGCTACAGGTGTATCTCCCGATGAACAATCCTTCATGTAGAATCTATTCAATACTTTTTCGATATAGTTCTTTTGTGATAACCGAAGAATACCTTGAGAGCAATCTCATAGTATTTGTATACCTAATACAAAAGAGGCATTCCCAAGATCTTTCATCTCAAAATTCTTTGAGAGAAATTTTTTAGTTTCATGCTATAAGCCTATATTGCTACTAGCAAGTAGAATATCATCGACATATAAAATCAGGAAGAAAAATTTACTCCCACTAAACTTATGATACACACAATGAAATTTACCTCAAAATCATTGGAGGTAATAACTTGATGAAACTTGTGATACCATTCACAAGAAGCCTGCTTGAGACCATAGATGAATTTCTTTAATTTACAAACCATCGACTTTAGATCCCCAAATACAAAGTTTTCTGGTTGTACCATATAAATAGTTTCGTTAATGTTACCATTGAGAAAAGTTGTCTTTACATCCATATGATGTAGCTCTAAATCAAAATGAGCCACAAGTGCCATTATAGTCCTAAAGGAATCTTTCGTAGAAACTAGAGAGAAAGTTTCCTTATAGTCTTTGCCTTCCTTTCAGAAAGTGAAACCCTTCGACTGTTTAGCTTTATATCTTTAGACATTGCTATTTGCAATCTCCTTGGTTTTGACATCCATTTACAACCAATAGGTTTTGATCCTTTAAGCAATTCAATAAGATCCCAAACGTCATTGTCTTCCATGGATTTCATCTCATCCTTCATGGCGTCAATCCACTTGTGAGAATTAGAACTTTGTAAAGCTTGCTGAAGGTTGATTGGATCATCTTCTGCTAAGTTTACATCAACCTTATGTTCTTGAATAAATACGATATAATCATCCGGAATCGCACTTCTCCTTTATCTTGTGGATCTCCTTAAAGGCACTTCTTAAGGTTGTTGAGTTTGTACTATAGGTTCTTGAGGAAGAACTTCATTGTTGTCTTGTGCGGAAGCATCATCTTGAACAGTATTGGGTAAAATAACTTGATCAATGTTGTCTTATGCCAAAAGAACTTCACTGTTGTCTTGTTTGGAAGCATCATCTTGAATAATATCGGGTAAAATAACTTGATCAATGTTGTCTTGTGCCAGAAGAACTTATCGTTGTCTTCACTATAATAACATCTTTAATGTTAGGTAAAATAGCTTGAGCATTGTCAGAGCAATACAGATAAAAACAACATCGATATGAGAACTTGATCATGATTGTCTTTGTTTTTTCAAAAAACAACACTCCTTATGTTATCTTCCCCTCCAAACTCAACATCCTCAATGAATCTTGCATTTCCTGTCTCAAAAAATGATCTAATAGTGGGATTATAAACTTAAAGCCCGAGTGCATTCGATATAACTACAACAAAGAGCAACGAATCTTTCTTCTGGCCCAATTTCTTTTCATTTGGTCTATAAGGCCGTGCCTGAGCTGGACAACCTCAAACATGTAAGTGCCTAATGCTAGGCTTCTTTCCAGTTCACAACTCATAAGGGTTTTAGCTACTACTTTACTTGGTACCCTATTAAGAATGTACACTGCAGTCTTAAGTGCTTCTTCCCAAAGCGATTCAGGTAAAGAAGAATGACTAATCATACTTCTCACCATGTCCTGAAGTGTTCGATTTCGTCTCTATGCAACACCATTCATGCTAAGCTTACCCGATACTGTGTAATATGGACGATCCCACATTCCTTTAGAAGAAGGAAGGTCTTAGATCGTCATTCCTCCTGAGCCATCATATTTGCCATAATACTTTACTAATTACCTGGCCACATTTTGATGCCTTAATCTTTCTTGCCAAGTTGGAGTTCAACTTCGGCTTTAAAAGACTTGAACACTTCCAAAGCTTGAGACTTCTCATGAATCAAATATAGGTACTCATACCTTGAATAGTCATCTATGAACGTAATAAAATACCATTGACCATTCCAAGAAGCTATAGGGAATGGTCCGCATATATCGATATTAGTTAGTTCTAAGACATCAATACATCTATTGGCACCTAATTTCATTTTCTCTATCTGTTTCCCTTTAATGCACTCACGTAAACTTGAAAACTGGCTATATCGAGTGAATGTACCATATGACATAAGCCTTGAATTCTCTGCTTAGAGATATGGCTTTTAATCAGTTATACATAACATTGCTGCATCCTAACACTAATTTATGTTTTGTACCACGTATACTTATATACAAGGTTTCATTAAATGAGGCTACAGTATCCAACAAATAAAGGTTGTCATGCACAAATAAAGAACTAGTACCAATTACATTTGAATTTAAAGAAAGACTAAATTTTGAATTTCCAAATGAACAATAATATCCAGATTTGTCCAATATAGAAATTGAAATCAAATTCTGTCTAAAGGACGGTACAACATAAGTTTCCTTTAAATCCAAGTAACACCAGTTTTTAATAACAACCTAAATGTCTCTATTGCCTCCACTTTCGCCGTTTTGCCATCGCCCACATAGATGAACCTTTCAGAATCATTTGGTGGTCGACTCCAAAGACAACCCTGTAAGGAAATACTTACGTGAGTAGTAGGTACAGAAGTTAAATTAACTTCAGAACAAACTAGAGTGAGAAGAGTACATTTCTTAATACGCCAAGCAACAAATTTGGGACACTCTTTCTTGAAGTGACCCGCTTTCTTACAGAAATAGCAAGTGAATTCCTTATCTTGCATCTTTCCCTTCTTCTGCTTGGATATACCTTATGCAGTGTCTTTGTTAGAGTCTTTAGCTCTCTTCCTTTTCTTCTTCTGGGAAGTTAATGCTAAATGAGCACTTTTTGTCTTAAATTTCTTTATCATTTCCTCTTCTTGCACACAATGAGAAATAAGCTCATTCAAAATTCATTTATCCTTCTGAATATTATAACTCTCAATGAACTGACTGAATTGTGTAGGAAGAGATATAAGAACTAAATGCTCAAGTAAGTCATCAGACAATTGTAACTTAATTGCCTTTAGTTTTCCGGCAATGTTAGACATTTCCATGATGTACTCCCTTATGTTCTCCTTGTTTGTGTATTTCATACCAACAAGTTTTCGTGAAAGAGTACTTGTTTTCGCCTTTTCATTTTTAGCAAAGACTTGCTCTATATTAAGAAGAAATTTCTTAGCCTTAGCACTCTCAGTGATAGATATCTGAAACCCTTTTGGAATGGAGCGTTTTATAAGCACGAGACTCAAGCGATTGGATCATTCCCACTTCTCAATATTAGCCTCATTGAGGTTTTTCAGAGTAGACGTAGGGCATTCTATTCTTAATGCTAGGTCTAAATCCATACAGCCGAGAACAATTTCTACGTTCTCTTTCCAAATCTTGAATCGCTTCCACCGAGCATAATCATTAACTCGAAAGCGTATAGATTTGCTGTACTAGGCAAGAGCTGGCAGAGAATAAGAAACAAATAAGCATGCTCACATAAGTTCCAAAACCAAATCAACATAATAAATTCAAATGCAAGTAAAAATCCCATTCCAAGATGTCAGGCACTCCATTAATGTCTTGTCTTTGGACAGAACATTAACTCGTAATTGATGTCATGTTGTAGTGTTTAAACACTGATAATAAATATTTTCAAATAATGAATATTCCTTTGGGTATATTCTTCATTTACATGTAAAACCAAATGCTCATCACATGTTTATCACCACAGGTGTAAATGAACATCGGTCAAATATTAATTTTCCTTTAGGCCAATTAATATTCACATGATATACACTACATGTCTGTCTATATGTTGAATTAAATCAACTTTCACAACACATAATAATCACATATGAGCCCATAAATAAATTTAAATAATCCAACAGCCCCGTCCTACCTAAACCGGAGCCATTGGAGGACCGGTTGGAGCGGTGGCTGAAGGTCCTCCCATCAAGTGCATATCTCTAAGATAAAGAGTTGTAGCTTTTCTGTTTGTTTTAACCCCTTCTCTAGTTTTCAGATTTTCTTTATATAGAGCTGAGATCGCCACATGTCAATACGCAACCTATTCTTTGAATGTTTCTGCAAACGTGTGACCCCTCCTGATGAGGGGGGCCAATAGGGCCCACCTATTAGGCGACTCGTTTACTTGACTGGATTAACAGGAGTCAATCCGAGCTTGCCAATCTAAGAACTTTTCGACTGGCGGCTCCTGTCAGCCGCCACCCGAATGACTAAGGTTGATGGCCAATAAATGGTTCTGCTGATTGAGCTCCCCTACCGCCGACAGCCTCTAGAGAATGGTACTAGCTAAGGTCGCCAAGAAGGGGAGAACCGTAGTCTGTTGCTAGCCTTGATGGAGAGGGCTGAGGGTGATGGGACGACTCTTTTGGTGGCTACTTGGGTGTGTCGCATCTCACTATATCCCGGAACACGACCATGCTTGACATTCGAGGTAGCCGTGCTGGCTAGAGGAGGCCACTTGTGATGCCAATCGAAGACGGTCGTCTGGCCGAAGCTTGGTCGCATTTGTTTTCTATTAAATACTTGCTGTGAGGGAGTCTCGACGTTTTGGGGGAGTTAACGAAGGTGTCCCCTTCACTTGCGCCGACCACATATCGCAGTCTTTTGTGACGCCTGTCTGGGGTCGTTGACAACCCAGATTAACTGTAGCGTTGGTGTGGGTAACCCGATGCCACACCATCATGTCCCATTGCTCGGGATCCATAATTTAACAAAAATCAGGATAGTCTCTCTTTTTGTACGGGAATCTACATCATCTGGCTTGTATATAATGTCATGACCCATCGAACTCAATATATACCACACCGGTCATTCATGAGTCATAGGAACCTCGACCCCATTCAACCATACCATGAATACTATACATGCAACTATGTAGTGATATGTTTACAAAGTTTTAATTATACACTCTTATCTGAAAATGATATATTAAAGCAGTAGGTTTGCCACATATGCAAATATGGTCCAGGCCACATCGAGCATTTACATATGTGCGGTCGAATGCGAATTGACCCCTGCACCTGACTTGTACCTAAAGGGGGTCACGGCGGAGATGACGAAAACCCATTAATGATAATGCCACTGCCGAGGTTACTTAAAACTTAAGTGCTCATCTGATGATCAAACCCGACCCATACATCCAGTGAAAATATGCACATGAATGTCATTATGTCGTATGGAATAATAACTAATTCCCATATCTGAATCACTCATGGGCTTTCTCACACACGCTATGCTGAGTCGTGACCCAACGTCGTGGTAGTACCAATGAGCACACATATCTTGAACCCTTACGACTCACGGTACGATGCAGTGTCCAATGGGCAACTAATCAGGTCAAATCCGACTCTTATCACACAACTTCGAAGTCTACATGATCTTATGACCTTGTGTCTTCTTTGGGCAACTGAACTTTTAGACGCATGATCTCTTACCATACAAACTTTCGGATCACACTCGGGTCTCTTACCATCTCTGAGACTTTTCACGAGGAAGGATTAACGGCCCCCTTCAACGCTCAGCCAGGCTTTATTAATTATCTTCGACATCAGTTTGAATATTAGTCATTTATTGTGGAAAGCGATAGATCCAAATGACTCACTATGAACAATCAACACTGATGACTGGATGATCCATGCTATGCACACACCCGTGTCATGCAATGATTGTGCATATGAAATGTAATCATGCCATTTCATTATATGTCATGCTACATGCAACATTTATAAATTTCGAATAATTATATTTCCTATATATAATTTCCATTCATCATAATTTCCATGATAATGTATCACGCAAGCACATATTAACATGATTTTGACAAACAACTACATGTTTTTTATTTTTCTAACAATACACATAAAATGGCCCAAATCTCGGACCCATATAAAACAGGGCACCTCTTGGTCCTTTCATGGTTCGTCACTGAATTACTGTGATACCAAAACACACCACCAAAACAGAAGATGTGGAGTTCAGATTAAAACAAACCTCAGCACAGTTAAGACTCAGAAAATAGTCTCGAAAATCCTGTGGGTTTGTTAAAGAAAACAATCCCAAATTCAGTGCGAACCAATAGTCCAATTCCCGCGAGCGTAGAAAATGGTCCCAGAATTTTTCAAAAAATTCCTACTACCTAGTCCCAAAATTTGAGACTAAAATTTACGACCTCTGAAAATCCTCAAGCTATTAAATGACCTTTTAGGCTAAAAATAACCCAGTAGGAAAATTATTATAGTGGGTTTGTGAAACTCTGAATGAGATGCAGTAACTACGATACGTGAATCGACTGCATTTTTCTTTCATTAAAGCCCCTGGCCTGATTTCATTAGATGCGAGAAATTTCTCTCTCTACTTTCCTCCTCTCTCTCTCTCTCTCTCTCTCTTTCTCACTCACTCCTCTGTCCATTTTTTTTTTATTTTTTCCTTTCCATTTGATTTTTTATCCTTTTATTTTTTATTTTTTTAAAATGTGTACATATCTCATTCGGGTCCGTTTCTACCTCGAAACAATTTATTTCTTTTCAATTAAATTTATTTTAAATGAACTTAGCTCAAGCCATTTCCTGACTTCTTAGATTTTCGTAAAAATCTGATCCACACAAGAAGTCGTGGATTTGCGTATCACGAGAAAATCGTAAAATATTGAGCTATCTCGGTGACAAAACTTTTAAGGTCCCTAGATTCGTGAGGCAGTTGCAGTAATCTGTTTTGTCATCGAGATATAGAGCAGACTTTCCCGAACCATTACTGACAATTTATTATTATTATTATTATCTATTTATATCTTTTGAAGAATTTCTATTTTCTTGGGTTTCAATTCTTACCTTAATAGAAATTTCATCCCGGAAATTCATACATACTAGCACACACAAGCACATGCATATGCAATAGTCATTCTAGTTCCAATATTAGACTACCCACCTTCATCCTTAAATAGGAAAGGATAGGTGACTTGCATCGTGTATTCCTCGCGTTCCTAAGTTGCCTCTTCCTCTCCTTGGTGTTACCACAACACTTTCACTAGCCTCACAGTCTTGCGTCGCAAAATCTTATCCCGGCTATCCAAGATACGCATTGGCCCCTCCTCAGGTTGATATACCTCGAGCGCTAGCTACCGCTTACTTTGAATCGACCACTCCTCTCTTGAGCATCACCTTGAGACGTGATCACCCACCTCAAACTCTGGAGGTCGATGTCATGCATGGCATGCTCTTGCTTGACTTTGAGTCGTAGAAAGGCAACACGTATCAAACCCACCTTCTCTTAGGTGTCTTTAATAAGATCCGGACCAGTGATGGAACTCTCTCCCACCTCTGTCTAACAAATTGGGGATCGACATGGCCTCCCATATAAAGTCTTGAGGTGCCATGTATACTAGCACGATAGCGTTGTTGTAGAGCGAATTCCTGGGAGTAAATGCTCTTCCCTAGATCTTTGTAACATCCCGAAATATACCCTAACTTGGTTTCGGACTTGTTTAGGAATTATATTATAAGCTAAATAAAATTTGAGGAGAAGAAATAAAATGAGGACCGGAAGTTTACAGATCTGAGGCAATCTTGTAATTTATTAAAAGGATATGAAAGTCGTAAAGAGGAAAAGATTAAGTCAAATGAGATTGGCATAAGTTGATTTTCAAAAAGGAAGAATTTGGGGACAGATCTGATTATAAACTTAAAGTAAAAATGGATTTTACTTAGCCAAACATGGCCTTAGCACAAATATAGATTTAAAGACCAGAATTGGTCTCAATTTAGGAGAGGAAGCTTAGTGGAGAAAGGGAGAAAGGAGAGAAGAAGAAGAAGAGAAGAGGAAGAGGAAGGAAGAAGGAAATCAAGCAAGCCAAGATCAAGGGTATGGAACTAACCTTGGATATGAATTCTATTGTGGATATATGGTTTTGTAGATTCCTAGAAAAAGATTATTAGTTCCAAACCTAGGTTTGTTAGGATTTCATCTAGCAGATATAATGAAATTAAGGTTGGTAAGCTCTAAATCCACAAGAAGAAAGTAGGAAATCTTCCCTTTGAGGGTGGATTCATAAGTTAATAGACAAGCAATTGAGTTAGGGTTTAAAGATAAACCCTAACAAATCCTTAAGTTTTAACTTATGTATGGTAAGACCCATATTAGAATGGTTTTGAAGAAATTCATGATAGGTCTTTGAAAATAAGAGAGAAGGATTGAAAGAGGGAATTGAGTGAAAGAGATTCCAAGGTGAATTTGGAATTGTTTTGATGTGTGTTTGAAGTATAAAAGTGATTGGGGATCAAAAGTCTGGAAAAATGTGAGAAAACACACATTCTGGGAACTTTTCGGAGAGTTCTACCGGTACAAGTTGAACTTGTACCGGTACAACTTTGATTCTGGTTCATTTTTGGCCAAGTTCACCGGTAGAGTTAAGTTGTACGGTACAGCTTGTTCCTGGTTTTCCAGTTTTGACCAGTTTTAGTATTTTGGCCATAACTTACTCATTTCTTATCCGATTTGGGTGATTCAAGTGGCCAATTAAATGAAACTGAGAGAACAAAACTTAAAAGGAATCGCCAAAAATTATATGATCTAAGTGGCCCAAAAAATACACTCGAAGTGGGACCATGTGCAAACCAAATTCTGGTTTCAGTGTTGAACATAGAGAAGTCCGGGTTGTTTCGGACGTAACTTGATTCGGTGCTCCGAATTGGGTGATTCCAGTTGGAATAGAACCCTTAGAACCTTAGATTTAAATGATTATAAGGACATAGTGTCAAAATATGAAGTTAAGACCCGGAAAAATTAGTAATACAAACGGTCACCAGAAAAATCGGTAAAATAATATTTAGTTGGCATGAAAATGCCATAACTTTAGTTTGGATGATCCGATTGGATTGATTCCAATTTCTAAATAAAGTAGATTCATAGAGGAATAATAATACATAGGTTGCATAATGTACAAGTATAGAAAGGTATAGGAATATGTCATAAGATATGATAGGTATAAGTCATAAAATATGATAAGATATGATAGAACATGTCATAAGATATGATAGTCTAAAGTGATACAGACAATGGAGCACATATGCATATGAGATTATTGATATGAATATAAGCATATATGATAGGCTTATAGCAGTAGATATATAAATGAATAGATAGAGAACATGCTAGAACAAATGATAGGAATAAGTAAAAGATATGAGTATAAGATAGACATACCCAAAAGAATAAGATGGAGTCACGCTAGGAACCTTGATGAAGACATAAATGATAAGAACGATAGAGATAATAAAGATGACAAGCATAGGAATGAGAACAATTGCCATAAATGATAGGTACATATATGAGAAAATGTGAATGGTGAAAACTATGGTAGATATAGAAATACGAGTAGCTAAACATGATACAGAAAATGTATAAATGATATAAGGAGATATGAATATAAGCTATATATGAATATATGAATACAAGAGTGCATAGATGCATTCATGAAATATGATAGACAAACTAAATGATGATAGAAAAAAGAATGAATATATATCTTCATATAGATATATGAGCCGTAATATGAAACTACAGATATGAGAACTAATATAGAGAGTAAAAGTGATGATAGTATATGCCATAAGCAATTGTAATGTTAACAATGATTATTCATGCTTATGAGATATGCAGAAAATGTAATAAAGCTGATTGTCTAGGACTGGTAGAGGGATAGATAGGCATGCCTAGGGAAGATACAGTTGCTGCAGCATATACATAGACAGATATTGAGGCCCCGTTTGGGTCGATGATATAGATCCCGTTTGGATCAGGTGGCCCATAGGGGTCACCGCAATAAGGCGAATCCTTTGCCTCGTGCGGTGATAGTACCTTCGGTGCAGATGGCATATGACATAGGTCAGCGTGCCGTGCGGTGATGATACCCGGGTATTAACGGCGGAGATCGCGCCTCGTGGGTGTGGTACCAGCCGGGTACACATAGTTTCCCGTATCCGCTTCCTAAGGTATTTGCGGACATGAAACCAAAAGGAAATGATATGAATAGAAGATATGACTGATATGAGAAGCATAACTTGCTATGCGATGAAGTCTGAACAATTACAAGAGCAAGTAGTACGGGTATAAATTGATATGTAAAAATAAGTATATATGAACACAAGAAAAATGTAAAAGTATACAAAAAAGCACAAAGTATAGGATAGATAGACTAGAACGTACAAATGTATACTTATGAAGTATAGGAATGATACAGGATAACCGAGGATATGAAAATTACAAGATGAACACTATAGTGGGAAAGTATACAATAGTACAAGTATGAGAGCTGAAGAATGCAATAAATCAAAGAACGAGAAAGATGAAAAAAGACATAGACTAGAGACATGATATACCCAAGCACGAAAAAGATTAGAACATGAAAAACATATGACAAGTGTGAAGATAAACACATAGTGAGTATAGGAATATACAAAGTATAGAAATAGTCCCTGATAAAAAGTATAGATAGGAGATAGGCCAAAGACATAGAATATGTAACAGAAAAGATTGACATGCAATAGAAATAGAGATGTCGTAATTAAAGTTATATAAATATGTATAGATAGATAATATGCATATGTATAGCTTGTAATGATCGCCATTGGTGGTTGTCCATGCTTATGTTCCCACTAAGCGTAAAGCTTATACGGTGTTCGATCCGTGTAGGTACGGAAGCGAGAAGACAGGATAGAGCGCTGACATTCCACGTCAGCAAGCGAGGGGCTGACTCGGAGATCGGTGCTCGTGTTGTTGCTTCCGCGATCTACGAGTTTGTAATAGTAAAATTGTAATAGTACAAGTAAAGGGACTCTTGTATATGTGTATAGATTGTGATGGACACCACTCCGGTGGTAGTTCTTTGTATGTATAAAATGATTTTTGTTTTTACAGAAATTATTTGTATACCCACAGATGCAGTGCAGCTGCGAGAAGAGCAGGTCAATTAAGAGTCGGTAAAGTATAGATATAGTATAGATGGCATCACGCCGGACAGGTGGGGATCCATGATCGGGTCGGGCCGGGATCGGGGCGTGACGGTCTGCAAGGTCGGGACGCATGCTCGTAGCATGTCTTCTAAAACCTGTATGGTCCTCTTCGAATGACCATCGGTTTGTGGATAAAAAAAACGGTGCTCATCATCCACTACGTCCCCACAGCCTTCTGGAAACTCTTCCAAAAGTGTGTTGTAAATGGGATCCCTGTCCAATACGAAAGAGACTGGCACTCCATGTAAATAGACAATCTCACAAATATACAACCGGCAGAATTCCTCCATTGTGAAGGTCATCCGCATCGCTAGAAAGTGTGTCGACTTAGTGAGCCGATCTACTATAACCCATACGGCATCATGCCTCCGCAGTGTCCGTGGAAAGGGGGTCACAAAATCCATTGTGACATGCTCCCACTTCCACTTTGCTACCTCCAAAGGCTGGAGTAGCACTTTCGGCTTCTAGTACTCAACTTTTACTTGTTGACACATGAGACACCATCGAACAAAATCCCCAACGTGTCGCTTCATTCCGCTATAGTAATACTGGCAATGAAGATCATGGTTAATCTTCGTGCCACCTGGATGCACAACGAATCAAGAGCAGTGGAACTCTCAGAGGATCTCCTATCTCAGATCGGTCAGTGGGGAAACCACGACGAGTCCTATATCGAAGGCCGCCATACGTGTGGATGCTTGAGCCTTTGTCACCGTGCTTGAGCTATACCCGATCCGAGAAGGACAATATCTCGGGCGTCACCTTTGGGACTCGATCATCTTACTTTCAGTGGGGATGGCATAGCTACCAAACTCCTAGTGCTCCTTGAGCACGATCCAGCACCTTTGCGGCTGGTATCCCGCGGTCTCAGCATCTGCCACTCTTGGGAAACTACACTAGCCAGTACTCCCCGTGACTTCTGTCTCAGTGCATCAGCCACTACATTTGCCTTACCAGGATGGTAATGCAAAGTGAAGTCACAGTCCTCCAGATACCCCATCCATCTGCATTGCCTCATGTTGAGGTCTCCCTATGTGAAAATATACTTCAGACTCTTGTGTCTAAAAATACCTCAAATTTCTCACCATACAAGTAGTGGCGCCAAATCTTTAAGGCAAAGACAATGGCCGCTAACTCTAGATCATGTGTAGGGTAATTCTGCTCATGATTCTTTAGCTGTCTGGAACCATAAGCTACAACCCTCTTGGACTGCATCAAGACACATCCCAGTTCGTCCCTAGAGGCATCACAATACATCGTGTACCTCTGTCCTGTTAGCCAGGACTATCGAATAAATTTGTAGTAAGCCTCCTTTTCAATTTCTGGGGCCCTTCTCACTCAGGTCATTCAACTCGAATTTTGACCTCTTTTCTAGTAAATAGAACGGAGCGCTCAGGTGGGGTGCTCGGTCTAATAAAACCCTTGTCCAACAATTCTTGCAGTTGGACCTTGAGTTCCTGCAACTCAACAGGTGCCATCCTATGAGGAGTCATAATAATGGGCGACGTACAAGGGTGTAACTCAATGATAAAGTCCACATCCCTATGCGGAGGTAATCCCGATAGCTCATCCGGAAAGACACCCTCATACTTCATGAGCCACGAGAGTGGGCTGAATCCAGTCTCCCTCATCCTGTAGGGTAAGGCTTGCTTGACCCGTCGATTGTCCACTCTATGCGGAGTCGGTGCGGTTTGGGGTAAAGCATCCTTGCTCTCCCTGAAGCGTAACACAATAGCGTCTTGTGTGTGGCGTAACCCACCTCGTCCCTGTCCGATGGCGACTCTATGGGTCGTCGACAGTCCATCCTAAGGATCACGTTGAACTTCACGATATGTCCATGACCTCGGAACCGGCGGTGAGTAGAATCCACGGGGATCTCGACTCACAATCGACATATCTGATTGACTAACTCACCCTAGTTCCTAGGAAGAATTCATCTGGCTTGACTTTTCTATGGTTTCAACCATAAGCCCAGGCTTTTCTCACATTATGCGCCGAATAAACATGAATACGATGCACCACGAATTTAAACAACCTTATCAAAGTGTGAGGCCGAACGTACCTTGTATATTAGACTGATCAAGCTCGATTATGTGAACTCTGGTGTAGACATGCCCTTGGGTCCACTGAAGCCTGAAACACAAGTCTTAGCCCCGACCAGATGACCCATGCTAGCCCATGGCCCCATTTCACGAAATAGTAGGTGCTTGTCCGGCACCTTGGGGTATTTATCGGTTCCCTGGTCCCATCTTTGGGGTAAGGAGGAATAAGCGCGTCGCGCATGTCCCACTGACAACTAGGGATATGGTGTTCCATAACTCCGAGATCCTTGCCTCTGCTGGCAATCCTGCTTCATATGTCTAGGTTGATGGCAATGGAAACATGTCATCAGTCCTGGCTGGCCAAGAGCCTTGATATGGCCTTGGCTTTGATGGTCGTGGCCCTCCCTAAAATCCTCGTGGAATAGAAGTCTTCTACTTCTTTCTCAAACTTGAAGAAGGTTGATCCTCCTTCCTCTTGCCACTAGCACCCGTATCTCGGATGCTCCGTGTGTCATCTACTCCTCTTCCAATGGCCAAGGCTGTCCTAACAATCGAGTCCCCTCCTCCTATGTATGTCGGAGGATGATGTGCCTGAAACCCCTGGAGGTTACTTGGCCCCACCCACCCCCATTTGCACTAGCTTGACGGTAGCAGCGGCTGCGGCACCGATAGCCTTCTCTGAGACACATTGGTGAAGCGGCTGATTAATTATTTCTGGCGCCCCGTGGACGACCTCTACGTCCACGCCCTCGAGTTTCCATCTACACAAGTTAAGATAGAAATTTAAGATTCTCTCTTTTCATTTTTAGTGGTGCATAATGCCAAACACTAATAAATAACAATTTCTACGTAATCATGCTTATTCGTTTTCCAAACCCCTAAGGTTATGTTTTCTAGCCTTAGTGTTCCATATACAATCTACCATGTATATTATTCACACAAATCACACAGCATGTTAAGCACAAAACACTCAACACACAACAATGCATGATCTAGACCCATGCCCATAAGCCCTCGGTACTCGTGTACCTAGACCCTTGATACCTAGCTGAGACGAGCTAGCATCAAGACCATACTTCTGGATACCCACATTCGAGCTCCCTAGGGAATCGTTTACCTAGGCTCTGATACCAAATTGTGACACCTCTATCACGGGGGTCCTATTGACAACCCGTCAACCTGGGAAACCGATGAGTTTCAAATAACCCGACGTCACACCATCATGTCCTATTTATTGGGATCCATAATTCAACAAAAAAAATCGGATAGAGTCTCATCTGTATGGAAGCTTTACCCAAAATACTACCTGTATAACGATACATCATATGACCCATCCGGGCTCAATATACCACACTGGGTCATTCATGAGTCATAACGACCACTCAGCCCCATTCAACCATATCCTAAATACTATAAATGCAACTATGTAGTGATATGTTTACAAGATTTTAATTATACACTCTTGTACAAAATGATATATTAAAACAATCATTCTAATATACATATACAAAATATGGTCCAAAGCCACATTCGACTTTTTTCATATGTGCGGTCCCGAATGCGGGTCGACATAGCAGCGACTTTTTGTCTGCGAAGGGGGTCTGACGAGTGAGCAAAGCTTCGGTAGTGATAATCTCCTACGAGGGTTAATCCCCACTTAAGTGCTGTTATTGATCAAACCCGACCCATACATCCAAGTGAAAATACGCATGAATGTCGCATGTCATGCATGGAATGTCATGCCCTTATCGAGTCACTCACCGACTCCCTCACACACGCCTATGCCAAGTGTGACAACCGTCAACCCCAGTAGTACTAATGACACACATATCACAGAACCTTACCGACTCACCGATTACCCAATCACGAGTGCCAATGGGCAACTAATCCCGGGTCAATCCCGACTCCTATCACACAACTCAAAGTCTATGTGATAACCATGACCGTGTGTCTTCTTTGGGTAACAGAACTTTTCGGCTTACTCCTCGGGTCTCTTACACCCATACAAAACTTTTCGGATCACATTGCGGGTCTCTTACACCTATGTTCCAGGCTTTTCACCTGAGGGGATTAACGACCCCTTTCTTGCTCCGCCCAACACACATTAATTATATTTTACTTTATGATTTGAACCATGAGTAATTTATTGGATGTCATCCAAAGTACGAGCTCACTACTCATTCATGAACACTGATGATGGATGACCATACCCATGCACACACACCCATGTCATGCGATGATCGTGCATATGAAATGCAATCATCACTGATTTCATCTTATGTCGTCTTATATACAACGTTATAAATTCGTATAATTATATTTCACACATATAATTTATTAAATCATAATTTCCATGTTAATATATCACGCAAGCACATATGCATGATTTTAATATGTATTGCGTATTATTTATTTTAACAATACATAGTGACCAAAATCTGGACCCATAAAAAATAGGGGCACCTCTTGGTCCTTTCACGAGTTAGATCCACCAAAGTGCGTGATACCAAAACATACTACAAAACCCGAAGACATTAATCTCGGGATCAAAACCAAACACCAACACCAGTTCGAGAAGTTTGCAAGAAAAAGTCAGAAAATGCATCAGGATGCTGAAAACAGTCCCAAAAATTCAACCTGGACTATCCAAAAATAATCTCGAAAATTTCTAAAAATTCCTACACCCAGTCTAAAAAATTTAGGACTAAAATTTACGGCATTTCACGACCTCTAAGAAAAACCCTAAGCCATTAAATGACCTTTAGGCTAGAAATTAAATAACTAAAGTAGGAAAATTCATACGCCGTGGAGTTTGTGAAACTCGAATACATTTTGGTACGCGCATGAAACACACGTCGTGGATCAGGCTGTCTTTTCTTAGATGAAAACCCAGTGGCGATTTTCGTAGATCTGAGAGAGAAGTTTCTCTCTCTATTTTTCTCCTCTCTCTCTCTCTCTCTCCTCTCTCACTCACTCCTCAGTCCGTTTTTTTTCATTTTCTCCTATTATTTTGACTTTTATCCTTTTATTTTTATTTAATTTAAATATGTGTCAATCTTTTATTCGGGTCTGTTTTTACTCTGAAATAATTTATTTCTTTTTAGTTAAATTTATTTTAAATGAACTTAGCTCAAGCCATTTCTGGCTCAGAGATTTTTTAAGTAAAAATCTCGTCGCAGTCATTGGCGACTTATCGCCCTAGAAAATCATAAAAATATTTGGTATGCCGAGTGATGAAACTTCTGAGTCCCATTTAGATTCATGACAATTTAGCAGTGTGATCCAGTTTCGTCGTGAAGATCTATAGAAATTTTAAGAACTGCGACCAATTCTTTAATTTATAATTATTATTATTATTATTTTACCATTTCTTTAAAAAAAATTACTAATTTTCCTGGGTTTGATAGGTACAGAGACAAGCTGTGTCAAAGCTGCGCCCTTTGTGGGCTATATGTGCCCGTGTTGTTGCCCTTATGGCAGGGAGTTGGTGCGAGGGGGAAGAGGTAGCAGCGTACCCGACTTTCCCTACCGTGTGGGATGCCACGTGGCGTGGGCTGACTTGTTCGACCCGGCCTTGGAGTTTCGGCGGGGGTGCCATAATGACAACCCCTCAATTCCCACCTATTTTTTCCTATTTAAGGAGCTGCTTGCTCCTCTTATTTTCACACTTTGCTTCTTTTTGCTGCCGTCTTTTGTCTGCTGGTTCTTCTGAGCTCTAGATCTTCCTGCTTCGACGCTCCAATGCTTCCAATGTTCCCGTAAGGTTCGTGGCCTCCTCACATCTCTAATTTTCTGTTTCCTCCAACTGTTGTTTTTCGTTTTTTGTTTTTTTTTTCTTAATGTTGTCAGGGTAGGGGTTTTCAGCAGATTTTTCCGTGAACCTTACCTCGCGAGGGGGGTGCCTCTTTTAGGAGAAGACTTGCCAATTCTGAAGCTAACCCCGTTTGCTATCTTTCTTTTATGTAGATGTCGGGGTCAAGGTCGGACTCTCAGGCACATTTCTGAAGGGTCAATCATTAGAATCAATTTTGAAGAATGTTTTCTGCCTTTAATCAGAATTGGAATCAATCATTTTCTGAAGGGTGCGTTAGAATCTTCCTGCACGTTTCTATAAAGCTGTTTATTGCGTGAATGAATGAAAATTCAAGTTCTCATGGAGTGATGATGGAGTGGTGATGCGAATACCATACCACCGTCTAGAGGTGGAATAATTGGTTCGACCCACGTTGGCTCGATTCATTTTTGACCCATATTTTTTGAGGGTCGGGTTGAGAAAATAAGGCCGAATAAGCTGCAGTCACAGTAACCCGACCTAAATAGGCATAGGCCATTAGGGCTTAGATTAGGTGCTGGCCCCTCTTGACCCATTTTCTTAGATTTTTATTTTAAATTTTTTTAATGATACGTATTTTACAATTATTAAGAATATTAGTTTTCTATTATGAAAGAATATAAAATAGAAAGTTGTTTATAGAAAAAAATAGTTTATTAAATAATTGTTTTTAATAAAATAAAATAATATTAGTATGAAAAATAATTTAAAATAATATATACACACACAAACACATACACACACACACACACATATATATATATATATATATATATATATACAACTATAATAATTTATTTTGTATAATCTTGTAAGAATATAAGAATAAACTATAATTATTTTAAAGAAACTTTATGTTACAAAATATAAAATTGTTTATTATTATTATTTTTAATATTTTAATGTTAGGCCCATTTTGGCCTGACTCACTTTAGGTAGGGTTGGTGGCCAGACCTATTTTTTGACCGGAAGTGACCTTGTTAGGCTCGTTGTTTGAGCCAGGAACTTACTCGTTTCCCAGCTATGGCACCGTCTCATTTTGTCTCTCTTCTATCCAACTTTCTTTCTAATCAAATCGATGAAATCTATTTTATCTTGTTAGCGTGAGCTAAGGACATCATCCTAAAATCATGGGATTTGTTGTAATATGTAATCTCATTAGTTTAGGTGATTGAGTTAATTGTGGGATGATTTCCTCATTACTGTTTTTACACCAAAATTTTTGGAACTGATGAATATCTTGTATTCTATATAAAGAGGTGTATAGCAATGACAATATATATTGGAAAAACACATTATTTACAATATTAGAATCCTACTTTGTCTTTCCTTCATGGTATCAAAGCAATACCTCATAATTTTTCCCCTATCAAAATCTCATTGAAGCTCTGTTTTTTCTTCTTTTACAACCATGGCTGAAAATTCCTTTGCTGTTGTCCCTAATGAATCTCGAGTCATTGTTTAGACCTTGCAAGACAATACCCCTTTCCCTTTTGGAATTATCTTGGATGACACGAACTTCCCTCTATGGTCACAACTCATGGAGATGCAAATTAGAGCTCGAAATAAATCTAGATTTATTACCGACACTACACCAAAGCCACCTGCGGGAGATAATCAATTGGAAACTTGTCTTATTGACAACAACCGAGTTAAGAGCTAGCTCATTGATTCAATGAGTCTGACTTTGATGCAGTGATTCATCTGTCTTCAAACAGTGAAAGAAATATGGGATGCTGTGTCAAAACCTTTAATGATGGCTCAGATGAAACACAACTTTTTGAACTGAATTGAAGGTCTTTTACCATTCGCCAAAATGGCAGACTGTTACCCTCATATTATAGTGAATTGATTGGCATATTTAAGGAAATTGATGCTTGAATTAAAACACAAGAAGATGATGTTAATGGGGTTGTATCTCTGCATAAAACCATGACCTTCCTTCGAGTTCACATATTTTTGGCAGGGCTTGACTCGGAATTCAATCAAGCTCGAAGTGAGATTTTGAAAAAAGACCCACCTCTTGATCTTGAATCATGTTATGCATATATGCCCAAAGATCACAACCAAAGACACACTATGGAGGAACCTAAGACTATACCTGACAGTACAGTTCTCTTGGCAATGCGAAATCGTTCTGGACATGCTCAACAATCAAAAGGAAAGAATTCTGGTAACAAAACAAATAATTGCACATGTACTTATTGCAGTGAAGATGGACATTCAAAACAACGTTGTTATGAAATCATTAGGTACCCTGAATGGTGGGATTTCACAAA
This sequence comes from Tetrastigma voinierianum, assembly GCA_016808115.1. Lineage (NCBI taxonomy): Eukaryota > Viridiplantae > Streptophyta > Magnoliopsida > Vitales > Vitaceae > Tetrastigma > Tetrastigma voinierianum. The sequence goes on along the minus strand of JAEQBH010002994.1, from coordinate 2,315,269 downwards.
GAAACCTCGGAAGAACATTGGACAAGCCATTATTGCTACCACAAAAACTGATGATGCATGTAACACCCCGAAAAAAACACCCTAGCAGTTTTCAGACATGGTTAGGGTATATTAAAAGCTAAATAGGAATTTTCGGGAAATAAAACAAGAGACCCGAAAATTATATTAGAGACAAGGGTAAAGTAGTCATTTACCACTTGAGGATATGAGAGGCATAAAACAATAAGTTTATATGCAATTATGGAATTTGAAAAGATGGAATAGAAATTAGAAAGAATAGAAGGGCCAGCTTGTAAAAATAGAACTTGAAGTACAAATAATATGAAGATGAAGGGACCAGTAATGAGTAAATAAGGAAAGTAAAATCATAAATAAGGATGAGATCAAAGCCATAATATCTTTTGGTCTTTGGTGAAAGAACAAAACGGGTAGAAGGGAAGGAGAAGAACAAGAAGAGGAAAAGGAAGAAGAAAGAAGAGGAAGGGGAGGTGAGAAGAAGGTATGGATTTATGGTATGGATTTCTATGATTTTTTTGGTATGGAAGTCTAGTTTTATTTTTGGAAAAAGTATGGATTCCATTTTGTCTAGACTTGTATGGAACTTGGTATAAATTTGTGTGGAAACTAGCCTTGATTGTATGGAATTCTATGGTTTTGTAAGGATTTCTATGAGTTTTGACTTTGAATATGGAATCATGTGTATTTTGGACTTTGGTAGAGATTTTTATGGGTTCTAAACCTAGGGTTTAGTTTGGAATTGATCCTAACTCTAGGTTTGAATGAAATTGAGTTGAAAACTCACAAGCAGGTTAATATAAGCATGGAATCCCCTTAATTCTATGTTTTGTATAAGAATGAGTGAACTTTGGTATGGGTTCTTGGACTTTCACAGGGTTTGGGTATGTGAGTTCTGACCACCATACAAGATGAATATGGGTGGTTTTGATGTGTATATTAATTATTAGTGGATTTGGGTGGAGGCCCATGAAAAAGGGAAGAAAAACACATATTCTGGGAAGTGTTCTGTTTTTCTGTTTTGACCAGCGTTTGTATTCTGGTCATAACTTGGTCATTTCTTATCCGATTTGAGTGATTCAAGTTGCTGGTTAAACTAGATTGATATGAGACTAAACCACCTTGAAATAGCTATCTTCGAATTCTGACTCTATGTGGCCCAAAAATTCAATCAAAGAGGGGCTATGTTCAAGCAAATTTCTGCTTCAGTTTTGATCATAGCGTAGTCCGGGTTGTTTAGGACATAACTCGAGTTTCGGTGCTCCGATTTAGGTGATTCCAGTTGGAGAAGAACCCTTAGCACCTTAGCTTCAAATTAATACAAAGAACCAGTGTTAGGTATGAGTTAAGACCTCGGAAAGATGAGTATTACAAACTGTCCCTAATTAAAATCGGTAAATTGACTAGTTTGGCATGAAAATGCCATAACTTTAGTTTAGATGATCCAATTGGAATGATTCCAATTTCTAAGTAAAATAGGTTCATGGAGGGACAAGAATACTTGAATGATGTGTGAATACATAGGCATCATCCCGTACAAGTATCTGAAATGCCATATGGAATAGGCATGAAACATGAACATGAACATAAAAAGCAATATGTCATGAACACAGAATGTGATAAAGATAGGTTATGAGTTCTGAAAGATATATGATAATATGACTACACAGGGCCAGAAGTGAATTTGTGGACTTTTATATGAAATTCCTCCTTGAGCTAGGGTTTGAGGTGTTAGGGAGTGTGATTACTTGTTAGGAGTATAGAATCTTCCCCTTTGAGGATGGATTGCAGAATTTTATGGATTTGGAATTTTGGTTTATTCCTACTTTTGGGGTGATTTGGGATTGATTGTAGGATGGTTTATGCTGTGTGTGTTTGGCATGTTTGATACCATATTGGGCTTATAATAAGTCCGAAAATGACGAGACGGTAGGCTAGCTGTGGCACGCTGTGCAGTGCTGCAAGTTGCTGATTTTCTTCACGAACGCGACTTCTTTGTAAGCTCGCCCCGTTAGGACTCCGTTTGGGTGTTCTGGGACTCTGTGAGCTCTTTGAGTCTAGAATCCATCCATATATATCTTGATATAAATCTTGAGCTTATAATAAGTCCGAAAATGACAAAATACAGTAGCTGCTGCTGCTGTACGGGTGCACAAGTTGCTGATTTTCTTCACGGCTTGCAACTTGCATAACTCCTTCGTTAGGACTCCGTTTTGGGTGTTCTAGGACTGTATGGAAAGAATTTTGAGTCTATAATCCATCCATATATAGCTTGATACAATCTTGAGCTTATAATAAGTCCGAAAATGACAAAAGACAGTAACTGCTGCTGCTATTGCAGGTGCTGCAAGTTGCTGATTTTCTTCACGTCTTGTAACTTGCATAACTCCTTCGTTAGGACTCCGTTTTGGGTGTTCTTGGACTCTATGGAAAGCCCTTTGAGTCTAGAATCCATCCATATATATCTTGATACAATATCGAGCTTATAATACACCTGAAAATGACAAAAGACAGTAGCTGCTGCTGCTACAGCAGGTGCTGCAAGTTGCTGATTTTCTTCATGACTTGCAATTTGCATAACTCCTTCGTTAGGACTCCGTTTTGGGTGTTCTTGGACTCACATGGTGACCCTTTGAGTCTAAAATCCATCCATATATATCTTGATACAATATTGAACATAATATACCTGAAAATGACAAAGTAGTAGCTGCTGCTGCTCTGCAGGTGCACAAGTTGCTGATTTCTTCCATGGCTTTACAATTTGCATAACTCCTTCGTTAGGACTCTGTTTTGGGTGTTCTTTGACTCTATGGAAATCCCTTTGAGTCTAGAATCCATCCATATATATCTTGATACAATATTGATCTTATAATACACCTGAAAATGACAAAAGACAGTAGCTGCTGCTACTGCAGGTGTTGCAAGTTGCTAATTTTCTTCATGGCTTGCAATTTGCATAACTCATTCATTAGAACTCCGTTATGGGTATTCTTGGATTCGATGGAAAGCTCACCGAGTCTAGAATCTAACCATATGCTATTTAATGGCATTTGGTGCCCACATCTTGTCTGAAAATTTAATTGTTGTACCGAGTGTACTAATCGCTTGGTTAAAGTTAATTGGAATACATGGTAAGAAAGGATATAGATATGAACAAGAAATAGCAATATATATAGATTTGATATGCAAAGGAGTATAGATAAGAAAAGTACCTGCAGGTATCAAAGGAAGAGTCTCTGTTTGTACTCCCTAAGGAGATAGAGACAGTCGATAAAAAGAACAAGAAAAACATACAAGTATAGGAATGTATAGGTATAGGTCATAAAAGATATGATAGTCGATAAAGTACATGAAGATATAAGTTAACAAGATAAGATGTTACAAGTAGAGGACATGATGAATATATGATTGTCATACATAAACGAATAAGATGGAACATGATAGGAACACACATGAATGATAAAAGCATACATGATAGAAATATAGAAAGTACATGAATAGCTAAATCATGATAGAAACGCATAAAGAATATGATGCATAAATGATATAAAGGGATATGAATAGATAAATATATATATATATGAATATATGAATACAAGAGTGCATAGATGCATTCATGATATATGATAGGATTACATATATGATATGAAGACAAAACTAAATGATAGAAAAGATATGAATATACGTATTGTAAAGAAATATGAGAACAACAATACGAAGCTAAGAAATATGTGAAGGTATTACAGACGAAATAAATAATAGTGTATATCTCATCAGCATACATGATAGCAATAGTTATTCATGTAGATGAAATATAATACGAAAATGTAATAAAATGGATTATGCTTAGAACTGGTAGGGATAGATTGGCATGCCTATTGGGAAAAATAAATTCTGCTGACATATTGATCAGTTGACCTGCATTTGGGTCATTCTGGCATATACCGGGCCCTTATAGATGGTCATTGTCTCGTACAATGATAACGGCGCCGGGCTCTTATAGATGGTCATTGTCTCGCTACAATGATAACAACGCCTTGGGCCCTTATAGACCCCTGTTTCTCCACGGTGAGTCTGACGATCTTCGGGCCCTTATAGTTTCCTTTATCCACTTCTAGGTTTATGCGAGGACATGAAACATAAAACAAATGATTTGCATATGACATGTGAAAAGATATTATATGATCCCCGAGAAGCATACTTTGCTATGTGATGATAAGTTCTGGCAACATGAAGTTATACGATCGACATGATATATAAAAATGTATAAGAATGTAAAATGATGCGAAAAGTTAATATGAATACGAGTATATGGAAAGTACAAAGTACGATTACACGAAAAATATATGAATAGAGTCTGATGCGCCCAGAAAGGAAATTAATATGAAAAGTATAACAGGAAAACAACATATGAAAATAGTACATAAACAGTACATGAATACAGTATATGATAACATACATGATAACAGTTCATGAAAATAGAACATAACAACTGGTATAGTATATAACCATGAAAGTAATATATGTATACGAATATGACATACACAGAATAGGATATGTAATATGAACCATTAGAAGAGAATAGATCAAATGATAAGTACTAGAATAAGAAATAAATGATATGAAAGGTTATATGTCCAAGTCACATGATGAGGAGTGTCGTTATATGAAAATGATAAGATAAGTGTATTTGTTGAGACGATCATAGTTATTGGTGAATCCTACATGTGTTCCCACTAAAGCGTAAAGCTTAGCACGGAGTTTTAATCCGTGTAGGTATAAGCAGAAGAGCAAAGGATAGAGGGCCAGGACATCCCACTTCGTGACGAGCATTTCGAATAGGTGCTCACCGCCTTCTTGATGGCCCGGACCATTACATGTGTACAAAATTTATAACATTGTTGCCAAAAGACTATTAACTAATCCCTGGCAATAATGCCATAAAACTTGTTAAGACAACATCGATAAATTGTTATGGATCAAGACACCTATTCAAATTTAAGACTTATTATCCAAGGACTATTGTCTAATCCTTAGTAGATAAACCATTACAAAACGAGTGTTAGTTTCTTACTATCATGTTGATTAAAGATATTTTTGTAAGAAAAACATTTTGTGTGGTTTTTGATCGGTATCACTGCCGAGTGCCTGAGTCGTAGTAATAAAATGGTTAAGTCCAGATATCGATCCACGAGATCTCGAAATTTTGATCAACTACTGACTACTTAAGCTCCATACTATTTGGGCCCGAGATTACGATAATGAGGTTTTGCTGAAAGCTTGAAAATAATGATATAAAAAAGAAAAATGATGAATAACAAATGAATTGAGAATTAAATTTCAAAATAACAAATTTAGATTTACTTGGTTATCTCTAAAGGAAACATTGAATAATCAACTATTGTGAAGAATCAATTCCTATAGTACATACTTTGTAACTTTTGTTTTAAATTACAAATCTTAAAACTAGTCCAAGTTAATATATGTGGTAGGACCTCTCCAAACCACGATTCATCATCTCACCTTAAGCGTTCTCTCGAACCACGAGAGGTGAGACAACTACTTTAAATCCTCGTAGCCTTGTTAAAATTATTTTCTTTCTCAATACTTCCTTACCCACAACATGAATTTGCGGACACGAGCTCCTTCAATTTAGTCATTTGCGAGGTTTGCACTATCTTTGGTTCCTCACCCTCAAAATTAGAATAGCTCCTCTTTCCTTGATTGATTAGATCCTTGCTAACACGGGATCGAATTCACTGTGTCGAATTGAAGAGTGAACTCTCACGTGTGCCAAATTAATAACTCCCTCGACTCATTCTCGGTTACAAGTGAGAAGAGGAGTATTGATTACAAATATACAGGAACATTAAATCCCAGCAATATCAGGTTCAAATACCTTCCACCGAAATTGTTTCTTGCTCTCGAGATGCCTTCTGTGTCACGGAAGGGGCCTCCCGGAAATCAGAGCTGTAACAACCTCGTTATGGGTACAAGAGACTGAAATTGGGATCAATTCCAAGATACAAGCAAAACCAGCAAGTCGATTTAACATCTGAAGTTCAGCTAAAATGAATAAAATACCGAGGTGTTCGACAATAACGTCAATTCAATGAGGTAGGCTTCTAAATTACGATTATACCATACATTGGCTTTGTGATCAAGTAAACCCACTTTATAAATCGGAAGCTGGTGTTCGAAATCAAAATTTATGCGGAATTCCAAACAACGGACAGTAATTTAAATATAAATGCATTCAGCTAAATCCTTCTGACTAACGTTGATCAAATGAGCGAAATACAAACTACTCTAATCTAAACTAAAATGGAAAGAAAAAACGAAAAAAAACGAAAGAAAAGAAAAGAAAGAAAATAAAAATCACGAGGCCTCCATTAACCCGGATCTCTCTTTCAAAGTCGCCAAGAGAACAGCACTGCATTTGGTAGAAACACATTATTTATAGGATCTGAAGTTGGGCCCTAATTCCAATCGGAGTCTTTTGTAGGATTTCAAGTGGATGCCCCGTATTCTTGCTCGGTGGCGACCTCAAATCCTTGTCGACATCAGTTTAAGCTGCAATCCTATTTATTGTCCGATGTCGCGACCGTCAGTCCTACATCCAGCGACATCACTACATGGCTCCACGGGTTTCAAGCGTTCGTTCGATGTCGCGACGCCGATCCATATTGCGACATCGGCTCATGTCTTTGCAGCTTTCAACTGCTGGTTCCTGATGTCGCGACATCGATATCTGTCAGCGACATCGCACTTTATGACTCTGCTGACTTTGGCTGAGTGCTCTAGTGTCGCGACATCGATCTCTTGTCGCGACATCAACTTAGGTTCTGCAACCTTCAACTGAGCAAGTCTCATGTCGCGACCTCGATCTCTTGTCGCGACATCAACTTTAGTCTCTGGAGGCTTCAACTGGTGTTCCTGATGTCGCGACCTCAACCTCTTGTCTTTACAGTTTTGAACTGGTCGTTCCTGGTGTCGTGACATCAACCTCTTGTCTTCTGATTTTGAAGCTAGTCGTTTCACGGGTATGCGTGACATCGATCTCTTGCCGCGACATCGACTACAGGTCTGCAGGCTTGATTGGTGTTTTACGATGTCGCGACATCGATCTCTTGTCAGCGACGCCAACAGGAACTGCAACCTTAAAAGCGAGCAAGTCTTATGTCGCGACCTCGATCTCTCTTGTCGCAACATCGATTATGTCTCTGGGGCTTCAAGCTAGTTGCTTTTTGATGTCATGACGTCGGTCCTGCGTCGCGATGACGTGACTAAGTCTGAGCAGGTTTCATCTTTTCAAATCTGTCATAAGCGTCGGGCTTCTCTTGTCGACCTCCATCCCTTGTCGCGACATCGACCGCCGTCGCCACATGCGATGTTGTCGCGACATCATTCCTTAAGTCTATGGTTAGTCCTCAGTTGCCTAACTTGTGATGCCTGTCGCGACCTGCATCAAATTTCCTTCAAATTTTCCTGATGTCGCGACCTGCATAAATGGACTATACTGCGCCCAGCTACTGACATTAGTTACCCGAATTTTGCTTTCATTTACGCCACCGCCATTTGCGCATTTTTACCCACCGATTGCTGCATTTTTTCTACTTTTTTCTTCTTTCTTCCCACCTCCCTGCTAATAACAATTGGTGAGTTTCTTCATGTTTTACGCATATTAAATTATTCCTTCCCGGGTAAATAAGCAGAAAAATGGATTAAAAATAGATGACTTTTAAATGTCAAGCTGCTTCCACAATCTCTGTATTTTGAATAGAATTACTATAAGCTTTGTTTATTGAGAAGTAATGGGACTCGGTGTATAGAACAGACCACCACTATGGTGGTATGTATAATGTATATGTAAAAGAATTTTTTTATTAATGAAATTGTGCATATGAATGAGAAAAGCAGTGCAGTGTCATTTCCCGAAGAAAGGTTGAAGAGTCCTAGTCCCGAAGTGTGACACCCTCGCTTGACACCCCATCGGGTGCCGGGTTGGGGGCGTCACAATGCACTTCCTTCAAGTACACCCACATCTCTTGCTGCAATCGGAGACAATTCTGGTATGTTAAACCCATCATCTCTCTTTCAGTTATCTTCTCAAGTTAAATCCAAATTTGTTTTTTCATGTTAACGACTCAAAATTGAAATGTGATATTTGTGAACTGGCTAAAAGCCACAGAATTTCATATTTGCCTAGTTATAATAAAAGTTTTGTTCCTTTTATGACTATTCACTCTTATGTGTGGGGGCTTGCTTGAATTGCTAGTTTATCTGGTGCTCATTATTTTGTAACATTCATTGATGAATGTACTCGCATGACTTGGATATCTATTATCCGCAACAAGGGAGATGCTTGTTCTGTTTTTCAAGAGCTTTATCATATGGTCACTTCTCAGTATCAAGGCCGAATTCAAGTCCTTCAATTTGATAATGGTGGAGACTACATCAATTTTGACCTTGAGTTGTTTTGTAAGGAGAAAGGTACCTGAGCTTTCGTAATGAAAGTGCGCCTGATAGAATGGCTTGGCAGAACGTAAAAACCGACAAATCTTAGAAGTTGTTTGAGCTTCCTTGTTTAGAATGCAAGTATCTAGTGAGTATTGGGGTGAGGCTGTTTGGATTGCTGTATATCTTATCAATCATACTCTATCTCGCTTTCTTGATTTCCAAACACCATTTCAAAAATTCCAAGAACTTGTAACAGTGCCAAGTCTTCCAAATCTTGAGCCAAAGGTATTTGGCTACACTACATATATCCATCTTAAAGTCCATGGAAAATTAGATCCTCGTGTTGTACGATGCATCTTTGTTGGATATGCAGATTTTAAAAAAGGGTATTGGTGTTATGATCCTCATGCTAAGAAGATGTATGTCACTCGAGATATTTCATTTCATGAAGAGGTTCCTTTTTTTGATGGTCCCAAGTGCTCTCTTTAGGGGGAGAATTTATTGAACTTTGGTGAAGACAACATTAGGAACCTTGAGAACCTTGGTAATCATATTCTTGATGAGTCATTAAATAATGAATTGTTGAATGAAACCAACTCACAATCAGATATGAATGTCCAAACTAATACATAACAGATGGCTGCACTACTACCATTTCCACCAAGATTGAGTCACTATGATGCAGATCATGAAAATCAAGATAGTACAACTTCCCAAGGTGCACCAAAAGCCATAGAAGTCTCGGATGTGTCTCCTCAGGTATCTTTATCCCCTTCAATAAATTCTCCATCTATTGTTGAATCTAGATACCCAATTAGGACCAATAGAGGAATTCCCAAAAAAACAATATATTCCCGATCTTGGTGCTAGAACTAAGTATCCCATTAACAACTATGTCTCCTCCCATCATTTTTCTTGGTCACGTGCACTTATTGTGAATCAATTATCCTATGTATCTATTCCTAGTACTGTGCAGGAAGCATTGATGGATCCAAAATGGAAGAAAGCCATGAATGATGAAATGGAAGCTCTTTAGAAAAACAATACACGGGAACTTCTATTGTTACCTAATGAGAAGAAAACAGTGGGATGCAGGTGGATATTCACAATCAAGCTCAATTTTGATGGAAGCATTGATCGCTACAGGGCAAGACTTGTCACAAAAGGGTATACGCATAAGTACGAGATTGATTATGGGGATACATTTGCACCAGTGGAAAAACTAAATACCATCTGAATTCTTATCTCGATTGTAGCAAATCGAGATTGGCCTCTGCGACAGTTTGATGTAAAAAATGCATTCCTCAATGGAACCTTGGAAGAAGAAGAATACATGGATCTACCCCCGGGAATAAATTGTGCCGAAAATGTATGAAAGTTATAAAAAACTCTATATGGGTTGAAGCAATCATCTCGACCATGGTTTGGAAGACTAGCAAATTTCATGAAGAAGATGGGATACAAACTAAGTGATACTGATCACACTTTCTTCATAAAAGGGAAACTAGATAAGGTTACTGCTCTTATTGTGTATGTTGATGATATGGTTGTTATAGGAAATGATCCAAAAGAGATAGTTGCACTCTAATAAAACCTTGCAACTGAGTTTGAACTTAAAGATCTTGGACACCTGAAATATTTCTTGGGCATTAAAGTTGCAAGATTGAGATGTGGAATCTCTCTTTGCCAGTGATTCGTGCCACAGTAGGGGTGCCGGAATCAACAAAATTTATAAACCTAAATTCCTCCTACCGCCGTAGCAAAGCTACTGCAGTATAAGTGGCTTTAGGGTCGAACACAGGGATGAGTTTTCTTCATGTAAATGATTTGTAGTTGGCTCAAAATGGTGAATCTCACTTTGGATTAAGGGTTTTTGTAAAAAGTGTGAAGTTGATGGTGTGCAGATTGAAAGCAGTGTGAAGTAAAATGGAGTAAACTATGAAAAAGAACTCCTTGAAGTCTTAGGTTACTAGGCTAGGTTGAAAGGGGTATACAGAGGTCCTTGGGTTCATTTCCTCGCGTTGGGGATGATGACATATAGTCATTTCCCGAACCGGATCTGCATTTAACTTTAAAAACTAACCCTTAGTACATTTTCCTTTTGATAGAAAGCATTTACTAAACATTTATGTTCCTTAAGTGAGAATCCAACACCTTGACCCACTCTACAGAGGCTTGTACATCACAACTAATGGATGTCAGTGATCTAATAGTAGCATCCACTGAATCCTAAAAAATTGCCAATGTGGCATGAGGATGTCTCTGGGAGCTTTTAAACCTAAAGTTAAAGGCAGGGAACATGAATGACCATAAATGCTTGCATTAAAAATAGGAGAACCTCACGTATACCTCCACGTCCCTAGCCTGTGGCCCTGCTCTTCCAAGGATGAGGGGTTTAGCCAACATTCCTTGAGTTGTCATTCCGAGGAGTGTTTGGTTGCAGTGAGAGAAAAGGAGAGAGAAGAGAGAGGCAGCGGAGCGTAAAAAGCGAAGCACCCGTGTTTTCTTCTATCGCGTGGTAAGTTAGGTCAATAGTGTACAAAATGGCTATATATAGCCTTGCGATGAAGTGAAAAACCAAAATACCCATGCTAACAGTATTACATCAAGGGCAAAAAAGGAAAATAAGCAAAACGGAGTCGTTCTAAGATGAAAATAGGAAGCAGGGAATTTCGCGTAGCAGAAAAATTTCGCGCATGCGCGAAAATTCCTGTAGTGCGCGAAATTTCGCACATGTGCGAAAATTTCGCATAGTGAGCGAAAATTTCGCACAGTGCGCGAAAATTTAGCACAGTGAGCGAAAATTTCGCACAGTGAGCGAAAATTTCACCTTCACACTTGAGCTATACGCACTTCTTTCTACACTTAAGCTTTTACGTGGATTCTTTTTTTGGATTTGAAGGAGATTAACCCGAATCCTTTATGCTATGACCGATTCAACAAAAAAAAAATGGTATCAAGAGCCAGCTAAAACTACAAAAATAGCCACAAAAAGTGATCAGAAGCATAAAAGGGACCTTAACGTGCCAATTGGGTTAATTTGAATGATTAGTACACAAAAAGCACTCAAAACTTATAATAACTAGGGTTCAAAATAGCACTTTTTGGGCACTGTCGGCCAATGATATGTATTAGATCTGCAACATAAATGGTATGCTCAGCGTAAACTCTTGAAATACCTATTGAGATGAACCCTGAACTTGCAATTGACCAAATTCGACTCAATAGTAAGGAGATATGAGTTAGTTGGCAGGTTAATATATTTATCTCATACGCGGCCTGATATTGCTTATGCAGTAAGTGTCGTAAGTCAGTTCATGCATGCACCAAGCGAAGATCATATGGAGGTTGTTTATCGTATTTTACGGTACCTAAAATCTTCTCCAGGAAAAGGATTGTTTTTTGCAAAAAATGGAGAACAAGATACCAGTGGATATACTGATTTAGATTGGGCTAGAAATCAAACTGATTGAAAGTCCACCTTAAGTTACTTTACATTTGTTGGGAAAAACTCGATCACTTGGAGGAGTAAAAAACAAAAGGTGGTTGCTCGATGGTAGAATTTTGTGGAATGGCTCATGGTGTGTGTGAATTATTATGGATAAAACTCATTTTGCTTGATCTTGGGTTGTGTCAGAAAAAACCTATGATGTTACATTGTGATAATAAAGCAGCTATAGCCATTGCAGATATCCCGTTCAACATGATAGAACCAAGAATGTAGAAGTGGATCGTCATTTCATTAAGGATCATCTGGATAAAAGAACTATTAGTTTTCCATTTGTTACTTCACAAAATCAGTTGGCAGGTATTCTAACGAAGGGAGTATTTTTAACAGCTCACTTGACAAGTTGGGAATGATTGACATATATTCACCAACTTGAGGGGAGTGTTAGCATGAGCTAAGGATATCATCCTAAAATCATAGGATTTGTTGTAATCTATAATCTCATTAATTTAGGAGATTGAGTTAATTATGGGATGATTTCCTCATTATTGTTTTTACTCCATAATTTTAGGAACTCATTTATATCTTGTATTCTATATAAAGAGGTGTATAGCAATGGAAGTATATATTGGAAAAACCTAAATCAACTACATCAATATGATATTGTCCTTGAAAATGAATAAAACAAAATTCCAAAAAAGTTATAAAAATATATTTATAGATATTTTATAATATAGAAGAAAAAAAAAAGATATGTTATGATAAGATGCCATATTTCTTTGATTGTATAAATAATGTTCATATAAAAATCTTATACTTTTTTATACATATATTAAATTTGCATTATAACGTTATAGTATTTTGTTTCCATTGAGGCTCGTACATTGATATGATGCCATATCGATTCTGCATAAGATTGTGGAGTAGTACTTTAGGTAGAAAGATTCTCCCACCTATTATATTGATATTTTGGGTTGGGCTGTCCTACTGGGCTTGGTTGGGTATCTATCTTTGGTGTTTTCATTAAGAGTCGGTGAGCAACAAGAAAGGTCTACGTGGAAGAGGGCTACCTGATACACTTATAGAGGGTTCAGAATGAAAGATATCCAGAGTATGAGCCATCTGTGAATGTCTGACTTCTCTATGGGTGAGCAATGATACGATCCTACGTCATTTCCACATGAAATTATGAAATGCTACTTAAGCTTGAAATGTTCTCTCACCTATCATATCAGTATTTTAGATTGAGCTCTTCGATTGGGCTTGGGTACCTATCAAGTTTGGTTCTTTCCATATGTCTCACCCAATCTTTAACCACTGAGTTAGGTCTCATTGACAAATTTTCTGATTTTTTTTTTTTTGAAAAAACATCTAGAACATTAAATTCTAAAAAACAATAACAGTTTTCAGAGAGTATCAAAATAGTATATATTTTCTATGTTTTTAAAAACTATTCTGAATAACAGTTTTAAAAAATAGGAGCCAAACAATTTTTTTTTTTTTTTTAATGTAAGATATGCCACAACCACCACTAAGTAGTTAGAGAGCAACCTTCACACTTTATTGGCAGATTCAATGTGAAACTGGTCTACAATAATAATGTAAGGTGGAAGGCCCACATGAATACTCACTATTACGTGGAGAATCTGAAGATTGCAATCAACTACCTTGAGATGGTCATGGTGGACAAACAAAATGGTAAAATAAAAGGAAAATTAATAAAAATAGTTAAAAAATTAATAGATTTTTTTTAAAGGAGAAAATTTGAGAGCACCTGGAATAATTTAAAAATAATAAAATTATTAACATTTTTGTTACTAAAACTATATTTGATATCCAAAAATTATAATTAACCTTTCCAAGTCATTAACGCTGCTTGAGATATTAACTTAAAACCAGCAACTAATACTATAGGATAGGATTCTAAATCACGTAAGCATGCCTCGGAACAACTCGGGAATATATATAGCAAAATTTTGTTTTTTTTGTTCATTATCATGTGTTTTTTTATTGGAGATGCAGCTATCTCTGATGTAAGCCACAATGTTTAGTAGGTGAATTCAGAAATGAAAAGCCAATGATGGATGTTATATATCTTTACCTTGTCAGGACAATCAGCACCGCCCTGTGAACTTGCAAGTTTGCAACCAAAATCTTCCAACCACAAACAGCTGCGAAGAAGACGGTCATGGAGAAGAGCCGGGAATTGCATATAGCCATGGTCCCATGGTTTGCTTTCGGACACATGATTCCTTTCCTCCATCTCTCCAACAAGCTTGCCGAAGAGGCCATAAGATCACCTTCTTTTTGCCCAGAAAGGCTCAATCTAAGCTTCAACACTTGAATTCTCATCCTCATCTCATCACTTTCCATTCCATCGTCGTCCCTCAGGTCAATGGCCTCCGTCCCGGAACTGAAACTGCCTCCGATATCGGCCGTTCCTTGGCATATCTTCTTGCCATTGCATTTGATCGAGCTAGTGACCAAGTTGATGAAGCTCTACGTACTATGAATCCTGATCTTCTACCCTACGATTTTGCCTACTGGGAACCTGCTTTGGCGTCCCAACTGGGAGTTAAGTCCGTATTCTACGGTGCAGTTTGTGCAGCAGCCATTGCCTACATACCTATCCCAATCCCAGATCAAGTTCAATTGAGAGATGTATGGTGGTGGCCGCGTGGTGGTTACCCCTCCTCCACGACGGTGGTGCTCCGCCCACACGAACTCAGGTCCTTGGATTTCATTTATGAGTCATTTGGGGAAGGCATCACCTTTCAGCAGCGACTCACCACTGCCTTGGCACGCTGTGATGCATTCTCTATAAGAGCATGTCAAGAAACCGACGGACCCATTTGTGACTATATTGGAAGCAAGTATGGAAAACCAGTGTTCCTAACTGGCCCCGTCCTACCCGAACCACCACTAGAGCCATTGGAGGATCGGTGGGCGCAGTGGCTAGCTGGGTTCCGACCTGGTTCAGTAATATTCTGTGCATTTGGAAGCGAAAATATCCCGGCCAAGGACCAGTTCCAAGAACTACTCCTGGGGTTAGAGCTGACAGGCCTCCCATTCTTAGCTGCTCTAAAGCCGCCACTGGAAGCCGCCACCGTTGAAGACGCCTTGCTGGAGGGGTTCAAGGAGAGGGTCGGAAGGAGGGGCGTGGTCCATGGAGGTGGGTGGCGCAGCCGGCAATACTGAGCCACCCGGCGGTGGGGTGTTTTGTGAGCCACGGTGGGTATGGGTCAATGTAGGAGTCCTTGACCACCCACCCCCAAATAGTGCTGCTGCTGGAATACATTGACCATATATTCAACGCCAGGCTGTTGGCTGAAGAGCTTAAAGTTGCAGTGGAGGTGGAGAAGGAATAAAATGGGTTGTTTTCAAGGGAAAAGTTGTGCGAAGCCATAAAATCAGTGATGGATGAAGAGAGTGAGATAGGTTCCCTGGTGAAGAAGAATCATGCCAAATGGAAGGAGACTCTGGTGAGCCCTCGGTTTATGAACAGTTACATTGACAATTTTGTAGGGCAATTGCAAGGTCTCTTGGATCAGAAATGATTTTGCCGGAGATGGGAACGGCGCTACTGTTGAAATCCCAAGTTTAATCCGAATTTGAATCAGTCATTTTCTGAAGGGTGCCTTAGAATCTTCTGCACGTTTCTGTAAAGCTGTTGTCGCGTGAATGAATGAACAAATTTTCTGTCTCTTCTATTCAACTCTCTTTCTAATCAAAATGATGAAATCTGTTTTATCCAACCCAAATCAACGACATCAATTTGATATTTTGTCCATGAAAATTGGTGGTGCTTTTCTATGATGCTGATGAACTGTAGGAGTCTGGGGTCTATTTGTTGGAGCTAGATAATTCAGATAATGTAACTGCAATGAGCGGATGTTCTGGCGAGGTGCACTACTTGGCTCTCCGATGCTTAAGTCAGTTTCTTTCTTACAGAAAGGAAAGAATTCAATTGTTGATGGCGTTATGATTGCGTACCTTTTGTTGGTGGGATTGCTCGATATTTATAATGGATGATCATGATGACTTTCCTTATTGGATGGTGATCTGGCATCTCCTCGTGGAGTGGGGATCTTTTCTTCCCTTATCACCCGGCCCGAATATTTGGAAAGATAATTAGAAGGCCGTAATCATAGAGTCCTTCTTTCTTTAATTAGTGTCAGTCACGAATAGCAATTCTTTCCTTTCTTATAGCTCATCGAGGCGGTCAGGATTACCCTCGTCACCGATTCGGCCCATTGGGGCTTAGTTTTGACCACTGGGGCCCCCAAGCCCAGAACAGGACATTGTTATGGGCCGAGTTCCAAGGTGAGGCTTTTACCGTTTGCCCCAGTGGAAGATGCTAGCCAAGCGAGGCAGTTCCACGGGCACGTGTTGGGCTGTGGGTGCTTTTATTTTAGGCACCATCAGTTGTCCCCCAGCTCTTTGTCGAAGTGAGCTTGGGCAAGAGCTGAATCGTTTCTTGGGTGTGGCCCGGAGTTCCACATGACGGAACCGGGGTTTGTTGAGGTCTAGGCTTGTAGTGATCAGTGTAATCACGATAATGATGGCCTCTCTCGACTTTCGCGCTCGTTTCAGTTAACATTCCTAGTGTTTTTTGAAGCGTCTCGCAGTTACTTGAACCGTATTCCCCTTGTTCTTTAATCCTTCTTATCGAGTTTCCTCACCTTAATTTCCTCACGTTCTTGACCCTTTTTCTCTATGGCCTCGGTTTTGATTTCTCAGGCTCCGGAATTATCCGCGTGGGGCCAGATTCAGGTGATTTCTATTGTTCTATCTCGCTCGGAGTTGTTTCTCGTGTCCTTGTCCATGTCCCTGGTTTGGTACGTCTTTCTTATTCTTTCCTTATTTACCTTTATTTGTTCTGGAGTTTGTGGGTCCCTAGTGGTCATTGTTTGTCCCTTCTTTCCCACTTTTTTGGCCAGAATTTTGCCTTTTTATCATTCGTTCGCCTTCCCTTACACTTGCTCAATCATCCTCCTCTGGGCCTAGTCGTTATTCCGGTTTGCTCCTAGGGGGTAGTTCTACCGAGGGAATCGGACTTAGGGCAGATAGGAGGAGGGTTCGGTCGTCCTTCTATTGTTGTCGATCGAGTCCCTTTAGCGGGTCCCCATTCTCCTCATGGCAAAAGCAAGGGTAAGGTCGATGGTCGAGTATGCGCTCTGCCTACTTGAGGGTACATTTGTACAAAATGCCGAAGAGTATGGAGCCCCTAGTCGGGTCAAGTCCTCTTTTGGACATAATTTCACCTCTTGGCTACGACCTCCCAGCCGGTGTTGAATTTGGTGCCACGACTTTCTCATATACATCGTTGAAGTCGAATGGTTTGCTTGCCGAGGCGGCCTTCGAGAATGGCCTCTGCATCCCTTTATCAAAAGCATCTTGCAGCATTTTAATGTCTGTCCGGCCCAACTTTCCCCTAACATCTGGGGCGTTCTGGTCGGGCTGTTGGTCGTCTTCAGGGATAAAGATCTTGGGGTACCTAGCATTGCGTTGCTCTTAGACTTCTTTAGCGTGAAGGAGTCCGTGGAGGGCTTTCTGTACATCGCTAAACGCTCCAATGCCAAGCTGATTATTTCGGATCTCCCGTCTTCCCACAAACACTGGAAAGAAAGGTATTTTTGTGGGTGGTGTGGTGGGAATACTCAATCCGGTTGGCCAGAAGACACGCTTGGTATTAGATGCCTAGGCGCCCCGAGAACCTTAGTGAGCTTCCGTTTGCGTTTAATTGGCTTTAGCTTACGAAAGTCATGAGGTGTTTTCCAACTTTGCTTTGGTTGTGTGGTCTTCAAGTATTCGCCCCGGCCTTAGCCTTGAGGATGAAGAGGTGAAGCGAAAGTTGGCCAAGTGCCGCCCGCGGGTGTACTCTGAGCTGATTAGGTTGGACATTCCCGGGCCTTCTGGTGTGTCTCCTTCTCGGGCCTTGGCTTCGAGGCCCTCTCTGCCCTTTGTCATGAAGACTTCTCATGAGGGGCCCTCAGTCGTGAGGGCCACTCGGGAAGAGCTCCAAGCCCGAGTCGAGTCGTTGGCAAAGAAGAAGAAGAGCGTTAAGCGTAGAGCTCAGGCTCCCCTCGAGAACAGCCTGGCGATTTGGGGTAAGGTCCCGAGGTTGGGGGCGCCTTCTCCGTTGGCCGTGGGGTGGGGTGTCCCCGATAAGTTCAGTGAGAGGTCAGGTGCCTCCATCAGTGGTCGAGGTGTCCAAGGTGGTGGGTCCGGGAATTTCCTTGGGGAGGAGCGCCGAGCTTCCTCTTGCTGTTCTGCCAATTTATGTTCAGAGTCCCCTGGCGCAGGACTTCAAGCATCCTCCAACGACGTCGGAGGACAAGGGGAGAGGTTGCTTTGGAATCGAAGGGGAGGAGGACTCCTGCTTGCCAATTGAAACTGCCGCCGAGTATGGCCGTCCGTTATGGGATGCGATCTCGGGGGCGGATGTCACCATACTGTTGAGATGTTACGGCCTTGTCGCTTAGGAAGCGGCCTGTAATGTTTGGACACCTTTATTTGTTTATCCTATCTTTGATTTCGATTTTCCCTTACCTTTGTCTTGTTTGGGTGGCTACCTATGTGAAGAGCACAGCGAGAGAACTGTCTTTGAGGGGTATGCCGGGCGAGACGTATAAAGCCGAGGTCGCCTCCCTGACCTCGAAGAGAGTTGACCTGCGAGCTCAGGTGCAGCATCTGAGTGAGGATGTAGCGATGCATAGATCTGACCTGAAGCATACCTTGACGGTGAAATAACAAGCTGAGGAACAGGAGAAAAAGGCTCGGGATGAAATTTGAGAGTACATTGCTTATGAGCTACGGATGAGGATGGTGTAGATTTCCGGGGGGGTGAAGACAGCAAGGGGAGGCTGCGGGTTGTAAAGGTTGGACAGCTGGTGGACAAGGAAGAACTGTAGGCGGTTAGGGACGAGCTACGTCTCAAGACCATGACCTTTAACCCGGTCTTCCAAGAGGTTTCTGAGGCCGAGAGCACGATGGGGTGCTTGAACGACGAATACCGCGGGCTCCGTGATGACCTTTAGAGGCAGCAGGACTTGGTGGCTCAGAAAGAAAGGGTGATCGCCGAGCTGAGGGATGAAGCATGCAGCTTATGGGCCTCTGATTGGCTCTCTTTTCGACGCAAAGCTTCTAAGGTCTTCCCAGGTTTGCTCTTTAATTTTCCCGTTCCCGCTGAGGATGAGATGGGGGAATCTAAATCTGACGGGGAAGATGACCTCGGGGTGTCCTTAGTTGCCCCTAGCTCCGCTTTTCTTCCTAACAATCTTAAGGTCGAGGCTGCCTGACCTCCGTCTTCTAATACTTAGGCTTTTTCCTATCATTCTTCTTCATTTTGGTAGCCTTTGGCCCTGGTAATGACATTTTAACCTTTATTAAAACGTTGATTCGTATATTCATACTCTCTGAGTCTTTTGCTTTTTTTCACCCTTTTTATGGCTTTTGAATGGACCGAATCCTATGATTCTTGCTGCAAGTGGGGCCACACGGCCCTTTGATGACCGAGTTGCCTGGTTCTTTCGAAGTCTGAGCTCCGTGTCCCCTGTGGACTTAGCTGCATGGTTCCTTCGAAGTTTGAGCTCCGTGTCTTCTATGGACTCACTACATGGTTCCTTCCGGTCCGAGCCTCGCGGTCTCCTGACCGGAGCCGCTTGGTTCCTTCCGGTCCGAGCTCCGTGTCTCTTGCGGATCGAGCTACACGCATTCCTTCGGTCCTGGAATGCCCATGTCTTCTATGGACTGAAGCCATATGGTCTTCAAGTGTGAGCTTCGTGTCTCTTGTGGACTGAGCTACATGGTTCCTTGGAAGTCTGAGCTCCGTGTCTCCCGTGGACCAAGCTGTATACAGTCTCTTCAAGTCCGAGCCCGCGGTCTCCTATGGACTAAGCTACATGGTTCCTTCAAAGTCCGAGCTCCGTGTCTCCTGTGGACTGAGCTACATGGTTCCTTCGAAGTCTGAGCTCTGTGCCTCCTTTGGATTGAGCTACTTGGTTCCTTCGAAGTCTGAGCTCCGTGTCTTTTTTAGACTGAGCTGCTTGATTCCTTTGAAGTCTGAGCTTCGTGTCTCATTTAGACTGAGCTACGTGGCTCTTTTGCTTAGCTTCGTGGCTCTTTAGTATCTGAGCTCCGGGGCTCCCGAACTGAGCTGCGTGGCTCTTTAATATCCGAGCTCCTGGGCTCATGAACTGAGTTACTTGGCTCTTTAATATTCGAGCTTGGGGGCTCTCGAACTGAGCTGCGTGGCTCTTTAATATCCGAGCTCCTAGGCTCCTAAACTAAACTGCGTGGCTCTTTAATATCCAAGCTCTTGGGCTCCTGAACTGAGCTACGTGGCTCTTTAACATCTCGAAGCTCAGCTCCCGAACCGAGTCGCGTGGCTCTTAATATCGAGCCCTAGGCTCCCGACCGAGCCGTGTGGTTGCGCATCCGAGCCCCGGGCTCGAACCAGTCGCGCGGGTCGCATCATCCGAGCTCCCAAGCTTAAGTGAACCGAGCTACGTGGCTCTCGAGCTTTGTGGCTCGAGCCGCGGGCTCTTCGCATTTGAGCTCCGGCTTTTGAACTAAGCTACGTATGCGGCTTTTCACTTCTTCCCTGGGAAAGTGCCGTGGCTTCTTAATGCCGCCTCTCTCGGAGAATCTAATGCACTACATGGCTTCCCCAAGCGTCCAGGCTTCTTTATAAATAACTGCCTTCCTTCGATGGTTTGTGTTATACTATGTTCTCAAATTCCTTCCTCTCTCCGACAGTGTCGGGGTTCGTACATGATGAAGCTTCAAGGTTTGATCGCTATCAGGCAAAGTCCGCTTCTCGCGGTCGTAGGTTGACGCTTGATTTCGCTGCTCGCCATTTGTCAGTTACGTTGTTCCCTAGTCCCGCTAGTTGTGGGAGTTGCGTTGTTCCCTAGCCCTGCCATTTGATAGATTTGGGTCAGGGGTCACGCTTGGAGGGGGTGGCGTGCTTTCAATGCTTCAAGGCCCGTTCCTTCTACTATACCTCTCCTCCCATCTTTTCTCCTTCTCCTTCTTTTTCTTTTTCTTTTTCTTGTGGTTTTTGCCTCGACTAGGTGTTTACCGATTGTAATTTTCTGATATCTAGAGAACGGTTTTGCTGATTGTAATTTTCTGAGATGTAGAGAACTACTTTGCTGATTGTAATTTTATGAGACTGATGAGTCCAAAAACTCATTAGATTTTTAATCCATTTTTCTGAGTTTATAATGAGAATAATGATGAATTGTTTGCGTAGGGTCCCGAGCACTGACTCAAATTCCAATTTGCGTGAAAATACAATAGAATCAAATTTTAGTAATCATAAGAATTGTACCAAGTAGCTAGAATTGAAGTCAAATCGAATTTATGTCACGATAGAAGAGCAGCTTCAAAGAATTTCAAGTCACGACAAGAATAAATTTGGCTTTGAAGAAGAAATCAAGTAATGAACAAGTCTCGACTTGAAGAAAGAAGCGAGGACAAAGAATGACTTGGTCGAGATTAAAAAGAAGCAACAAACGAAGAAGGTTCATGTCGCGACATCATCGCGATGTCGCGACACCAAAAGGAGAGCAAATGATGTCGCGGATACCACCATGAGGTCGACAAGGAGCTGTCTACAAAGCCACAAGAACACTTCTCAAGTAAAAAGGTCGCAACTAATTTTGAAAGAAAGTGATTTGATGTCGCTGACCTTGACAAGCATGAAGAATAACACCAAGGTCGCAACAGAAACTCCAAATCAGACGACCAAGAATTAATGAAGAAGCATATGATGTCGCGACACCACTTCGAGGTCGCGACAGAATTGAAAGCTTAGCAGTAGACATGGAGGTCGTGACACTGAATAGAAGTTGCGACAAAAGATTTTCAAAGAGACTGAACATAGTGGTCGCGACATCAGTTGCAAAGAAAGAAGGTCACGACGTCCTTCAGTGGTCGCGACAGCAGTTGCAAAGAAAGAAGGTCACGACGTCCTTCAGTGGTCGCGACATCAGCTGCAAAAAATAGAGGTCGCGACATCAGATGCAAAGAATAGAGGTCGCAACATCATTTAGCTGTCGCTGACATCGTGATCCAAGAGAGATGTCAAGATAAGTCACGATAAAATAAAAGCTTCATTACATCAAAAAGAGCTCACAATACGGCGTGAAGTCGCGACGCCATTCGCTGGTCGGCTATCAATTACAGGAAAGAAGGTCGCGACGCCATTTTAGCGGTCGCGTATTATCAATTACAAGGAAAGAAGGTCGACGCCATTTAGCGTCGCGACATCGTGATCCAGCGTTAAATGCAAGTCGCTACGATAAAAAGCTTCGCGATTGCACGAATGTAAAAAACGGTCGCTGACGTATGATTGAAGCTGCAACCTCAAAAGAGATCACACGCGTAAAAGGCAGTCGCGATTACGATTGAAGTCACGACATCAAAACGCCATAAGCGTATCGCTGAAGTCGCGACGTTGAAAGAGAGGTCGCGACACATCGGGCGGTCGCGGGACAAAGACAAATGGAGTCGCGACATGAACAAAACAACAAATGGGCCAGCTTATTTTGAAACCCACAAGGAAGTGCATCGTTAGGGCCCAACTCGTAACTCCTATAAATAAAGGTACCGCTATGTATGAAAGCGTTTGGCGGCTCGTAAAGAGAAGTCCGCAGCTTCAAGGCTCGGTATTTTAATTTTCTGTTTCTTTTTCTTTGTTTTGTTTTGGCCGTTATTTTAGATTAGATTAGAGTAGACGTTCATTTGAATTTCGGATTCGATGTTAGTTATATTGAAGTTGAAGCCGAATGCAGATCGTTATTTTCTTCAAATTATCGCCTGCTCGTTTAGAAGTCAAACAAATTTTGAACTCGACCTTCCAAGCTTTAGATTTACAGTTCTTTGATCGTAGAGCTACTGCTAGTAATGAAGTAATTTAGAGTTCCAGCTTCCATTGAAATTAACTGGTTGTTAGAATTTATCTTTCATAAATTTATCGAGTCTACCGAACTTCGCCTCCGACCGCTACCGGTTTTGTTTATCGGTCAGATATGATCCAAATATTAGTGTCCCATACCGTATCAGATTGTTTCATGCCTGACATTCTAAGAGTCTCCTGAGACATGAGAAGGCATCTTAAGAGTATTGAACAATTTCTCAAGGTTATGCGAACCTAATATTGGGGATCTAATGGGCTCTGTGAATTATAATCGATAAATCTTCTTCTCACTTGAAACCAAGAATGAGTTGAATGACTTATCAATTAAAATGAGCAGAGAGTTCGCCTCGATTTGAATTGTAAGTTCAATCCCGTGTTAGAAAGGATCTAATCAAGGAAAGAATGAACTGTTCCACTTTGAGGACAGAAACCAAAGATAGTGTAAACCCATGCCTAGCCTATATGTCTTAGGAGCTAAGGTTTCATAGCCCATGTTCTCGTATGAAGTATTGAAAAAGAAAAATACCTGCATCAAGGCAATTCCTAGATTAAAAGTAGTTATCTAATCCTCTCAGATTCGAAGAAACATGGAAGATTAGATGATGAAATGTGTCATTATGAGAGATCCACATGGTATCACTCCTTTCTTCCTTGGACGGATTCTAAATCTGAGGTTCATGAAGCAAAGTTACAGAGTCGTGTGCAGGAATTGATGTTTCACAACAGTTGTATTTTCAATGCTACCTTTAAGAGCTAACTGACCAGTCTATTTCTTTAATTTTTTTATTTTATTTTAGTGTAAGCATTATTTCATTTTGTTCTTAGTTTACATATCTTTATTCTTTCATTATTTTAAAGGTTGCTAGGGATATATCAATTGCAAATCATAGTTCAAATAGTATAGAACTTGAGTAGTCAGGGTAGTTGATTGAGAATTCTTGAGATCTCTGTAGGATCGATATCTGGACTTAAATCCACTTTATTACTTGTTCGACCTGTACACTTGCAGAATCATGGATCAAAACCAGAAAGAAATTTATCTACTCTTAAGGAAACCGTTTTTTAATCAGTATAATTGCAAAGAAATATAACAAACAAGTTTCATGGCATTATTGCTGGGGATTAGATAATAGTCCTTGGGTAATAATGCTATAACTTTGTGTTGATGTTTTGATCCATCACTCACACTTACATAGTGGGAGAATTAGAGAGTCAACAGAGACAACTGTAATAAAAGTACAGTCTTTTGGAAACGTGTGTACTTGTTTGATGTTTTTTTTTTTATATCCTCCTCGGGCCCTTTTGAGTCCTGTAGGTTTCTGACTAACCAAGGCTCTTGGTTTTTTCTTTATGATTTAAGAAAGTTGGTAGACAGAAAATAAGCAAAAATTGTTATTTGAGCGGAAGTAGAACTGTTGCGTTTTATTAATAAGTACAATTAGAGATTTATGGGTAAAACTGTTTGAGGTGCTCGACATTCCAGGAGTGTTGCAAGGTCTTTCGCTCCTCTGTTTAGAGCTCATAGTTGTCGGGGATGGATTACATGATCTGATATAGGGTCCTTCGGTGGGTCAGGTTCAGTGAGTAGGGTCCTTCCTTGTTGCGAGGAACACTTGAGTACTAGGTCACCGGGCTTGAAACCATTAGGCCCGACCTTCCGATCATAGTACCTTGATATTTTTCATTGGTAGTCCTCGGCGTGCTTCAGAGCTTGCTCACGCTTCTCTTCCAGGAGATCGAGGTTTAGGCGGAGAGTCTCCTCGTTGCGCTCGGTACTCGCGAACTTGGCCCTAGGTGACTCTAGCCCAACCTCAATAGGGGCTACTGCCTCAGTGCCAAATGCCAAGGCGAACGGAGTTTCTTGAGTTGTAGACTTGCATGTAGTTTTGTATGCCCATAGTACCTCTGGGAGGTATTCCACCCATTTTCCTTATGGTCTTCCAACTTAGTCTTCAATCTTTGCCTTGAGTCCTTATGGCGTTTACGCATGCATTTAGGCTAGCGGTGGCTAGGGACGAATAGTAATTCTTGATTTGAGCTCGGCGTAAAAGCACAGATCTACAGTTGTCGTCATTTTCCATTATCGATATCGGCGCTTTTGGGATTACGAACCTCACAGTTATGAATGCTAAGCGAAGTTCTTGGCGCCTTGCTCGGTGATTGTTACTTGATGGCTCGGCCTGTTGATAGTGAAGTTGTCCACTCCTATAATAGTGAATTTGCATTGACCCCTTCTAATGAGTAGGGGCCCGAGTATCTCCAATCCCCACTGCTGAAAAGGCCATGGGCTTATAATCGAGGTCAGTGGCTCGGTTGGGAGATGAGAGATCTGGCATGCTCTTGGCAGGTTTTGCACTTTTTGACTAGTTTTGTTGCTTCCCGGAGCATGTGGGCTCATGTACCCACGCACTGGGTTTTCTGCGAGCCAGAGCCCGATATGGTTGCCACAGATGCCTTCATGGACCTCTCTTAGTACGTAGTTGTGTAAAACCCGAGAAAATTCTAATTTTTTGAAAAAGGGTAAAATGGTAATTTCGATCGAAATCTGGAGTTTTTCTAGATCTCGGATGATGAAACGGACTTCACCGTTGGAATCGTCTTACTTGAGGAAATCCTAACTCTGCGCGTCGGAATTGGTTGAATTTCGAGATGGTTAGATTTCAGTTTTAGAGCCATAGAGAGTGAGTGCGGGACACTTGGCGCGTTAGAGTGGCTCAGATGAGACACGTGTCAAGTTGTGAGCAAGTCAAACAATTAATGAAGTGGATCTCTGGGTGACATGTGGCATCATGTCGTTAGAGGGAAATCCATGGTAAATGGATAAGGGATAAGGTGTAATACAAGGTGGCCACTTAGAATGTGACATGTGGCAAGTGAGAGGACAAGTTCTCTTGACTAAGTTTGACCAAATTGGCTGGGAGAGAGAGAGAGGAGGGGAGAAAGAGCTTGAGATTTGAAAGAGAGTTTTAGAGAGAGACTCCACATTCTCTCTAAATTCCTCGGCCAATCGGACCCAGTGGGTTTGGTGAACAAGAGGAAGTGTTAAATCTTGTGGCAAGGGCTTGCGAAAAGAGACGGAGTTAGGGGGGTTTTGACAAAAACTCCAAAGTAGGATTTTCTCCTACTTTAGTTTACTTTCTACCCTAAGGGTTGTGTGGTGGTCGTATTGCCCTAAGGGGAATGTCTGGTTGTGAATTGAATCATGAGGAGCTGCCACATAGGAGTAGTACACATTAACCTTGTCTTAGAACTGGTTTTTGGGTGGGAAAGGAAGTTTGACAGTGTGCTTTTTTGATAAATTGTGGCCACATCAGTGGACTTGATGTTAGGCTTTTGAAATTCTTATATGGGACCTTGGTAGCCTAAGTTTAAAATTGAGCACCGCAGACTGTTTGGGTTAAGTACGGGCCAATTTGGGTAAAGGTAACTTCGGTACATTATCTTGGGCTATCCTCCGGACGAAGGGTACTTTAGTTTAGGTTAAGCCGGAAGGGATAGGTTCCCCGGATAGGTTCCCCGGATGGGTTTCCCGGATAGGTTCCTTGGATGGGTTCCCTGGATGAGTGAGGTTAAGGTGCGCCGCTGAGTTAGGGCACCAGTAGGCTAGTGTTAAGGTACGGTCAAGTAGGAGTTAAAATAGATCGATCCGGTGGGTTAAAACTTCCCAACTTTCTTGGTTAAGATAAGATCGATTCGGTAGGTTAAGGCACCCGGGCCGGCTAGTGCTGAGGGACATGGTTGGTTGGGTTGAGGCCGTTAGAGTTAGATTGAGAGTAACGGGGTCGGCTAGGTTCAATTTATTCACCGGATGGGAATTTGCCCATTGGATTAAGCCGGACGGCATAGGAGTCGCCCGGATGAGGGTTTGCCGAAATTTGGGTTAGTCGGACGACATAGGGTCACCCCGGATGGGGGACTGCCCGGCTGGGTTAGCCGGACGGAATAAGGTCACCCCGGATTAGGGACTGCCCGGCTGGGTTAGTCGGACGACATAGGGTCACCGGGATGAGGTGCCATTTGGGTTGGCCGAGACCGGGACAGGTTCACCTCGGACGGGTTTGCGGTGAAGTGCTGGCTTCGGGGCTAGAGATGGGGCGTCGGGCCTGAGTAGAGGTAGACGGTCGGGTAAGGCTGCTAGGTGGAGAAGCGATGTGTCAGGCGGTCGGTGTTGACAGTTGAGTTATTAATGTTATGGCTTGTGTGGATAGCATGCAATGTGAAATGTAGCATGTTAATGTGTCTTTGTGTGATATAACATGGGTTGTGCATGAAGAGAATTATATGTATTATTATAATTATCCATGGTAGGTTCAAATTTTGTTAATATAAATTGCATGCTTGAACTTGATATGGAATGTGGATGACATGGGTTGAAATTTATATGCACTCTAATATAAATGTCAGATAATGCATGGATGAATATGCATGAAGTATGTATTACACATATAATATATAAATTTGGCATAATAACGTGCGGGTGCACGAAAACATCGCATGACATGGGTGTGAGTGCATGGTTGAGATCGGCATATTAGGTGTTCGATGGAGTGTCATGGGTACCGCGATTGTGGATCAATACTAACGTATGGTGTTGCTTAGTGGGCTCGGTTGGTGGAGACCAGGAATTCCGATGAGTCACCGCGGTTTGAAAGAAATGAGAAATAAATATCACGTGTTTTGGGCGTGGCAAGATGGAAATTAGATCCCCCGAGTGAAAGGCGAATGTTATTCCATGATTAGACATGAATCCCGACGATGTAAGTTCGTGAAAATGTTGGAACGGAGTGCGGTGTCTGGCGGTGAAAACCCGAAAAATCCGTGGCCCACAAATATATGAACATACGAAAATCGATTGAATCAAATGAACATTGGAGGTTTTCCAATGGGTTACAAACTTTTAAAAACAAAAACTTTGTTTTGAAAAGTGGTCATCGTTGGAATAAAATGACGGTTGGTTTCACACTTGTAGGTAGGTGTGAAATTCGATTAGTGACTCGGGATATGGGCATGAGGACATTTCATGCAGTGGCATTAAATGTCGTACCTTACGAATGTGTGTTTGTTTTCACGATCATTGCATGTGCACTTAGGTGGGGAGTAATCCTTGCAGAATTATTACCTCTTGGGTTTGCTCACTTGATCGTGGGGACCACACTTCAGTCTGTGAAGGCGGTCTTTCCTCGGGCGAAGTGAGTATAAGAGGGCGGGTTGTGTAGAAACATTTATAAAATATATTAGAACAATGTAGTTTCATATATTTTGGTATGCAAAAGAGTTGTACATTAAGCTCTTGAATGAAAAAAAAATAAAAAAATAAAAAATGACCCCTAAAATTTGGGGCGTCACAAGTTGGCATCTTCCTTTCCTATGCATTTGAGGAGGGGTGCGGAAAAACCCCGTTTATAAAGGGTCCCCCGCAAAATAGCGAATCTGGTTGACCTTGCTATGAGTTTAGATGCTTCCTTTGGATCGCTTAACAATATCCCGTTCAATAGGTAGTCCCAGATGGGATCCATCTAGCTCAATGCGATTATTATTGGGAGGACCTGGAATTCTTTGTTAGCGTTCTTGAAGGTTCTAGGGGTGCTAAATAGGAACCAAAATCTTTCCAAATCTTCTTGTGACCTTTGTTGCTGAAAAGCAGCTGGGCGTCCACTCATGAATTCTTCGTCCTTAGGATGTGTCTCACCTGGACCCGTACGAATTTTTTGAGCAACTCATGTACCTTCTTGAGATAACGGATCATCTTTTCGCCTTTCGCTTCGTAGTCATCCTCTATCTGTTTCACCATCAATTGAGAATCGCTGCATACCTCCAGTTGATCAGCCTCCATAGAGTGGGAGAGGTTTAGTCCAGCAATGACGACTTCATATTTGGCTTCATTGTTGGAGGCTTGGAATTCGAATCTGAGTGCATATTCCACGTCGATCCTATCCGAGGAGGTCAGAATCAAGCCTGCTCCACTTTCGTGGGCATTGGCGTCCCCATCTACGGACAACCTCTAGATGGGGAGGTCGGATAAGAGTTGAACGGTTTCGGTGGGCTCCACCGAGGTGAATTCTATGATGAAATATGCTAAAATTTGCCCTTTGATCGTTGTTCTTGGCTTATACCTAATGTTGAACTCACTTAGCTCTATAGCTATTCCTTCAGTCTTGGGGTTTTAAGTTTTGTCTGATATTTGCTTTATCGGAATTACATTGGAATTTCGATAGTGTGGGCTTGGAAGAAGTCTTTTGGCGGTGGTCACCAATGCTAGAACAAGCTTTTCCATCTTTTGGTAACTTTCCTCTACTCCTCTCAGAGCTCGAATTTGCGATAATAGATCGATTCTTGTGTTACATCAGTTCGACCCGGTGGCATTAGTGTCGGAAGCGACTAAGTAGAGGCATGGGGAGTTCTCCTCGGAGAACTACTTTAGAATAGGGGGATGGGAGCTCGGAATGGGTTTTTAGTGCTGTGAACGCCTCCTCACAGTGGGCGTCCCATTGGAAGGCCTTTTTCAGAATTTGAAAGAAAGGCTGACACTTGTCACTTTATCTGGACACAAAGCGACTCAACGCAGCTATTCTCCCGGTCAGGCGCTGAACTTCTTGAGTGTTTGAGGGCGGTCGCATTTCGAGCACGACTCTTATTTTATCTGGACTGGCCTCTATTTCGCAGTTGTTGACTATGAAACCCAAGAACTTCCCTCCAGAGACTTCGAAAGTACACTTGGTTGGGTTTAACTTCATCTTGTAGTCCTTCAGGACCTGGAACGCCTCAGCCAGATGGTTGACGTGGAGCCCTGCCTTGATTGATTTCACTAGCATATCATCTATATACACCTCCATGGATGTGCCAATATGTTTCTGGAACATCTTGTTTACTAGCCTCTGATAAGTGGTTCCTGCGTTTTTCGATCCAAAAGGCATCACCTGATAGCAATACGTCCCTTGTCCAGTCACGAAGAAGGTCTTCTCTTGGTCGCTGGGGTTTATCCTGATCTGGTTGTAGCTTGAGAAAGAGTCCATGAAGCTAAGGAGCTCGTGGCCAGAGGTGGTGTCTACTATGAGGTCGATCCGAGGTAAGAGAAAGCTGTCATTCGGGCAGGCTCGATTGACGTTAGTAAAATCAATGTAGAGTCACCATTTTCCATTTGCCTTTTTGACGAGAACTACGTTAGCCAACCAATCGGGGTAATCTACTTCATAGATAGCTTGGGTGTGGAGGAGTTTGCTGACCTCTTCGTTGATCGCCTTCTGCCTCTCTGGGGTGAAGCTTCTTCTTTTATGTTTGACTAGTTTAAAGGAGGGGTTGATTTTTAGCTTGTGGGTGATAACTGCTGGGTAAATTCCTCCCATGTCCTCTTGCTTCTAAGCGAATACTTCCACATTTTGTTTTAAGAAGTGGATGAGAGGGTCTCTAACATCTTCGGCGAGCTTAGATCCGATGTAGGCGAGGTGTTCCGGTTAATCATCAAGTTGTACTGGTTCCAACTCTTCTAAGGGCGTTGGTCGGGTGTCCAGTTCGTCTCTCATATCAAGCTCATCCGCGTGGGTATTTATCGACTACTTTACGCTTCATTGATGCAGTAGCACTCATTTTATCAGTTAGTCTCATGAGCGCTCTACCCCGTTTACGTAGAAATTTAGCGACCATATGATAGGCGGAGGGGATGGCCCTTATGACATTGAGGGAAGGCTTGCCTAGTAACATGTTGTACGCTAATGGGGCCTCCACGATGAGGAATTTTTTCGTCGTTGTGGCCTAGCATGGGGGGTCTCATAGAGT
The DNA here is from genome assembly GCA_016808115.1 of Tetrastigma voinierianum. Lineage (NCBI taxonomy): Eukaryota > Viridiplantae > Streptophyta > Magnoliopsida > Vitales > Vitaceae > Tetrastigma > Tetrastigma voinierianum. Next base: position 2,284,646 of record JAEQBH010002994.1, on the reverse strand, counting down.
GAGCACTAGTTGTACAAATCCCAGGGGCAGAACTCTCTCTCTGGAGAATCCCCTTAAGTTGGCTTTTACCGGTTCCAACTTCTCTCTTCCGATGCCCATTTTGTCAAATGCCGATGCGAAGATGATGTTGGCCGAGCTCTAATTGTCGATTAGGACCCTGTGGACTATTTTGGCCAGCCACGCTTGACCCTTATTACCAACGGTCATCATGAGGTGTTAGCGGCCTTCAGTCGTCCAAGGAAGGTTATGGTGGTATCTAACCGAGGGAGTTTGGACACGGCCTGCACCTCTAGTGTCTCCCCACGATTTGGCTGCGTGGTGGGCCTTTTACATGTTAAGTGGGTTCCACCTCGTGAACCCCTCGAAATCACATTGATCTCTCACCAGGGTTGCGTGCGAGCGGGCGGAGGCGACGAGGTGGTGGGGAGGTGCCGGTTAGATCTTCGGGAGCCATGCTTGACGGAGATGTCAGCCGGATCGGGGTCGATTTCTTTTAGTGAATGGAGTCATCTATCCGATGCAGTGATCTACATGGAAATCATGATGCTTAGTCATGTCTCTTTTAATTTGGAGTCCGTCTTCATTTAAGATGACCATCTTAAGAACTTCTCATGCTGTACTTCATATAGGACTTGAGATACCGAGGTCGTCAGGGGGGTGAACTGCTGAGGTGGATATCACGGCTGCAGCTCGGGCTGGGGTGGACCTAAGCGGTCCCTGACGTTACCTTTTCTCTTTGGAGATCGATCTTTGTCTTCTCTGCCCCTCCGTGGGGACCTGTCTCTTTCTCTTCGCCTCCTGGGGCTTCGGTCCTGCTTCTTCTCATCCTTGCTTTTCTCCTTTCGCGCGGAAGAGCTTCCCTGCTTAGACATAAAGGCCTCCTCGTCGTTGATGTACTTTTCGGCTTTGGCAAGCACCTCGGCCATGCTTGCCATAGGGTTCTTTGCGATGGAGAACATTAGGTCTTTGGATTATATGCCTAGCTTGGCTATAAAGGCGGTGATGGCGAATTTTTCATCTCGGATATCCACCCTTAGTGACTCCAAGTTGAACCTCTGGATGTAAGACCTCAGGTTTTCTTGAGGGCTTTGGCTACGGTTAGCGAATTGGTAGCAGCTCGGTTTCAGTGCGTCCAGGACTCAGATGAAGTGGAGACCAAAGCAATGGAGAGTTCCTTGAAGGACGAGACTGAGGCTGGCGGGAGCTTGTTGAACAGCGGCCCAGTAGGAGCCTTTAAGAGTGATCGTGAAAGGCTGCATCTCACGGGGTCTTGGTATCCATGTAGCTCCATCTGGTTCTTGTAGGTGTATAGGTGGTCTACGGGGTCCTTCGTTCCATCGAAAGCTTCGATCTATGGCGGTGCGAGCTTTGTTACAGGAGGAAGTGTAACACGTCGGCCATAAGCCAGGGATTAGTTTCTTTGTCTTGGGCGTCCGCTGATCAGAGGCTCGAGCTCTTCGCCTCTTTCATATGGCTGAGCTCTTGTTGGATATCCTGGAACCGCTGCTCCCAAGATCGTTCCTTTTTTCCTCTCTAACGAGGGGTTGGCTCTTCATCTCATCGTCACATCAGCGTTCCTTGTTTGCGAGAGCGTCTCGGAAGTACGTTGGGATCGTGTACTTTGGATCGGCTATTTTCTCCTTTTCTGTCATCGTCTCGAGGGGCGCCGAGGTGTTGTTGTTCCTCCTGTGGTATGGTATCGGGGCCTCCATGGGCCTGTTGTTCATCTTGTGGTCGCACCTATACCATTTAGATTCCTTGGCTCCCTCGGTAGGCGATTGTGACGGAGAGCCTCCATCTCATTGCTAACAGCGTGGAGAGCTCCCGGAACGTCTCCCGATTTCCGGTTGTCTACGTCGTCCTATTGGTCTTGCGTCCTCGAGGGATTGTCATGACTCCTGCTCATGTTTCGAGTTGATACCATCAGTCACTGAAAAATCAGTTTATTTGTAAAGGCAGTGGAACACGCGGGCGATGCCAAGCGTGGTGCTTTTCTATTGTTCTTAAAATTTGAAGCCTATAGGAGTTCTGCGAGAGATACATTTGTTAAATTTGGATCGTAGAATAATCTGCAACCTGCAATGAACGGATGGTCCAGCGAGGTGCGCCTACCGGCTCTCTGATGCCTAAGTCAATTTATTTCTTACGGAAATGAAAGAATTCAACTATTGATGGTGTTATGATTGCGTACCCTTTGTTGGTGGGATTGCTCGACTCGATATTTATAGTGGATGATCATGATGACTTTCCTTATTGGATGGTGATGCGGCGTCCTCCCCATTGGGTGGGGGATCTTTTCTTCCTTATCGCCAACCGAATATTTGGAGGATAATTAGAAGGCCGTAATCATGGGGGATTCTTCTTTCCTTAATTGGTATTGGGTCACGAATATGGAGTGCTTTCCTTTCTTACGGCTCATCGGAGCGTGTGGATTACCCTCGTCACCGATTCGACCCATAGGCTTTGTTTGAGCCACCAGGCCCAAGCCTTGGGAGAACCGGGACATTATTGTAGTAGAGTTCAGGAGTGAGGCTTTTTGCGCCCTATGGAGGATGTCGACACGCTTCAAGGCCGTTCCACAGGCTGTGTTATGAAACCTATGGGTACCTTTTATTTTAGACACCATAAAAAATGAATTATAAAAAATTCGAAGAAAATAAGTTATAAAAATATATTTATAAATATTTTATAATATATAAAAAAAACTTATAAAATTTATTATGGATAACATGCCATATTTCTTTGAGGACATGAGAAATAATGGATGATTATATAAAAATCTTAAATTTTTTTTTACCTCTATTCACTTTACATTATTATATTGTAAGTCCCTCTCTTATGTCTCACACAACTCTTAAAGCCATTGTTGAGGAAAAATATTGAATAAATTATAGGAAACTTAAAGGCTAAATGTTTACGGTTTTTTTTTAAAAAAAAAAACTCGAAAAACATAAAAAATATATTTGATTATCTTTTTTTTTGGAAAAACATAAAAAACACTAAATTTAAAAAATAATAACAGTTTTCAAAAAACAATAAAATGATGTTCTTCATATTTTTTAAAATTGTTATCAATAACAGTTTTAAAAAATAAAACCAAACGGATCCTATTTTTCTTAATGATACCACCACATGTAGTTTTTTTTTTCAAGGATCTGTGCAGTTAGAAAGCAACCTTCAAACTTTATAGCCAGATTCAATGTGAAACTGGTCTACTATAATAATGTAAGGTGGAAGCCACATGAATACTCAGTATTATTGCAAGAGGCATGAGGTGGAGATCCCAATCAAATCCCTTGAGATAGTCATGCTCGACAAACAAAATGGTAAAATAACCAAATAGTAAAATAACCAAATAACACTCAATGAATTTAAATGATATGGGTCCCTATCCACCATACCCAACTAACTAACCCGGATTTCATATGTGCCATATGTCAGACACCATCTCTTGAAGTCGTACACTCCGATAATTTCTAATAACTCACACTTCTATTTTATATTCTAGAACTATCAAAATTTAGTTAGAATTTTTCATTAACAGAAGGAATTCAACATAACGAATCACTTTTGGAACATAGAGAGGACATTGTATCCCTTGTTATGCAGTAAGATTCACTTGTACGATTAAAGATTTTGGAAAATTAAGGCTATGAAAAGGGTTGGAATGGAGTAAGTGTATATAGCTTATGTGAGCCACAAATTTTAGTTTTAGTCAAGGAACAAAATATCGGTAATTACGGATATATTGGTACTTGGATTTTATGGATATATTGGTACTTGGATTTTACGGATATATCGAAAATATCGGTGGATATTTTGACAAAAATATCGATAAGCTAATTAATAAAAATCTTTGAAATTATTTGGAAATACTTTATTGAACTATAAAGACGTAAATAGTAAATATCTGTGCTTTAGTAAGCTTGATATTCATTATAATTTATCGAAATTACATTACAATAGTAATTTAAAACCAAATGAAGACGATGTGACTCAATTACATTTATTTGATGAAAGGATCCATCTTGATAGAAGATAATATTCATGAATCTTAAAAATATTGAGATAAATCACAAAGAAAAAATAATTTGAGTTAAATGGAGTTTGGATGTGTATGGATGAGTTTGTAAAAAGAGAGATTGTATGATTTTATGGGTATTTATAGAATCTTTTTGGAGTCAAAATAGTCATTCTTGTGTTCTGGAAGTATTCTGGATATTTTACCCAGATATTTTCTGGAGTATTTACCGATATTCTGGAGTATTTCTGGAGTATTTCACAGATATTTTACCGATGTTTACTAATGTTGCGATATTTTTTCAGAAATTCCGGCTATAGCGCGCATGCTCACGGGACCACGGTGTTTTTCGGTGGAAATCGTGATTTTCTAGATTTTCGCAATTTTCCTGTCGATTTTTATACTGCTTTTTCTTCTGGTGCCGACGAAAACCGATTTTGTTGATATATCGTAAAAAAAACGATTTTTGTTCCTAGTTTAGTAGATGAACTCTTAAATGGTAATCCAATGATGGATGTTATTAAATATCTTATCAGCAAAGGGAAATTAATGAGCACCTCCAGGAAACTTGCAACCAAAATCTTCTGCCACCCTTCCTCAACGATGGTGCTCTGCCCCCATGAAGCTCGAATTGTGCAATATTAACCCTGTTGTTTTGCACCATTTGGGGAAGGGGTCTAACTTGTGCCAACGTCTCACCGCCAGTATGATCGGTTGCAACGCCATCTCTATGAACATGTCAAGAAATGGAAGGACCCTTCTATGAATACATCGGAAGCCAGTATGGAAAACCAGTGTTCCTAAATGGCCCCGTATTGCCCAAACCTTCAAGGAGAGTTTGGCGGAAGTGCTGAGGTCGAGAGGGGGAAGAAAATGGTTGGTTTTCTAAGGAGAGTTTGTGCAAAGCAATCAAATCTGTGATGGAAAAGGAAGAAGGAAGAAGACAGTGAGATAGGTTCCCTCCTCAAGAAGAATCATGCCAAATGGAAGGAAGGAGACCCTGGTCAGCCCTGGGTTTATGACCAATTATATATTGACAATTTTGTAGGGCAATTGCAAGGTCTTCTTCTGGATCAGAAATGATTTTGCTTATGATATGGAAATGACGCTACTGTTGAACTTCCAAGTTTAATCAGAATAATCATTTTCTGCAGAGTTATGAATCGTGAATGAAAGTTCCCTTCTATCTTCTATCTTTTATCAAACTTTTTTTCTAGACACTCAATTATTCAAATTAATAAAAATTGACAAATCAACGTAATCCAACCAAAATGAATTAAATCAATTTGATTTTCAATATATCTCTATAATAATAAAAAATTCCGATGACCAGTTTGCACACCTCAACTAGAACAAATGATCATTGAATTGGATTAAACCTCAAGGCTTCATACCAGGTACCCCTCATGTTTCTTATTACTTATAAGTTATAACTACTACTTAATAGGTACTGCCCCTCAGGTTTCTTATGACTTAAAACTACAACTTAATAAGTAATAATGCTAGAAGATGTACACCAGCAGGAGTAGAGTTTGCGTGCAGGCTTCACACAGTTGGGAGGTTGTGGAATCAAACCACCTTGAGATTGTCACTTGGACTAACAAAAATGGGAATTTCATGTAGATAACATGTATGTACCCAAGGTTTGCATTTGGCCGCATGACTGACTGCATTACATTCCTTCATCTCTATCTAACATTAAGGCTTGCAAAGAAAGGCCACAAAATCACATTCATGCTGCCCAAAAAGGCTCAATCCCAGCTACGTACACATACCTTGAATTTTCATCCTCTTCTCTCATCTCTCATCTCTTTCCATCCTCAAAGTAGAAGGTCTCCCTCCGGCGGCTGAGACCACTGTTGATTTCCCCATTTTTCTCCAACCACCTTCTCGCCATCTCGCCATGGACCACATGCACTGCTGGCCAAGTTGAAGCCGCCCTTCGTGCCTTGGATCCTATTTTTTTGCATATTGGGTTCCTAATTTGACATCAAAATTAGGCATCAAGTTAATCTGCTTCTGCTATAGGCTACAACACAGTTTCTGCAGCAGCATGCCATCATTTTAGAAGAAACATCACCTTCCAGGAGGTCATTATCATAGCCATGAAACACTGCACGATGCAATGGCTATAAGAACCTGTCAAGAAATTGAAGGACCCTTTTGTGACTATGTTGTCACTCAGTATATACATATATATGGGAAGCTAGTGTTAATTCCTAACAGGTCCATTCTTGCCTGAACGCCTGAACCCTTGAACCTTCACTGACAGCACTGGAGAACCGGTGGTTCAGTTTTGTACTGTGCATTTGGGAGCCAATACATCCCCAAAAAGGATGTGTTCCAAGAACTACTATGGGTAGAGCTAACAGGCCTGCCATAGGGAGGGGAGGGTTCAGGGTTCGAGTCCCATTGAAGACAAATTTGTGAAGAACAAAATACTATGATGCAATGTTAAGTGAATAAATGTCAAAAAAGAAGAAAAAATACATCATTCCGGAAACCATCCTTTGCCTAAGAGTGACATTTTTGCACCCCAACCATCTCTCTCTCCCAACACATGACATTCAATGACAGAACCCATAACTAATGGTTTTACAAATATCACTAATTATATTCAAACATTGACCATCTGATCTAAAAATGACAAGGTTAAGCCTTCATAGCATTCAACATCATGGAACCAAATAAACTCTTGTTTAATGATAATAACAGAACTTCTGGAGCGAAGAGTCAGCTGTGGGCTCTGATTATAAAAAGGAGGAAGGCCTACTTTTCTAAAGAAACATTACAAGAACCAGAAAAAAAGACTTGGAAGTCAGTCTACAAATTCATGAAATTTCATGAACTGTTATTACGCCTCCTAACTTATTTTTCACAAACAAACTCTTCTAACTTTATGAATTCTTGTCTACAATTCTTGACTGATCATTTTCCTCAACAATGCAAATGAACCAAATGTTTTACCTAAACCTAATCATGTTCTCAGAAGAAAATGAAAATAGATGATACATTGATCATCTGAAAGCACATAATTTCACAAGAATGATAGAAAGCATAGGGAAAAAAGGAAAATGATTTCAAGTACATTGAGAACAAGACACTGTCATGAGCTTAATCTCAAATTTGGAAAGAAGAAAAAAAAAGACCAGCTGAAAAATAAAACTGTGGAAAAGCTATGTTGCTTATGATCCATAAGACTCAAAGCAGCTACAGGGAAACAAACAGGCAATCAAGCATTCGCACTCCATAAGGGAAACAATGATCAGAACATACGAGCACAAAGAGCATTTAATAAAGGCATTTAACAAATGAAACCAGTAAATATTTATAATATATAGTTCCAATAAAATCAACCAAAGGAAAAACTCTAAATGGTACTTACACAATGTAGATTTCGACCGAAAGAGTCAAAAGCTTTGGAGGACTATGTAGCAAGAAAAGGAAAGAAATAAAGCAATGCCCTTAAATTGCTGCTCATGCAAGAAGAGGAACTGGATTGAACTGAAAATCGACAAAATTGTGATTTTTTACATCTCTTATGGGAAGCTCCACACACCTAAATTCCGCAATGATAACCAAATATTGCTAATTAAGGCAAAGACCAACCCAAGCTCATATCAATCAAAATGTTGCTTGGCCATTACTACCCCCTCTATAAGAGGACAAAGGCACAAAGTCTCGAATTTACAGTGAAAAGAAACAACCCTGTCAAGATATAAAGGGACCAGTACACCATCTCTGTAGAAGAATTCTAATTCAAGCTGGCGATAAGGATTTGCTTTTGCAGACAAACTCTTGTTTAATGAGTGACAACTGCATCCAATTGGCTCTACTAACCTATTTCCAAAAATTTTACACTGACATGAGCTCATTTTATGACATTCAGATAATTTTCCAAGATTTTCCTGTCTCATCTTTTTGTCAAATAAATTGCTGGAACTTTCAGCAGCATAACTTTTTCTAACAGCTGAAAGAAGGTCAACAGATAATGATGCAACAACCTCATGAACATCCTCTACTGTCCTGTCGGCCCCATTCACTTCCCTTTCACGAATGAGAATTTTGTGCATCAGACTATGGAGGGTATAAAGGCATTCAGAGCAACAACGATACAAACATATGATCCCCGAATCAGCTGCAATATTCTTAGTTTTGACTGGAGAGATGTTAACATCAACAATTGGCTCATCAGGGATAGACGTACCATCTGAAGGTGGAATATCGCTCTCTGCCATGGATAAACCATTGAACTAGTTGCAAGACTTTGCACAGCTAGATGACTTAAGGCTGCTCATTTCACCTGCACTACACTGGAGAGATGTTAACATCAACAATTGGCTCATCAGGGATAGACGTACCATCTGAAGGTGGAATATCGCTCTCTGCCATGGATAAACCATTGAACTAGTTGCAAGACTTTGCACAGCTAGATGACTTAAGGCTGCTCATTTCACCTGCACTACACAAGGAATCTATAGAATGGACCACAGGTTCCAGGAATGCAAATCCATTAGACTGTCTCCCGCATCCAGAATCTCCCTTATTCACAGTACACTGCACAGAATTTTCTGACTTGAATGGTTCAGAAGTTCCATCGGGAATGTTTGGAACCTTACCATCCAAAAAGTTGGCAGCTAAAGAACTCTAAAGTTGTTCATGTTGGAAAGTTTGTGGTGCGAATGACATTCATTATAAATAAATGAATGACATTTATTTGAGTGGGGTTTTGTTGGAAAGTGTGCGGTGTGAATGACATTCATTCAAAATAAATGAATGACATTTATTTGGTACGGTTATTGTTTGGCCTTAGAAGCCAAAGGGTTTGGCTTGCTTGGAGGCCAATCGTCCTTTCTAGTCTATTTTTCTCTTGTTTAGGTGGTCCTGGTTTTTCAGTAGGGTTTCGTTTGATATTGTTTGAGTATCGATGTCAGCGATAGAAATGTATTATTAGCCAAATAATGGAAATTTATTGTAATGTGCTTCACGACTATCTCAACTGCTTATCTTGGGAGACATACGCCTTGGAGTAATCTCAAAGATCAATGGTACATAAATTTGTCTTAAGGAAATTGTGAATTTCACAAGACTCGGTTGTTTACTACTTTGGTTTTATTTCTCCTTCACTCTCAATTACTTCACTTCTAGTTACTAGGGTTGTTCGGGCTAACCATCTTTATGCAGGTGCAAATTTTTCTAACAGTTCAACAAGGATAGAATTACTTAACAAGGCCGCTTTTGCAAAGAAAGACTTTTTCGAGACTGAACCTCCTCCTCCGCATCGTGATTGGCCATACTGTAGCTCACCAGCATTTTCTAAGTAAATCCTCGTGCCTTGTTTGATGTCAATATATAGTGGATGAAGAGTTGATTAACCCAAGTAACCTAATTAATTACTAACTATCAAATTATGAAAAAATCTAGGGTTTTCGGTTTCACCCGATTTATTCCCACTGCTAAGGATTTAATTGTCATCCGAAAGTACGATTTCATGGACTGAAGGTTGATTATTCCTCTTCTAGTGTTGATCTCTCTCTGTCTCAACTCTATCCCAATAGACCAAGTCAATGCAGCTCAGCATCTAACCCCGAATCTATGGGAAACATTATCGCTTTGCTAACCTCTTAACCACGTGAGAGTTATGCATATCTCTAAGTCATGATCATCTCCTGGTTCTCTATCCCTAATCTCACTTTCTTATTTCCTTTCGGTCTCAAATTGAGTGCAGGATCATGCAAATATTTTCTAGACATTCACAAGCATTAAAAACACGGTAGAAAACTCAATATATATGCAAAGTAGTACTAAAAGATTAAACCATGATTCAAAACATTGTTCTTAACTCAAGCTACATCGTAGCCCAAAAGAAAACTAGGAAAAAAACTAATAAAGGTTCAAAGTAAGATAAATAAGAAAACATGAGAAGGAAGAAAATAATGTTGGGTTACGGCGTAATATCCAACTGACAAACATAAATGCAAATGAATTTAAAAAATTTTTATCCCTTAACCACCAATGATCACACGCGGCTTCATAAACCCGAAGGAAGGGTAAACGAACTTCACTTCAGATCGATTCGCCAAGCCTTCAAAGTCTCGCGCCTTGGTTTATTCGAATCTCAAAGTGCCGCTCTTCCGAAAAGCCGACCACTCTTACAAGCATCCACACACGAACAAATAATAAACGATCTCATTAATGCTACCGCATTCGCTCTTCAAAACGAAAATAGGGTTTTTCTTTCTTTCTCTGCTTTGGTTGTTCTTTTTATAAAAGACGACTACTACAAAATATATAATGTGCCTCACATATATATATCTATATGTCCGCTTCTAAGCTTATGTCAAAACGGTGAATTTTATATTATTATATATTTAAAACAATTTTAAATAATAACAATTAAAATTCAAATCCTTATCAGATAAGGAAACAAATTTATATTATTATATATTTAAAACTCTTTTAAATAATAACAATTTAAATTCACAAAACATAACCGTTCAAGACATAACCGTTTCACGAATTTAAATTCGAATTTAAATAACAACTAATTGTTATTTTAAATTCACAAAACATAACCGTTTAAGACATAACCGTTTCACGAATTTAAATTTGAATTTAAATAACAACTAATTGTTATTTTAAATTCACAAAACATAACCGTTCAAGACATAACCGTTTCACGAATTTAAACTTCCTCAAAATTAAATTCGCCAAATAATTTATTGTTATTTGTAATTTAAAATAATCTCATCATTTTAAATTACTATAGAGAGGAAAACCATAACTGCTTATTATTCGTTCTTAATGTGTTTAATTTATAAGTTCAATTAACATTGGCAAGTAGAGACCTAGATCACATTTTGATCCTACAAGTCATAAAATGCATTTCGCAAAGACATTGCGACTACCCAAGTTAAATGAAAGCCTATGATCCGAGACAACCTTAATATAGCTACGACATAATCCTTTGTCTCATGATATCTTGATAGAATATGGGTATGGACAAAGTCAACTTTATATCGCTCTATCTTTGATTACTCAAACCCAATTAGATTGACTAAACAAATGACATTGATCTCCATCAATTCATTTGAGCAGGCCATGCATTTCTCGCCTCCTCACCGGTCGAGGGGACCCGCAGATATCTCTTATAATAAGAGGACAAATTCCATCTTAACGCTTCATATCTCACTACATAATTTACGTTTCAAGTATAACCTTTATAGTCATCCGACATGACAACGCTTATATCAAAACACAATATTCCTTAAGTGTCGGTAACTATAACGATCTCAGTCAAAGGATTTAATGACACAACTATTAGAGAGATTAACTTATGACTTTGATCCATGTATTAATCTCAAGACGGCCCGGTCTAATATTTGTTCTCAAATAGATATAAATTTGATTTGATCTCATACACATATTCATCCCATGAATATCAATCAAACTTTATACTAATCTTAATTAATTGTTATTCCCATAACAATAACTGATTAAGGACATTTAGAATAATTAATAAAATTATTCAAGGACATTATAATAAACATGCAAATCATCATAATAATAAATTCTCATAAATAGTCAAAATACCATGTCCATACAACAGGCTCAGAAAGACTATTACTAATAATCTCCCACTTGCGCTTAGGCTCCATTCATCAACGAGATCTAATGGGCTTCATGAACCTAAAGATGACGCATCATGCTTTGCTCAGGGTGTGAGGCTTAGTCAATGGATCAACAACATCATCATATGTTGGAACTCTGCATATCTTAACACAAATCCTGACTGCGATCGGAAATCATCTTTGTCAAATTGGAAGCTTGCATCTATGTAACCATTTACAACCAGATCATCTTCCAATCCGCCATACACCAAGAACATATCTTTAGACCTTCTCAGATACTTAAGAATGTTCTTGACAGCTGTCCAGTGACTCTCAACGATTCGAAGGTATCTATCATATGCTTAAAGCATAAGATACATCTAGTCTAGTGCACAACATGGCATACATGATAGCAGATCCTATCGCCGAGGCATAAGAATCTTACTCATCCGCTCTCTCATCTTTAGTGGTTAGGACACCGAGATTTTCTAAGAGTAATACCATGAGATAATGGGCAAGTATCCTCTTGAATCTTGCATACCGAACTGCTTCAAGATTTCTGTTCATGTAAACACTTTGACTTAACAATCTCACCCTCTTAGATCTATCTCCTATAGATCTTTATCCCTAGGATATAGGCAACTCGCTAAGTCTTTCATCGAGAGCATCAACCAAGACTTGACATTCGTGTATGTAGGGATATCATTCCCAATGAGTAAAATGTCATCAACATAAGACCAAAATACAATCAAGGCCCCACTAATTTTCTTATAAACACAAGGCTCATCTCTCATTTTTGACAACCAAACCCTTTGACCGATTCATCAAAACGAAGATTCCAACTCCGAGAGGCCTGTCTAAACCATAAATGGATCTTCTAAGTTGTGATACTTACTTTAATCTTAGGTTGTACAAAACCCTCAAAGCTGTGTCATGTACACATCCTCAAGTAGTTTCCATTAAGAAATGCATGAACACCCATTTGCCAACCATAATCATGATATGCGCAATGGCAATAAGAATTCCGATAGACTTAAGCATAGCTACAAAAAGAAAAGTTTCATCATAGTCTATACCACGAGTTTGTTTAAAAACCTTTGCAACTAGCCTGCTTGTAAGTATGCACTTTCTAAGCCATCCATGCGCTTTTCTTTAAAACCCATTTGCACCTAATGGTCTTTGCATTCTTCAGTGGGTCAATCAAGGTCCATACCCGATTATCATACATGGATTAAATTTCAGATTCATGGCCTCTAACTATGTCTTAGAAATCGATCCAACATAGCCTCTGATAGGTAGTGTGGGTTCATTTTTGATCCACTAACAATACATCATGGCTATCACCAAGAACCCATATTTCTAGCTCATGACGATCCTATCGATCTACGCAATTTCAGGTTATAGGAGGTGTGTTAACAATAGTTTGTTGATTATGAGTATCCACAGCAGCTCAATGTTATCTTCAGGGTTCTCGAACTTCTTCAAGTTGTACCTTACTCCCATTGGTTCCTTTTAGAAATAAATTTTCTGTGAAAGACACCATTCTGAAAAACACTTTGTTCTCTATGGGATTACAAAGTAGTATCCCTAGTCTCTTTTAGATACCCCACAAAAAGATATTGATATCAGATTGGTCTAGCCTTATTTTGAAACTTGACGCTTACATAAGCTCAATACAACCCCAAATCTTAAGAAAAGACAACCGGGCCTTTTACCAGTCCACATCTCATATGGTGTCTTTTCAACCGCTTTGGATGGAACTCGATTTAGTGTGAACGCAACTGTTTCAAACGCATAACCCCAAAAGGTAAATGGAAGATCTGTTGAACTCATAATAGATCGAACCATATCTAATAAAGTTCGATTCCTCCTCTCAAACACACCATTCCATTGTGGTGTTCCCAGGAGCACTCAGAAATGATTCCACAAGTTCTAAGATGGTCATCAAATTCTCTCGTCAAATTATTCGCCACCTCGACGATCGGCGTCTTGATTGTCTTGCCAAGTCGGGTTTTGCATTTCATTTTGAAAAGATTTGAACATTTCAAGAATCTGTGATTTATGTCTCATCAAGTGTGACATAACTATATCCTCGCTCGAAGTCATTAGTAAATGTAATGAAGTACTAGAACTCCTCCAAAGATTCGAACTAATGGTCCACATACATCCGTATGTATGAGATCCAATACTATCACCTTCACTCACGTGTCCAAGTAGTGGATCCTTTGTCATCTTACCCAATGTATTAAGATTCATTGTGCATCATATGATTCAAAAATCAAAATGAACAAAGTCCAACTCATGGAGTTTTCGAGATGTGTTTCTCATTTATATGGCCAAGGCGACAATGCTAAAGATAGGTTGAATTTAAATCATCGGACTTAAATTTCTTAGTAGTTATGTTATGTAAACATGAGAATTGCTGATTTTGAAGGTTCATAACATGCGATTCATCCTCGTAAATAGGCATTTGCATGTAACATGTCTTTATGAAAATGGAGCAATTATTATTCTTAATACCAAAAGAAACCATCATTATCCAAAAGAAATCAAATAATATTCCCAAGATTACTGTGAAACATAATAGCACCATTCAAAACTAACACAAAAGCCCACCGGGCAAAGTAAGTTCATAACTTCCTACACCCAAAGCAACAACTTTGCTCCATTGCTCACTCGTAGATCAACTCTCGCCCTTCGCTTGCCTACTCCTTTTGGAGTCCCCTCGCATTTGTACAAATGTGATCCACATCCAGCAGATTCAATACCCAGAAACTAGAAGAAGAAAATTAATCAGATAACATAAATACCGAAGAACTAGTCTCACCGGGGCCTTCTTTCTTCTTCTTTAGATCCTCTAATACAAATTTGCGGAAGCTTCTTCCAATGACCAAAGTTCATCGCAAAAGAAACAAACACCCTCCTTGGGGCTTTAGCCTCAGTTCAGTTTCGGGTTTGGGTTGAGTATCGACTTTCTTTTTCCCTTGCCATTGCCCTTGTTCTTGAAGCTATTTCCATTTTCAACCATCGCACATGGCCGTGCTTGGATTTAATATTCTCGCTCAAATGATTTTAAGCATCGATGCTCGTAAATAGATTTGTCCATTTCATTCATGTTATAGTTCATGACAAATTGGCCATAACTATCGAAGTGAATTGTGATCAAATCAGCTGCCAACTCTACTTCAATGGAAACTAAGCCTAATAAGGTGCTCAATATAGCCTTTCATTTTTAGAACATGAATATTTAACTAAGCACCTCAGCCATCTTCATAAGAATGCAATGCCTTAGTAGTCTCATACTCTTCTTGCCTTGCTTCGGTTGGCCGAACATTTCCTTAAGATTGAAGATCATATGATAAGCTTCCATATTTTCCAAATCCTTCTCCAAGTTCGGGACCTTCATGGTAGCTAGCATCAAGCATGCAACATCAATAAGAGTCATTATGATGCTTCTATAGCATTCTTTTCGCTTCCAGGAGCATTATCACTGTTTCTTCAGAGAAAGGTTCATCCAGACATAAAGCTTGCTTCTTGTTTGAGAACAATTCTCAAATTTCAAACCAGCCAAGGAAGTAGTCAAGAAGCTTCATTCTTCTCAAGGACTGATCAAGTAGCGACATAGCAGAATTGTTGTTGTTATTGTCACATCTACAATGAATGCAAAGTTTGATAAGTATTTTGATTATGAAAATTCTTTACTAAATTAACAACCCTCAAGAATAATCATATTAATCTAGTGAGCTAAGATCCATATTTTACTCAACTTTAAGTCACTGGCATGACACTTTAAAATTAAGTTATTTAGTAGGTAACTCTTACCAATTGCATTCATGCAACTTCTTAGATATTTATGGGATTTTGACATCATATGTCCCAGCATGTTTAAATCCCATCTAATGCCATTAGGCCCAAAACCGTTTTGATAACCTAATAAAGTTAAACCATTTTTAAACATATGGGTAACACCATTACTCATCTTGTCTCACTAATAACCTAATGTACTTACTTTGAGAGGAACCCACATTAAGGTGATAAAAAAGTTTGTCAAGTGTTTAAATATGGATGGCATGTTAACTTTAAATTTTATGTGGGAGTGGATCTTGATTGATTTACTTTTCAATTAATAGATCTCATCATACATCTAGTATCACATGCTCATGTAACATCATACATAGCATCTTCATACATGCATATAATAAACGTATCACAAGATGGTTTTAATCTAGATCGACTTCATAAGCCAATATGAAGATCACCAGCCATTCCCAGTAGTAATATGTACTCCATGATGTCGATTCACTCACCAACTCATGCGATAGACACCTAGCTCCATCATCATGATTGATTGTATGACTTCAATGGTTTGCATTATTCTGTTTTATTACAACAATTAAATAAATACTACTAATAGTAAAATAAAATTACAATAAAACAAAACTATGATGCTTCATATTTAATAATTACAACCCTCAGAAACAATAATAATAACCTCGCCAAACACATCGGGTCAAAAAGGCCATACTGCGGCACCATGTGAAGCAACACAACATGCAAAATATATCATGTTATCATATAGCATAAACAATTTGCATTAAAAGAAATAAATTATAATAGTGTGTATTTAAAACCAATTAATTATATATGCTACGCGAGAGTCACATTTACTAAGAAGCAAATTTAAGCATGATTTGGAATGAGGGGCGCCTCAGGATCTGCGCCAAGAATTTTTTTTTTTCCTTTTAGAAACATTGCAGTTTCGTCTCAAAAATTAAATTTTCATTGATCTCATCAATAAATTTTCGAATAATAAAGCCATCAAAATCACATTAAAACAAAGACATTATGTGTAATCTCATTACACATGTATTTATTTTCGCACCACCATAAACAATCATTGAAAATCGTATCTGATATATGAATTCGCCCATGTATTAACTGGAGCTAAGTGCAGTTTCTAATCATATAACATGATATTAAACACTTTAATGGCAATATCCCATAATGGATTCTAATCATATTAACTAATTTTTAGGTTTCGATTCAATCAATTAATACCTTAACAAAACCTATTAACTATGTCGTTCGCACAAACCATAATATCACATATATTCAAAAATGCAAATCATGCCAGAATCATATACATCACATACATACGATCAAACATGGCATTATCGATTTTTATGAAAACACAAGTAGCCCTAATACCACTGTTGGGTTACGGGCAGAATATCCAATATGATTGGAACATAAATGCAGCGGAATTTAAAAATTTTTATCCCTTAACCAACCAAGGATCACATGCGTTTCATAAAAACCCGAAGGAAGGGTAAACGAAACTTACCTCTTGTAGATCGATTCGTCAAGCCTTCAAAGTCCGCGCCTTGGCACTGGGATCTTCAAAGGTGCCGCTCTTTCTCCGAAAAGCGACCACCTCTACAAGTATCCACACACGAACAACAATAAACGATCTTGTTGAATGCCAGTTCGATTAGTCTTCAAACGAAGCAGGGTTTTTCTTTCTTTCTCTTTAGCTGTTCTTTTAAAAGACGACTACTACAAAATATATGTCTCACATATATATCTATATAAGTCTCGCTTAGGTTTATGTCAAAACGAATTTTATTATTATATATTTTAAAACTCTTTTAAATAATAACAATTTAAATTCAAATCCTTATCATAAGAAACAAATTTATTATTATATATTTAAACTTCTTTTTAAATAATAACAATTTAAATTACAAAACATAACTGCTCAAGATATAACCGCTTTCACTTAATTTAATTCAAATTTAAATAACAACTAATTGTTATTTTAAATTCACAAAATATAACCGTTCAAGACATAACCGTTTCACTAATTTAAAATTGAATTTAAATAACAACTAATTGTTATTTTAAATTCACAAAACATAACCGTTCAAGACATAACCGTTTCACGAATTTAAACTTTCTCAAAATTAAATTCGAATTTAAATAACAATTTAATTGTTATTTGTAATTTAAAATAATCTCATCATTTTAAATTACTACAGAGAGGGAAAAACCATAATCAAGTATTATTTGTTCTAATGTATAACTTTATAGGTTCAATTAACATTGCGTAGGGCCTAAATCGCATTTTGATCCTACAAGTCATAAGTGGCCTCTAGCAAGACATTATGACTACCCAAGTTAAATGAAAAAGCTCATGATCCGAGACAACCTTAATATAGCTAATGACATAATCCTTTTGTCTCATGATATCTTGATAGAATATAAGGCATGGACAAAGTCAACCTTATATCGTTCTATCTTTGATTACTCAAAACCCAATTAGATTGACTAAACAAATGACATTGACTTCATCAATCATTTGAGCACGACCATGCATTTCGCCTCAATTGTCGAGGGGACCGTGAGATATCTCTCTTATAATAAGAGGGACAAATTCCATCTTAATCACTCATATATCTCACTACATACAATTTTATTATGTTCAAGTATAACCTTATAGTCATCCGATTAAGGACAACGCTTGATTATATCAAAACACAATATTCTTTGGTGTTGAGAACTATAGCGATCTCAGTCAAAGGATTTAATGACACAACTATTAGAGATTAACTTAAGACTTTGATCCATGTATTAATCTCAAGACGTCATTTCAATATTTATTTCTCAACAAATAGATATAAATTTGATTTGTATCTCATACACATATTCATCCCATGAATATCAATCCAAAACATACTAATCTTAATTCATTGTTATTCCCATAACAATAACCGATTAGGGGACATTTAGAATAATTAATAAAATTCAAGGACATTATAATAAACATGCAAATCATCATAATAGCCAAATTTTCATAAATGTCAAATACCATGTCCATACGATAGGCTGAAGCTATTTGGCCACAACAAATTATGGGATTCTCCATTAATCCCTTCGTTGGCTCTTCGAATCTTCGCGTTTCCTTCTTCATTCTCCTTCTTACCCTTCAAGTCTATCTCTCCTTCTCTTCTCTATCTCTCCCTCCTTTTTATACTTCAATTTAGGGTTTCCTTTCTCTCATTCCACATGCCTTTCATGTTTTGGGTCTCCCAAGGATTGATTCCACCGATTTTGCTTTCTGCCTTCCTTTCGTAGCTTTTCTTATAATTTTCTCAATCACTTAAAGTGATTGGAAAGCTGGCTAGAGAGAGGATAACTACATTGTGAAAGTGGCTACGAACTTGACCAAAGGCTACCCAACTGTACTATGAAATTGATCAGAGAGGCTCTGTATGCACTGTGAAATTTTCAGAGTCACTATAGTGATTGAGAAATCCACTTGTCCTCTCTTTTGCTTCAATTTCGATCTTTGTTTATTCTTAGCCATTCTTTATTCATGCTTATGACCTCGGGATGCTTGTAACTTGCCTTATCAACTCAATTGTTACCAATTTGCATCTATTTACTTCAAAAACCATAAAAAATCAAGATTTCCATTAGTTTCAAGCTTAAAGACTAATAACAAACTAAATCAAGGGAATATGGTGATAAGTACTCAATTATAGCTCAAAAAATATATGTAAACACTCGTAATTTGAGCACTTATCAATCATTTGAAGTAAATAAAATAATTGTTCTGCAAAATTTTGGAAAGACTTTCAAAATTTTAAAGATCTCTCAATTTTCTATAAAAATTATCAGCATAAAATTCTCTCTTCTTGTGACATACACCTCATGAAACGATCCTTCAAGATATTGTATTTCTCAAGACAGTTATACTACATCATCCATACCATTCATATATTACCACCGGTTGGGATCAAATGATGATATAAGTAATCTGTTATAGTTTAATAATCTGTGCCTCATTAATTTGTACATTAACTGCGTTGTAATGCCTGTCGAGGTGGACAACAACGTATGCTCAACTCGCTGTATCTCTAAAGCCTGAGGCATCCTATTTACTTGAGTATCCGATCCCATCCACCTCGATGCCCTAGGTGGTTGAGTTGGTAGCATGCCCAACCTTCCTACCTATCGAGCTCAGGTCCCTCATATGACTATCACATGATCGGGTTCGGGTCACTCATGTGACTCTCACGTAAGCCATAGCTTATCCCATTCCTCTAGCCCCCCTAGCGTTGTTTCAAACCATTAGGGTTGGAATAGCAGTAGACCTTTTCGATATTTGCGCGCCGCACAAATCTATAATTTGCTCACTTGTGGTGAACAAGTGGCTGCATCGGATTCGGTTGTGGCCTTAGCGTGTTCTCCAATACGATTAGTACATTTAATGGTGCTTTTGAATATCCCGCCTAAATCACTTGCAGCTTGGAGTATAAATATGTTCCTAGACTGCTTTAGGAGGTGTCTCGTTTATACTGTCGAAGAAGTGTTTGAGTTGTTCATCTCTTGCTCTACATTCACACCCTTTTGGGTTTCTCCTTTTCACCGGTTCCTTCTGAGTGTCCGGAAACCACTATCTCGCAACCGTTTTTTAAGGTAGTACTGTATAAGTGAGAATATCAGTGGTCTATTTTTCTCTTGGAGGTTCACCATTTGGTGGACTTGTTGTTACTTCTCTCGTTAGGGTTTTTTTTTTTTTTTTGGTTGGTTTCCTCCCCTATGGCCGGATTTTTCTTTTTCATCAGTCCCCTCCCCTATGGTCGGATGAGTTACCCTGATTGATTTTCTAGGCATTGTATCTATGACGGAGACACTCAGAGGATGGCCAGTGGAGAAGACTATATGGGAAGTTATATGGGAGAAGATCAAATACTTCTTCTATATCCCGGGGCATCCGGGGAGGTTCTCGCCGCAGTGATCTAGCGGGTCATCCTGGATTAGACCGGGTTAGAGTCTCGAGCGCATGCCTTCTGGAATAGATTCTCCTTTCCTTCATATGTCTGCGCCTTGTTTTCTTCCTTAGGGCCTCAGTTTGTGATTTGCACAAATGGGGACCGAGGTGTGATGAACTCCATTTACTAGTCGGAGATCCACATCAGTGAGGGCTAAGGTTTCCCCTTCTCCCCCTAATTCACTAGTTCCTACACTTCACCCAACTCCACCTTGTCCATGTTCACGTGAACATTATCCATGTTCTATTGGGTATGAGCGTGCTAAATAAGAAGCACGGGCTGCAGTTGGGTTTGGAGGAGGTGCTCTTGATTCATGTATAATGCGCTAGGTTATGCCGGAATCAACAATATTTATACCTAAATTCCTCCTATTCTCGTAGCATAGCTCTTTTCTTGATATAGTATTTAGGGTTGAACATAGGGATGGAACAAGCCGTGTAAATGATTTGTTGTTGGTTCAAAAAGGTGAATTTCAATTTGGATTTGGGGTTTTGTAAAAACAGTGGAGGTGAATGGTTTGCAAACTGAAAATAAGGTGAAATAAAATATAAAAAGAACTCCTTGAAGCATTGGGCCACTGGGTTTGAGGTCCTAGGGTAACTGAAAGGCCCTCGGTTCCTTTTCCTCGCATTGGGGAGGATGACCTATAGTCATTTCCCGAACTGAACTTCATTTGGCTATAAAAACCAAACCCTAATAATTTTCCTTTTGAAATATAGCATTTATTGGACATTAATGCTCCCTGACAGTGAGAACATATCCCTTAAACCTACCCTATAGTAACTAATAGAAGGCAACTAATGAATCTCAGTGGATCAGCAATAAGCATCCACTGAACCCTAAAAGCTTGCCAAATACAGGTTAATCGAGGTACATTTAAGAGATTTCAACCTAGAATGAGAGGTGGGAACATAAATGCAAAACTTACGTTAAAAGAGTAGAGAACCAGCAATTACCTCAAAGCCTAGTTCAAACGGCCTCCTCTTCCAAGGAGCGGTGCAGCCAACCATCCTCAGAGTTGTCATCCTCGGAGGGTGTTCCCTGGCCTTAGAAAAATGAAAGAAAGTGAGAGAAAATGAAGGAAAAGAAAAATGAGCGGGAGAACTCCCGCCCAGTGCTCTGTATATCAAGTGCAGAAAAATGAAAAGTTTTTTTTACAAGATTTGTTTTGAGCTTATATAGTGCTCAAGTAAGCAAAAAGAAAATAATACCCTCAATACCTATGATACATGAAGGGCAAAATTGGAAGAGAAAAAATCACAAAAGGGAAGTCAAAACGAGGTCAAAAGGGCAAAAAAAAAAAAAAAAACAAGAAAATGTAGTGCGAAATTTTCGCACTCTTCGAAGCTGCTGGGTTTTCCAGCTTTTCTTGCTCTTCTTTCCTTCTGATTTCTGATCTGCAATGCCGAGTTTGACTTGAATTTTTCGTTCTTGGATCAATTCAACAAATTTGGCATTAGTATCTTGCAAAAACTACAAAATTAGCCACAAAATGCGATTAGTAGAATAGTCGGGATCTTAATGTGCAAATCGGGTTAATTCGGTTGATTAGTACACAAAAAGTGCTCAAAACCTACAATAAATAGGACTCAAAATAGCACTTTTTGGGCACTAATCACTCCCCCCAACCGACAGATTGCTAGTCATAGCAATGAAAGAGAAAGAAGAAAGAGCAAACAAAATAAAAAAAATTTAAGTTCTCAAAAATGAGTATTTCAAAAAGTATGTGGGTGAAGTAATGCCTAACCTAAATGAAATCAGAAACCACACTTGATAATTATCACGAGAGAGTGAATGCCATACAAAATTCAGTATCAAAAAAGTTTCCTTCTCTAGAGAATCAACCTAGAATTTCCACCAAAATCTAAATGTTTATATGATTAGTTTTCAACAATAAACTGCCAAACGGCACTCTCCCCCCAACCAAGCTACTGCCACCACCTAGGACACTAACCAACCTAAATAGATCACCACAATTCTTTTTGTGTTGTAGCGGTGCAATGCTGAGGAATCGACCTAACCAAAGTCCATGTAATGGGGATCCACCGATGACTCCCAACCAATTAAGGCTTAGGGCATCAAGTCATAAGGATTTTTCAACCATAAACTCTTCGAGTTTACCGGACTTGAATGACTTGAGGCTCAGGCACTACAACTCTCTTAACCTCACCTATCCACCCATGTAGCAAGCACTAAGTCGGTGGCTCCCAACCAGTTGGCTTAGGGCACCAGGCTTTAAAGACTTTCGTTGTATACCCCTCGGACTGTGCTCGGGTTTCAAGACAAAGCATAGCAATTTTCTTCTTTTTCTTTTTCTTTTCTTTTTCTTTTTCTTTTTGTTTTTCTCTTCTCTTTATTTTGGAAGACATTTATTCTTTTCTGGGGTCCATAGCCCATTGAAGGTAGTAAATGGAAACTAGGATAGGCTTTGCAAGATTTAGGAGGTTAGGCGGTTTTGACTTCTTGTTGAAACCTTATGTGCCACAGTATGTAGTTAGCTAGGAATTGGAAGAAAAAGGTTGGAAGGCATAATTTAGCGATAATCCACTTAATTAAGCATGGAACCAATCTAACATCAACAACATTGGACAATGTTTCAATTTTTCAAATTGCAAGCAGGCAAAACATAAAAAAAAAAAAAAAAGGTGTAATTTTGAAACTGTAAGTGTGAGCCGTCTGGTATGTATAAAAAGATATATGACTATTTTTTCAGCTTTACAAAAAGAAACTAACAGCTTCACAACCAAAACAAACAACTACACAAATAGAAACTAAACAACAAGTCATTAATCTTCACAAAAAAACTTGCTCAAAATAGCAACAAAACATATAAATGTAAAAGCCACTTCCTTCGCTAACTCTCCCCCAACTAAATGTCTCATTGTCCTCAATGGGGCTCGGATTGGAAAGAAGTTAGAAGAAGCTCTACCCTCCTCAATGGTGAGAAAATTGGTGGTATGTCATCCTGCATGATCATGAGGGTTCTTGATGAAAATTTGGAGAGAGTCTCTTTGCACTTGAAAAAAAAAATTCCAAAAATTATGAGAATGTGTAATTGAAAATGAGAAAAATTAAAAAGAAAACAAATCTAAATTTAAGAAAATTATGTAAAACTACAACTTAAACTTAAAGTAAAGCAAATAAAAGTCTAACAAAAATTGGAGTGGCTTCTAAGTTCTTTGTGAAACCACTCCCTACTCGGGTAGCCCTTCCAGTGGGGTTCACTTGGTGGATCAAGGAGAAGTCCCTCCATGTGCTGGCTTTTGTGAGGTGAGCTACGATGGGTTGGCTTCTAAGGGGTTTCCTTGTTCACGCACCTAGCTGGTTGGTGAGCCTTGTGATGGAGTATTGCGGGTTATCCCAATTTTACGATTAAGATCATTTTGGAGTCCATCTATTTTTTGTTCAAGGAGCTCACATTATCAATTCTCGATTCAGCTACACATTCGATGGCCTTACGCTCCTCTGAGATTTCCTACCACCTTGCTCATATTTAGAATAGCTTGCTCAACTGAAGATGAGGATGGTGGTGGCTGTGGTTGGGATGAGGACCCATACTATTGTTGTTCTTTGTGCGTGGGAGAGAGGCATTATCTTTGGAGGATTTGGCTTCTAAAAGAGGTTAGGATGGTTTCTCTAGTTAGGGTTATATGTGTTGTTGTATTGGGCATTGGTTAGCGGCTTGTATTAGCCCATAACATTGGCATGATCAGCCATCAAATCCCTCACTAAAGGAGCAGTTGGGCAATGCTCTCCTTGGTGATCAGTGGACTGGAAAATGAAGCAAGAAATTTAGTTTGTACGGGGGCGCCTTCTTGCACAGTACCTCATGTTGATTTCTCATTTCAAGCTCTTCGACCTTCCATGAGTGAAGCGGCTTTACCTTCATCTCCATATCCTCTGGGAGTATGCCTCCTTTGATTGAACATGACCTCACCCTTTTCCTTCCACAGGGTTAGGTTCATTCCATGCCTTGGATGTCTAAGCCACATAATTCAGGAAGTCTATGGCTTCTTTTGGATTTTTACTCATGAAGTCCCCTCCACACATAGTTTCTAACAACTGTTTCATAGCAGGGGACATTCCATTATAGAAGTGATTAACTAGCATCCAAGTATCAAAGCCATGGTGAGGACAGGCATTGATGGTCTCTAGGTACCTTTCCCAGCATTAGTAGAATTTCTCATTTTCTTGGGCTACAAAGGTGTAAATCCGCCTCTTCAAAGTATTGGTTTTATGGGTGCTGAAGAATTTCTTTAAACATTTAACCTGCATATCTCCCTAATCCCTAATAGTTCTCGACCTCAGAGAGTTGAGCCAGATTTTAGCCTTATCCTTCAGAGTTAGAGGAAAGAACTTCAGTCTCATCAGATCCACATTGGAGATGTCCTCTTTGAAGGTATTGCACACTTCCTCGAATTCCCGGATGTGTGAGTATGGATTTTCACTCTTCATTCCATGGAAAGTGGGGAGCAGGGGCACAATGTAGGGCTTGATAATTATGTCCTCTAAAGAAGGCACAATGCAGGAGGGTGCACTTACCCTTGGAGGATGTATATGATCCCTCATTGATCTATATGCATTGGGATTTCTATGAACCCCCTGTTGGCTTTGCTGCTCCTCAGGTGGAGGCTCCATCTAACCACCGTGTATGCTCAATTCACATCTCTGTTCTTATGGAGCACTACTTCTTTCTAATTAGCCTGCTATGTTCCTATCCCAATGTTGCATAAACTCCTATGAAAAGAGCACAAAACACAACAGGAAACAAAAACCAGGCTACCAAAAAGGCTAATGTTAGCAAAAAAAATAAAAATAGAAATTGTATATGGATAGTATAAGAATTGAATCAACCTAACAGTGAACTGCTAGGGGAAATAACAATAAAGACAAAAAGGGATGAAAATTCACCAACACTTGTGATGTGGATCACAAGTTCAACAACTCGTCACTTGCATAGAGCTGCATCCAGCAACGGCGCTCATTTAGTTCCACATGCGGTAAGACCTGGAATCAACAATATTTATACCTAAATTCCTCTATTGCGTACTTATAGCTCACTGCCCAGTCATAGTGGCTCTAGGGTCGAACACAAGGGTGGGTTTTCTTCGTGTAAATGATTTGCAGTTGGTTCAAAAAGATGAATTTCAATTTGGATTTGGGGTTTTGTAAAAACAGTGGAGGTGAGTGGTTTGCAAACTGAAAATAAGGTGAAATAAAATATAAAAAGAACTCCTTGAAGCATTGGTCCACTGGGTTTAATGTCCTAGGGTAACTAAGAGGTCCTTGGTTCCTTTTCCTCGCGTTGGGGAGGATGACCTATAGTCATTTCCCGAATAGAATCTTCATTTGGCTATAAAAACCGAACCCTAATAATTTTCCTTTTGAAATATAGCATTTATTGGACATTAATGCTCCCTGACAGTGAGAACATATCCCTTAAACCTACCCTACAGTAACTAATAGAAGGCAACTAATGAATCTCAGTGGATCTAGCAATAAGCATCCACTGAACCCTAAAAGCTTGCCAAATACAGGTTAATCAAGGTACATTTAAGAGATTTCAACTTAGAATTAGAGGTGGGAACATAAATGCCAATAAAAACTTACGTTAAAAGCAGAGAACCAACAGTTACCTCAAAACCCTAGTTCAGTAGCCCTCCTCTTCAAGTAGAAAAGCGGTCTAGCCAACCATCCTCTGAGTTGTCATCTTCAGAGGGGTGTTTAGCAGCCGAGAAAATGAAAGAAAGTGAGAGAAAATAAAGGAAAAGAAAAATGAGCGGGAGAACTCCCACCCAGTGCTCTGTATATCAAGTGCAAAAAAATGAAAAGTTTTTTTTACAAGATTTATGTTGAGCTTATATAATGCTCAAGTAAGCAAAAAGACAATAATACCCTCAATACCCATGATACATGAAGGGTAAAATTGGAAAAAAAATCACAAAAGGGAAGTCAAAACGAGGTCAAAAGGGCAAAAAAAAAAATGTAGTGCGAAAATTTCGCACTCTGCGAAATTTTGCACCCTTCGAAGCTGCTTGATTTTCCAGCTTTTCCTGCTCTTCTTTCCCTCTTATTTTGATGTAATCACTAAGTTGACTCGTTCTTAGTGCTTGGATCGATTCAACAATTTTGGCATTATTGGCTTGCAAAAACTACAAAATTAATACAAATGCAATCGATAGAATACTTGAGACAGCAATGTACCGTCGGGTTAATTTGATTGATTAGTACACAAAAGTGCTCAAATCTAATAAATAGGGCTTTCCAATGCTTTTAGGCCTTGTCGACTGCGCTACGCCTTCAGCGGCTGGCCTCGGGAGTATTACCTTATTGTTAATGCAAAATAACTACAATTGGTGACAAACTTGAACACTAGCAAAAATAAGCCATAGGGCAACGTGCTAATATCTGGGGCTTAGGGATGCTCTAGGGATCCCATGCTTCAAGGGTTTCTGGTGAACACTGGTCCTATTACAGGTCGGGCATAGGTATTTCTATCGTTTTGTCAAGTGGGGAGAACCTTCCTAAACCTTGATTATCTACGAGAAAGTACCTTGGGTCGGGGTAAGCTCGTTAACAACCTAAGTCTGTCCAAGTTCGACTTTGGTCAAGGTTTTGAGCCTCCCAAACTCCGCAAGGGACTTTAGATTCCTTTTGACGCCAACCAACCTTCGAGAGTGTTCGACTAACCAGAGGAGTTCATAGTCCTGAAGGTTCCGCACCTCAATTTTGAGACATTGGGCAACGCTCGAGCTAGGGAGCTAGTCTTCGTGTATGGGAAGGCAGTGACGAAGAAGGTTCAGGACCTTTTGAGGGACTCCACCCCCTTCCAAATGATATCCTTGGTAACCCTTTGCTTTTACTTTCCGTGCTCATTCACATCCCTGTTTTTTTTTTTTTTTTTTTGATAGCTACTATTTCAGATGAGCATTTTCGGCGCCTACATGGCGAAGTATTGCGACGCTCAGCAACACCATCTCAGCCTCCAATCTCACCTGAGGGAGGGGGCCCGGGATATGTACATAAAGGTCTAGGCCAAGTCTCGAGTTCCTCAATTGGAGAAAGAGGTGGAGGAGGCGTGGCTAAAGTTAGCCGATTTGGCAAAAGAGCGCGACAATATGGCCGTTCAATTGAAGAAGGTGCCCCAACTAGAGGCCGAGATAGAGGATCTTAAGCACTTTATCGCATTGCAATGCAGCATCCACCAGGCAGAGGTAGATGGGCTCCGTGCTGCTCATTATCTTGAGGTCGAGCGACTGCGTAGCGCCCACTTAGTGGAGCTAGTGCTTAAAGACTCCATTTATGAAGCTGAGAAAGTCTACGTGCTTGCCGAACTACGGGCTTCTTATACTTCCATTTTTGGGTTGGCATCTTTGAGCAATACAGGCCTAAGCTACTAGGTAGCTCACGACGGCGGCGTATCGCTCGAGGCGGGCAAGTCGCTGAGGAGTACCCTAAGCTAACCCAGTGGAGTCGCGAGAACCAAGCATAATAGTTGAAGAAGCAAGCACTATTGCGGAGGAAGTTTAGGTCTTGCTCGTACCCACAAGAGAAGGGACCTTAAAAGTGATAAGGCAGTTGGCACAGAGCTCATTGTCGTCATTTTACAAGAACTTCCGCTCGTCATGCTTGAGCCTTGTATTCCTCCTCTCGAAAATGTATCGTGACCAACCTAGTCGATTTGTCCTTGGCCCTTTTGTTTTGGAATGATGATATATTTTGACAAGAAATTATGTTATCTCATTTTTTTTTTGTATGTTGCCTACAAGTGCTTCCGTTGTTGAGGTCTAGGATGGTTTTGGGGCTTGGCCGTTAGAGGCAAAGGGGCTCTACGCAGTGGGGCCAAGCGAGAAACGATTTTTGCATAAAAACGGTGAATTGATCTTCCCATAGAGGGGAGAAAGGGATCTTCTCAAAAAATGGAGAGAAGCGTCTCAGAAAATGTGAAATAACCATCTCATAAGTAGTTAGAATAATCACTGCACAACATGGAGAATGACCATCTCATAAAATGGAGAACCAGCATCTCATAAAAATGAGATAAACTATCTTATAAAATAGAGAACAATCATCCTATAAAATGGAGTACAAGCATCTCAAAATGGGAGATAAAACATCTCATAAAATGGAGAACAGTCATTCCATAAAATGGAGTTCAATCATCTCAAAAAGGGAGATAAAACATCGCATAAAACAGAGACCAATCATCCCATAAAATGGAGAAGGCTAATAAAGGGACTTAATGCACTTTGAAGGCTAAAGGGCTATTGGGAGCGCTGCAATGGCTCACAATAAATCATCTCAATGAAAATGGAGAGATAATGGCATCATTTATTTACTCATGAGAACCCGGATATACACCTTCCTCAATGAAAATACTCCTTCAAATAGGCCGAGTTCCAAGGGTAAGGCTCCATCCTTCCCCCCTAGGATTGTATTATGTACGCCCCTTTGCAATCATCTTAAGCAATCATTTCCCTCCTCGAAAGTTCTTCGAAGGACTAGATCTCCTTTGCGGAAAGCCCTTGGTTTGACGAGTTTCTCCCTCCGACGAGAGGCTTGGCGATGGTACTTGGACATTCATATGGTTGCTTGCTCTTTTTTCTCCTTTAGCTTGTCTAAAGCAAGAGAGAGCTCGGAGGTGTCGCTAGTGCGAAGGGGTTCAAGCCTAGATTCAACGAGGATTAATGCCTCGGCCCTAAACATGAGAGCGTATGGGGTTTCCCCCATAGGCTATTTTGGAGTTGTGCGGTAGGCCTAGAGAGCTATAGGTAGCTCGTCTACCCACTTGTCTTTTGCCATTGTCAATCGCTTCTTCAAGTACATGAGCAATGTTTTGTTTGTGACCTCAGCTCGACCATTGGATTGAGGATATCGAGGTGTAGAGTAGACATTCTTTATCCCATACTCAGTACAAAACTATTGAAAGGGATTACTAATGAATTGAGGCCCATTGTTTGAAATGATGGAGTAGGGTATTCCAAACCGACATATAATGTTGCCTTGATCTGCGTGTAGGCCTTAGCTTCCTCCCACTTGGTTAAATAATCAGTGGCCAACAAAATGAACTTCCATTGGCCTATAGCTAGGGGCAACGGACCCATAGTATCAATCCCCCACTTGAAGAAAGGCCATGGGCTTGACACGGAGTGGAGCACTGTGGCGGGGGTGTGAATAATATTCCCAAACTTTTGGAAAACATTACAATTTCGCATGAACAACTTGAACTCTCGCTTAATCGTAAGCGATTAGAAACCCTATGTCATGATTATGTGACACAGCGATCAGCCGCCTATGTGGGTACCACACACGTCTCCATGGACTTGCTCAATTACTAGTTTCACTTCGTCAGGGAGGACTCATCTTTGGTATGGACCAAAGAATGATCGCTTGTACATGGTATCATTTATCAATGTGTACCTTGTTGCTCAAGCCTTCACCTTGATCGCCTCGCTTATGTCCTCAGGCAATGTCTCGCACCTCAAGTAGGATGAGAAAAGGAAATCCAAGAGTGTCCAGCTTATCTGTCGGTCGTGAGGACTGTCACGCTATAGATAGACCGATGGTCCATGATACTTATCTCTACATGGCACGAATAGAGGGCGCTAGAGGCTAAACTGGCGAGTGCATCGACCATTATGTTTTCTATTATAGGGACTTAGGTCACTACGAATTGTTAGAATCCAGCCATCATGGACTATGCTAACTTTATATACTGGTCAATTCTGTCATTTTTAGCTTCATACTCCCCTCGTAACTGGGACACCACCAACTGTAAGTCGCATCAGAGGTCCAAGTTTGTGACCGAGAGTTCTTTAGCCAGTCGCAGGCAGAGCAGCACATCCTTGTACTCGATTTCATAATTGGAGGCTGGGAATGGGAATTTAACTGACTGCGAAATGGATAAGTCTTTTGGGGACTGTAGGATCATACCTATTCCCCATCCAGCGGCTTTGGATTAGCCTTCGATTTCAAGGAGCCATGACGGTTTACAAAGGTCTCGCAGTTGCACATCCGCAATAATCTAACCTTTTATTGCTGACCTCGCCGATACTCTATGTCAAACTCGCTCAACTTAACCTCCCACTTCAAGAGCCGATCCGAAGCGTCCGGATTATGGAGTATGGCTCTGATCAGGTAGTTAGCTAGTATGACTATAGTGTGGGATTGGAAGTATGGACACAACTTCTTTGTTATCGTTTTGAGAACCAACGTGATTATCTCAAAATTGGTATACCTTGTTTCAAGTTCCATCAACACCTTACTCACGAAGTACACCGGTTTCTGCTTGCTATCGACTCCCGACCTCACCAAAGTCATGCTCATGGCCGTAGCCGAGGCAGCCAAATACAAGTAGAGGTCCTCACCATTTACTGGTTGAGATAACGACAGTAGGGAGGTGACATACTCCTTTATAACATGAAAAGCCTTGTCACACTCTAGTCCCCATCCCTTCGAGGGAGCTCCTTTCAACGCTGTGAAGAATGGTTGAAGTCAATCTGAATACCTAGAGATGAACTTGTGTAGTGTCGCTAGCTTCCATGTTAGAGTCTATATCTGCTTTTTTGTTACAGGGGTTGCATTTGTGTGATGGCCTTAACCTGCCCAGGGGCCATTTCAATCCTCTTTTGGCTTACCAAGAACCCCAAGAAGTTTCCAGACCTGACCTTAAACGCACACTTCTCTGGGTTCAGTCACAACCGGTGCCTTCTCATCAACTCGAACACCTCTCACAAGTGTGTTATATGATCTCCCCGAAGCCTCGACTTGACTAACATGTCATCAATGTACGCTTCCATAGTCTTGCCCAACATGGGTTAAAAAATGTGGGACATCATGCGCTAATAGGTGGCTCCAGAATTTTTCAAGCCAAAAGGCATTACGTTGTAGCAATACATCCCTATTGGAATAATAAATGTCATGTTTGCCGAGTCTGGAAAATACATTAGGACATGATTATAGCTAGCGTAAGCGTTAAGGAAAGAGAGAAATTGATGCCCTGCTATTGCGTCCACGATTTGATCGATCCGTGGTAGAGGAAATGTATCCTTTGGGAAAGCGTCATTCAGGTTAGAATAATCTACTCACATGCACCACTTGTCATTCTTCTCAGGAACAACCACAACATTGGACAGCTATTCAGGGTACTGAATCTCTCGAATGAACCCGACGGCCAGGAACTTGTCAACTTAGCATTTTATAACTTCACAAAGCTCCGGATGGAATCGTCTTAGTTTATGTTGGACCGGCTTGCACTCCTTTTGGAGGTTCAAACAGTGTTAAGCCATGGTTGAAACACACGGCATGTGGCGATGGAATTTATCTCTGAAAAATGTCGGCCGAACTCTTGAGTGATAACAAGGGTGCTTCTTCTCGGGCGAGATCTCCCAAGTAGCCTTCTTGGGCTGTCGGTGAGACAAGGGAGTGAAGTCGTGAGGGACTCCAGAAGTGTGGAATCCTCCCATTTCGATAGAGTGTTCCTCGAGATGTTGTTGCTATTTAGTTGGCGCATTCCTTGATAGCGTGTTTTTGCTGCCTATTGGTCTCCCCTTGTGGTTACTTGGCCCTAGGGAGTCAAGAAACTCGGCACTTTGTGGTACGAAGTCGGCAATGCCTTCTTTGCATGGATCCAGGTGTGGCCCAAAATGGCTTTAAAAGACGAGTGTAAAACCCTAGAAAATTATAATTTTATGAAAAAGGGTAAAATAGTAATTTTGGTCAAAATCTGGAATTTTTCTAGATCTCGGATGACAAAACAGACTTCACCGTTGGAATTGTCTTGCGAAATCTAGCTACCTGCGTCAAATTTAGTCAGTGCAGAGGCAGTTGGGTATAATTTTTCGGCAGCGAGGGTAGTGCGAGACACTGGCACATTTTAGTGGCTCAGAGGTATACATGTCATGTGCGAAATTAGTCAAACATGAGCTCAAGTGTAGACCATGGGTGGACACATGGCATGATCGCCATTTGATAGAAAATCCCAAAGTAAGGGATAAGTGGATAAAAATCGAGCCAGCTTGATGGTGGCTTGACATGTGTATGAGAGGACAAGTCCTCTTATTTAGCTTCTCCCAACCGGTTTTGGGGAGAAGGAAAAAGGGAGAAAAGGAAGGAAAGTTTTGTAGAGAGAGAGTACCACCTTATCTCTAAAATTCTGGTGTTCAGTTCATCGAATCAGGCAGGCAAAGTTACTCCCTACTGCAAGAGCTATGCGTGGGTACCAATTTTGTGGAGTTTCGACAACTCCGGGAGGTAGGGGTCTTCTCCTACTTGATTTAGTCCTTATTTAAGAACCTTGTTAATGGTTGGAGTGCTTGGGGCCGAAATGGCCGTGAGTTTTCAGTCCTCTGAAGTGGGACAGAAGGCTAGAATTTTTAGGCAGTTTCAGACAGCCCAGGTTGGGTTGGAGGCTACCTTTGGGTGGTCTTATTTGTGTGTTGTGATGATTTGGATAGTACCAATGAACTGTTGGATTTTTTATTAGCCCATGTGAGTCGATTTTTGTGTTATTGCTTACGATGTATAACATGTTGTTGTGTGTTAATTTTTGTTAATATATGCATGCTTGATATATTAACATGAATTGTTGTGAATTGGCATATTGCATTTCACATGCACCGGGGCACCCTAGAATAGTAGGTGTGAGTGTATGACATGAATTAAATTAGAGGGTTGTCCAAAACAATAAAATTTTATCAGAAAGTTGTCCGAAGAATTGTATTGGGAAATCGTCCAACAATTCACGTTGGAGAGGCCCATGAATTGTTTCGGAGAGTTACCCAACAAATTCACCTCGAAGGATTGTCCAACATATTTATATCGGAGGGTTGCTCGTAAATAAAACAAATATTTTTTGTTTGGAAATGGTTTTCATACATGGCATAAGCATGTGTGAGGGAGTCGGTGAGGACTCGAGACATGGGATTGGGCATGTAGACATTCGAGTAGGAATCATGAATTCACTTGAATGTGTGTGTTTTTCAATTGCACGAGCACTTAGGTGGGGAGTAACCCATGTAAGGGATCATCACTACTGGGCATTGCTCACCCTGCTCGAGAAATTGGCCCCGGGTACAAGTATTCGGGAGAACGGCGCTCATAGAAGTAGAGATTATGAAGCGGGCCCAGAGATCGTGGCGCCAGTTATGTTTTATGTATATATATTAGAACGAACTAGTTTTAATATGTGACACCCCAAATCCCGGGGGTCCCGTTGACAACCAGTCAACCTGCGGAAACCTGTGGATATCAGGTGTCCCAATATCACACTCATTTGTCTCAGTATATTGAGACCTATTCCTGTATATTTAATTCAAAAATATACAAAAATATATGATAGACTATTTAATCAATAGTCCATTCTGATCCCTTTTATACAACAAAAAGGTATACATGAACTATATCAACTCTCATCCCATATGCTAGTCGGCCACCTTTGGACTGTACTGAAGGGTCCCTAGCGAATGAGCAAAGCCTAGTAGTGATAATCTCCCGAGGTTACTCCCCACCTAAAATGCACGTGCAGTGTACATAACCATCAAATCACATTTCATACAATTTATGCAGCATTATATGAAATGTTCCGTGTTATGCATGAGATGCGACCCTCATGCTCACAGCAGAGTCCCAATGGAAGCTCCTCACACAGAATGCCAAGTGTGAAAAGCCGGTCATCGGTGTTTGCTTGATAACTTCGACCCATTGGACAACTCTCCAATCTTTAATTTATCAAATCATGATTTTCTTTTCTTTTGTGGGCCACAGATTTTTCGGGTTTTCACCGTCGGACGCCTTTGTAGTTTCAACATTTTCACGAACTTGTCACGAGAATCATGTATAGCAGATAACATTTAGGTCTTTCACCACACAGGGAGATTTGCTAACATCGCAAAACATGTAATTTATCATTTTGATTAATTTACACTTCCGTGAATCTCAATCTTGGACTTTGTCCATTTCGAGCTCGACCCATTCACAACACTAGTGAATACTCGTACCTGCGCCCACACCCGATTAAACCGCGATGTGACGTGCATATAAATACATGATGCCAATACATTTTCCTTCTACATGTATATATGAGTGCTACATGAAACATTAATACACCATGGATAATTATAATTTTTACATATAATTAACATCCATGCAATCCATGTTAATACATCAACAAGCAAATATTAACATGATATTTTCACACACAGCATGTTATTTATTTATTTTTCAACAATAACATACAAAATGACCCAAATCTCGGACCCAAATAAAACAGGGCACCTCTTGGTCCCTTCCCGGTTCATCACTGAATTATTATGATACCAAAATACACCAAAAACCAAAAAGATCAGTCTCGGATCAAACCAAGCCAGACTCGATCACGGCTTGAAAAAGTCACGAAATTTTTGCTTTGGATTGTCTAACCATGATCCACGAAAATTCAGCAGGACATCCTTGATCCCAAAATTCAACTCGGATTGTCAGAAAATAGTCGAAAATTCTAAAATTCTACACTCAGTCCAAGTGAGGACTGAAATTTAAGGCCTTTACGGCCTGCTTAATTCAAGCCATTAAATGGCCTTTAGGCTGAAATAACACAAATGAGAAAATTCCTTACCTCATGGGTGAGAAGCGAAACTCTAAGATTTTGGTACCCACCGTAGCCCTCCATTGCGTGGATCAGCTTTAACGCCGGCCACTCGACGAGAAACCTGCGTCAGGTTTCGTAGATCTGAAAGCGAAAAAAGAAAAATTAAAATTAAAAAAACTCTCTGCACGCCTTCTCCCCCTGTCGTTTTGCTTTCCTTTCTGATTTTATCCTTTTCTTTTTTATTTTATTTTATTTTATTATTATTATTTTGGATACATGATTCATATTACTTCATTCGGGTCTGTTTCTATCCCAAAATAATTTATTTCTTTTCAGTTCATTTTATTTTAAATGAAATTGGCCTAGAATCATTCTATTAAGAGATTTTAGTAAAAATCCGTCCACAGTCAGTGACTTTCACCCGAAGAAAATAGTAAAATATTCCGCGTAATCTCGAGAATTAATGAAACTTTTCTGGGTCACTAGATTTTGCGAGACAAATTTAACGGCGCAGTCCGTTTCGTCATTCAAGATCTAGAGAATTTTCTCGGCTTCCCTGAACCATTCTGACAATTTATTATTATTATTATTATCATTTTGCCAAAATTTGAAATTTTCTAATTTTCCCGGGTTTTACATAATATATGTTTTGTATTAAGAGTGATGTAACAACTCTTGAAACCATTTTAATGTTGTTGATTATATTTTGGCAAGTATGGATGTATGAGCCAATGTGGCCATTTTTACTCGTATGTGGACCTGGTGTGGTCGTTGTATAATATTGCACATGTTGTATTTTGGGTAGAGCTCCTCGTACAAAGGAAACTGTGCTCAATTTTCGTTAAATCTTGGGTCCCGGGAAGAAGGGACTCAATGGTATGGTGTCGGGTTACCCGACATCCACAAATCTTCCGCGGGTTGACGGGTTGTCAACGGACCCTTGGGATTTAGTGAGTCACAACGAGGTCTCATCGATCACCGTGAGTGCATGGGACCAAGGTTGTGACAATTCCAGTTGAAAACGACAATACTATTTTGCTCAGCGAACTAATTTATGATCCATTGGACCCAACCAATATCTTTTTGGGATTGCGCAGATTATTGGGTTTATAGCCTAAGCAGAGCAAAGTAGGCAAGTAGAGGAGGTCAACAGCACTATCGGGGTCCACCAAGATTCACTTCATCAGGTGCGTCCTTACCTCCAAGGTAAGAACTAGCGCATCGTAGTAAGGCATGGACAACTGCCTCATGGGAGACTTAGAGAACGTAAGGAGCCCATCAATTGGCCGGATACTACTAGGGGCGAAGCTATATTTGACTTTGGCCATAAAGACCCCCGAGCGTGGCTATCCTCGGGCTGTGGGTGTCATCGGGCCAACAAGGATGGTATCTATCACCGGCCGGGAGCTCGTGAATGGTAGGGACTGCAAGTTGTTCGGGGATGCCTCATCAACGTACCTTCGGAGATGTCCTCTTCTAACCAAAAAGTTTAGCAGCCTTTGAAACAATGACAGTGTCGGTCAGGCACCCCGTGTCGGATGATACTCATGAATGCGGAGACTTATCCCTCCTCCGGATCTCCCATTTGAGGCTGGGCCACTCAGCCCCTTAGAGGAATGGATGAGAGGAGGAATTTGGCTTGGCTTGCGAAATGGTCCAGATCATCTGCACCACTGGCCTACCTTGGATTCTTGATGACTCGGTCCCCCAAACCTTCAGCCGCACTAAGACTTTCGGATTGCCTTGACTCCCTAGAATTGCGCTTGCCTCGTCGATCATGGTCATCTTGGTTTCTCTTCCCTTTGCTTCCACTGTAATGTTCGGAGTCTGATGTGTTGGTGAACGTTCATTTGGTTACGGTGACTATGTCGTCCTTGAGCATGGCGTATTGGTTCCCCCTTTGGAACAACTCGTCAATCGTTGTGGAGGGATGCAGCGATAGGGTATAAAAAAACTGGGTGTTCTGGCAAATGGCTTGCTTCATTGCTTGTAGGACCATGTATGGGCTCATGGCTTCTAGTTAGGTCAGCCCCAAGCAGCTTACCATAAAGTCCCGATTGTGGCCTTAGAATGTAACACCCAGAAATATACCCTAGCGATTTGGACATGTTTAGGGTATAATAAAGTAAAAGTATATTTATCGGGAATAAAATAGCGATAACTTGGAATTAATACAACAATTAAGAAATTAAATTACTAAATTACCAATTCATGACCCAGAGTCGTAATATAATAAGTTCATATATGTCCAAGTAGAGTTTTGATAAATTGAATAGAGAATAAGCGAAAGGAGGACCAAAAAGTAATAAAAGAAAGATATTAGAATAAAATAAGGAAGAAAATTGTGGAAGAGACAAGTGGCTTGAAGGAAAGGAGGAAGTTTCCCTGCTTGGAGAGGAGTGAAATAAAAGGGGATAAGATCAAATAAGGAGAAGACCAAAAGAAATATCTCATTTTGGTGCTTAGAGAGAAGGAAAACCAACGGAAGAAGAGAAAAGAAAAGAAAGAAAGAAGGAAAAAGGAAGAGAAGATCACGGTATGGGCATGAATATTTGTATGAATCTTATGTCTTGCAGAGGGTGTATGGAACTACTAAATTTGAATGGATACATGTCTTGGGTTTGGAAACTCCCAATCTCATTTCTTGTTAAGTTAAGTTGAGAAGAGCTCCTGGGATCCTAGATATGTGTTTTTAGGAAGGGTGGATTGCGAGGTTAGACAAGAAAATTCCCTATTTTGATCATATCGTGCTTCGGACCTTAGACGAGTTTTAGGTCAGAAGTAAAGGGAATCTGGAAGTAAGTCCTTCTGATAAATTGTAGCCATATCAATGAGCTTGATGTTAGGCTTTTGAATCTCTCAATTTGGACCTCTGTAGACTAAGTTATAGTCCTTTTTCTGAGGTCGGCCCAGCTAAAATCTGGTCGGGTCAGTTCTGTCAATTCGGGTCAACTAGCTGTACCTTAGAACGGGTTTTGGGTCATAAATAAAGAAGAGGTGGCAGTAAGTCCTTCTGAAATTAGCCACGTCCGTGAACGTGATGTTAGGCTTTTGAATTTCTCAATTTGGACCCTTGTAGACCAAGTTAGGGCCTTTTACTCTGAGCGGAGTCAAATGGGTGAAGGGTCAATACATAAGGTCGTCAAATGAAGTCAGAGACCTCGTCTGCGGAAACTCAACTGCGTCGTCTGAGCTCGACTTGTCATGCAGTGATGAGTGCACAAAGTACTCATAGTATACCCATCTTTTCTTAGGTTTTTAGCGTTATTTTTATGATTTAAATATGTATTTTCCAGGTTGTTATCTGCGTATGGTGAATCGAGTGAATGCGGTGCAAATGATGTGAAGAGCACTGTGGAAGCAAATTGGAGTAATGGAGAGCAATGTAGGAAAGTGGCTGCCACGTCACGACGTTCCAACGTCGCGACGTCTCCACGTCGTGACGTGCCAACGTCGCGACGTTGGGTCAACAATACAGAAGTCAACAATCAGAAACGTCGCGACGTCTCAGCGTCGCGGCGTTCGTCGCGGCGTCGACCGCGGGATACGCACCTCATCATTTTAAGCGCTGGGGGTTGAATTGGGGTAATGGGAGGCGATGCGAGCGAGCGCGAGGAATTCGGGTAGCGGTGACGGAGACTTCGAGAAGAAGTGCGAAGTGATTTATCTTGTTTTCTCATTTTGGATATTAAAATGATGTTTTAAAGATTAAAAACACTTTCATACTCTCATTGTTATCTGTTCTAGATCTATATCTGGGGTTGTGAACCCTGTCATATGTTGATGGATTAAAGTTTAGTACTTTATATTATTCAGTTGTTTATCACTTGGTTTGCATCTGCTCTATATCTATGATTTCATTATATGGTGATGCCTGGCCAACATTGGCATAATCTGCCGAAGTCAGGGTCGAGATGGGGTTATCCGGGGATGCCGGGTAGAGTAGCTTTCGGTTGAATCGGTAAAGCAGAGATATTAGATCCTGAAGGTGTATCGGGGTTAGAACATTTAAGCATTTCGGAATATCGAGTTGA
Organism: Tetrastigma voinierianum; assembly: GCA_016808115.1. Taxonomy (NCBI): domain Eukaryota; kingdom Viridiplantae; phylum Streptophyta; class Magnoliopsida; order Vitales; family Vitaceae; genus Tetrastigma; species Tetrastigma voinierianum. Next base: position 2,245,560 of record JAEQBH010002994.1, on the reverse strand, counting down.
GATGAGATATACTCAAATCTATTCACGAGATAGGCGGATATACTCGAGAAGGATATCACGTCAAAATCAGATCCTACCATACATTCGACAAATGATAAATATATTGAATAATAGCATCCTTAAAAATGAAATCCATTAGCGTGACCAGGGGCATAGCCTAGTCTCCTGACTCTGATGAATTCATTAGAATCAATGGCAAGTGAAAATTAACATACTCGATTCCTTCTTTAAAATAAGTTTTATTCGGATATTATCTAAGAAGCAAAACCTTTGTAGTCATTTTGTCCTTGTGGATCGATATCGATCTGGTTAATTTTACTTTATTACTTTAGGCGTGGCGTACACTTTAGCACATAGGCATACATTTACACAGCGTTTTTCGACTGTCAAGTTTTGGCGTAGTTGCACAGAGACGAGTTTAGATTGATATGAAGATAAAGCAATTGGATAATACTCTGAAATTTTCTTTACTTTTGTTTATTTTCACGGGAGAGTCTTGGTAATTTGGTTTTGTTACAGTTCGTGTGTTATTTTAGTGTAAATTCGCGTAGTACATGCGACGAGATGGTCAACCCGACACACTGTTTGATCTGGGTGAAGAACTACACGAACTACTCGAGAACGAAGGCGAAAGATCGAAATTTATGCCATGGGTGATAATGAAAGTAGGATCTGAGCATTTGAAATAGCGAGCGAGGCGGAATAGTAATCGAGGAAGGAATCAAGAACCCGAGCCGTTACTCGACGGATGATCCTTATGTTCTTTGGAAGGATTTACACTCCGCCTACGATTGTTGAACAGGTTATCAGATGACCCTGTGGGCAAACAACCGAGGCGGAAGTGATTAACGTTAGATCTTTGCGAATGTGTTTCATGGACTACCATGAGGGCAAATGCATCGACCAGCTTCCTTGAAGTGCGATACGATTAAGTACAACGGAGTTCTTTTGGGGAGGCACTCGGGTTGAGGCTTTCCACTCTCGCTGGGTGATCGAACTGACATTGGCTATAAGAGTCAACCACCAGATTCCATTACCTCGTGGAATGACTTAGTCTGAATTCACGACCAAGTTCTTCCACAACCGAGGTACTGGCGAGTTTCAGAGATCCAATACTTTTGGGCAATGGGGAGAACACAGCGGAGGCATGGAGACAGTTTCACAATTACTGCGAAAATGCCCACATCATATTAACGGTGGATTAAGTCATTACTCTATAATGGTGAGGAGCGGCTACTGAAGCGTTGATTGATGCCTCGGCCCGGAGGGCGCTAATGAAGAAAACCACGGACCCGAGCTTATGAGATTACGGAAGATCTTGCGACCCGACCGCAGGCGAGGTGGCACAGAGAAAACTATACCGGTGAGAAGCCATGGTTGGCGCAGACGATGAGGTTCTCGACAATCCCGGTTAACCATGTTTGCCGCGGTGACCAAGCGATTAAATAGGCGGTAAAGAGGCTGCGAGCGCCATACGGACTTGACCCATGGGTTTATGAATTTTGTGGAGGAACTGACACTTAATAGCACGAGAGATGTGGGTCGGGAAACTACGGTAAACGAAGCCAGGTGCGTGTCGAGGTTCGGTAGGGGCCGATCCCGCTGTGACGAGGAAGTATGGAAACAATTATGGTCATTCGAGGAGGCCGGGTAGGCGCGATAATCAGTCGGCTATAATCGAACAATCAAGGGTATGGATGGAGGAATAATTAGACAATGCGCCATCGGGCAGACTAGTGAACCACCCTCACGAGAAAAGGTGGACTTAAGAACAAGCTCTTGCACACGGATGTTAACCTCTCATTACGCTTTCATAGAATGAGACCCGAAAGTGAGCTATGCGTGACAAACAGCGAGTTAATTAATCAAGCGTAGTTGAGAAGTTTGGAAGCCTGAAATGAGCGAATAAACTGCGGCGAGAAGGCGGCAAGGTTTCATTACGAGCAATTGATAAACCCGAAGATAGGAATGAACATGTTAAATGATCATCTTTGAGAAATGGGAAAATTGAAAGCTGGAGTGCAGCCCGGTACGTGGAAACGATTTAGAAGGCGAAGGTCATCCAGCCAGAACATAATGATGATGCAGATAAAGATCAACCTAATGATAAGCAGTCTGCAGAGAACTCTACTGAAGAAAAGGCCAACCCACCAATTCCATATCCACAGTGCCTAAAGAAGCATAAGCTGGATAAGTGATGAGTGTCTAAAACACTCATATTATACTTGTGTCGGTTTTTCATTTTCAGGTTTATTTTATAGTAATTTCATAGTTTTTGTGGTTAGACTCCTGATTTGGTGTTTGGTTTGGATGCGGTGCATTGGAACAAAAGGCGGTATTGGAAGCGATTTTGGAAAGCGATGGGGGTAACAGAAAGAAAGTGGGTATCCGCGTCGCGGCGTCCCCACGTCGCTGACGTTGGGTGATAATCGCAGTCAACATTCAAAAAAGCGTCGTGACGCCTCAGCGTCGCGGCGATCTCAGCGCGTCATGACGTCTCAGCGTCGCGCTTGACGTTGCAGCGTCATGACGATGTTTCGATCTGCACCTCATCATTTAAAGTGCGAATGGCTCCGGAAATCGCGGGGATCGGAGGCGTGCGAGCGAAGGCACGAATTCGAAGCGGTGACCACGGAACTTGAAGAAGTGCAGGGATTTGTCTTGTTTCTCATTTTGGTTGAACAGTGTTTTTTAATACTAAACATTTTCATTCTATCATTCGGTATGTTACAGATCTATATCTAGGGTTTGTTGAACTGTCATGTGTTGTGATGGGATTAAAATTAGTACTTTTATATTGTTCAAGTATTTATCTATTTGTTTTCATCCGTCACGCCTATGATTTAATTATATGGTGATGTCTCACAACATCGCATAATCACACCGGAGATCCGAGATTCGAGAGATGCAGGTTATCCAGTGATCCGGGCAGTAGTAGCCTTCAAATGACCTGCAGAATGTAGATATTCCATCCTCGGCGTGGCATCCTAGGTTAGAACATTTGCTACTTTAATATCAGCTCGAGATGAGATATACTTCAAATCTATTCACGAGATAGGCTGGAGCATACCTCGAGAGAGTGATATCTCGTAGCAAGATCACCACAATCGACAAAATGATAAATATATCAATAATAAAGATCCTTAAGAAATAACTATCAACGTGGCTGTGGAGACATAACCCTAGTCTTCAATATCGCAGAATTCAATAGGAATCAAAACTTAGCCTACTTTCACATATTCACTTTCTCTTTCCTAAAATCATCTCTTCAAGCATTATCTTAAAAAAGCCGAACTCAGAGTCACACCCGTCCCCGTGGATCGACATCCGTGACCGTGGGAGTACACTATATTACTGGGCGACGCAAGGCACTTGCGCATGCGTACATTTTACACTACGCACATCAAGGCTTCACTAAATTTATGGAAGTGTTTAAAAAGTTACATATCAATATCCCATTTGCCGATGCCCTAGAACAGATGCCCAGTTATGTGAAATTTATGAAAGATATACTGTCCCAAAAGAGAAGACTACGATTTTTGAAACAGCTTAATTTAACCGAGGAATGTAAGGCCATACTCGTATTAGCTACTACAAATGCTTAAAGACCCGTGCGCTTCACTTATTCCATGCACCATCGAAATGCTATCTCGAGAGAGCTCTTTCAGGATTCAAGTTTGATTAATCTCATGCCCTTATCCATTTTCAAACGTTTGGGATTAGGTGAGGCACGCCCAACTACAGTCACACTTCAGCTTGCAGACAGATCATTGAAGCATCCGAGGGGGGTAATCGAAGATGTCTTAGTAGTTAATCTGACAAATTTATCTCTTCCTGTGCAGATTATCAGATGGGGAGCATGGGAGAAGATAAAGAAATTCTATAATCTTCAAGTGCATCCGTTTCTCGCAACCTACAGAAAGCAACAGACTGATGTTCCCATGAGAGAGAGAACCAAAACTAGTGATACGTGACGCACGGGTCAAGTCTCAATGTGTTCAAGCAAAGGAGACATCCACAGAGTGATACTCGCCTACGGCGTAGATAGTAGAGGCTATATGGTTCACTAAAGTGGTCTCACCGACTTTCGAGGCTAGCCCAAGGAGGTTGATTCTCGAGAACATGAGCAAAGAGGCGCAGGGAATATGTTAAATGGCTGGATTCTTTCGACCTAATAGGAGGAAATACTTTGAATCTCTAGGAAGGGGCTAAAATCGCCAAGGCTACTCCAAGTGGAACAACCAATTCAAGATGGAACAAACCCCTACCTAACCATTTAAAGTATGCATACTGGGGTAGCCTCCACTTTACCAGCTGATCATCTCAAAGATCCTCGACCGAGTTAGGAGGAGGAGAAGGTTTGAGGGTCCCAGAGACCATAAAATGCTTCGATGGTCTCTAGCCGATTTAAAAGGGATTCAGCCCTTCTATGTGTAATATGCATCGATTTTACCAGAAGACGGACATAAACCTTCGCTGAAGCGCCAGAGGAGGTTAAATCCGACAATGAAAAGGTAGTCCTAAAGAGGTTTTAAATGGCTAGATGATCATGATTTGACTTACTTCGCATGCTGCACGGGTGGTAAGCCTAGCTTCAAGTGGTACCGAAGAGTGGAGGGAACAATGGGCCATAAGAATCGAGAACAACATATTATCGCTTTCAAGAATAGCCACGGTGGAGGATTTGCATTGATTAATGAAATCAAACAAAGCCACCCTGAAAGATCATTTCCCATTGCCGCTTTCTAGATTAGATGCTAGATCGACAGCTCTGGCCATGAATACTATCATTGGATGGATACTCCTAAGCATAATCAATTGCCATAGCTCCTGAAGATCAGGAGAAGACGACATTCACTTGTCCTTATGGTACATTCGCATTTCGACGGATGCCCTTTGGACTGTGCAATGCACCGGGTACTTTTCAACGATGTATGATGGCCATATTCTCTGACATGGTTGAAAGGACAATTGAGATCTTCATGGACGATTTCTCGTAATGGGAAATTCATTCGACAACCGTTGGAAATCCTGAGAACCGGTGATCGGGCAGTGACAGAAGAGACCAATCTCTCTAGTGCTAAAATCGGGAAAAGTGCCATTTTATGGTATAAGAGTGCATTGTCCCCGACACCTGATTGCCAAAGAAGAGGGATGAGGTAGATAGGGCGAAGATTGAAGCAATTGAAAAGTCAGCTTCCAATTTCATCCAGAAAAGGATTCAAGTTTCTGTGCCACGCCTGATTTCTACGCACGCTTATCAAGGATTTCTACGTGATTGCAAAACCGTTGTTCCAACCGTATTAGGCACAGTGGGATCCCATTCGAAGCTCGATTCACAATGTTTTGTACGCTTCGTTAAAGGATAAGCTTCATTTCACCATTGTCGTGGGTCTGCACGGTCCTTTCCTGACTAACTTACAGGCGACAAGTGACTGCTGATCGGGGCAAAGGTCGCCAGAACGAGAAAATCTTCGTGTAATCTATTATGCTAGTAGAACCCTGAATGATGCTCAGCTGAATTATGCCACTACAGAGAAAGAACTGTTGGCCATTGTCTTTGCTTTCGACAAATTCAGGCCATATTTGATTGGCAACAAGGTCGTGGTGCACACTGATCATTCTGCCATTAAGTACTTGATGACTAAGAAAGATGCAAAACCCCGATTAATTCGGTGGGTCCTATTACTGCAAGAATTCGACGTAGATTAAAGACAAGAAAGACATCAAAACCTAGTGGTATCATCTTTCACGATCGGAAGGAGCTGTGATGATGTTCCAGTTGAATGACGACCCCGTGATGAGAAACTTTAGCTATCGAGGACAAAAGGGCAGCCTCCATGGTTCAGATTATGTGAATTATTCTGGGTGGCTAAAGTCATCCCCCTAATTTAACTATCAGCGAAAAGAGATTTTTCGCACACTCAAACACTACTATCGGGAGTGAGCCCATCCTTGCGCATATCAAGGCCGATCGTGATACGAGATGCGCCCGACGACGAATGCACAGATTCGAACTATCACACTCTACCATGTGGGCGTGACACCGTACGAGAACGCTGTACCAAGGTAATCGTGAATCGTTTTTTATCGGCCTACCTTATTTAAAGATGCTCATCAATTCGCTTCACTTGCGGATTAAATGTCAACGAACTGAACATCTCTGTAAAGGACGAGCCACCCATGCATCCCATTTTGGAAGTCGATCTACTGATTTACGGAATAGATTACAAATTCATTCTCGTGATCGCATAGAGAGTCCATTATACATCTTGTCAGCAGACTATGTCTCAAAGGGTAAGAATCCCCTACACGCGCACTAACGATAAGGTCGTGCCTCGGGTCACAAGACCCACATATTCTCACGCTTTGGAACCCTCGAGATTGGATTACGTATAATGTACCCATTTCGCAATAAGGTACTCACTGGCGTTTGGTAAAAGTACGGGTACGCTATCGCACATCTCTCGTGATAACAATCTACGCCAACCTGACAAGCAGAGGTATCAAATCGAAATCAAGTCCATTCTCGAGAAGACGCTTACCGCCTGTGAAGGATCGTCTAAAAGATCAAGATGCACTCCTCGCGCACCGCACAACATTCAAAACCTCATAGGTATGTCACCATCTCGACTTGTGTATGGTAAAGCATGCCATCTTCCAGCTGAATCGAGCATCGAGCTCATCAAGTAACCTCGATGCTTAAACATGGATAGCGGCATCGTCTGCGAAAGTTTAATCGCTACAAATTTCGTTGAACTGGACGAATTCAGAAACGAAGCTTATGAAAATGCCCGCATTTATAAAGAAAAGACAAAAGCCTGGCACGATAAACACATTACCAGAAAAGAGTTCACGGCAGGACAACAAGTTCTTTTATTCAATTCACGCCAAAGCTTCTTTCCCGGGAAATCAAGTCTAGATGGTCGTGGTCTTTCACAAGTAGGGTAAGTGAAGATAGTTTTTTATATACAAAGAAATAAAGGTCTTTTCACACTGCAAGGTGGTTACACATCCCGAGAAAGGCATTATCTACGCCACCACCCAACGATTGAAGCCGTACTATGGAGGCGAGTTTCTTGCAGACAAGCAAATCATTCCTTTGACAGTTGCAGACGAAGTGTAGTAAGCGATCATATGAGTTCGGGTCCTCGAACACATTGAGATTCAGGGTCGTCGAGCTAACGACATTAAACATAGCGCTTTTTGGGAGGCAACCCAAGTGTTTCTTAAACTTTTCCCTTTTCTGGGTGACATATTTTGATTTTATTGGTTATTTTCAGTTATACTGGGTTTGAAAATTTTGTCTTTAAACTTGTTCTTCTGCTGTTTACTCGTGGACTCGCGAACGCAGTACCGGGAGGATCCGCGAGTAACATTGGCTAAGTCCGTAGTGTCCCAATTATAAAGAGGAGGATCTCTATTAACCAGGCTACTTAAAGTGAAAATTTTTAAGCCTTCTCTCAGAATCGCCGCGAATGCTAGTCGTGAACGCCGCTGACGCTTCAAAGTCGCGACGCCAATTTTATCCTTCTCCTAACGCCGAACGCGAGTTTTAACGCCGCTAGCGTTGATTTTAAGTGTCTCTCAGAATGTCACGACCGGATTTCAACGCCGCGACGCGAATTTTTATACTCGGAACTTCGCTGACGGAGTAATCAACGCCGCGACGAATTTTGGGAGCTCTAACGCCGCTGACGCGAAAGAATTCCACCCTCTGTAACGCCACGACGCTGTTCAACGCCGCGCACGTCGCTTAGTTCCACTTCCGTGAACGCCGCGACGCTGCCTAACGCCGCGACGCTGTTCCTCAACGCCGCGACGCCGCTCTCGCTTAAGGCCAAGCAATAGTCTCATTTTTGGCTCACCCCTCGCACACACCACTGCCTGAACCCTAGCACCCATCCGCCCTTCCATCCTAGCAGGAGCTCCCTCTCACGCCGGCCGGAGGCTCCTACATTGCCCTCCGACCGTCTCTGTGCACCTCATAGTCACCCTCACACACTGGTTCCGACACTGGTTCCTTGTCACCGCGGGCATTCCCTACCACACCGCACTCTTGGTTCGCCCTGGTCGTATTCTAGCATTACCATTGCATTCCACAGCTGGTCTAGTGGGTCTTTAGGTTCAAGTTTAAGGTATTAGTAGGTCTATTTTAGGTTTTGAGTCACCTTTAGGGTCGCTCGTACACTTAGTAGCGTTTAAAGGCACACTGTGTTCATTTTCAGGGCCCAGCCGGGCCAAGTGACTAATTTCCAGGCCACCACCACGTGAATTTTGTGGTCTAATGTCCGGTAAAAGGCGAATCACGCCACTGGTTTTAGGCCGATCCGAGGACCAGACTCCCACTCTACGATGTCACGCGCTTGTAATGAGGTGTCGCCGACGGCTTCTGGGCACTATCTCGCAAGAACCGCTCTTTCATAAAAGAAAAGGGGTTTCACCACCTCGACACTTTTTCCGGCGGCACCATCAAGTGGCTTAAGGGATGGCGGTGCTCAGGCCAACCAATTCATCCAAGAAATATGAGTGTGGTGCGAGAGTTCTACGCCAACCCGCCTCCCACGTCCCGAAAAAGTCCCGTGCGGCATTTCGTCGACTTCGCAAGTGAGTCAATCAATAGTTATTACAGCCTAGAGCATGTCCCTCGGCCGCTCGACGGCCCACGAAAGATCCCGACTCACCCCGAGGTTATACGAGTATCGACCAATGGTCGGCGAGTGGAAATAATAGTGCGCCATAATCACTCAAGGCCAAGGCATTCGCCTTCATACCTAAGGTCTGGCATCACTTCATCACGTCGCGTCTTATTCAAATGACGAACGTGTGTGAAGTGACTGCCAAGCGTGCCCTGCTCAACTATGCCATCATACAGGATATACCTTGATGTCAAGTGTGCTATGAGGACGCCATCCTCCATAACCGGACGTTAAGAAAGATGAATTCCGGGGGCACCCCTTCCTTATCTTCGTCTCACAGGCAAACGAGCTTCAGGTGCCCTCGACGACAATGAGGCCCCGCTCCATCTCATCAAAGCCATATTTGTCAAGATGACACACCGGTGTCCCGCGACCTGGAGGGGGTATATGGATCTGGCCGCCATGAGCCTCGTGACACGAGGACGAGCTTCATGAGTATCAGGCTCGTTATAGCTTCCTGGGCGATCCCTGCAGAGACTTCGCCGGGCCCCGTCCCACCCACCTCCACCACCATCCCAACAGCCTCCGGAGGCAGCTCCCTCCAGTCCCTCACCCGATCCTGAGGACCCGGTGCTCTCCCTCACTGAGCGCTTCGATGCCTTCTGGGACGAGACCCAGGAGCACCGAGTCCTCGGGCCACACAGATACGGAGGGGCCCTCCCGTGCCGATATGCGCATCGCGGCCGGGTGTGATTCGCGCCACTATAGGTGAGCTTTAATCAAAAAATTTGTATCCGTAGGTTCCTCCCATCGCCAGAGCCAAGCTTATTGCAAAGATAGCGGCCCAAATGAACACAGACGGGTTTTCTCGTACAAAATGATTCGAGCAATCAAACTGCAGAATTAAATTGATTTTCGGCCTGGGTTAAAAACAGGGAAGTGGTTTGAAAACTGAATGACTAAAAAAACTGAAAGTTAAGTGGCTGGTTTGCGATCGAAAAATAAAATCAAGAAAATAAGAAAAAGAGAACTTCAAGCAAGAGCCACCGAGTTTAAGATCCTAGGCTAATCGAGAGCTCCCGTTGAAAACAACCCTATTCGAGTCAACACAGATGCGCGATAACCTTTAGTTAAAACCCTAACATTCCATTATCATTCTTTGAGGCTCGTAAAGACCATCTAAAAAACAAAGGCATCTCTCACCCGAGCACAAGAGATTCTAAAGCATGGAGAGTATCACAAAACAATAACCTGTAAATGTTATTTAACCCTAATTAAGAACCCTAACATGTAACATTACCTCGTATGCCGCAGCGACCATCTAAAAGAACCACAAACAAGATTCTCACCAGTAATCGGACTCCAAAGCATGGAGAGTATCAATAAGACACAACATCCCATGTTATGCAACTAAGTTTTGAATATAAGGGCCATAAATACACTAATTCGCAACATGAAAAGCAGGGAACCACTCAAAGAACCTAAAGATCTTAATTCCCCAAAGAAATTCCTTTACTAAGAAGGAGGTTGCTTTAATTGCTCATCCTCCAAGCTGTCATCCCTTTATGATGTTTTACAAACCAAAGAAGGAGAGAAAGAGAGAAGAGAGGAAAAACTGAAAGCAAAACCTAAAATAAAAAAGACTTTATTTACAAAAATAAAACTTACAATTCTTCTCCTTCCCAAAATCGATGATTAGGTTACAAAACAAGAGGGGCTTATATAAAGCCTCCTGGGCGCATGAAATACCAAAAGCCTAACAACTTGGCTAAGCATAGACAAGAGAGTAATATGCCAAAAATCAAGCCTACGCATTAATTACAAAGCATGACGAGGCATGAAAATTTCGCTAGGCGGTGCATTTCACTGTTTCTAGCGAAATCAACAGTTTCTCCGCGCCATCGCTCCATCGGGTCGTTCCCGCTGCTTCTCATCAATTTTCTTTCCCCGTCTATTTTTCTTCCATTTTCTTCTCTTCTTTCCTTCTAGTCTCGATATATGATGTCGTAGTTTGCCCCGACTCGGTTTTGATCGACTAACAATATATGCATGTTTAGCCTACAAAAAACCGCAAAAATTGCCACAAAATGCGATCATTAGAATAATAGTGGACCTTAATATGTAAATCGTTAATTAGCATGATTAGTATACAAAGTACCAAACCATAATAAATAGGTTTCAAAATAGCACCTGGGGCACCAATCACACCCCCATCCTTACACATTGCTAGTCCCATAGCAATGAAAGAAAGAAAGAAAGAGAGAACATACAAAATGATAATAAAATAATGTACACAAAAAGGTTGTAGCTCAAAAAGGTTGTGAAGAAGTAATGCCCGACTCTAAAGTAAGAATCATCAATGCCGTGTCCAATAACTATGAGAGAATGAATACCATACAAATTGAGTATCAAAAGAGTTTCCATCTCGTTGAATCAACCAAACTTCCACCAAAATCTAAGTGTTTATTAGATCAGCTTCAACAATAAACCCAACCGTGACTCTCCCAACCCGTTACTACCACGACCTAGCATGCTAACCACCTAAATAGACTGTAGGACCCACCTCTTATTCCACAATTCTTTGCGTTGTAGGTGCAATGCTGAGGAATCGACCACCAAAGTCCATGTAACGGGGATCTACCCGATGACTCCCAACCAATTAAGGCTTAGTGGCACCAAGTCACAGATCTTTCGACCACTAACCCTTCGTGTTTCACCCCGACTTCCTCGAATGATTTCGAGACTCCAGCACCTGGCAACTCTTCGCTAAACCCACCCATCCACCCATGTAACGAACACAAAGCTCCACACTAATTCCCAACCAAAGGAAGGTTTGTGGCACCAAGTTTAAAGTGCTTTCGCCATATACCCTGACCGTGCTCTGAAGTTTCACAGCAAAGCGCTGCAATTTTTATTCTTTTCTTTTCTTTTCTTTTCTTTTTTCATTTCTTTTCTTTTATTTTTCTTTTTCTTTTTTTTCATTTTTTTCCATGTGTGGGTCCTTAACCTATTAAAGGCGGTTAAAGAAACTACGGTAGGTTATGCAAATTAAGGGAGGGTGCACAGTTTTTCAACCTATCATTGAAATCTAATGTGCTTTGTGTGTGGTTAGCTAAAGGTGGAAGAAAAAGGTCGAAATCAATAAGAATTAAGCTAATCATTCACTCAACTAAGCATGGAACCAATCTAACATCAATGTAACTGACAAAGCTTCAATTATTCAAACCACAAAGTCAAACAAACCACAAAAAGTTTGATTAAGCAAACGGTCCGTATTTTGAAAGTAAGTCAGAAAGTATAACAAATTTTTATAGAAGGGGGACCCAGCAAGCCATTGAACATCACAATGGTCTTGCACAAAATAATAACAAAGCATAACAAAATCCACTTCCTAATAACTCTCCCCCCAACCCAAACATCTCTGTCCCAAATGGGGCCTCGAATGGAAAATTAGAGAAGGAAGTGTTACCTCCATGATAAGATGTGATCATTTCTGATAGGATACTTCAAGCTTTCCATCGACGCCTATGCACTGCTCGGCTCAAATAAACAAGTTGGGGAGAAGAAAGAGAGAAAAAAAGTGACCAGTTGGAGCATTTTGAAAATTACACTTTAACAAAAAATTCAAAAATGTTCTTTCTGGACATATTTGGATTCTACACTCTAAGCTTTCCAACGTACCAATGTCAAAACGGAGTTCTATGAAAAAGCATATTTAAAACAAAATTGGGAGGTCAAAGTAATCCTTAGCGTGAAATTCGCAGCTTTCACTAAATTCGCTAAACTCAAGGAAATCGGGTTATCTTAATAGCGAAATTGGCTAGGATTTTCGCTAAACCAAAAATTCTCGCTAAAGCACTGTTCCTAGCGAAAAAACACATTTTCGCTTCTCACATAATTTTCGCTAGCTTAGCGAAATTCCTCGCTAGCCAGCGAAATGGCACCCAATAAATCCATGATTTCGCTTAAGGTTATAAATGGTTGCGAAAATTGTTATAACAAAGTTGCGACTCACATGGTCATGTTTTCCGATTTTCAATATATGTCTAAAATTTGCAATAAAAGTTACTAAATTAATGCAAGAAAATTAAGAGTAAAATTAATCTTAAAACACAAATTAACTAAAAATTAAAGAAAATTTATAAAGAAAATTAACAAGATCAAAAATAAACTACTTATAATATAAAACTAAACAAGACAAAAAATAAACAAAAAGTGGGGGAACTAGAAATGCCTAGGTCCGGCGTTCAAACCCGAACTCCGTGACTCACGAATCCAACCACTGTACATGCAATGTAGGCATTTGCCATCTTTTTTTGATGTAAAGGCAAAGGCATGCATGCAGGCTACCAGCCTTCTAAAGTTCTCGTTGCATGGCTACTAAAGGGTGGGTCGGGACTTACCTTTGGGAGCTGATGCTGCTGGTTTTGATTTGCCACAGTGTGGGTCAGGTGCGGTGGAGGTAGAATATATACTGATCAACTGGCTGGGCACAAGAAGTGGGTATTTCCGTATCTCGGGCAAGCAAGTACTAGACTTGAACCTCACGGGATTGGTTGAAGGATAGGTTCGCCTTCCCCGCTTCATGTCCACTACTCCCCCGCCATCAAGGCGTTGTTTTGTTCTTCGTCATTCAAGGCAAAATTAATCGGGCATCCTCGCAGCTTCGTGAGCTTTAATGATTCCACTTTCAATTCTCGAGGTCGCAGCCAGCTCAAGCCAACTTCAAATCAAGCTTACCAAGCACTCTTCTCGACTCTCTTCCTCCAAATTTTTCCTCCTCTCATGAACAACCGACAAGCTACCTTTAAGATGGATTCGCCGGATGTCCAATTTTGCCAAAGTCATCTTTCAAATCATCTATTGCTCAAATCGTCTTCCACACAAAGGACAATCGGGAATGGGCATTAATCTTCTTATTCTTTCCACAAAGTCATCCACTATCCTAAAAGTGGTCCAAAATGGCTCGTTTAATGGATGATCACCACCCAGGTGATCAAAGACCCAGGTCAGTACAAAAGAGTTGTGATAATCATATCAGAACAAAGAGGTGTCAGTAACATCGATAAGATAATGCATCTTATCCACTGGTCTCCAGAATCCAAATGTGTAAAACCTCTGATCCATCTCCATCCCGTATCCTCTCACAAAGTTGTTGCCACCGGGTATGGAAGGTTCGGTGATAGTCTCTCATCGTCATGTGTAAGCCCCAGTGGTTACCCTCCCGACCGTATGCTTCCATACGGGTGTTCCATTTTTTCTCTTTCACTAATTTTCCCACTGAACTCGAATCGTTGCCTTAAAATTTTCAATCCACCTAAAATGGATTCCTGCATTTGAAATAGGGCCACACTAAAACTGTCCTGCAACACTTTTTTTTTTTTTTATATGAAATGAAAATAAAAATGACAATGAAAATTAAAAGAAATTCACCAAAACTTGTGATGAGGATCACAAGTGTTCCACACCACGCACTAAGGCACCACCCCCGCACTCGCGCCATTTGGATTCAGGCTACCTTAGGTGAGCTGAATCAAAAAAATTTGTATCCCAGAGTTCCTCCTATTCATAGCCAAGCTACCCGAAAGATAGCGTGTCTAGGGTCTAATTGGCCAAAGGATTGGTTTTTTCAGACAAATGGATTCGAAAGGGAATCAAACCGTGAATTAAATTCGATTTTGGGTTTGGTTAAAACAGTGAAGTGGTTTGAAAACCAAATGACTGAAAAACTGCGCAAGCGTGGCTGGGCTTTGGCACTGCAAAATAAAATCAAGAAAAATAAGAAAAAGAGAACTTTCGGCAAGAGTCAACGGCTTAAGATCCCAGTTAATCGGAAATTCCCCGGTTGAAAAACAACTCCTATTCAGTCAACACAGATGCGCTATGGCCCCTTTAGTTAAAACCCTAACATTCCATTATCATTCTTCGAGGTCAGAAAGACTATCTAAAAATAACAGCAGCATCTCTCACCCGAGCACAAGATTCTAAAGCATGGAGAGTATTGGCCAAAACAATAACTGTAAATGTTATTTAACCCTATCTGTTGAAAAATACAACATATGTCTTACCTCGAGAGGCTATTAAGGACCATCCTAAAGAACCACGATTGCATCTCTCACGACGGACCTAAAGCATCGAGTATTGGCGAGGCATAGTAACATCCATGTTATGCAACTAAGTTTGAATATAAGGGCCGTAAATACACTACTGCGGCACTTGGCTTGGGGAACCACCGGCCAACCTAAAGATCTTGCAGCGGCCTTTACCTTGAAGGAAGTGGTTTTAGCCGTTCATCCTCCAAGTTGTCATCCTTGGAGGATGTTTGCTTTGCTGGCTCAAGAAAGGGAGAGAGAGAAAGGAGAGAAGAAGAGAAAAACTGAAAAGCAAAACCTAAATAAAGACTTTATTTACAAAAATAAAACTTACGAGAGTGTATCGCTGAAATCGATGATTAGGTTACAAAACAAGAGGGGCTTATATAGGCCTCCTCAAGGTATGAAAATACCAAAAAGCCTAACAACTTGGCTAAGTTATAGGACAAGAGAGTAATATGCCAAAATTGAAGTCGGTTGCATTAATTACAAAGCGAGGCATGAAAATTTATTGGCGGTGCGTTTAAGCTAGCTTTAGCGAAATCAACAGTTTCTCCTATGACTCTTGTCCATTAGTCCTTGATTCCTCTTGCTTCTCTTCAATTTTCTTCCTGCTTCATTTTTCTTCCATTTTCTTCTCTTCTTTCCTTCTAGTCTCTGATCTATGATGTTGAGTTTGCCCCGAATTCTTCGTGTTTTGATCGACTCAACAATATATGCATGTTTAGCTCACAAAAACTGCAAAAATTGCCACAAAATGCGATCATTAGAATAATAGGGACCTTAATATGTAAATTGGGTTAATTAGCATGATTAGTATACAAAAAGCACTCAAAACCTATAATAAATAGGTTTAATATAACACTTTTGGGTATGTCAATTTGTACTGAGCCACCATTCTTATTGTGGCCAGTCCTTGCGAGACTAATCGCCTGACTCTATATTCAGCCATTTTCACCACCACTAGCGGTGATCACCCAGGGGAGTCCCCTTTACCTCTACTGTTTGTTTATTGCCAGTGGGGACAGGTATTTTGTTACAGAGTGTGGAATGATCACGGGTCTGATTTAGTTATGTTTTGTTTTGAGTAATTGTGTGAGTATTTTTGTTTTGTTGACATAATGGTTGTGCTTTATTTAGTCTAGTCTTGTTTTTAGTATTTACACATTTGTTTTGTTTCATTCTTATATGTGGTAGTTGTGTATGTGTGCCGTGTTGAAAGTAAAATTATCACTTTTGGGTGAGATTCACCATTGACATGGAAGGCCAGTTACATCTGATGTTTGATACTCGGTAATTAGGTTGAATAGGTGGGGAGGCTTAGTGAACCAATTCCTGGTATTCAAGAAACCATTTCTTAAGAACCTATCACTCCACTTTTCTTGACCTTCGAGGGTATGCATAGGTCTGAGACCCGACTACTAAAGTTTGAAGGCAAACCTTGGGGTCGAGACCATCTAAGTGATCGACACCCAATCAAGAGGATTGCCTTGATTTGACTAAAAGAGAAAAATGAAAAAAAAAACGATAGAAAAAGTGAAAAAAAAAAAAAGTAAAAAAAAGTATGTAGATAAGAATAGCGGGATCAACTGATACGAAAATCCACACGGGAGCCTGATGCGAGGGCTTTTCAAAGCCTAATGCCTGAGCCAGGCGGCGGAGTCATTGACTTCACTGCCCGCTACATGGGACAGAAGATGGATCATTCACGCAACCTAGGGCCTTGGAGTTGGTTGATGTTAGAGTGAAGTTTGAAGGGAATTTAATGCACAATTGCCCTTAACTTGGCTGGTGAGGAGTCACCCGATGGATCCTGCTAAGAGACACTCTCTAAACTTTCTTGGAACTAGGTATTCTTCAATTTTGTTTGAGTGCCTGGAGATTTTAGATATTTAGTATGAATAAAAGGTCTTGTTCCTTGTCCTTTCTTAGTTGCTTCTTCCAAATGGGTAGTGAGGTTCGGGATTTGGAGGTGTGAGCTAGGTATACACTAGAGGGTCATTCATTCGGCATACACTAGGGTCATAGGAAAGGTTATTGAATACCGTGGAATTTCGGGGCCAATAGTCGCCACCCTATTTCAAGCGAGTTTTCAATTCAAACATCCGATTATGCATCTTGTGAACTTGAGCAAAACGACGACGGTATGGTCGGTCGAGCGAATCCTATTTCTCGTAATGCAACATGTCTTAGTGTTAGTTTCGTATGTCGGTGTGTATCTGGCTCACAGAAGTCCATTCTTGCTTGCAGGGGACAAGCAAGAAGTTCGTAGGGTGTGATGGGTGCTGAAGCACTTTCATGGTATACCGCGTCTTTCTTAGGTTTTTAGCGTTGTTTTTATGGTTTCCCAAATATGTATTTTCCAGGTTTGTTATCAAAGTATAGTGAATTGGTCGAGTCTGAATGATGTGAAAGAGCCTGCTTGTGGAAGCAAATTGGGGTAATGGAGGCAATGTAGGAAAGTGGCTGCCCGTCACGGCGTTCAACGTAGCGGCGTCCAGTGATGGCGTGTAGTGCGACGTTGGATTGACTAATCTGGTCAACGTCGAAGCGTCGCTGGCGTCTAAGCGTCGCGGCGTCTCGCGTCTGACGTTAGCGTGTGACGTCGGCTGCGAGATGCTGCACCTCGTCATTTAAAAGCACTAAAGGGTTCGGGGGTGGGGTAATGGGGAAGCGTCTGACGAAACGCGGAATTCGGGCAGCGGTGACACGGTGAGACTTGAGAAGAAGTGCAGTGATTCTTGTTTCTCATTTTAAGTGATTTGTCTTGTTTTCTACATTTTTTGGATATTAAAATGATGTTTTAAGATTAAGCTTTCATTCTCTCATTCGGTATGTTTCTAGATCTATAACTAGGGTTGTAATTGAACCATGTCATATGTCTGATGGATTAAGTTTAGTGCTATATTCGAGTTGTTTATCACTTGGTTTATCTGCTCTATATCTCTGATTTCATTATATGGTAATGTCACGGCTAACATTGGCATAATCACCGCTGAGATCCAGAGATTCGAGATGAGGTTATCCAGGGATCTGGGTAGAGTAGCCTTCAGTTGATTCGGTAAATAGAGATATTCCGATCCTGAAGGTGGCATTTGGGGTTAGAACATTTAAGCATCTCGGAATACTGAGTTGGGATAGAGATATACTCAACTCTATTCATGAGATAGGCGGATATACCTCGAGAGAGGATATCTCGTAAGTAAGATCACCCCGCCATCGACAATTTATAAATGTATTGAATAATAATATCTTTAAGAAATAATCCATTAGTGTGGGGGACATAACCTAGTCTCAATGATAATTCATTAGAATCAATAGCTTAGTCAGGGTCGTCAATTCCTTGCAAATAGTTTATTCAGATATTATCTAAGAAGCAAAACCTTTTGTAGTCTGACACACCTGTCCTGTGGTCGTGCTCCATTACCCGTTGGTACACTTTATTACTTTGGGGCACGCGTACGCGCACATGGCGTACATTTTACACCGTTTTGGCGCATCCGCAGGCTCAGCTCGTCATGCGGAGCTCAACTCGTCATGTAGAGCTTGGCTCGTCTGAAACTCAGCTCGTCTGCGGCCCGAGCTCGTCGCCCGGTCTGGCGCTCGTCGGTCGAACCATTTCGTCAAGGCGACTCACGCGAGACCTCGACTTCGGAAGGTCATATCTCCTTCGTTTGAACTCCGATTTAGGTGTTCTTAGACTCTATGGAAAGCCCATTGAGTCAAGAATCCATCCATATGCTTGGGGAAGATATTAGATGTCAGACCGAGGTGTTAGACTGAGCTCGTCACTTCGATTGTAGCTCGTCGATCCAGTCGGCTCGTCAAGACGATATGACCTCAACCCGGAGTCATATCTTCGTTTGAACTCGATTCGAGTGTTCTTAGACTCTATGGAAGCCCATTGAGTCAGAATCCATCCATATGCCTAGGAAGATATTAGATGTTAGACCGAGGTGTTGGAGCTGAGCTCGTCGCCAGTGCAGCTCGTCGATCCAGGTCATTGGTCAGGCGACTCGCATGACCTCCGACTTCGGAAGGTCATATCTCCTTCGAACAAACCGTTTGGGTGTTCTTGGGCTCTATAGGCCATTGAGTCAAGAATACATTCATATACCTGAGGAAGATGGTGGATGTCAGACCAAGGTGTTGGGCCAGACTCGTCACTTGATTGCAGCTTGTCAATTCAGGTCAGCTCGTCAAGGCCGACTGCGCATGACCTCAGCGGAAGGTCATATCTCCTTCGTTTGAACTCCGATTTGATTGTTCTTGGACTCCTGTGGAAGACCATTGGAGTCAGAATCCATCCATATGGAGGATATTGGATCACCAGAATGGTGTTAGACTGAGCTCTGTCACTTCAGTGCAGCTCGTTAGTTCAGGTCAGCTCGTCAAGGCCCGACTGCGCATGACCTCAACGGAAGGTCATATCTCCTTCGTTTGAACTCCGATTTGGGTGTTTGGATATGAGCCCATTGGAGTCAGAATCCACCCATATGCATGAGAGGATATTAGATGTCAGACCGAGGTGTTAGACTGGGCCAATACTTCGGTAGCTCGTGTCGGTTCAGGTCAGCTCGTCAGGATTTAACTACGTATGACCTCCAACTTCGGAAGGTCGCAACTTGCCGTCGAACTCGTTTTGGTGTTCTTTCATTCTATGGAAAGCCCATTTATTAAGAATAAATTGATATTCCTGAGAGGATGAATCATTAATGAGGCGTGGAACTGTTTGCAGATTTCAGCTCAGCTCGTCGGTTGGTCGACTCCGTCTGGGTTGACTCATGCATGACCTCGACTTGAGATGTCATATCTCTTCGTCAGCTCCAATTGATTGTTCTTAGATATGGAAAGCCCATTAGTCAAAATGTCATACATAATATGATAAAGTGGAACTCATATTAGGTCAGAAATAAGGAAAAACAATAAGCGGAGATATGAAACGAGAACTAATAACATAAGTAGATTTGATATATGAAGAATATAGAAGAAAAGAATAAAATGATAAGTTCAGAGAAAGCGTGCAATTGTATGGCTGCTAAGGCGGATGTTGAATGACAAGACATATATGATCATTAGCTTGCACTCCACACTGTGCTACGAGCGCCTATGCATGGGCGATCCACGTACATAAGATTGGTGCTTATGCGTATACATGATCGATTATACGCACTCCTGCTAGTGTTTTCTACACTTCTATTACGTGGCGAGCACATCTACATTACGTATTGTCTTGTGCCTTGGGTATATATTATGCAGGAATTCGTTCATTCTTATCTGGAAGGTCCAAATAAAGCGAATGTTTATAAATTGTGTATACGGAACAGAAAGGATAAAAAAGGTAATAGTTTGGACATGAAGAGGGTACCTAAGGGTATTTAAGAAGAAGTCTAGGTTACGCACTCCTAGCAGGAGATAGAGCAGTTTGATAAAACACAAGTAAAATGATACAGGAAGTAAATACATGAGGTATATAATGTAGATATGATAGTATAATAAAGTATACATGAAGATATAAGTTAATAAGATATAAGATATTAACGGGAATGACAGGGTACATAATGATAGCATATATGAATATAGAATGAGTAAATGCATGCATGATAAAACTAGGAATATATGTATTATGAGAAATATGATAGCCATGTGAAGCTACAGATGTGAGCAGACCTAGTTTAAAGAAATGATGGTATAAATTGCATAATGTGATTTAAGCAAGAGCTAAGGAGATGGGTTTGTTCTACTTACTCATATTATTCCTCGTTTCAGTTTGCATGATTGTTCAAAAAGCATATTGAATTGATTTAATTGATTTGAGAGAAAAGTGATTGTAAATGTTTATATAAAAATTGCATGATTATTGAAAATAAATATTTATACAAGCGTACATATTATACATATTTTGCTATAAAGGATTTTAACGCCATTGACAGAATGTTCTTAGTTTATTTCGCATTGAGATAGATTGGTATGCAATAGGGTCAAATAAGCGATCTTTGCGAACTATTGTATGATGATGTCACTCCGATCGCGTATGGGCCAGTATCAGTAGTGTTCACTATTTGATTATTTATAACCGATTAATGACCGGTAGGCCAGGTACTGTTATAAAACCATCATTTGATACCGCCTGCAACTTTAGCCGGGACCGTGCCGATGACTCGATATCCTCGTATATCGAAGACATAAAGCTAAATTCGCTAAGGGCATAAATCGAATTGATTTCAGAGAATCGAATCGATTCCATAAATCGAATTGAATTGCAAGAATCGAACCGACTGTGAGTATAATTGAATGGATTTGAGATCGCTTAAATATTGAAAATGAAAGTGTATTTTTGGGATGATCAATGAAATCCGCGACTAATCGTATATAAAACAAGTATATGTATCAGATTATATTAATCATCCATAATGATTTGAAGGTTTTGAATTGTTAAATTGCATAATGATCACAAAGATATGAAACAAGATAATATGCTTCTCGTTTTCAAAAAATAGAGCACAACAAATGGTATATAGTATATAACCATGAAAGAAATATATATAAGAATACATGCACATAATAGATATGTAATATGAACACATGATAGAAATGCATATGCTAAGAACGATAGAGATAAGTAAAAGATGACAAAGCACTAGAATACAAGAAAAGTATGTATAGAGATATGTCAAAGACAGAGAACATGACATGTGATAGTAATGTAAAGATGATGGCACAGTTATATGGATATGTATGTTTTCAGGATCATCACCATAGGTGGCGTCGGTCTATGCTTATGTTCCCACTAAGCGTAAAGCTTAGCACTGGTGTTCAATCCGTGTAGGTACAGAAGCAGAAGACAAGGATAGAGGATGTGATTTACACAATAGAAGGTTGGCCAGAGATAGGTGCTCACCGCACCGCTTCCTGCGATTCTGATGTTTGTGGCAGTAACAAATGTACAAGGTATAAGTATTGACCTCGTGATATGTATAGATGTCGAGGACACCACTGTGGTGGTAATTTTATATATATGGAAATGATTTTTTTGTTATTACAGAATTGTTTGTATAACCACAGGTACAAGTTCAACTCTTGAAAGAACAGATCAATGAGTCCCAATAAGATATATGTCGAACCCCGACGGCTCTCGGATCCGCTAATCGAGCCTGACAGACCCAGGGCGTGACAATCGAAACCTCGGGGTCCCGCTGACTATCACAATCCCATTTGAACTCGTGAACATTCGTATCCTCGATATCACACTCATTTTCGTCTCTTATATATGGAGACCCATTTCTGTATAATTTTTACAATTAACCAATTTGTAATGATATTTCACAAGAGCTTGATGTACAACTCTTTTTTACACTTTATATGCCAAAAATATATTAAAATTAGATTGTCCTAATATACTTTACAAAATAATTTCGGCGCCAACCTCGGCCTTCTTCATACCATGGCATCAAGCGAGCCGTCTCTCGTACTTGGAAAGGGGATCCCACGACGGGGTAAGCAACGCCCGTGAGGATAATCTCGACGCAGGGTTACTCCCCACCTAAGTGCTCATGCAATGGTGCACACCACATTTAAGTAAAACATGCAAGTTCCTACCAAATGTCTATATGTTTGATGCAGGAATGTGACTCACCCATACCCACGCCTCGAAATGCCTCATCGACTCCCTCACGCATGCCTAAGCTGCGCGAAAACACTATTTTCAAAACAAAAAGCGTTGTTCAAAAACATAATACCTCAGCTCAGAAATCTATCGGACAACCCTCCGAGGTGAATTGCCGGTAATTCTCTCAAACAATTCATGGGGCTCCTCCGACGTGAACTGTTTGACAACTCTCCGCTATACCCTTCGGAAAATCTTCCTGAAATTCCTTTCATCCATTTTCTTTCATGTCATGCACTCACACCTATTACTCTTACGCTCCCCTGGCATATGAAATGGCCATGCCATTTCACAATAATTAATGTTAATATATTATGCATGCATATATTAACGAAATTCACACAAAAGCAGCATATTATTCATTCATGGTATTAACACCAAAATTAGCTCACATGGGCTAATACACAAACCGACAGTCCATCTTTGAGCTGCCCAACGCATCACACTAACAACACACAATTTTCATGTTATTCAAACAAGCCATAACACACAACAAGGTCACCATCTTGACCCATCCAACCAGGTACCTCACGACCCCTTCACAAACATGAACCATTTTGGTTCCAATCATCCATACAACATCAACAACAAGAAAACCTAGAAACTTTTAGTTTCCGGCCCAAACTCCCAACCCACTCGCGCCCGACTGTGAAGCCGGTCATAGAAATACTCTATCCTTCAGTCCCAAGTTTTTGTAACTAAACCATATGGCTCTCATGGCCTCCCATAGATAGCCCATACCATACCCAATACCATAGCCTACAACATGCCATGCAATTTAATAAGTGTCATATCTCGACTATTCACCTGTACATAACCATGCAACCTGCACACTTGGTGCAAAACATAGATTTTCAGCAAGGTTATGATCACCTACTACCCTCCACATGTACATATTTGGAATCTTGACTCAATGGGCTTTCCATAGAGTCCAAGAACACCAGAAAGGGAGTTCGGACGAAGATGTTATGACCTTCCGAAGTTGGAGGTCTCACATGAGTAGCCAGCCCTACTCGGCTAGCCTACCCGACTTACCCTGGCTGATCTGCTCTTTCTGACCTGCTCCAGCACCCACTGCACTCCATAGGCACATGGCTGAAATTTTGGCTCAATGGGCTTTCCATAGAGTCCAAGAACACCCGAAACGGAGTTTGGAAGAAGAAGTTATGACCTTCACAAGTTGGAGGTCACACATGAGTAGCCAGCCCTGCTCGAGCTGACCTAACTTGACCGAGCTGACCTGACCTGGCCGAGCTCGACCTGATACCTACTGTCAAATTTTCCTTATTTCCCACCTAAAAACTAGTTCTAATGTCCGGTTAATGTGTACTACCACAACATGGCAGCTTCCCATGGTTCAAAATGCAACCAAACATTCCCCTTGGGGCAAGACACCATAACACATAAAAATGGCTCACAAGGACAATTACTTAGTTCAAAAATAGGTCCCCTGACCGCCTGAAACAGTTCCTGAATCCAACACATTGTTCCAAAGTTCGACTCGTCATTACCCACCACTCACTTCGCCTCATTACAACCCATGCCATTTTAGACAAGGATTAAACCAAGTAAAGAGAAAACCCCACACTCCCAGTTTTTCAAACTCTCCAACTTCTAGCCTCTATGAGAAGCCCTTGTCGTGAGGATGACCTCTCTCCTCTGCCTCCGCTTGAAATTGCTACCTCGACATTGAAATTAAAGAGAAGGAGATTTCACTTAAAATCTCTCATCTTTTCTCTCTATTTTCTTGGTTTGCTCTCCTCTCTCCCTCTCCTTCTCTTCTCCCAACCAATTTGGTCAAGATGAGTCAAGAGAACTTGTCATCTCACTTGCCACATGTCACATTCTAAGTGGCTCCTTGGATTACCCTTATCACCTTATCCATCTACCTTGGATTTCCCTCCAATCATGTGTTGCCACATGTCTCTTCTGGGTCCCACTTGAGTTATTTTTACTAGTTTCATTTTGACACGTGTCTCATCTTGGAGCCACACAATTGCGCCAAGTGTCTCAGATTACCTTGCCTCGAAGAAATTCGACCGTCTCTAACATTCAATGAAATTCAACGTGGTAGCTAGATTTCGCGAGATGATTCCAACGGTAGTCCGCTTATTATCCACATTCAGAAAATTTACAATTTTGACCGAAATTACCATTTTACCATTTCTTGAAAATTCGAATTTTTCCAGGGTTTCACATTGATGGACTCGGACCTTTCTATCCGGGCGTGGAAAAGGCTAGTAATGCTTTGCTTCTTTCTAATCGAGCACAGATACTGCTTGACAAACTTCTCAACCAGGCATTAGAAAGAATTGATCGTATTGGGAGCTAGGCGGTGGAACAAGGACAAGGTGGGGCTGGCCAAGCTAGTCGAGAAGACCTTACATAGTAGAGCATCGTTCCCTGTTTATAGTGTCATTACCTGTCGGTAATGCATTCGGCTTTCGAAAGGATCCTGAAGACCATCGAACATCTGAAATTTCGGTAAAGTGAAGTGTGGTAGGGCGTCATCCAAAGCACGCAATGCGGGATCCAGATTTCGCTAAGGGGAAGGAATTCGAATTGGTCGGGGATTGTTGATAAAAGGATGATCCTAACGAGCGGGAGGAGAGTAGTTATTGGTGAATTCGAATTGTGGAAGGTTGTGGGGCATGGCCGAATTACCATGGTGAGGAACTGGTCGCAAGTACGCAAGGTCATGCTCTCTCGAAATACTAGCTACCAAGAATGAGGCCAATCGCTGTGGTGGGATTCCCACGATCTTTTAGCATTCTTTCCACAAAGATTTGTTAATTATCAGAGGTCTGTAACTTGAAGGGGGAGTTTCACCCATTGAATGCTAGGAAGCGACCGATCGCTTTACAAAGTGAATGTGAGGTGGGAGAGGCGTCTTGTTTACTCAAGTATCAAATCCCATCCACCTTGATGCCCAAGGTGGTTGAGCTAGTAGCATGCTCGACCTTTCTGCCTGTCGAGCTCGAGTCTCTCATATGACTGTCACACGATTGAGTTCAGGTCACTCACATGATTGTCACGTGAGCCATAGTTTGTCCCATTCCACACACTTTATTGCCAAACTCAATGTGAAGATGGTCTATAATAATAATGTAAGGTGGAAGCCGCACATGACCACTTTGTTATGTTTTGAGGCATGAGGTGGAGATTGCAATAAACTACCTTGAGATGGTCATGGAGGACAAACAAAATGAGAAAATAAAAGGAAAATGAATGAAAATCGTTAAATAATTTTTAAGAGGAGAAATTTTAAAAACACGTGGAATAATTCAAAAATAACAAAATTATTGATATTTTGTTAATAAGACTATATCTAATGTCTAAAAATTATAATCAACCTCTCTAAGCCACTAATATTGTTTGAGAAACTTTAAACTAACAACTAATTCAACAAGATAGGATTATAAATCACATAATCTTATGCCTAGGATGGTCAAAGAAGCTTATTGGTTCAAAGATTAAGGACTTGTTTGGTTATAGTTTTTTAAAATTGTTTTTTGTTGATAAAAATAAGGAGAACATAGAAAACAAGAAGAACTAGAAAAAACTAAATTCAAAGAACAAGAATAGGTTTCATAAAATACAATCACCTCATGTCAACTGTCAATGCCTAAACAACTAACAATAATTTCTGTCTGTATGTTTTAATATTATAATGATTTTTTAAATAAGTGTGGGTGAAAGGAAAGGAGATCAAACAACATAAGCTTTGGGGAGCTGAAAAATTTTCGACAAAGAAGACAACTTAAGTGTGGAAAAGGAGAAGGGCTTTAGAGGTGAATCAAAATGAGTCTTTGACTTTCTTTATTGTTATTATTATTTTCTAACGGGATCCATGTGATTTGCCTGCATCAAAGTCTACTCCTCAGTCTTTATTAGATGTGTTAGATGTTGTTGGTTCTTCCCGACCATCACCACCACCACCTGCACCACAGTACAGTATTGCTAGAGACAATGAAAGATGACAAGTTATTACACCAAAGAGTTATGCTGAGGCTGATTTGGTTGCTTATGCTCTAAATGTGCCAGAGGGTATTGATTCTTAGGAAGAACCCTCTACTTATGAAGAAATAGTGAGTTCTAAGATATGAAAATTGTTTTCTTACATAGAGAGCTTGAGGAAGATATTTACATGCAACAACCTAAGGGTTTCGTGGTTTCAAGTAAAGATGACTATGTGTGTTTGTTCAAAAAGTCCCTTTATGGCCTGAAACAATCTTCAAGGCAATGGTATAAGAGATTTGACTCATTTATGATTTCCCACAATTTTAGGAGATACACTTATGATAGTTGTATTTACTTTAGAAGATATGATGATGAATCGTTTGTATATCTACTCTTGTATGTGAATGACATGTTGATTGCAGCCAAGGATAAAAGAACATCTCTCGTCGGGCAATGGTTTACACTGAGGTCAGGCTATCACTTGAAAGCTACTTGCACTACATTTGCGCTGGCCCAATCGCAGCGCGTAATATATGCATATTACGAAAGTCTGTAAGGGAAGCTATTTGGTCAGAGGTTTGTTTGGTGAGATTATGATGATCTCGTGCAATGCTCACACCTGTGATAGTTGTGAGTACCATTTTTCTCACAAATGATCAGATGTTCCATGAGAGGACAAAGCACAGGGATGTTCGTTACCACTTTGTTTGTGAGGTCGACATTGCTTGTGGTGACATTGTTGTTAGTTAGGTTAGCGCTTATGATAATCCTACTAATATGATGACCAAGACACTTCCAATTACCGCTCAGTATCGCTTGTGGACTTGGTCAGGGTGCTTATTAGTGAGTTTAAATTTCTTGAGGCTTTTAAGGTAGGTTGGTTATTTCTTATCGGATATTGGTTTTTTGTGTTTTAATTAGTTCCCTTTGTGGAATTCAGGTCAAGGTGGAGATTGTTAGTGTTGGTGACCCGAATTCTTGAGTCGAAAAGATGAAGGAAGAAAAAGACAACTAAACAAGGACTTGACAAGAACAAGCGCAAGAATTTAGCCACACGCCGCAGACATACAAGACACACACATTCTGACTTATTGCGACAAGCACACTCTTGCTGTGGCAAGCGAGTCAAGCACTTGCTTGCCGCCACAAGCAATCTATTCCTCGCCAACCCACTTTCTAGCTTGTTGTGGAAAGTGGACAAGCGCTCGCGTTTTGTTGCTCCTTATGCCGCCTTATGTTTATTTGGGCTAGGGCTTTTATACAAACATTATATATATTGTGTTTGAGGGTTTTGGAAATGTGAGATTATGACATCATTGTAACCACACTTTTCTTCACCCATTATCTTCTCACTACAAGAAAATTGAGTAAAGCCAACCCCCACTTTTCCATTGCAATAAAACAATGTCCGTCCATATGCCAACCATAATTACAACTTGGAAAAAATATTTTTTCAATGGATTTAAACCATCGCAAATTATAAAAATTTATTTAAAGAGGTAAATAAATTTTTATAACGGATTCTTTAACAAAAAATATTTTTTCAATAT
This sequence comes from Tetrastigma voinierianum, assembly GCA_016808115.1. NCBI lineage: Eukaryota > Viridiplantae > Streptophyta > Magnoliopsida > Vitales > Vitaceae > Tetrastigma > Tetrastigma voinierianum. The sequence goes on along the minus strand of JAEQBH010002994.1, from coordinate 2,217,653 downwards.
ATATATATATATATATATATATATATATATATATATATATATATATATATATATATATATATATATATATATATATAAAATGTAAAACAATGTATCTTTTAAATATAATTTATAAATAATTATGATGTTTTTATGATTTCTCATCCACTTCATTGAGAGAGATTAATAATTTTTCAAATTTACCAACTAATACGATTAAATATAATTTTCTACCTTAATTATGTTATTTTCTATCAAATAATACCACTAGATATATAATTTTTTTACTTCAAGTTATATGTTTGGATAATAAATAATTGATTGTGTCATAAACTTTGCATAATTTTCTATGATATAATAGATTAATTTGCACGTTAAAGAAATAAATATTTATTAATTATATAATTATTATAATTAGTAGTATTTTATTTTTTTATATGATAATAAGCTACAATTAAAATTTCTTACAATCTAATACTAGATCGAGAAAATTAATATTCATATTTTATTTCTTCTTTTTTATGACTTTTCATCTACTTAAAAGCCTTTAATAGTTCTTATTGATAGAGAAATTCATGATTTTTCATTCTTTTTTATCGAATAATATCATTAAATACACATTTGAATACATTGTGTCATATATTTAAAAAGTAGATATTTGATTATGTTCTAAACCTTTCATAATTTCATATGACATAATATACTTATATGCACTTAAAATAAATAACTATTTATTAATTATCAAATTTGTGAATTAATACCTTGTTTTAATTTTTCATATGATACTAGGCTTCAAAATTTCTTACAATCCAATACTAATGAAATTTTTCATTTATATTTATTTATACTTTTTAAGATTTCTCATCTACTCAATAGTGTTTATATCATATATATTTCCAAGATAGATATTTGATTGTGTCCAAACTTTTCATAATTTTCAATAATATAATATACCAATATGTTCTTAAACAAAACAAATTTATAAAATGTAGATTTTTAGAATTATAATTATTTTAATTTTTCAATATAATATTAAAAAACGAACATCTTATGTTCTATTTTTTAGTAATATTCATATTATACTTATGTTTTAGATATTTTTATAACAATATAGTAATTATTATTTATTATTATAAGTGTTTTAGTTTATGTGTGTGTATATATATATATATATTGAAAATCATAAATTATCTAAAAAATAAAATAAAGTAAAAATTAAAATCTAACTAAAATTTATTATTAGTATAAGATGGCAAATCAATTTTAAAACATAATAATATTATATATATATATATATATATATATATATATATTTCATATCTATAAGTTTTCTCTCTATATATAATACATTATTTTATTTATAACAAGGTATCGTATTATTATAATCAAAATAAAACTTACATAGAATGTAAATGTTAAGCTGTTAATATTATATTGAAAAAAATTAAAATACTGATAATTCTAAAAGTTTTAGAAGGTATGATTTACAATATAGATAAGGTAACAATTTATTTTATTTTAGAAATAAGGAATGCGTTATATATATATATATAATCAAAATATTATTTTATTATCACAAAAACATGTAAAGCATAAATAGAACCTAAATTTTAAAAATTTAATATTATATTGAGAAAATTAGAATACTTATTATTCTAATAGTTTTATAAGGTATGATTTACAATATAGATGAGGTAATATTTATAGATAAGGTATATATATATATATATATATATATCAAAAACTTCTGACATAATAAAAATAAGTAAAGTAGATATAGAATGTAAATATTAAAATTTTTAAATAATATATTGATAATTTTAAAATAATACTTATAATTTTCGGTAGTTTTATATGTATTGATTTATATATATATATATATATATATATATATATATATATATATATATAATTTTTTTTTTGATAAGTTCACACTTATATAATTTGATAATAATGAATAAATAAATAATTTTTATTTTATTTTTATGATATAACATAAAATAAAATAAAAGGAACAACTATTTCTTCTAATTTTTGTAATATATAAATGCAAAGAATAATACATAATTGAAAAATGGAGGCTAGGAGGATAAATGAAATAACTTTCCTAACTAAAAAAATGTATTCCCTCCAACCTTTATGCACACAAAATTTCTTTCATGTGGACGCCCCAAATCCGAGGGGTCCGTGACTACCACAACCCACAATATTGTGGAACGTCTGTAAACCGACACTATTCACGAAAATCGGGCAGAGTCTCCTTTGTACAGGGAGCTCTATCCAACCACAAAACCTGTCCCAAACAGTTCAATATGACACATCCATGAGTAAAACGACCACTTTGGCCCATAAACCAATACTCATCCCAATATATACCCAACTATATTCTAATAGTTCATTAGTTATAACATTTCTCATCAAAATTACCAACCAACTATCTCACAAGGTTCAAGAGTTATACATTACTTTTGATACAAATACATATTAAAATCTATAATTCTAATACATATTATCCAAAATATCAAAGCCACAACCCGGCTTTCTTCAAAATGCGGTCTCTGGCAGTTGAGCCATTCCGAGCGCTCCTCGTAGCCTTGTGGCAATATCTCGACAGGTGAAAGCACGCTTAGTGGAATCACCCTGGGCGGGCTACTCCTCACCCAGGCATATGCAATGCTTCCTGTAGTCACACATCTGCACAGGATCCTAGCCTGAATGTTCAAATGACCAACCACGCCCCGAGTCTTCACCCCACTCATTCAGCCTGTTATGCGAGAAACATTTTTCAAAACAAATTCTTTCGTTGTTTTTAGCTATAGCAGCAGCCTGCAGCTGACTGGCCTTTCCGAGGCTGGAACCTTCCAACAAGTTACTACTGCTTGTCTATTTTCCTCCCTAGAAATTTTCAAAGGTTTTTTTCATTCTTCATGTCATGCACTCACCTACTCTAGGTTACTCCTGCATATGAAATGCATTATGCCATTTCATACAATATAGAACATGCAATATAACACATGCATATGTTTACATAATTTAAATCACACAAACATAGCAGGATTTCATTGTTACATTTTCACTAACTAGTTTACATATATTAACAACTACTTAGTACTGATGGATTTGATTTCAACCAACACTTTTTTCCTCACAAAATTTATTTCGTGAACATCATTCACATGAACAAGAAAACCTCTGTTACCAAGCCACGGCCACTACCCAACATCGGTTCCACTTTGTGAACCCGAAAACCATGGCCATTTCCGGCCTCATACACATCAAAACATGATTTAATGCATAAATCATACCATTAATATTCAAAGGTCCGTGGACTGTCACTTGACCAGATAAACGAGCCCATAATTTCACACTTCGGTCCCAAGTGTTGGGACTAATCAAACGGCCGTTCAAGGCCTCAAACCAACCGAAACATCCACAAAGTACTTAAACATGGGGTAAAACAAGTAGGATAAAACCCCTACCTCACGGATTTTATCGAAACTCCTTAAAACCGGAGCCCACGTCAGAGCCCTCACTCCAGTAGCGACTCTTCCTTCTGTCTTATCTAATTCGACGGCTTGATTGTTCAAATCTGTAGAGAAGTGGCTCTTCTTCTCTAGAAAAATCTCCAGTTCTTCATCTCCTCCCCTTTCCCACGTTTGGTCTCTTTTGGCTCCTAAAAGAAGAAGACAACACTGTTGGATATTTTGTCTTTTTCCATTAAACTTTCAAAAATGCCAATCATGTCCCTAAGATTGGACTTTGACACGTGGCACGATCTTGGCCGTCCGTTTCCATCAATTCTCTACTCATGCAACATATTTCACATGAGTACATGTTATATGTGACTTTTGTCACATCAAATATCGTTTTTACCAAGACCCGATACTCTGCCTCGAAAACGTAAATCTCGACCAGTTCTGACCGACGAAATTCGACGTGTTAGCTAGATTTTGCGAGACGATTCTAATGGTGAAATCCGTTTTGTCTTCCGAGATCTAGAAAAATTTCAGGTTTTGATAGAAATTACGATTTTGTCCTTTTTCCCGAAATTGGAATTTTTCGGGTTTTACATTCTCCCCTCCCTAATTTCGTCCCAAAATTCTGGACAATCATAATCACAACACATGCATATGCAGCGTGCACTATACCATGCATGTAAACTCGACATTTAAATATTAAACGATTAAACCACGTACCTTCATCCCTAAACAAGAAGGGATAGGTGGCCCGCATCGTGTCTTCGCGCTCCCACGTTGACTCCTCCACTCCATAGTGCCGCCGATAAGACCAAGACTAGCCTCTCAAGGTCTCAAAGGTCAGAAACCTCATCACTTATCCAAAATGCACACCGGTCCTCCGAAGGTCCCATAAGTGTCAACCCCACCTCCACCTCGTCCAACATAATCTGGATCCATGGCCTCCCATACAATGCTCTCATGGTGCCATTCGCATACTCGCCGATAACTATTGTTGTAGGCGACTCCACTAAGGGCAAATGCTCCTCCCACTACCCCACATCCAACGACGCATGCTCAGTCGTTGTCCTCTAACACCGTGATATAATCCACACAACTTAGACCCTACACAACCCCCCCGCTTGGTAAACGCCGACCTTCCCAAGGTCAATCACGACAATCCAATGGATCACAACCTAGTCCATGCTCATGAATGACATCCATATACCAAGCTCCCTTGCTACCAACAACACCCAATGCAATTTCCAAAGGTATCCAAATCTCGAGTCACTCGACCCTATCACTCCAACCTAAGTCTACGGATAACCACGTCCCGTGTGTTTCATCCGAGTCACTCCCGACTTATCACTCAACTCTAAGCCCATGATAACTTGACTCACAGAGCCATCCAAAGTAACATAACTTTCTGGCCATTAATCGCGATCCTCTTATATCCATACAGTAAATTTCGATATCTTCACTCGCCCTGACAATCTACACGTAAATTTCGTATTAACCCACTGCCCTTACACCCACATAGAAATTTCTGACTCCAACTCCAGCCTTCACACCACGTAAATTCTGATAGCTCCCTGCCCTACACCCAATACGTAAATGGATCGCCTTCCCTGGGTTCTTACACCCACAATAAATTCTGGATACCTCCCTGCCCTACACCACGACCGTGGATACCTGGAGTCCTTACAACTCACACGTAAATTCAGATATCTCCCTGCCCTTACACCCACACGCGACGCCTTCTTGATACTACCGTGGGTCTTCTTCAACTTCAACCTCCGTGTTTCATCTAGGACAACATTGTTCTTAATTGCTCTTCATTTCCACTGAAATCATGAGTCTTCATCGACGAGTCCCAAAGACAAACTCAACCCACACCTCACCAAGAGTGGTGAATGACCCCATCATGCAATCCACCCGACTTCGACGCTGGCTGTTACTGGGCACACGAACCAATGATGCCATACTGTGACACCCCTATCCCGGGGGTCCACCCCGAGCAGAATCTTGAGACTTAACTCATAATCCCGACCTATCCCACAATCCTCAATTTACCCCTGTGGAAGAATTTTCCCATCATCACTGTAAAGGCCTCAACCTCTAAGCCCAAATCTATCACGCAAGGTGCAACAATGAATGAATATGATGCATCTAATTTAAACTCTACTCTAGTCAACAAGTGCGAGAGTAGAAACGCACCTCGCGGTGATCAATTAATCCGAACACCAATCTCCGTGATCACGAGATTCACTCCCTAGGACAATCTCGCCCTCATATGCTCAGCCGGGCGACGTAAATAACTCATCGTCCGCCCCGCCCCGACTATGAAGTCCTCAGATCACCCTCGACCCACACCTGGACCCTCCGCCCACCAGGCCGCCTAAGGTGCTTGTGGCTAGCACCTAAATCGAACCGGTTCCTTGACTGCACTTCGTGGTGTGGAGGAATGAACTCGTATACTCGATCATACCTAATTGGGATCGCTGTCCCAAAGTCCTCGATCCATGTCGCCGGGGCAATCTGGGGTCTCATATGCCCAGCCGTCGGCAACAATACATCACCTCCGGGCCCGCCAACTAAATGCCCAATCCTAGCCCGATCCCGAACTGCTTGAAGCGGTCTTCCTTACCCGAACTAAGGCCGATCCTCCCTCACAACACCTGCATTCAGTGCTCGAGCATCCTCGATCTCTCTCTCTATGGCCAGGGTCGCCCCAACCATGGAGTTCATGTCCCGTAGGCTCATAATCCGGCCTCGACGGACAACTCATCCCATTCCTCGAATCTCCCCACCTCGCACGCCCAGGGCCACGTAATCCCAGCCAAAACCGGCTAACTCCTCGTGAATCTAGCCACATAATCCATCACAGCCACCGGTCCCTTGCTTCGCCTCTAGGAACTCCTCGAGCCTTCGCATGCCTCGCAAGATCCAAAGTACTTGGCCCATGAATAGCTCCTGAAACTCTGCCCATGTCATCGCCTCTAGGTCTCTAGAGGTCCTTGCCCATTTCCACCATACTTGGGCCTCACCCTCTAGCTAGAACGCAGCTAGCTTAATCCTGGTAGTGTCAGAAGTAATCTCCATAGCCTCTAACACCTTCTCGATTTGCATGAACAATGGTCTACCACCATCGGATCTCCTCCCCCTGTGAATGTCGTAGATGATGCGCCCAAACCTCCTGAGGTTGGCCAGACTCCCCGACCACTCGCGTACCAGCCCAGGTTATAGCTCGCCGCCGCAATACCTACAAACCCTCAACAAAGGCTTCACGAACAAATACCGGTGGTGCCCTGACTTCGCACCCCGTGGACGCCTCACGCCGCTCGACTAGCCATCTACACGGCTCAAACAGGCTTAAATTCACCTAGTTGTTCTAAGGCATAAACACAAATTCGAGACACTATTCAGTGCTACGTAATATAGTTTATATACTATGTCCTTGCACTTATAGGCAATGCAAGACAATTTATTCGATATATCAAACATTTTTATCAACAAAAATTTTATTTTTGAAAATTTCATTTTTCCAAAATTTTGTCCCATTTTATTTTATTAAATTTTTATTTTTATTTTTTGAAAATTTTTTGTGATGAACAAAGGTTCATGAACAAGTCCAAAACAAAGGACTTAAAATGCGATCGAGTCCAAACTAGGTTGGTGCACCAGTGCACATTTGAACCCAGATTTGCACCCACTCGCGCATGCACCGCGCCCATGCCCGTGTGCCCGTCACCCGCCAGGCCCGCCTCAAAGCATCAGGAGTCCTCAAATTCCTCTCTATATGCCACAACAATTACGCTCAGCCCACTGCGCCTACCAAATTTCTAACAACCGAGCTCATCGTGCGCCCGCCGCCCTTTATATGCCAATACGGCTCGCTTCGCCGCCAAGGCTCGCCAGTCGTTGTATGCCCACTGTGCCGCTATATGCTTGCTCACCGTCGTCTCCCCCGTGGTCGCGGCTCGCCCACGCCCCACGCCTGGCCGTGTCGCAGCCTCAAATGGGTCTTGTCGCAAGGATCAGACGTAATACAATGCCCCGCCATCAAACTCAATCCTGTCACAACATACCTATTGTATTGCGAGACAACTCAAATAAAATTTCACCTCTCTCGCAATACAAACTCAGCTAATACATTATCCAAGTTGCAATACAATCCGTGTATTGCAATATAATGGCTCAACAACCAACCTCCTTATTGCAATACAATTTCAGCCATTCTACAGCCCTTGTCACAATACAATTGTTGTATTGCAACACAAAACCAGCCATTTAAGCCTTGCCAACTTGGTAATACACCCCATATTGCAATACAAAACTCCTTTCTCTGTAATACAATTCACAAGAGCCCAAATCAGCCACAAATTTTTTTTCTGTTTATTATTATTATTTTATTTTATAATTATTATTTTTCATCTCTAATATCAAAAAATACCCAAAATCAGATATATACATTTTTTTCATTTTCCAACACTCAAATAAATTAATAAAATTTATTTATTTACTTTCGCTTACAAATTGTAAACCTAGAAAATAATTTTCTACTTTTTTTTTTTTTTTTTTTTCTATTTCCCACGTTAGCCTTCCTTGTTACTTACATGCGTGAGCTTAAAGACTGATCTATACAACTCAATAATTTTATGAGTTTAACTCAAAATTTATTAAAATTTAAATTATTCTCACAAATCAAATAAATTTATTCAAATTTATTTCATTCATTTTCTTTTGTTCCAGCTTACATAATCAGAACTCCTAAAAGTTTCCTTAACACACCAAGTGCTAATTACTAAGCAATACACAAATAATCATATCACATAACAATCCGTTGAGGTACCACCATTCACACAACAATTCATCAAATCACATGATCACACACAAAACACACATAGTGTTCCTTAGTTCGTTCGTGGCCTTCCTAGGTGATCTCCATACCTAACCCTAACATCGAGCCACACCGAGTGGTGATGTTCTACACCGACTATGGCCTGCTTCAAGCCCTCAAGCCCTAGGTATTCATATACCTAAGCTATTCACCGAGCTCCCAAGGTAATCGCTACCTAAGCTCATACCAAGTCATGACGCCTTAAAACCTCGGGGTCCGCTGACTACCCGTCAACTCGACACAGAACGCCTGTAAACCTGGCACTATTCACGAAAAATTCCGCAGTCTCCTTTTGTACAGGAGCTCTACCCAACTACAAAACCTGTCCCAAACAGTTCAATATGACACATCCATGAGTAAAACGACCACTTGGGCCCATAAACCACTACTCATCCCAATATATACCCAACTATATTCCAATAGTTCATTAGTTATAACATTTCTCATCAAAATTACCAACCAACTATCTCTGTTGCCAAGAGTTCAAGACATTTTGATACAAATACATATTAAAATCTATAATTCTAATACATATTATCCAAAAACATCAAAGCCACAACCCGACTTTCTTCAAAATCGGTCTCTAAGAAGAGTCGTCTTCTCCAATACCCCCTCGTGACTTAAAATATCCCTCGATTGTGGTGAGCTATCGCCCAAAGAGGAAATCACCCTAAATGGGGTTACCCCCACCTATGCATATGCAATGCTCATAAGTAAACATTCAGCAAATGCGGTCCTACTTAATGCCCAAATGACCAACCTATGTCCCAGTCCTCGCACCATCGTAAGACCGAAATTCCAATTTCTTCTCGAAAAAGGGGCAAACGCGATTGCCAATAAATTGTACTTTGCTAAAATCTGAAATTTATTCTCTAGATCTCGGATGATGAACAGATTGCACCGCTGGAATCGCCTCACTAAATCTAGCTAGCACGAAAATTTCGTGGAATTCGAGACAATGAGTTGGCACGCTTCGAGGCATCGCGTTCGGGTGCCAGAACGCATTTTCGATGCCACTAAAGTCAGATATAACACGTACCATGTGCCATAAGTGGTATGAGAGAGAATGATGAAATGGACGGCCGAGATAGTACAATGCCAAAACCGTAAGAGGGACATAAACGCTGGGCTTGGAAAAGTTTAAGTCACATAAAGACAAAAAGTTGCATAGTGTCGTCTCTTTCAAACAAAAGAAATGAGAAAACGTGGGGGAGGGAAAAAGAAGTCTTACAGTAAGCTTTGGATCTCATTTTTAGTGAGAGAGAGTCTTCCTCCTCTCTATAACACGGCATCCGACCGTCGCAGCCTTCGGACAAGAAGGAGAGCTGCTCTGACGCGTGAGGCTCACCGTGATTAGAGAGTTTCCTCAAACCCGAGAGTGGTGAGCCCCCTACTTGGGTTTACACTTTATTTGGGTGTATTTATGATGCTTGAGTTGCCTGAGGCCTCGAACGGTTGTTGACCTGGCCCCAAACTGGACCGACTGTCAGACACATTTGAAACCCAAATCATGCAACCCGCGGATCGAGCACCTACTGCTCAATGCTGGATTGCACTTATGTATTAATGGTGCTTGATGTGTATGAGGCCGGAATCGTCAGAAATACGGTTCACAAAGTGAACCATAAATTTGTAAAGCCTTCGATAGAACAAGTAACCTGGTGGTTTTAATGCTCCCGAAACAATGATCACAAATAATTTTTTGTGAAAATATGTGTTTGGCTAAGGATTCAAGTGAATTGTCAAGGTTTGATACCAGCCTAAGTGAGCTAATTTTTCGTGTATTGAATTGTGTGGGATTTAAATTACGCGAATATATGCATGGTGGTTTGCAATGTGTTATATGAGTTATCAAATGGCATCATAATGCATTTCATGCTGCAATCGTGCCTAGAAATTAGGTGAGTGCAATGACATGGAAAATGAAAGAAAACGAAAAACGCTTTTGAAAGGAATTCTTCATTGCGGATGAATTTCCGTGAGAATGGGGGTCAGAGACGGTCCAATGCATCATTTCTATCAGGACCAAGGACTGCTTCTAAGGTTCTCCAACACATTCGCCGGAGGATAGTCCCATACTTCTACCGACATTTAGTATAGTTCCAAAACAACAAAAATTGTTTTGAAAGATGCTTTCACATGGCTAGGCAAAAAGTAGGGCTTCTCTGTGAGGCTCCTGGGGTATGAGTCATGTAGACATTCAAGGTGACCATGATTTACTTGAGTGTGTGGTTATTTTGGAGCATTGCATATGCACTTAGGTGGAGAGTAGCCCACTTGTGGTGATCACCACAAGCATTAGCTCACTCCCGTCGAGGATATTATATTTTACAAAGATGGTGAGGCGTGCGAGGGACTCGGGCCAGTCTCTAGATTGAGGATTTATTAGAAGAAAGCCTGGGTTGTGGCTTGTTGATGATATATACATGTATCAAATGTCTAATTTTAATATATAAAATAGATAAGAGTGAAAATATTAAAACTTTGTAACTATTTGGTTTATAGTCAGATTCATAGTTAGTGGTATGTATTATGAGTATCGCTAGGCCCAAGCACAGACACTCGCGTGACTGGATATATTACACCTGCTTGATGTATATGCAAAGTTTTATTTGGGCAGAGCCCCGCACAAAGGAGACTCGCCCCGATTTTCGTGAGAAACAAGCCTGGCTCACCCGACATTCACGAGTGTTTCCGCCTGGTCGACGGTAGTCAATCCACCCTGGCTCAGCGTCGCGCTGGTATCGTGAGCCAGGTATATGTGAATACCACCTAGGGAGCTCTGCTTTGCATCCATCACCACTAGGTGGTTTGATGTGGAGTATAGGTATATGAAAACCTAGAGATCGAGGGTCAGCTTAGTCGTAGTCGTGTAAGAACATCACTCACTAGCGTGGTTCGATGTTAAGTGTAGGTATGAGATTACCTAGAAATCACTGATAACACTAGGACACTATGATGCATGTGTTTGGTGTGTTTTGTGTGATTGGATAAAATGATGTGTGACTGCGTGATTAATCGATGAATTGTGTGCATATATGCTCAATGATAGCATGATGAGGTATGAAGATTTTAGGAGTTTACAAATGTGTAAAACTGAACAAGAAAAATATAAATTTAAGAAATTTATTCGGGTTTTGAGAAATGAAAACAAAATGATGAAAATTTTTGGTTTTACAAAGGAGTAAAATGGAAAAGAAATGAAGAAAATAAAGTTCTATAAATTTATTTGCCTTATTTGGGAGAAAATAATTTTCTAAGGTTTTACAAGTTGTAAAACTGAATAAATTGATAAAAATAAAATTTTATAAATTTATTAGAGTATTCGAAAAAAAATTTTTGATTAGAAGAAATATTTTTTCAAAGTTTACAAGGTGTAAAGTTGAAGAAAATGAGTGAAAATAAATTTTTATAAATTTATTGGATGTATTGGAGAAGGAAAAAAAAAATGTATATATATATTTTTTGTGTCTCTAGTGGTATAATTGAATATATATATATATATATATATATATATATATATATATATATATATATATATATATATATATATATATATTTTTTTTTTTTTTTTTTTTTTTGTGCAGAATCAGTTACATCGCCTAAATTATATTGTGAAAAGAAAATTTTTTATTGCAAGAAAGGCATTGTATTGTGATATAGTGCCCCTGATGTGCAAGAGAGGAGGATTGTATTGCAAGTCGAGGGTGTTGAAAATTGTATTGGTAAATACAATTCTGTATTGTAGAAGAAGGCTCGAGTAGGCTAGGATCAGACAGAATTGTATTGCAAATGAGACTTGCAAGTGGGTCGTTGAATTGTATTGCAATACAATTAGTGTAGCCAGACCTAGTCTTATAGGCAATGGTTGTATTGCGCAGAAGAAGACTAATGAAATTGTATTGCAATATACAAGAGTGTATTGCAAGGAAGGAAGTCAAAAATTGTATTTGCAATATAGTAGGCAAGAGGTAAATTGTGTTGCAATACAATTTTTGTATTAGACCACCAAAGAATCCGTGAAATGCGAATCCATGAACAAGAATCCGTGAACAAAGATTCGAAATGTGATCCTGTGAAACATTAATCGTTTGACCTGGCCAACTGCGAATGCAAATTTTGAAATTTTTTTTTCGGGAAAAAAATAAATAAAATCAAATACAAAGAGACAAAATTTTCAAAAAATAAAAATTTTGGATATAAAAATAAAAATTTGATTGACATGTGGAAATTACTTGTATCAGACGTTTATAAATGCAAGGATATGTATATGTATCAGATGTTTTTATCGCGTGATTTTAAGTGTTTCCACCATATGGAAGGACATATACACGATATGATGTATACGGAATTGTTATCGCTACAATTGTTGTGTAGGAAATTATATGCATGGTAATGCGATAGGGAAAAGGGTGAATGCTAAGGTTAGAACTATGACCTTAGGATTTGATAATGAAATGAACAAGAAAATTTGAATTTTATCAAATAAATGAATCGAAATGGTTGAATTCGCGCTCACTCAGAAATGAAACTGCCGCTCATGGTTGTTAAGTCTATTAGTAATCGGGCATGTGCATCAAGTAGTTAGACCGAATGAAAAATTAATGATTCTTGTTGCTATTGAAACTTAGATGGCTAGTCAAGGACGAGGACGTAGAGGGGCAAGCCCATAGGTACTCCGGTCGTGCACCACCAAGATTTGATAAGCAAGTCTTTGTCGAGGCCGAGCCATACGTCGCACGTACGCCGGTATACAGTAGACAGAAGATCCCATAACTCCAAAGGCTTAGTACGCATCATCCTCCGACATTCACACAGGGAGGAGATCCGATGGTGGCGCACCACTGGTTTATGCGCATCGAGAAGGTGTTGGGAGGCTACAGAGATAACCTCTGACGCGAATTTATTGTACTAGGCCGTGTTCCAACTAGAGGGTGAGCCCAACATATGGAATGGGCAAGGACCCTAGAGACTCAGAGGCGATATTATGGGCAGAATTTCAGGAGTCGCTCATGGTACGCATTTTCCGTAGGATCATGAAGGCTCGTGAGTTCCTAGAGCTGGAAGCAAGGGACTCATGACTGTGATGGGATTATGCACTAGATTCACAGAGTTAGCCCCGATTTGTCGATGATTACGTACACAAACTCGCCAGTTAGAGATTCAAGAATGGGCTGAAGTTGTCCATTCAGCCAGATTTGTAGGATCACGTTTACGGATATGGACTCATGGTCGGGACGAATTTCGACCAGAGAAATCGAGATGCACTGAGCACTCGAGATGAGTGTTGGTGAAAAGAGGAGAATCAACCTCTTCTAGTTCTGTGGAAGAGTGCGTAAGACTCGCTTCACACGAAGCCTCAGGACTGTACAGGATCTAGTCAGCCGAGATGAGGATATGTTATCACTAACAAATTTCAAGCATGTGAGACGGATCGCCCTCAGAGACGTGGATCCTAGGCAATGGGACAAGAAATCCCGCTAATGAGCAGAGAGAGTACATCATTCCTCCACACCCTAGTACCTGGTCGAGGAACCAGCCAGTTTCGGGCGCTATACAAGCACCCACAAAGTGCTCAGTACGAGGCCGGGTCGAGGCCAGTACAGGACTCACAGCCGAGACTTCTAGTCGTGCAGAGCGTACTATATGTTATTTCACACCAACCTGGGCATATGAGACGAGATCATTCCTAGGAGGGTGAGTCTCATGGTGCAGGTCAGCATAAAGAGTACCGATATAGTACGCTTACTCGCACTTGTCGACTCAGAGAAGGCGAAATCGATGCAACATATTCATTAATTTTTTCATCTGTGTGATGGATTCGATCAGAGGCGGTGTCTTAGGAGAAACCACGTGTTCTTCCTAGATGCCGGTGAGAGTCAATTCGATAGGTCAAGATTATGAGGAGAGATTCCAGATTCTCGCTCTCATATGGACTGTGATCAGGTGTCACAAGATGGCACCATTGCATTTCATGTGCAGTACTTAACATCGTTGCCGAGTCGGGTGGGTGCACTCACCACTCGTGAGTGTGGGTTGAGTTTGTTTTTAGGATCTACGTCCAATGAAGACTCATAGTTCGAATCAGGAAATTAAGAGTAATTAAAGTGTGTCATGCAGCAAGAAGGGGTCGCAATCCCCCAAGGTGAGAAGGCCTCGGAGTATGGGTGTGGTGACCCGTGAGATCCCACTTCGTGGTGGTGTAAGAGACCCGGGAGAGATCCCCGACTGTTGGTAAGAGACCCGGGAGAGATCCCGACTTCTCAGGTGGGTGTAAGAGACCCGGAGAGATCCCCGACTTCCGATGGGTGTATGAGACCCAGGAGTCGCCCCAAATTTCGTGAGGGTAAGAGACCGTGGAGAAACTGAAATTTCGTGAGGTAAGAGACTCCGTGGAGAACCAAATTTCAGCGGGTGTAAGAGACCCAGAGAACCGAATTTGCGGGGTAAGAGACCGTGGAAATCAAATTTCGCAAGGGTGTAAGAGACCCGTGGGAGATATCCGAACAGAACAAAGATCAGCAAGCCGGAAAGAGGTCGGTGATGGAAACATCATCATCAATACATCATATTATGGACAGAAGTCGAGTGACTGCACGTGCATTCACTTGTGGACGAAGATGAGCTGAGTGATCACGGAGGCACTTCAGCACTTCCCCATCAGGCTGTCTGGCCACACCCTCTCGATGATACCTCCAGGTAAGACGCGACCGCTGCTGACACCACAAACTGTCGTGGATTGTGGCCTGGGAAGTCTACACACAAAGTGTTGACTGTGGCACTGCTGTGTGGATTATATACAGGTGTTAAAGGACACGCTACAAGCATACGTCCTGGGTCATAAGGGTAGAGGATTAATTGTCCTCAGTGGAATTCTTCT
Source organism: Tetrastigma voinierianum (assembly GCA_016808115.1). NCBI lineage: Eukaryota > Viridiplantae > Streptophyta > Magnoliopsida > Vitales > Vitaceae > Tetrastigma > Tetrastigma voinierianum. The sequence continues at coordinate 2,202,439 of JAEQBH010002994.1, read as the reverse complement.
ACAACAATAGTTATCAGGCGAGTATATGAATGGCACCATATGAGGCATTGTATGGGAGGCCATGTAGATCACCGTTATGATGGACCGAGGTGAGAGAGAGAGCCCATCAATCGGGTCCCGATAAGGATTAGAGACACCTCTCGAGAAGCTGATACGATAGCTTCACTTCCGCGAGCTGGCGTAAGAGCTATGCTGATGCTGACGCCGACCCTTAGAGTTCGAGGCTGGGGATCACGCCCTTCACAGATGCCTAAGAGAGGAGGGTCGTGCCCTGTGAACGAGGAAGTATCGGGCGAGGTTCAGTTGGCCTTCAGATACTGAGGTAGGCACTAATACAGACCGGCTGGCGATGGCCCAAAGATGTCAAAGTCCACGAGGTACTTCACGCTCCATGCTCCCAAGTATACTCCTGTGATTCAAATTTTCATGGTGGATCGGGGATTTAATGAGGTCGACACTCACGACTGAGGAGAGACCAGCTGCGGCATTTTGATAGCCGTGATCGTGCTTTATGACTCAAGACCGTGAGGCTATGAGAGTGCTATGGAGGTTCAGGGAGTGAAGAGTCAAGTGGGAAAGCGTTAAGGACACAATGCGGGACACAAATCCTTCGTTTAGGGATGAAGGTAATGAAGGTTGTTTAATGTTTAAACACTAGCTTACATGCATGGTAGAGTGGACGTTGCATATGCATGGAGTGATTAGATTGTCCGCACTTCGTGACGAAATTCCTTTTAAGGAGGGGAGAATGTAAGACCCGAGAAATTTCAATTTATGGAAAAATGGCAAAATCGTAATTTTGGTTACGAAATTGTAATTTCGGTTAAAAATTCGAATTTATTCTCTAGATCTCGGATGATGAAACAGATTGTACCGTTGAACTGCCTCATGAATCTAGCTAGCACGTGAAAATTTCTCGCGGAATTCGAGACAAATGGTTGGCACTTTTTCAAGACACGCGTTCTGGTGCCGTGGAAATGATTTTCGATGCGACTTAAAGTCATGATATAATATGTACTACGCCATAAGTGGTATGAGTACAGAAATGATGAAATGGACGATCGAGATAGGTGCCGAATGTCAAACTCTGGAAAAGAGGGACATAAACGTCATTGGAAAGTTTAAGTCACATAGCACAAAAGTTGCATAGTGTCGCTCTCTTTCAAACAAAAAGAAATGAGAAAACGGGGGAGGGAAAAAGAAGTCTTACAGTAAGATTTTGGATCTCATTTTTAGTGAGAGAGAGTCTTCCTTCTCTCTAGAAATACTACATCCGACCGTCTGTGAGTCTTCGGACAAAGAAGGGAGTCGTCTACGCTGAGAGTGGCTTCGTGGTACCGGATTTAGGAGTTTCAAACTCCGAGAGATGTGGATTTCTCCTACTTGGGTTTTACACTTTATTAAGGCATTTATGATGTTTGGAGGTTGTTCGAGGCCTGAACTACAAAGATCTGGCCCCAAAACTCGGGACCTAATCGTTTCAGAATATTCAAACCCAATCATGCAATCCGTGACTGAGCACGGCTGGTTTGGGCTGTTGGATTGTGCATTTATGTATTAATGGTGCTTTGATGTGTAGGAGGCCGAATCGTCGAGAAATACCGGGGGTTCACAAGTGAAATCGAGCAACAGGTTCGATAGGAACAAGAATCTGTGGTCAACGTTCGAAACAAGGATCACAAAATAATTTTTGTGAAAATATGCTTATCGAGTGATCCAAGTGGAATTGTTTGTTTGATAATTAGCCCGTTGAGCTAATTTCTGCATTGAATTGTGTGATTTAAATTATGCTTAATAGTATGCATGGTGATATACTCAGATAAAAAAGTTATATGAGTTACTAAATGGCATCATATCGTGTTTCCATATGCACGGGGTAGCCTAGAAATTCAGGTGAGTGCATGACATGGAAAATTTGAAAGAAAAACGAACGTTTTTGAAAGGAATTTACAGATGAATTTCTCGAGAATGGCTGGGAGACTCATCCAATGTATCATTTCCTGGATAAAATTCATGACCTTCTAAGGTTCTCTAACACATTCGCCTCGAAATAGTCCCATATTTTTACCGATACTTCTAGAGTATAGTTTCAAAACAACAAGAATTGTTTTGAAAGATGTTTTCTCATACATGGCTTAGGTAGTGAGGGAGTCATGAGGTCGCAGATGAGTTGATCATGTAGACATTCAAGTAGGATCATGTATTCGCTTGAATGTGTGGTTACTTTCTGGAGCATTGTGAAGGTGCACTTAGGTTGAGAGTAGCCCACTTAGGGAGATTCCACTACTGAGCATTAGCTCACCCGCGAGGGATATTATATTTGGCTGTGTATGTGGATGGCGAGGGCTCGCCTTAGAGGATTGAGGATAGAAGAAAGTCGGGTTTGTATTGTTGATGATATATACATGTATTGAAATGTCTAATTTTAATATATGTATTGTATAAGAGTGAAAGATATTTGTAAATTTTGTAACTATTTGGTTTTATAGTTTGATTCTGCAGTTAGTATGTATTATGAGTATCGTTGGGCCCGGCAATATTACTCATGTGATCGATATATTGCACCTTCGGGATGCATATGCAGTTTTGTGATGAAAAGTGTAGCCCTCAGACAAAGGAGGCTCACGACATGAGAAATGCTCGGGTCACTCGACATTCACTAGTGTTTCATATCGACGTAGTCAACGACCCTCAGTTTGGGCGCCACATCAATTTTTACACTTTCTGCTTCATGTATGAGAAAACATCTTTTCAAAACAATTCAAGGTTTTCGAACTATGCAAATGGCATCTGTGAAAATATGGGATTCACCCTCCGAGGCGAATGTGTCAGAGAACCTTCCGAATTACCAGTGGTCCTCATCCCCAAATGATCCGTCTGACCGCCTCCCAATCCCATTCTCCTGAATTCATCCTCGTGGAAATTCCTTCCAAAAACGTTTTCATTTTCTTTCACTCATGTCATGCACTCACCTAATTTCTAGGCTACCCCAATGCATATGAAATGCATTATGCCATTTCACACAATATATATACAACAATGCAATTATACCGTCATGCATATATTTACATAATTTAAATCACACAAACATGTTATGCAATTTCACAATACATTTCACCAAAATTAGCTCACATGGGCTAATTTAACAACCACGAGCAATTTGATTTGAATTACTCAACCAACACATTTGTCTCACAAAATTTATTTCGTGAACACTATTCACGTGAACAAGAAACTCCCCAAGTTACCGCTTCACGCTAATACCAACACGTTCCACTTGTGAAAACCCGAAAACCATGGCTATTTCCGCCCATACACATCAAAACATGATTTAATGCACAAATCATGGCCATTAACGAGCCCAAACAGTCCGCGGACTGTCACGACCGCACCAACAGTCGATATCTACACCGTCCTAAGTGGGACCGATCAAATGACCGTTCAAGGCCTCAAACCAACTGAAACATCCACAAAGTACTTAAATAAGGGGTAAAACAAGTAGGATAAAACCCCTACCTCACGGAGTTTGTCAAAACTTCTTAAAATCTGTTCACGCTAGCCTCACCGCCAGAGCTACTTTCCTTCTTGTCCCGACGAATCTGACGCCGGATTGTCTAAAATCTAGAGAGAAGTGGCCTTCTCTCTAGAAAAATCAAATCTCGCCAGATCTCCTCCCTTCCCACGCTATTCCTTTGGCTCTAAAGAAGAAGACAACATTGTTGGCTATTTTGTCTTTTTCCATTAAACTTTCAAAAATGCCAATCATGTCCCTAAGCTTGGACTTTGACACGTGGCACGATCATGGCCGTTCGTTTCCATCAATTCTCTACTCATGCAACATGTGTCACATGAGTACATGTTATATGTGACTTTTGTCACATCAAATACTTTACTTCGCACCATACTCTAAGTGGTTCGAAAAACGGTAAATCCCGACCGGCTCTAATTCGACGAAATTTGACTGAAAGTCTAGGATTTCGCGAGATCATTCCAACTGGAAACTGCTTCATCTTCCGAGATCTAGAAAATTTCGGGTTTTGACCGAAATTACGATTTTGCCATTTTTCCCGAAATTGGAATTTTCTCGGGTCTTACAGATCATGCTTTCAACTTGTCTTCTTTACTTTTTTTTTCTTTGGTTAGAATTGTTTTCTCGAACTTCCGTGTTCTCCTGTTTGTCTCTATCATTTTTTTTCTCTCACAAGTAAGTATCTTTTTTATATTTTTTTTTATAATTGACAATAGTATAAATATTAATCTATTGAAAAATTTATTTTCAATTGAAGATTTTTATATATGTTTTTTTAAATTATTTTAAAAAATTAATATGAGTTTATTTTGTATTTGTTGATCCCTTTAGATTGAACATTAAGGTCTACTTTCAATTTTAATTTTTATAATCAATTTAGTGTTCTTTTGTTTGTTTAATTATGAACTTTTAATCAAATATAGGTTAGAATCTGATATTGAGTTTCTAGATTTCAAAATGACCAGTGCATTGTCTTCACCCTTCTCTTATTAATTAGCCTTTAATTACTCATGCTTACAGTTTTGAACAAATGCCTTAAATTAAAATAACGATCTTAGGTCTTCATTGTAATCTCATCTTAGAAGATTATGATCAAAGGAGTGAAATTCACATCTAAGAAAATTATGCTCCCATTAGATAAATACCTTATATAATTATAATAGTCAAAGCATTAGTTATAAAAAATCTCAGACCTAATTGGATATTGGATATGTTTCATATTCAATCAAAATGTGCTGAGTAAGATTGGAACATGAAAGTTGTGATACTTACAATAAATTGTTTGGGATAAAATGGGTAACTCACCATCTTGCCTTGAGATTTTTTTTTTCTTTAAGTCAACAGGCCTATTTAAGAACTAGTAGTGGGATATTTTATAATATTTTATTATGCATGTGTGACACCCCAACCAACTGCTGACTACCCGTCAACCCGCGGAATATCAGGAATGTTCGTGACCGACATTTTTTACTTAAAATCTGATTGCAGTCTCCTTTGTAATTTTGTGAGCCTTACCAAATACAAAACTTGTCTAAAACTCCAGGTATCCTTCATCCTAAACAAAGGTAATATAGTCCAATATATATATCCAATACGCCACTGGGGCCTATAAACAATAATTAATATGCATACCAACTATAATCCAACTATATATCCATAGTTACAAGAGTTACAATTATTTTTACTTCTCAAACAATACATATTAAACTTAAAGAGTTTTAATACGTAAAAACCACCAAAGCCACATTCCGGCTTTCTAGAACTCAGCCTCTAGATCGAACTGGTTTCCTCGCACGCCCCGCAATCAGAAAAGTGATCCTACGACTCAGGGTGAGCTAATGCTCAGTAGGAGAATCGCCTATGGGCTTACTCACCTAAGTGCAGTGCAATGTTACAATTCTAATAATATCTGCCAGCGTATTGATCCTACTTGAATGCTCCAGCATGACCAACTCGCATCCCGAGTCCTCATCGATCTCTCTCAGCCACTCGCCAAGCCTCGTATGAGAATTCATTGTTTGCCAGTTTCAGGACAACCCTCCGATGAGTATATATCACTGGGCTGTCCACGATTGATATTATTTGTTTGTGACTCATCCATGAATATCAATCAACATTGATATTTTTAATTTCCAATTACCTTTCGAATAATTAATATTTTTAGACAACTCCTTCCAACCATTTTCTAGACTGGCTTTCATGCACTAACCCTATAATCCTAGGATGTTCAGTATACAATTTATGTATGCCATCGAATACAATATTCACATGCAAATATGTAAACATGCACATATTCACACACATCCAATCACAATCATGTTATAATTATCCTTTCAAACATCAAAATTAAATTACATTACTATCGATCAAACACGAGCAATGAATTTAAATCACTCGGCCAAACACATATTACAAAATATATTTGAGAATATTCATTTCTGAATAGTGAAACCCTGCTATCATTCCTAAAAATCACAAAACATCTGGTCACTTGGGTGAACCGGTTTCCGCCATTCCCTACTTTTCAGCACTGCCATAGATTTTAATGTACATCCAAACATTTCAATACAAAGCAAAGCCTACCTAAATTTTCTCGACTGCCACCCGATGATAGAAAAATCCCGTACTCTAACCTTCGGGCCCCAAGCTGGGGGATCGATCGACGGCCCTCACGGCCTCTATCTAACCCAAAACATTCAAAGTACTTAAATGAGAATGAAACTCAAGTAGGAGTACCTCAAGGAGTTTGAGGAAACCCTAAATTCAAGACCCACGCGTTCTCCGCTGCAGAGCGCCTTCCTTCTGCCCCGAAGAATGCTGACGGCCGGATCGCTGCATTTCTAGAGAGAAGTTCTTCTCTCTCTAAAATCCTCAAAACGCAGCTCACTGTAAAAAAACTGCCTCCACTGCTCTTTTGCCTGTTTTAATTTCTGGGGGAAGAACACTATTCACTTGTCCTTTAATGCCCTTTAATCAAATTAAACTACCTAATTTCCTTTCTTCTCCACAGATTCAAGACTATCTCGGGCCAACCATTTCATCATTTCTACTTTGCTACCACTTATGGTACATGAGTACTTGTTATATGACTTTCATCGTGATCAAAATCGCTTTACACTCCGAACGCTGATAGTCGTGCAAACTCGACTGCCTCTTTATTACAAATTTTACGTATAACTAGATTTTTTGAGACGATTCCAACGGTGAAATCTGTTTAGTCATCTGAGATCTAGAGAATAAATTACGGATTTTTTTAGCTGAAATTTCAATTTTTATAATCGAAATTACGATTGGGTTCTTATTCTGATAATCTAAATTTCTCAAAGTCTTACATTCTCTCTTCCTTAAAGGAATTTCTCGCCCCGAAATTCTGACAATTATAACTATCATACGCTGTATGCAACGGTATTCTACCATGTATGCAAACAATTATTTAAATCTTAAACTACTAAACCACATACCTTCATCTCCAAATGAAGGGGATAGGTGGTTCGCATCGTGTCTCGTCCACGTGACCTCTACCCATAAGGCTCAGTACCCTTACTAGCCTCATGGTCTTGCATCGCAAAACTTGATCACGGCTATCAATAATGCACACTGGTCCCTCCTCGAAGGTCCCATCCGTGTCAACCTCAATCTGTCCCCAATCCACCACATGAGCTGGATCTGGAGTATATTTTTGGAGCATGGAGACGTGAAACACCGTGGACACCGACATGCTTCAAGCAGAATAGCAACCAGACGCACCTACTCACCCTCTCGACCCGAAAGGTCCAATAAACCCCTGGCGATACCATTACGCTGGGTTTAACCCGACCACTCCTCTTAGGCATCACCTTCAAGAAGACGCGATCCCCAACCTCGAACTTTTAAGGGGTCGACGCCGACATCCGCATAGCTCTTCCGCCTGGCCTGAGCCGTGAGAAGACGTCACGTATCAAGCTCACCTTCCTGAGAAAACTTCTAATCGACGTAACCAGTTGATGGAGCCTCCCAATTCCTCCTGGCCCAACATAATCTGATCACATGGCCTCCCATACAATGCCTCATATGGTGCCATCTGAGATCATCGATAACTATCGTTGTAAAGCGACTTCATTAAGGGAAAATGCCCTCCTAGCTACCTTATGATCCAAGACGATGCTCGCAGATCCTCTAACACCGTGATACCCTCTTAGACTCCGTCCATCTCGTTCGGTGGTGGAACGGCCGCATTCCATGGTCACCCAGCCCATACCTCTGAAACTCTTCCCAAAAGGGCTGTAAACCTCGTCCTCATCGATACTATGGATACCGGTACCCCATGTAGCCGGACCATCTCTCGAATATACAACCGGTAGAATCTCCAAGGCGAAGGTCATCCGTGACCGCTAGAAAATGTGTCGACTTTGTGAGCCTGGCCCACTATCACCCATACCGCTGGCCATGCTTCGCCGCGGTCCGCGGGCAAGCGGGTCACAAGTCCATCGCGACGTGCTCCCACTTCCACTCCACCCACCCACGTATCGGCAAACTACCGGGCTTCCGTGCCGCTTAACCCGGGCCGACACGCGGAGACCGTCGAACAAAGTCCTCACGCATCTCTTCATCCCATCTAACAAGATCGCGACGAAGATTTCGTACACTGCACCCGATGCACAGAATCGAGAGCGTTGAAACTCCTCGATAATCTCCTTTCTCTCAATCCGCCAATCGGGAACCACTACCCGCCCCTATATCGAAGACTCATCACGTGAATGGTCCACTCGTCACCCGTATTCGATCGCATCTGGCCCCGATGGGATACTCATTCGCCCCGCCATCAAATCGACCACTTACTCACAGAGACGGTAGCCACTAAACTCCCCTAAGGTAATTCCCCGAAATGTCACATCAGAGCCCAACCGTCCACGCCTCGAGCATCCGGCCACTCCCAGAAGCCATACAAGCTAACGCTTCCTCGCGGATCTCGACCGAGTGCATCAACACCACATTTGCCTTACCAGATGGTAATGCAAAGTGAAGTCGCATCCTCTGTGAACTCCATCCATCTCGCGTTATCTCATGTCGAGGTCCCGTCGCGTGAAAATATACTTCGTGACTTTATATCTCGACTACACCTCGAACTCCTCGCCATATAAGCAGTGACGCCAAATCTTCAAGGCGAAGACTACGGCCTAACTCCATGTCGCAGGGGTACTTCAGTCAGTGATTCTTCAACCGACGGAACCATAAGCTACCTCCCGCACGCACAAACACATCCCATCCGCTTCAGGCATCACAACATATCAGGTACCCCGCCCGTCTGGACTATCGTGATGGGAGCCAAAGTAAATCCCTTCAACTCCCGAATGCCTCAGACGGCCATCCCACTCAACCACCTCCTTCCAGGTCAACCTAGCTGGTGTCAGCCACCGAGAAATCCCCATGAATCTTCGATAATACCCGGCCAATCCCAAGAAACTACGTATTCAAAATCGACTTTGGCCTCTTCCCGAGGAAACTACGTATCTCGAAAATCGACTTTGGCTCTCCCAGCTCATCACCGCCTCGACCTTCTGCGGGTCAGGCGACACTCCCCGATGCGATACCACGTGTCCAAAAATCTCACCTCAGTAAGCAAGAACTCGCACTTACTGAACTTGGCGTACAGCTGGTGGTCTCTCAACAACTGTAAAACGATCCTTAAGTGATACTCATGCTCCCACTCTGACTAGGAGTAGATCAAAATGTCATCCACGAAGACTACGACAAACTGATCTAAATAGGGTTGGAATATCCTATGCATGAGATCCGTAGATGCGCTAGGCGCGTATTCGTGGTCGAAGAGGCATCACTTGAAGTGAACTCAAAGTGCGAATGCTTAGCGTCCTAAATATTTGTCTTAGGATATCATCCTAACCCTCAGTGATGGTAACCGGTCACGAATCTATCTTGGAATAGACTGCGCTCCTCTCAAGCGATCAGCAAATCGCTCGATCCTCGGTAATGGGTACCGATTCTTGATCGTAACCCTATTCAACTGTCTATAGTCAATGCACAGTCGAAGGGTCTTGTCCTTCTTCTTCGCAAACAAAACTGGAGCGCCCCATGGTGAAGTGCTAGGTCTAATAAACCCCTTGTCCGGTAGCTCCTTATGTTTGGACTACGAGTTCTTGCAACTCGGCCCGATTGCATCCTATGCGGAGTCATGAGATGGGTGAAATACCGAGGTGTAACTTCGTCTGCAGGAAGTCTACATCCCGATGTGGAGGTGAATCCCGGTGTGCTCATACGGAAAAACATCCACATACTCGCACACTACCGAGGTAGATCTAAGTAGGTCTCTCCTCGATCCTCTAGAGGTAGGCTCGTAATAACCCAGTTAAGCATCTGACACACCAGTTCATTATCTTTGTATGGGGCCAAAATATCATGTTTGTCCCCACTGAGAAATACCCTGCAGTACGATCCTGCGTGTGGCGGTAATCCTCTGCGCTCACAATCGATACTTGACCATGTAAGGCGTCAACCAATCCATCCCGAGGATGACATCGAACTCGACATGTCCGTGATCCTCGGGTCCCACTTGTAAGTAGAGTCCCCAGAGATCTCGATTCACCCAACCTCGACATATCATCCTTATTCTCTCCTAATCCCTAGGGAGACCGCGTCTGGCTCACCTAAGGTCCTCAACCTCTAAGCCCAAACATCTTTCTATGGTCAGGGCTGTCCCAACCATGAAATCCATATCCTGTAGGCGAAGTCCTACAATCCTGGCTCGAATGGACAACTTCAGTCCATTCTCAAATCTCCTAACCTTGGCCAAGACTATGGCCACGTAATCATCAGCAAATCGTGCTAGCTCTGTGAACCTAGTCACATAATCCATCATAGTCATCGCCCCCTGCTTCAGCTCTAGGAACTCCTGAGCTTCCGATCCACATAAAAATGCATTACTATGAGCGGCTCTTGAAATTACGCCATGTCATGGCCTCTAGGTCTCTAGAGGTCCTTGCCCCATTCCACTATATTTTGGGCCTTACCTCTATTTGGGCAGCGGCTAGTCTAATCCGGAGTCGTGTCGGAGGTAATCTCATGGCCTCCCAACACTTTCTCGATCTGTCTGAACCAATGAAGTGCTGTCACCGTAGAATCTCCTCCCTTGAGATGAAGGATGATGCTTCCTAAACCTGCGGGAGGTTACTAGGATCTTCTTGTCTACTGCTATACCGGCTGTGCAATAGCATTCATTTGTAATACTACGAAGGCCTCATCAAAGTCTGTGATCAGAAACATAATGATTGTCGACCGATTGCCCAGGTGGGCGTCCTGCGTCTCGTCCTCACCTCATATCCATCTACCACGATCAACATAGCGGTCATTATACAATGCGGTATCTCCAGGCATAAACCACATTGAAGACCTAATCACACACAAAACCGATTAATATGTAGCCAAGTCCACGCATTTATGAAGCGATGCGGGACAATTTATCCACAAATCTAATCATTTTGATCCGCAAAATTTTATTTTGAAAATTTTATTTTTAAATTTTGTCAAATTTTGTTTGATTTTTGCTTATTTTAGTGTTTAATTTAAAAAAATTTTGAAAAGATACATGATGAGCGGTGTTCATGAATAATGTTCATGAGCGGTCAATGATGACTGAGCAATCTAGAAATTAACTAGGTCGAAAACCACCAAGCCGGTGCCACGAGCACCAAAGCGTGATTGAGCGCAAGCACGCCCGGTCTTGTAGCGGGCTGTGAGTCCTATCGCGGAAGCGCTGTAGGCGTGTCGTGGCCTAACTGCCACCAGTCGTGTCGCGACCTACATGGCCCGTATCGCGGCCTTCGTGTGTGTAGGTGTTCTGCGCCCATCGCGGAGTGTCGTGAGTGCCTCGGCCGTGTCGTAGCGCCTCGGCGGCCAGGTGTCGCGGCTCCTCGGCCGTGCTCATGAAGCCTGCCCGCGGCCGCTGGCTGTGTCGTGGGCTTGGCAGTGCATTGTATCGTGACACAATGCCACGCTAACGCTCTTGTCTTCAGGCGGGCGCGATCCACGATATAATGTTTGTATCGTGACCCCGACACGCCTCCCCCGACCAGTGCTACTTGATACATTGCGGCGCCCGTCTTGCCTCGACTATCACAATACACTAAGCGTGATGACCCTTCCACTGCCAAGCTGAGTTCCAGTCACGATCGATTCATTTGTATCTTGACCACAAACCCACCAGCCTTTCCTAAAATACCATCTAGCCAAGCTATTGCTTTTGTCACAATACACTTAGTGTATTGTGACCTGAAACCCTCTTGACCACTTGAGCTTTAAAATCCACCTGTCTGAGCCACTCTGTTGCAATACAAAATTATTTTCTCACAATATTGTTTAGGCGATAGCCCAACCAGATCTTGCACATTTTTTCTCAATATTTATTATTTGTTCCAGCCACTGGAAATACCCAAAAAAAAAATTACATATACTAATTTTTTTTTCATTTTTTTTTCATTTTCCAATTCCACTTATTTCCGGCCCCTCTTTGGAAAAATTTTGAAAATCCATGTTTGCATATATATATATATATATATATATATATATATATATATATATATATATATATATATATATATATATATATATATATATATATATATATATATATATATTTTTTCATTTCCATAACACCCAAATAAATTTATGGAAATTTATTTCTTTTAATTTCCTTTGTTCAAGTTTACCTTTGTAAACTTCCAAAATATCTAACACCTTAAAATTTTATTAAATTTCTATTTTGTCATCAATAAACCAAATAAATTGATTTCAATTTATTTTCATCTGATTTTAATACCTTTGTAAAACTCCTAAATAAAATTTCCAACACACCTATGTGCTAGTCACTTAAGCACACAAACATTCCACAACACACATAAAACATGGCATACACACCATCATACAATAATTCACCAAATCACACAAAACACATCAACACATGCGTAGTGTCTGGTTTTGTCAGTGATTTTTCTAGGTAATCTCATACCTCGCTCGACATGAACCACTTCAATGGTATGTTCTTATACCTCAAAGACTATGGCCTAAGTGTACCCCACCTTAGCGGTCAGGCGTGCAAACCCTCCCACGAAATCCCTAGCCAGTTACCTCAACGACTAGAAATCCACTAATGAAGCGAAATAGTATTGCTTGTAAGCCTCCTATAAAATTTTTCTTTTAATTTATAACTTAGGATTTGGTAAGTCTGCGACGAGAAAAACCGGCGACATGGCCCAGTTTGCACATAGTCTAATTCAAATCCTGTATACATCAATTTACACTATATCAAACCATGGCAACTGACATACCATCGCGGTCCCATCCACGCTCAAACTATGTACATACATATGTCCCATTATACATATTCAAAGTATGTTCTTACAAAAATATAATTAATTCTGACACTTAAAGCTGATGTCGGGATAAATCCTATTATTAGCTCCGGCGTCTTCAGCGTACTTTTATTACTGGAAAATAGTTTTAAATACAAAATAATAGGCTAAACGAGCTCGTGAGGTATATCTTTTATAAGCAGTTTTTCTTTAGGAAAACATTTCAAACATATAAAACTCTCTTTTACAAATATTTTCGAAGCTTTGCTTTGCTTTCTTTCTTAAAAGTTTCTAAAACTTTTCTTTAGCACTTGCTTTTGTACTTGCTTGCTTTGTTTAGTTTTCTTTAAAAGCTTGTAAAAGTCTTATTTCTTGCTTGTAGAAGTCATTAAACTTCTCATAATTTTCTTTGTTTGCTTGTTACATGCTTTGTTTGAAAAGTTTCTTAAAACCTTTCTCAAACCATTGCTTTAAAAAGTTTCTCAAAACTTTTTCATAAAAATGGGAGCTTGAGCTCAACCACATGCTTTGAAAATAAAACCCACGGGAGCTTGGCTCAGTAGGTAGTTTAAAAATCTAAGCAGGAGCACAGGCTCCAGTTTGCTTTAAAACTCTCAGGAAGCCTTGGCGGCCAAGGAACCAATAGTTGATTTTTTTAAGCAATATCATGCTTATAAACATCAACCAGTAGGCCTATTTTGCTTATCATGCCCTAGTGAACACGGGAACCTATATGTCGAAACCGTGCCGGTGGAAGGACCTTTATCAGCGTCACCTTTTCATTTAGGTGAATATGGTGGAATTGACCTCGTGTCGCCATCACCATACTTAGTTAGAGCTCATAACCTTATACCCACATCGTGCCACGGTCTCCTTTAAATGCATGATGTATGTCCTAAGTTTGCCGCCAGGCAAAACTTCTGATGCATGTATGAAATCCACAACACCACCGTGCACGTACGGGATACCTCGTAGGTTTGCTGCTTAAAACTAGGGAAGGCCTTGTTTTCTAAACTTTCTTTGCCTTGCTTGCTCTTTGTAAAATGGTTTTACACTTTAAAACCATTTGCTTGCTTGCTTGAAAAATGGTTTAATTATTCAAAACCATTTGCTTACTTGCTTGCTTACTTGAAAAATGGTTTAATTATTCAAAACCATTTACTTACTTGCTTGCTTAATTATGGTTTTACAATTTAAAACCAATGCTTGCTTTTCAAAAATGGTTTAACTCAAAACCATTTGCTTATTTCTAATTCATTGCTTGCTTCTTGAAAATGGTTTGCATTCAAAACCATAAAATACCGATTAATAAAGCAATTTGTAATAATAATAATAATAATACACTAGTATTTGGAAAAATGAGTTTAGAACACTCCACATCTTTGCTTGCTTAACTTGAGCAGTTCCACACTTATCAGCCTTTACTTTTAACCTACACTCCAACGAATCGTGACAAGTGTCGCATAATTGCTTATACTTCCTAGACTTAGTCACGCTCTTCATACTATTTTAAAGCTAAGGTGCTAAGGGTTCTATTCAATTTGGAATCACCCGATTTAGACAGAAACTCAGAGATTAAGTCGAAACAACCGGACTACTCTATGTCCCAAGCTGATGCAGGAATTTTCTTGCACATGGCCCCACTTTGAGTGAATTTTGGGCCATAGGATCAAATTTGGCGATTCCTACTGCTTAAGTTTTGTTCTCCTTGAAGTCTATTTACGTAGCCCTTGAATCACTCAAATCGGATAAGAAATGAGGAAGTTATGGCCAAAAATCAGCGGTGCAGGAGCTAAGAACAAGTTGTACCGGTAGAAGCTCAAGTTGTACCGGTAGAACCTGGCCAAAAATGACCAGAATCAAAGTTGTACCGTCTGACTTCAGTGTACCGAGTGAAGACACCGAAATGCCCAGATTTTGTTATTTCTCCCACTTTTGATGCCAATTCCTCCATATAACTTCTATAATTCATAATACCTCAAAAACTAACTTGAAATCATCCACAAAAACAACTCCTGGCATAGCGAGTTGGTGTTTTGGAAACCTCAAAATACAAAACATGGGTGAAAATCCGAGAAACAATTACTAGATTACCAATTCTTTATCAAACATCATATAATTTGATGATTCCAAGTTTCTTTTACATCAATTGGGTTTTTACTCTCATAACCCCAACAAATCAAAGGTTTGTGTGACCTTTACACAAAACCCTGAACCAAAGGAGCATCTCCTTACCAAAGCCTAGAAATCCAATACACTTGATTCTAAGGCAAAGGCATCACGCGATTTTTGAAACACTCTCCTCTTGACCTTATATACTCTTATCTTCTTGCTCTCCTTTCTCCTCTTACAGGTTTGCTAGAACCCAACTTAGGACCAAATAAATTTACACTTTTGTTTCTCCTTTTTGTTATATTTATCATTTCATAATTGAATTGCCTAAATCTCATAAATATTGAAATTCCAACTTTTGAAATTCCTACTATGGCACATCTCTAATTTGTTTCTAATTTTCATATCCATTTGTAATGACCATTGTACCCTTGGTTTAATACCACAATTCCAGGTTCTATAATTTCATTTCATATTTTAGTCTCAAAATATTTAGTGTGACACTTAGTACTCTTATACACCCTACGGTGTCATGTCTTGTAGACTCTCTCGGAGCGGGGTGTTCTGAAATCCTCCCTCCTTAGGGAACATTTCGTCCTCGAAATAGACACTAAAACTCCAAACAAAAGGAAAGGAACATACCTTATCCGGAGAATAAGTGAGAGATGCGATAGGCGCGTATGGGACTGCGGCTCCCAGTATTTGCCTCCACTACCATGATTCTTCATGCAGACTTTAACTAATGGAATAACTTTGCTTCTCAACACCTGTTCCTTGATCTACAATGCACTTGGTATCTCCTCATAAGTCAAATTCTCCTTTAAGCGCCTTAGTTGCTCTCTCAATACACATGTGAAGGATCAGGATATATTTCCTCGACATTGATACATGGAAAGTATCATGAATCCCTTGACAACTCTGGGGGTAACTTCAATGCGTAAGCTCTTGGCCTTTGCTCACGATCTCATAAGGTCAATACCTCGGACTAAGCTTGCCTCGTTTCCCCGAATCTCAACACACCTTTCCAAGGTGAAATCTTCAAAGACTTTATCACCTATTTCAAGCTTTGCCCAAAGTCTCTCGACGGTTGTCCGCATGGCTTTTGTCTATCTCTTGCTATCTTTAAGTTGCTCGCGAACAACTTTCACTTTCTACGGAAGTGATGCGTACTAGTTCGGGGCCTACTAGTCTTCTCACCAACCTCATCCCGACATCTTTGGGTCCTACATTTTCTGCCATAAACGCCTCAAAGGAGCCATATCTATGCGAAGCGATGGCTATTGTTGTAGGCAAACTCCGATAATTAAGTGGAGTGTCCCAATTTCCTTGAATTCCATTACTGGCTCTCAGCATATCCTCTAACGTCTGAATAGTCCTCTATGACTGGCCATCCGTCTGAGGATGAAATGCGTGTTAACTAAAATGTGGCGGAAGTCCCTACTTATTTGTTTGTAAACTAGGCTAAAACCTAGATGTGAACTTTGGGGTCTCGATCGACAAATATCGACCTTTGGAACCCATGAAGTCTTACATCTCATCCACATACAACTTGGCCAGCTTTTCTAAAGAATCCTCAACATTAGCGGTAGAAATGAGCGGACTTTGGTGTCGATCTCACTATCACCCATATCGCATCATGTTGCCTCTGAGTCGAGTGGAAGACATCCTGAAAATCCATAAGTAATCTTTTCCCATTCCACCTTTGAAATAGGGGAGTAGCGCTATCTTCGGGCCTGCACGTGCTCTGCCTTCCTGGCGACGGGTTAGGCACACGGAAAGCGAAATTTCGCTATCTTTCTTCATCCCATTCCACGGTAATGTTCTTTGAAGTTACGTACATCTTAGTACTTGCTGGATGCATAGCATACCTTGGATAGATATTGCTTCTTCCATGATGTCTTTCTTGATTCGCCATACCCTACGCACACATTCTCGACCTTTCACTATCATGCCATCATCCACGATTTGAGAACTGCGCTTTCTTTCCGCTTTTCTATCTCTTCTTTAAAGCAATCATCATGGATCTGGCGCCTGTAGAATGCAGTCAGCTGAATGTCCCAACATGAAATGTGGCTAACAAGGCTCGAGTCCTCAACCTCCAATATCACCGTAGCTCTCGGATCCACGATAGTGGAAGATAAGCACGATCTCATGTGAGACAAAAGAACTCTCTGATCGCCTACTCAAGGCATCTGCTCGACATTAGCTTTCTGGATGGTACTCGATAAATCTGATCGTAGTCATGTCTGACTCAAATGTCTTCTTTGCCTCAGGTTTAACTCTTTTGGTGAAAATATATTGAAGACACATGATGTAAAGATCTCTGAGAACACCATATAAATAATGTCTCCATATTTCGGTGCAAACCACATTTAGCTGAAGCTCTAAGTCATGTGTGAGTGCTTCTCCTCATGCTTCTTTAGGTAAATGCAGGGCATATGCAATCACCACATCATTTGCATTAGAAACACAACCAAGGCCTTGCACAGGCTTATCGCTATAAACTACAAATCCATCTTTTCCATTAAGTAAGCTAAAGCGGAAATTTGAAGTCAATCTATTTTTCAAGCTCCTCAAAACTCGTTGAGGCTTCTACCCGATCATGCTTAACATCTTTCCTTGTCGGTTTGAGTCGGTGGAACAGCATCTTGGAGAACCCCTCGACAAGAAGCTTCACATGTCTACTGCTAAACCAAGGAAACCCGGCCTCTGACACATTCTTTGAGTGGTTTCAATTTACCCTTTGTATTTTACAGGGATCCACACTCCCACCCCTCTGTGAAATTACATGACGGAATGCCACCTTGTCGAGGCAGCGACGCTTCTTCGACTTGGCATATAAGCTGTCTCTCCGCCCAGGGTTGTAATACAATCACGGTGCTGCGAATGTTCCTCACAGGCTACAGATACACTAGATATCATCAATAAAAACTATGAACCTATCCGGATCACGGTACGGAATACCGGTTCATCAAATCCATGCGACTACTTAGGAGCATTAGTGAACAAATGGCATCACGGAAACTCATAATGCCCGTAGCGTGTCCTGAATGTTGTCTTAGGTACATCGCTCCTGAACTCTCAAACATTGATATCCCGACCTCAAGTCTATCTTGGGTATCTTTCGAGATCCTTGGAGTTGATCAAATAACTCATCAATCTAAGTGGATGCGATTGCGGATGTTAACTCTGTTCGATTGCCTGTAATCTATACCTGGCCGCAAACTCCATCTTTCTTTTCACGAAGAAGGCTGGAGCTCCCATGGGGACATGCTCGTCTAATAAATCCCCTTACTCAACAATTCCTCACAGCTGAGCTTTAAGCTCCCTTAACTGCGAGAGCCATCTATGGGAGGAATGGAAATGGGCTTTCGATCCACGGAGATCAAATCAGTAATTGAACTCCACCTCTCTTTCTGGAGGTAAACCTGCAATATCATCCGGGAACACATCTGGGAACTCTCTAACAATTGAAATCTCATCTAATATAGTCCCCTCCTTCCCTGTCTCCACCACATAAGCTAGATAACCCTGACAACCTTTATCGACATTTTTAAATGCTTTGTCATGGCGGAGATCATACGGGAAGATAACTCTACGTAATCCTGCAGACACACCTCCAACTTCCCACTGGCCTGGCCGACTTTACTTCCTTTTTTATAACAATCCTAGCACGTGGCTCTATAAGCAGACAGGCCAATCCATGCCGAGAACCACATCAAGTCCCTCATATCTAAAACTTCTGAGATCCATTTTGGGAACTCCACGTCCCTCGATCGGAACTGCATCTCGGCTACTGCGTGCACGAGTAATGGATCTCCAGCTGGAAGGGAAACTCTCATACGACCCTCTAATGATTGGGTCTCTATCTGGAAACGATCTAAGAATGGCTTGGATGCAAATGAATGCGTAGCTCCTGGGTCCACTAAGGTATATCGTATGCTCAAGAATAGAAATAATACCGGTGACCACATCTGGAGGCTGCGTCGCATGCTGTGAGTCTGACATATACTACGGCTGAGTGCGGGGCTACGTGCGTATCCACTGGGGCCCTACCTCTACCTCTACCACGACCGCCTCTACCTGCGGCTGTGTTGGCCCCTCTGCTTGGGAAACCTCTCCCGTCGACTTTGTGTGCTCATCTCTGTGCGGGGTAGCTAGGCGTGCTTGATGTCTCCTGTCAGTGAGGACCTCCACAATAAAATGGCCTTCTTGGCCTGATGGAAACACCTCATCTTGAGATCTGCCTCCCCATGGTGCTTAAGCCGACACATATGACAAAGGGAGGAATGCTGCAGGTGCCCTTTGCTGGCAAAGGGAGCCTCGCGATCCACGATAGAGATAGCTCTCGACTGCACCTCGGCCTCTGTAACCTCTTGCCCTTGTTCTTAACTGCGCTATCTTTGTCATAAGCTTTGTTGGGGCGTGCTGGTGCACTCCTCTTGCCTCTTGCTCACGCTTTGATACATTGCTGTAGTGCTTTGCTCAACTCGGAGCGGCCTCAACTAGAGTCCCAATCTAGTCTACGGGACCCGCGATAAATGCGCACCGATTTAGTGCTTGTAGTCACGATAAAAACCTCTTGCATTTCGGGACTTCATACGCTGATTGGCATGGAACCAATCCTAACTTCGTTCCGAGAACTTCTTCTCATACTCGGATACTGACATGTTCTTCTGTTCTAACTTGAAGAACTCCTCAATTTTTGAATCCTTGTGACTTTGAGGAAAGAATCGGTCAGTGAATTCTTGTTGAAATTGGTCCCATGCTATTCCGTGAGGATACCTGCTCTCGGCATCCAGCGTCTTTATACAGTGTATGAGAAGAGCGGAAAACAGTTTCTTTGCTCATCGATTACGGCCCATAACTCCATAAATCTTATTTATAGGTCTAGCCATAACCGGTGCATACGGATCTGCTGCCGTCATATGGCTTGGCGCCGATTCATGCTCTCTCTGAATTGACCTCTAGGTTCTTGTGGCCTACCACAGGTAGTGGTGAGTTGCGGCCTTTATGGGTGCTATTGCTACTATACGTGCAATACGTGCCACTTGCTGCGCGTAACCATTCTGGCATTTGGGCTCATACGGTGGCGCGAGATGGTCGGCTTGACACTGCTGGCACGGAGGTTGATTCATAGATGCGGTAGTGGAACCTACTGCGTGCTCATCCCTCGCAGGTACATCAGGACGCTCAGAAATTGTTGGAACTACTCTCCTAGGACTGTAATTACCAAAAATATCAACTGTTTAATACTTTGAATCACTTGATATGTATGTACTCTAAGTTGGAACATGCATGGTTGCAGTGCCAATAACACGATGCCGCTTGCGTGGTATCATCTTTTACTGACTTATTGACACTCGATCACGACGGCGATCACAGAAACACCGCTATCCCAACGAGATTAGAACCCCGTGAAGCCGGCCGTATTGCTTGCTTAAACCCTATAAAATTTTTCTTTAATTTATAACTTAGGATTTGGTAAAATCTTAGCAAATGAAAACTTAGGGTAAAGATGACGGCCGCACATAGTCTAATTCCAAACTCAGATATCCAATTTACACTATATCCAAAATATGGCAAACCAAAGATACCATCACATTCCCATCACACTAAAACCATGTACATACATATGTCCCATTATACATATTCAAAGTATGTTCTTACAAAATATAATTAATTCAAGACTTAAACTCGATGTCGACAAATCCTATTGTGCTCCAAATTGCCTATGACTACACTGAAAAATAGTTTTTAAAATACAAAAATAATGAGCTAAACGAGCTCGCTGAGTGTATGCTTTTATAAACGGTTTTTCTTTCTCCTCGAAAACATTTCAAACATGTAAAACTCTTTTACAACATTTCCCGTAGTTTTTGCTTTGCTTTCTTTCGCTAAAAGTTTCTAAAACTTTTCGCTTGCTTGCTTTTGTACTTGCTTGCTTTGTTTCGCTTTTTCTTAAAAGCTTGTAAAAGTCTTATTTCTTGCTTCGCTTAGAAGTCTATTAAACTTCTCATAATTTTTCTTGTTTGTTTGTTCTCATTTTGTTTGAAAAGTTTCTAAAACCTTTCTCAAACTATTGCTTTTAAAAGTTTCTCAAAACTTTTTCATAAAAATGGGAGCTGGGGCTCAACCGCATGCTTTGAAAATAAAACCCACGAGAGCTTGGCTCAACCGATCGTTTTGAAATCTAAACGGGAGCCTGGGCTCAACCGTTTGCTTTAAAACTCTCCGAAAGCCTTGGCGACCGGGAACCAATGGTTGATTTTTCAAAACAGCGTATCATGCTTATAAAACATCAACCAATGGAGGCCTATTTTTTCTTATCATGCCCTAGTGAACACGGGAACCTATGCTCAACGTGGCCGGTGAGTGCTTATCTCGCGCCACCCTTTTCATTTTCCTATGAATATGGTGGAATTGACCTCGTGTCGCCATCACCATACTTAGTTAGAGCTCATAACCTTATATACCCCTCGCACGTGCCACTCGCCTCCTTTAAATGCATGACAGAACCTGGAGCTCTGTCACCAGCAAAACTACAATGCATGTATGAAACTTCTAACACCACCGCACGCGCACGGGATACCTCTGACCGGTTTGCTTGCTTAAAACTAGGGAAGGCCTTGTTTTCACAAACTTTCTTTACTTGCTTGCTTGCTTGCTCTTTGTAAAATGGTTTTACACTTTGAAACCATTTGCTTGCTTGCTTGCTTGAAAAATGGTTTAATTATTCAAAACCATTTGCTTACTTGCTTTCTTACTTGAAAAATGGTTTTTAATTATTCAAACCATTTACTTACTTGCTTGCTTGCTTAATTATGGTTTTACAATTCTAAAACCAATGCTTGCTTTTTCAAAATGGTTTAACCCAAAACCATTTGCTTGCTTTTTAATTCTCATTGTTTCAGCCTGAAAATGGTTTGCATTCAAAACCATAAAATACCAGTGTAAAGCAATTTGTAATAATAATAATAATAATACACTAGTATTTGGAAAAATGAGTTTAGAACACTCACATCTTTGCTTGCTTAACTTGAGCACCGTTCCACACTTATCCCGCCTTTACTTTTAACCTACACTCCAACGAATACGACGACAAATTAATCGCATAATTTAACATACTTCCTAGACTTAGTCACGCTCTTCATACTATTTTAAAGCTACAAAGGCTGTTTCCATTCCAACCTAATCACCCACCGGAGCAATCAACTCAAGTTACGTCCGAAACAACCCTGACTACTCTATGTCCCAAGCCGATGGAGAATTTTTTCTTAGTACGCGGCCCCACTTTGAGTGAATTTTAAATACTTAGGATCAGAATTTGGCGATTCCTACTTAAGTTTTGTTCTCCTGAAGTCTATTTTACGTAGCCACTCTGAATCACTCAAATCGATAAGAAATGAGGAAGTTATGGCCAAAATACGAAAACTAGTCGAAACAGGAAAACCAGAACAAGTTGTACCGGTAGAAGCTCAAGTCAGACTCTGGCAGTAACTTGGCCAAAAATGACCGTAATCAGTGCTGTACCGGTACAACTCTCAATTGTACCGGCAGAAGACACCAAATGCCCGCATTTTGCTATTTCTCCCACTTTACGCCAATCCACTCCATATAACTTCTATAACTATACTACCTCAAAACTAACTTGAAATCATCTAAAATTAAACTCCACAACATGTGAGCTTGGTGTTTTGGAACCTCAAAATACAAAACCCAGGTGAAAATCCAGAACACTACCTAAGGTCCACTCAATTCTTTATCAAACATCATATAATTTGATGATTCCAAGTTTCTTTTACATCAATTGGGGTTTTACTCTCATAACCCCAACAAATCAAAGGTTTGTGTGACCTTACACAAAACCTAGACCAAAGGAGCATCAATTCTCCTTACCAAAGCCCTAGAAATCCAATACACTTGATTCTAAGACAAAGGCATACCTGATTTTTGAACCTCTCCTCTTCCTTTCTTCCTCCCCTCTCTTCCTCTTCTTGCCTCCCTTTCTCCTCTTACGGGTTTGCTAGGGCAAACTTGGGACCAAATAAATTTTGCTTTTGTTTCTCCTTTTTGTTATATTTTATCATTTCCTTAATTGCAAATTTGCCCTCATCTCTTAAATATTGAAATTCCAACTTTTGAAATTCCTACTATGGCACATCTCTAATTTGTTTCTACTTTTCATATCTATTTCTGCTTAATGACCATTGTACTTTGGTTTAATACCACACCCGGGTTCTATACTTCATTTCATATTTGGCCTAAAATATTTCACGCGACACTTTGGTGATTTTATACACCCTACAAAGGTCATGTAATCAGACTCCTCTCTTGACGGGGTATTACACTAAGCCCAATTCCCCTCAAGCCCTAGGTAGCCATATACCTAGGCTCGATAATTAAACCCGTGACGCCCCAAATCTCGGGGTCCGCACCACCCACAACCAATGAATACTCGCAACGCCGGGTGACCCGACATTTTTCACGAAAATCGGGCAGAGTCTCCTTTGTACGGGGAGCTCTACCAAAATACAAAACTTGTCTAAAACCTGCATATCCTGTCCCAAACAGTGCAATATAGTCTAATATATATATCCAATATGGCCACTTAGGCCCATAAACAATACTCAATATGCATACCAACTATGAATCCAACTATATATCCTATAGTTACAAGAGTTACAATATTTTCACTCTTAAACAATACATATAGTCTAAAACCCTGAAGACTCTCACATGTAAAAACCACCAGCCACATCTCGGGCTTTCTTTCTAGAACTCAGCCTCTAGGACGAGCCGCCTCCTCTCAGCTCCCGCACCAGCAGTGATCCATGACGGCTGAGCTAATGCTCGCAGAGAATCGCCCTAAGGGCCACTCACCACCTAAGTGCAAAGGTAATGTTCCTATTTAAACACACATTCAAGCAAATGCATGATCCTACTTGAATGTCTACATGACCAACTCAGATCCCGAGTCCTCACCGACTCTCTCACACTCGCCTAAGCCTCGTATGAGAATTATTGTTTTGTTAGTTTGTGGACAACCCTCCGATGAGTATATATATATCAATTGGGCCGCTCCGACGATTGATATATTATTTGTTTGTAGCCTACCCTCCGATGAATATCAATTGGGCCGCTCCGACGATTGATATTTTTAATTTGGACTACCCTCCGATAATTAATATTTTTAGACAACCCTCCGAACCATTTTCTCTAGACTCCTGCCTCATGCACTAACTCCTATAACTTAGGATGTTCCAAAGGCATATGGAATGCATGTATGCCATTTCCAATACAAATTTCTATTCACATGCAAATATGTAAACATGCACATATTCACATAATATCCAATCACACAATCATGCTATGTAATTATCCTTTTCAAACATCAAAATTAGCTCGCCAAGCATGATCAAACACGAGCAATTTAATTTAAATCACTCGGCCAAACACATATTTTCACAAAAATATATTTTGAGAACACTATTTCAGGAATAGTGAAACCCTCGTTTACTATTCCCGGAAAAATCACAAAACATCGGTTCACTTAGTGAGCCCGGGTTTCACGGCCATTCCCGGCCTTTTTCATATCAAGCATAGATTTTAATGCACAATTCAAACATTTAATGCGCCTACCTAAATTTTCTGGATCGCCACGGATGATAGAAAAATCCCAAAAATTTGGACTAGCCGGGTCCCAAGTTTTGGGACTGATCGACGGCCCTCACGGCCCTTGCATTCCAACTCCAAACATTCGTAAAGTACTTAAATGGGAATGAAACTCAAGTAGGGAGAAACTCCCACCTCAAGGAGTTCAGGAAACTCCCCAACCGCATTTCACGCAAGCCCTCCGCGGAGCGCCTTTCCTTCTATCCTAAGACTGCCGACGATCGGATCGCGCGTATTTCTAGAGAGAAGTTCTCTCTCTCTCTCTAAAACTCTCTCAAAACGCAGCTCACTGTAGAAAAAACTGCACTCCCACGTCTTGGCTCATGTTTTAATTGGGGAAGAACACTATTCACTTGTCCTTTAATGCCCTTTAATCAAATTAAATCAATTAATTTCCTTCTTTCTCCAGTTTTGACATTCGCACCATCTCGCCGGGCCCATTTCCATCATTTCTACTCAGTACCAATTTATGGTACATGAGTACTTGTTATATGCGACTTTCTGCCAGATCAAAATCGTTTTATTAAAGACCGAAACGCGATGCCTCGAAAAACGTGCAAACTCCGACTGTCTCGGAATATTACAAAATTTTACGTGCTAACTAGATTTTTCGAGACGATTCCAACGGTGAAATCTTTTTTGTCATTTGAGATCTAGAGAATAAATTACGGATTTTTTTAGCTGAAATTTCAATTTTGTAATCGAAATTACAATTTTGCCCTTATTCCATAATTTGGAATTTCTCGGGTCTTATAGCATGTGGAGAAAAACTTGTTTTAATTATATTTAGAAAATATTAAACTTTATTTATTTTTAAATTAATTTTCAATAATATTTCTAAAAAAATTATTATTTTTACATTATTAATTATTTATATCAACAAATTGATTCCACTTTTACAAAGGCATTAATATTCTTACAAAATATTATTATTCTAAAAAAATCATTTACAATTTTATATTATATAAATTTTTTTATAGAAAATAACAACTCCCCAAACAAGCTTTTGCTTTAAATTTTTTTAAAAGTGTTTTTAAAAGTAATTTGTAATAAAGGTATGTTATAAGATACTAAAAATTATTTTTATTATCTTACTTAAAATTAAAATAAAGATAAAAATTTGATCAAGTTGATAGTTATGTTGTAGTTGGAAAGTGTATTTAAAATTAAATGTTAAAATTATTTTTGGTAAAGATTTGTAGATATCGTTACTGATGTTTTATAAAACAATGTTTGTTTGAAGACTTAAATTATTTTCAATTTAATTTCTATGACTTCAAATATATTTAAAAATAAATATGATAGATAATATTTTACATTTATTCATTTTTAATATTCATATTTAAAAAAAAATATTTCTTAGATAATAAAAATTAAAAAAAAATGATACTTGGGGTTGTGGAACTATTTTTTAAGAATGAAAAATAAATATAATATAATAATATATTAAACTATTTCTTTATTTCATTTATCTTAAATTTATTTAAATTGAGATTTGGATTTATTTGCTTATTTCTTCTTATTTTTAATCTTATTATAGAACAACTATTGTATTTATTTTTATTTTTATTCTTTGCACCATGTTATAAGAGATAAATTTTTTTTAAAGAAATCATATATAATGAACAAGGATTTGATCAATCTTCAATTTCTGGACCCAGTGTTTTTGGAGGGTATTGAATCCTTCTTGAGTTTTGCAAGAAAAAAATCTTCTAAGAAGACAAATTGTTTTGTGTTCGTGCAAAAAATGTGGAAACCAACGTCTTCCATCAACTTATGATGAAGTTAAGTATGATTTAGTCAAATACGGTTTTAATTCAACATACAAAGTTTGGGACTTAAATGGTGAAAATATAATTAATGCAGGTTGTGAGTACTCGCAATTGCAATCTGCTAACATAGTAAGCTGTGTTTGCCTGTACTTAAGAATAGTAGACCTAAGCATGGCCATTGCTCTGACATGAATTAGTAAATGATTATGCTTTATTCCAAGTTAATTAATTCTGTGAAACCCTAGAAAATCCTAAGTTTCTGAAAAATGGTAAAATGGTAATTTCGGTCAAAATCCGGAATTTTTCTGGACCTTGGATGACAAAATGGACTTCACCATTAGAATCGTCTCGTGAAATCTAGCTACCATGTCGAATTTTGTTGAATTTCAAGACAATCGCATTTCACGCTGGCGCATTATATGAGCCAGGTGACACTTTGGCACTTTACGAGCGACTCAGAGGTGCCACGTGTCCCGGCGTAATGGGTCAAACAACGAGTCAAGCTGTGGCTCTCACATGAGATACATGCAGATCATGCCATGGAGAAAATCCATGGTAGATGGATATGGAAGGTAATCCAAATGAGCCAATAAGAGCCGATACGCTAGTTATGAAAGTACTCTCCACTTGACCAACTTAACCCAACCGATTGAGTGGGGGAAAAGAGAGAGAAAAGGAAAAGGAGAGAGAAAAGAGAGGGATTTGGAGAGAGGCTCACCTTCTCTTTAGATTTCCTGATCGGTCCTGCAACTCGGCCAGCAAAGAAAGTAAAGTTGGTCCCCACTACAAGAGCTGCGTACTGGGTATTGGGAGTTTTGAAAAACTCCGGGAGGTAGTTCTTCTCCTACTTTAAGTTATTTTTACTTAAGAGCCATTCAAATGGAACGATGGTGAGGCCGTGAGTGGCCGCTTGATCAATCCCAAAAACTCGTAATCGAATGTCAAATTTTTAAATCGACATTGATCGTCCCGACTAATTTGTGGACTGGAAATGGTCCTTGTATGCTATTGTTGTATGTTATTGATTGGTGTCTAAATAACATGCAAATTGTGTGTTGTTGGTGTGATACTTTGGGCAGCTCCAAGATGGACTGTCGGATTGTGTATTAGCCCATGTGAGCTAATTTTATGTGTTATTGCTATGAATGAATAACATGTTGTTGTGTATTAATTTTTGTTAATATATGCATGCTTGATATATTAACATGTGTTGTATGGAAATGACATATTGCATTTCATATGCATTGGGGCACCCTAGACTGTAGGTGTGAGTGCATGATATGAAATAAATCGAAGGGTTGTCCAAAACAATAAAATTATATCGGAAGGTTGTCCGAAGAATTGTGTTGGGAAATCGTCCAACAATTCACGTCGGAGAGGCCCATGAATTGTTTCGGAGAGTTATCCAACAAATTCACCTCAGAGGATTGTCTAACGTATTTATATCGGAGGGTTGCCCACAAATAAAACAAATATTTTTGTTTGGAAACGATTTTCATACATGACATAAGCATGTGCGAGGGAGTCGGTGAGGACTCAAGCCATGGGATTGGGCATGTAGACATTTGAGTAGGAACTTGAATGTGTGTGTTTGCCATTATAAGAGCACTTAGGTGGGGAGTAACCCTCGTAGGAGATTATCACTACTGGGCATTGCTCACCTCGTCGTGGGATCCCCCTTTCAAGTACAAGGAGTATTCAGGAAGACGACACTTACTAGAGGCCGCTTTTGAGAAGAAAGCCGACATGCGACTTTGATTATCTGTTTTTATAAAAACATGTTTGTATAAGAGTGTAATTAACTCTTGAAACTATTGTAATATAGTTGATTATATTTTGATGAGTATAAATGTATGGGCCAGATGTGGCCATTTTTACTCATATATGAGTCTCATGATATGAGACACACAAGTTTCCGCAAGTTGATGGTCAATGGGACACCTCGGGTTTTTGAGGCGTCACAAATTCTTTTTTTTTTGGTCTCAAAATGTTTATGTACTTGACTTTGTTGTAATTATTATATACCTTATAGGCAAAGGAGTGAAACTGTGCAAGTGATGTATAGGTAGAGCTGAAGTATATATCAAAGCTCATACCAAAAGCATGGTAATAGTCAATGTCCTCGAAATTGCAGGTGAAATAATAATATATAAATCCATATATATATATATATATATATATATATATATATATATATATATATATATATATATATATATATATATATATATAAATCCATATATATATGTTATCTTATTTTCATATTGTTAATTGTTTTGATTATTGCATAGGAAAAATTTGAGAAATTGAAAGCTCAAACCCACAATCTAAACTTACAAGTGCAAATGACGCCCTTGCGTAGGTAGATATATAGTATTTGTTTATATACTAAGTTGTTTTGACTTTATATCTAAAATTATATTTATGTTTATAGGCTCTTGGGAAGAATGGTAAAGGGCAAGTTCTTGGATTGGGTAGTGGGGTTTGCATATCTGTTTTAAAGAATGCTGACTATTTGTTGAAGAAAAACCAAAAGCTTGAGGAAGAGAACAAGCTGAATACAGATGATATTGAAAAACTCAAGGCTCAAGTTCAAGTCTTGAATTATACTGTTCATGAGATGGTAGTCTTCTCTACTAAGTCATTGATTTTATAATTTTACTACAATTCATGAGTTAATATTGTATGTTTTAATTATTCAAAAAATGTCAAAGAGCATGTCTCAAGAAACACTACAATCACAAAAGGCCTATAGAACATAATACTCCATCACACCAAGTATGATACAATTTTTTAGAATTTATAATATATAGAGAAGACATTTATTACTTAATGTAAACCGATTTTTATTTTTACATATATATAGATTTCTAATTCAGTTGTCAGATGTCGTTGTATGTTATATGAATTTCCTCGTCGTGGTACAATTGTTGATGGTGAATTGATTGTCATTGATCCTTCAACCACTATCCACAATTCTATCTTAGGAGTAGGCAACTACAATATTTCATTGACACATAACATAGAAAGTAATACAATGTTGTTCAATCCATATGGATATCATGAAACTATTGGAGAAGTTGGGATAGGTGGATTTGTTGCTTGGCATAAAGCATTTCTAGATATTGCTTAAATATTCTCTGTCATGAGGTAAATTACTCTTATTGTTTTATGTTTCTATTCAATTTAAGAAAAATATTCGGTGTGACTAAATATAGAATTTGTCATTGACTTTAAGTGAAATCTTTATTATAAGCCTCATAAATATATATTGGTTTAATTTTATTTATAACTATTATAAAAGAATTTTATTCATTTCAACTAATGGTAAGATTTATTTTACATCACAGGTGTTGCTCACATGGAAAAAGGCTAAGGAGAAAGAAGATTGAGAAAGGAATATATGTACCAATCTAAATTCGGGATTTGAAATCAGAGTAGATTGAAATGAATATTGTGGTGAAAGGACAATTATTGTGTTTTATATTGATTCTAAATATATTACTTCAATTCTATGATTACGCTTTTTTTCTCATTTTTGTATACAAATTTAATTCTAGCACTTTTTAATTATTTAAATTATTATAAAGTGTTATCTATTAATTTATATGGAATTTTTTTATTAGTTTTTATATTCAATATTGATTGGATGCTTAATGAATGAAAATTATTTATTCTGACTAACTTAGTATGTTGGTAAAAACAACGGCTTGATTCCGTTGTATAATCATTAATTAATAATTTTTTATTATTTACGTTTTCCAACTAACTTAATCTGTTGGTAATAGCTAGGGGTGGGTATGGTTCAATTAACCGAACCATGGCACAAAATAAAAACCAATCGTCAGTTTTTGATTTGTTATTTATATAAACCAAAAACCTAACAATTAATATGGTTAACCAAATCTTCAGTTAACCATTTATTCAATTAACCATATGTAAAACCCGAGAAAATCCAAATTTTCTGAAAAAGGGTAAAACGGTAATTTTGGTAGAAAATTCGGATTTTTTCTAGATCTCGGATGACGAAACGGACTTCACCGTTGTCATCTCGCGAAATCTAGCTACCACGACAAATTTCGTCAAATTCCGAGATAGTAGGAATTTCACATTTTCTGAGGCACCAAGAGTGGTACGGGACTCTTGGCACGTGTGGAGTGGCTCACAATGCGCCACATGTCAAGTGCAGGATGTCTCAAACAAAGGGTTCAAGTGGGACCCTTAGGAGACATGTGGCAACCCATAATTGGGTAAGAATCCAAAGTAGATGGATAAAGTGATAAGGTAACCCAAAGGAGCCAATGAGAGGCTGACAAGTGGCATGAGTGGACATCCCACTTCACCCATCTTGGACCAAACGGTGGGAGGGGAGAAGGGGAGAGAACAGAAAAGAGAAAGAGAGAGTTGTAGAGAGAGAAACTCTACCTTATCTCTAAATTTTCCGACAATCGGACCGATGATTTCAAGCGGAGCAAAAGGGAAAGTTTATCCTCGCAACTAGAGCTTCGCATCGAGATCGGAATAGGAGAGTTTTGACAAACTCCAAGAGGTAGGGGTTTTCTCCTACTTGGTTATTCTTGTCTAAAAGGCCATGAAAATGGTTTGGGAGTTATGAGGCAGGGAATGGCCATGCATTCCAATCCCAAGAAATGGGACCGAATGCTTGATGAGGGAACTATCCTCGGACAGTCCGCGGTTTGATGTCGGACTGTTTTACATAGTCCGGAAGTGATTTTTGGACTGAAATTGTCCATGTGTGTTGCTTATATGTCATTACTTGAATTGAATAGCATGAATTATGTGTGAAATATGATATGTTAATGCATGTAGAATTGATGTGTTAACATGATGGTTGCATGGCATGGAATCATGTTACGATGAAATATAACTGTGCATGAACCATGAAAACTCAATATGTGAATTGACATGTTTGTATTCATATGCACATTGCATCGCGTCTAGTTGGGTGCGTGAAGGATCCCGACCAGGATTAACCTCATGAACCCGAGGGAACCTCCCGGCACTCCAATGGATATAGAAACTTTTTCTCAAAACTATCAAATAAAATCCATGGAGCGAACCCCTTTACAATCCTTTACATATCTTAGGAAAATAGGCGTCGGGGTTTAAGTGATAAATTTTTTTTTTTTTTTTTCTTTTCAAACACTTGGATTTTTCTAGAAAAAATTTGGCCAGAGTTTCCTCCTCGTTTTTCCACTTTCCAAACTTACAAAACTCGCGAAAAACATTTAAAACACTTCAAATTTTCAAATTTTTCGACTTCCTTGTTCGACTCTCGCCCACAACTCAATCAACACAATATATACATATATACATTTATTCATTTCAAACATCAAAACATTCCAAACTTCTTCAATTCCATGCATTTTTTTTTTTAAAAGATTGGGCTTGAGCCGGACTTAAGCCGACCGCCTAAGTAGTTCCTTTTCAAAATATATCCATATATGCATATATACATGACAAATTATTTGGCCATATAAAATATGCAAACTATTTATACAATGCGCTTCATGCGTCGTCTCCTCGATGGCTCGACTCACCGCACAGAGGGTACTCTACCGGCGCACCTGTCTCAGGTCCTAAAAATGTTTTTGAAACATACGGAAAAGAATGAGTTAAAGGAGCCCAGTGAGTGTACATTTTCATTAAGATATCATTTTCAGTATATATCAAAGTAATACATACTTATACATTTAAAAATCCATTTATGCCTTAAGATAACATTTTCAGTATATATCAAAGTAATACATACTTATACATTTAAAAATCCATTATGCCTTAAGATAACATTTTCAATATATATCAAAGTAATACATACTTATACAATTAAAATCAATTTATGCCTTAAACTTTCTTTCTTTCTTTATAATAAATACTTATACAATTAAAATCCATTTATGCCTTAAACTTTCTTTCTTTCTTTTATAATAGCTTATACAATTAAAATCCATTTATGCCTTAAACATTTATGCCTTAAACTTTCTTTCTTATTTCTTTCTTCTTTATACAAATACTTATACAATTAAAATCCATTTATGCCTTAAACATTTATGCCTTAAACTTTCTTTCTTTATTTCTTTCTTTATTTCGATGGAACCTGTGGAATAAACACACCGAATCGCCTGCACCGACGGTGAGGAACAAATACATTCTAGTCATAACCACATGAGAAACTCATGCTTTGCATAGGGTTCCAGTCATAGCACCTTATCACGTGTATAAGGATATTACTCTAGAGACCCACTCCCTCCCCGCTAAGAACCCATAACTTTACCCCCAAATCCCACGCCAAGGCAATTTCTACTACATCACCAGAATCAACCATATGGGGTTAGGTAACCATCGCAAAAACATTTCTTCCAAATACATTTATAAATCCT
The DNA here is from genome assembly GCA_016808115.1 of Tetrastigma voinierianum. NCBI lineage: Eukaryota > Viridiplantae > Streptophyta > Magnoliopsida > Vitales > Vitaceae > Tetrastigma > Tetrastigma voinierianum. The sequence goes on along the minus strand of JAEQBH010002994.1, from coordinate 2,169,609 downwards.
TTTAAATCCTTTACTTTATCATGAAAACTCATATATATATATATATATATATATATATATATATATATATATATATATATATATATATATAAATATACATATGCATTCTTTACACATTTTTAAACGTCCATAATACCTTAACACATGCATACATATATAATTTAACGTAATCATATATATTGATGCAAGATAAAACATTTCCATATGCCTTAACATTTACATAAACATTTCCATTAAACTTTCAATTTAACATTAAAGACCATTCACTTTTAAAAACTCCAATTTTCAAAAATATCATTTTCACTCCACGTTCACCGCTCGATCAAGCACTTCCCAGTAATTCAGTTTCCGTCAGATAGTCCTTTACCACCTTTTCAAAGAAAATCACAACTATACATTAATCAACTCATTTTAATCCACCATACACATTCATTTAAAGCAAATGAACAAATTACCCTTAACATAAAGCCAGTCATTTTGGCCAACCTTTTTTCAGCAGCCTCTATAGACTTTATGACTCAAAAATTATTCAAACGGTCTTCAAAATTTATGAAACTCTCCGGATCAGTCCTTTATATATGCAATGATATCTCTTTAAATTTTCAATTTAAAATTCCTTCTCGAAAGCCCTCAACCACATAACACGAGTTATTGTATTTTACATCTAGATGACTCTATTTGGCATAACAGAATCTGCACATAGCTCCACTTTGAAAAATTTTCTAGGCACTTTGGGATTACAATTTGCTTGAACTTCCTTCAGATAAAATTTTCCCTTAGAATTCTATTTTAACCAGCAACTTGAATCACACAAATCGGATCAGAAATGAGCAAGTTATGGTCAACATACGACAAATGGTCGAAATGAGAAGCAGGCATTTCTGTGCAGGGAGCAGTGAGTGGCTTACACATGACCCTACTTTGAGTAAATTTTAGGCCACTTATAATCAGAATTTGACGATGCTTATTTCTAGGTTGGATTCTCAGCAGTCTATTTTAACCCAGAAACTTGAATCCTCAAATCGGATCAAGTAAGAAAGTTATGGTCAAAATCGAAAACTGGTCGAAATAGGAAAGCAGCGAGCATTTCTGTGCAGAATTTCTTGCCGGAAAATAAGCCAGGAATGTGTTTCTCTTACTTTTTTAACAAACACTCCCGTCTAATCACGCCTCTGTTCGACATGTCGCGCAGAATTCGCTATCAAATCCTAACAATTCCCTCACTTTCTGCTTTCAAAACTAACCTAATCCATTTCCTTCTCCAATTGATATCAAAATCGGCATCATTCGACCTTAAATACCACCAATTTAACATCCATACCAGAAAAGTCAAGACATTAGATGAAAAACATCAAACCTAACAATTCCTCACTTTATTTTTCAAAGCCTAACCCTAATCCATTTCTTTCTCGAATTGATATCGAAATCATATCATTGACCTTAAATACCACCAATTTAACATCCATTACGGAAAATTCAAGACGTAGACATGAAAGACATCAAACCTAACCACCATTAAAAACTTACTTGTTCTTGGTTTCCTTTGGCTTCCTCTCCCTTGCTACCACTTGTAAGAGCACTTGGAAAGCTTGAAGGAGAAAGAAAAATCACCTCCCTTTGCTCGCATGGCCTCACACGGTTTCTCCTTACTCTCTTTTTCTTTCCTCTCTTTTCTCTCTTTTCTTCCCTCTTCTCTCATATGGGCCCGACTCTCACTCCTTTTGAGCCAACTTAATCTCTTAAATTTAGATTTTGCTTCCACACTTACCAAAATTACCCTTCGCACTTGCCAAAATTACCCTTGAACGAAAGAAACTTTCATTGGTCCATTCTAATGATCCTAAATCCATTAACCTATTATTTTATTCATAACTTAGTCATTAGAAAGGTTTTAGTGGCTCTCACAAGAAAATATCTTCGCATAGCGATTTTACTTCGATTTAAATTGTATACTATTATACGATTCATCCAAAAATATTCTATGGTCGTCTAAACTTCCAAATTGACCATGAAATATTCTAATTAAATCCTTCACATTGGATTCAGGCTGCGAAATCAGAATCGGATTTAAAATCATTAAAATCGTAAATCGGACAATAAGCGTATTATTATTCGGTGCGTTGGATCGCTGAAAGAACTATCCAAGCGGACTCCGTTTCACTCACATTTCAATTTCGTTTAGACTCTATGATTATTCCAGGACATTTTCGTATTTTTATTGATTTACGAAAAATATCATTGTGGACTCAGAATTCGGTCGAAAATCACTATTCACTTAAATCTCCTATTCTCTTCTAAATATCGGTTCAAAGTCATAGGGCCGGGAATTTCTTAAAATTCCTTTGCAAACCCTCCATCCTCTGGATATAAGAAAAATCACTATTCCTTAGAGCACCCGGTTACAATTTTCGAAAAATTCCACTTCATGCCCAAATGACGTCCAGAGCGTTCTAAATTCTAATCTACCCTCATTTCTATCATTGGACCTCTAATAAGTTCAAAAACTACTATTATAACATTCAATCAGGTTGAGGTTTTACAGTGCGGTTGAACTCTAATGTAAGCTCACCATTCTTAGTGGATGTGTACATGCGATGGGCTTGAAATGGGACTACGTCCAAGGTTGAGACCCACGGTCAAATGAATTTGAAATAAAGGATAAAAAAAAATCACGTGTGTTGGGCTGAGCAAGTTGGGGTAGATTCCCACCCAAGGTGAAAATCCCAAATCCACATGTGGTTAGACATGATCACCGACGGTGAAAGTCCGTAAAAATGTCGGAAGGCGTACGTCAATCCTACGGTGTGACCCCAAAAAGACGTGGCCCATAAATAAATAAATAAATAAATTAACACACAGAAAATCGATGAGTGATTGGAGGTTAGTCCAATGAGTTGAGTCATCGGATGGAACACCAAGGACTAGTTTCACACTTGGCTTTGCATGTGTGAGGGAGTCAGTTAGGAATCAGGGTATGTTGTGAGTGGTTTCATCTCATGCATGATATAAAGCATTCCATGTGTAAATTGCAAATTGTGTGGAATGTGGATGATTGTGGTGTGCCATTACATGCGCGCATTTAGGAGGAAGTGGCCTTAGGAAAAGTCGGCCCCTAAATTTTGCTTTCATACGTCGTGGGAATAAAAATTTCAAGTACTGAAGGTGCACCTGGGGGATGGGACGCATTCGAGGACATAGTGGCGAAGAAAAGGCCAGATTAGGCCTCATTTTATATAATGTAAATTTCTGGGTAGAAAATCCAATTTTTGTACTGTGTAAAGAACAAAGAGTTGTAATTAAACTCTTTTTTTTTAATGATAAATACATTTTGGCAAGTTTTCCAGGCTCACTTGGCCTTTGTAGGAATAAGGCTAAATTTTGTTGCTTTTACAACATGTAGAACAAAAAGGAAAAAAAAGAAAAAAATAGTGCAAGGAATCACTTGGGGTGCGCTATTGCCCATTTCGATCTTGAGTCGTGACTTTACCATTAGTGTCGCTGACAGGGAAGACTTGTGGCGCGCTGACAAGGTATTGCATGCTTTCGCATGACGAGCTGCTGCGAAGCGGGCGGCGTTTGCGCTTGACATGGCCACTGACGCCGCGATAAAAGGGCTTTGTCCGCGGCGGAGGGTTTTACGTCGTGACAGAAATTAGTGGATTTTATGTTGCGACACGGTCCAGCGTGTCCGCACGACATAGGCATTTAATGCTTGATGGGAGGCTATGTTGTGATAAGAATCATATGTTGCGATAGGGTTCCTAAGCAGGCAGGGAGGTTTGGGTCGTGATAGGGACTTCTCTGTCGCGACAGAGAGTTGTTGGCCTCGTGTCGAGACAGGAAACGCTACGTTGCGACAAGAATGGGGCTAGGGCTGACGGCTTGGGTCGCGACATAGACTCCTCTGTCGCGATAGAGGCGTGTTGGCCCTATGTCATGATAGAGAACATTCCGTCGCAACAGACTTTAGGGTGGGCATTATTGAGGCACAACAGGGTGATAGAGTGCGGTGAGCCTACAGCAGGGGGCCTGCTTAACGACCGAGAGCGCATAGTGCACGTGACTGTAAGACCTAGAAAAATTCTAATTTTCTGAAAAATGATAAAAATGGTAATTTCGGTCAAAATCCAGAATTTTTCTAGATCTCAGATGATGAAGCAGACTTCACCATTGGAATTGTCTCGCGAAATCTAGCTACCAAGATTCCGAGACAATCGGAATTTCACGTTTTTCGAGGCATCGGGAGTGGTGCGGGACACTTGGCACATTGTGAGTGGCTGCGAGGTGCCACACATGTCATGTGCGAAAATGGAGTCGAGAACATGTTTCGAATGGGACTATGAGAGACATGTGGCAACATGTGAGTGGGTGAAAATCCATGGTAGATGGATAAGGGGATAGAGTGTAATCTAAGGAGCCAATGGGAGCTTGACACTTGGCAAGTGAGAGGACACCAAGTTGACCCTATCTTCTCCCATTGATGCGGTTTTGGGAGGAAAAAAGAGAAAAAAGAGAAAAAGAGAAAGAAAGAGGCTTTTGAGGAAAGCTCTCCTTCTCTAGATTTCTCGGTATTCGGTCGTCAAATTTCGAATGAGACAAGAGGCAAAGTTGATCCCAACGCAGAGCTGCATGAATTACCCGGTATTGTGAAGTTTCGACAACTTCGGGAGGTAGGAGTTTTCTCCTACTTGATTTATTCTTTGGCTAAGAGCTATTTTAATGGATGAGGATATCTTGAGGCCTGGATGGCCGTGTTTTCGATTCAAAGATTGGAATTTGGTGAAGAAAATCCTATAGTGGTTTGGACGGAGTCCCGAAGCGTCATTAGATTTGTATGTGTTGCTATTATGTTTGATATGTTATTCAGCATGTTTGAATAACATGTTGTTGTGTGTAAATTTTGTTAATATATGCATGCTTGATATATTAATATGTATTGTATGGAAATGGCATAATGCATTTCATATGCACTAGGGCACCTTAGAACAGTAAGTGTGAGTACATGACATGTTTTCGAAGGGTTGGCTTACAAATGGTTATCGGAGTATGTCCACAAATGAATGAAAATCTGAGGGTTGTCAATAGAGAATTTTATCGGAAAATTGTCCGAAGAATTGCATTGGAAAGTTGTCCAGCAGTTCACGTCGGATGATGTCTAATGGACTGTTTCGGAGAGTTGTCCAACAATTCACCTCGAAGGGTTGTCCACAAAGTAAACAAATAGATTTGTTTGGAAACAATTTTCATACATGGCACAAGCATGTGTGAGAGAGTCGGTGAGGACTCGAGGCATGGGATTGGGCATGTAGACATTCGAGTAGGAATCATGAATTCACTTGAATATGTGTGTTTGCCATTGCATGAGCACTTAGGTGGAGAGTAACCCAAGTAGGAAAATTCAACTACTGGGCATTGCTCACCATGTCGTGGGATCCGCCTTTCAGGTACAGGGAGTATTCGAGAAGACGACACTCACTAGAGGCCGCTTTTGAGAAGAAAGCCGACATGTGGCTTTTATTAAATATTTTTGTAAAACATGTATAAAATATTCTTATTGATACATGTTTGTATAAGAAGTGTAATTAACTCTTGAAACTATTATAATATAGTTGGTTATATTTTGATGAGTATGAATGTATGGGCCTGACGTGACCATTTTTACTCATGTTTGAGTCTCGGGTAGAGAGACACTCATTTTGTGGCATTGAGACACTCAATGACTACATGTATTCTGCAAGTTGACGGGTTGTCAACGGATCCCTCATGTCGGGGCGTCACAGCGACAGCGCATCTAGTGCGCACGACAGAGCACACTGTGCACATGACTAGAATGCTACATGAACATTGTTCACGAACACTATTCATGGGCATTGTTAAAAAAAAAAAACAAAAAAGCAAAAAAAAAAAAAATGACCCCCAGGAATTGGGGCGTCACACCATATATCGGTTTTTCGGTTAACCATAATTAAAAATTAAATTTTCAATTCCATAATCATATATTAAAGTTCAAATTATAATAATTATTATAAATGCAATAAAATAAATGCAAAGAGAAAAAATGAATACAATCTATTCATTTGCAATCCCATAACACTAGTGCATTTATAATACATCCACAAATAAAATATGAAACACATGAGATTAGAAAATTTAATCACGGTTTTTTTACTCAACCACATGTTTTAACAACTTAAATAGAAAAATAAACTAATACAAATAAATCACAGCCTATATGCTTTGGTTTTGAGAAAAATGGTAAAAGCTTGGTTTTAAGGAAAAAAGTAAAAGTGACAGATTAAAGTAGGAAAGTCACAACTTACACAAGTAGGAAAACCTATTTTATGTATATATTTTTTATTTTTCGGTTGGTTAACCGAAACTATGATATTTGTATTTTGTAAACCGGAACCTAAACTAAAACCGAGATTTGTGTAAAACAAAAACAAAAATTGAACTGCTCATTTATGTTAACCTATTTTTCGACTCGATTTCGGTTTGGTTTTTTGATCGATTCGGTTTCTTAAGTCTTTTTGCTCACCCCTAGTAATAGCAAAGACTTAGTTAAGTTGTTATGTTCGTCGCTTAAAATATTTTATTATTTACGTTTTTCAACAAACTTATTCAGATTTAGTATGTGATGACTTAATTTGTAATTTATTCAGTCCATCGCTAAAAATATTTTATTATTTATGTTTTCCAACCAACTTAATCCGTTGGTAATAGTGACAAACTAAAACCATTGGATAATCTGTCACTAATAAGTATTTATTAGCAACGGAAATTGTCCATCGGTAGAATTTTTCCAACAAACCTTTCCCCGATCATCATGCGTTAGAAATATCAATCGATAAATGTTTATGGCGACTGTTTATCCCCATCGGAAAAGTCATTTTTCTTGTTGTGTATCCTTGTACCATATTTGATATAGTTGGATTTATAGCTCATTTGCCCATGGTTTTTCTCGATTTGGGTTTTCCACGTAAATCTTGGTATTCTGTCTTTTTTGTTCCTATTTTATTTGCATTTGTTCTCTAATAGAATTAAAATTAAATTTTAATAAAAAAGTTAAGAGGTGTTGGGTGGGGTGAGGGTGTGGTTGGGGTGGGGAGGAAAGAGAGGTGATCAAGAGGAAATAGATATTTAAGAGTGTTATATTAGTGCAAGGTATTACATTAGTGATCTAAGGATGTTACATTAGTATTGTAACTCCAAGGTTTCAATCGGGTGATGGGGGAGGAGAGAGGATAAAGGAGAAAGATGAGTGATCCAAGAGAGAGGGAGGAGAGAAAAGATAATAGAGAATGAGGAGAGAGGAGAGAAAAGATAAGAGATAGAAGAAATGAGGTATTTTCCCTCTCATATGTGGTATAAGTGAGCCCACATGAATGGTATTTTTGACTTGAAAGTAGGTTTCCTGTTACACCACATGCTTGCCTTATTTTTGTGGCTTTATCACATGTTTAATGTATATGAGAAACCAAATTTCTATTTTACTTATTATGGTACCTTCATTACATTTAAACACAATTCCTTCTTCTTTTTTTTGGGTGTTAAAACATGTACCTACACCAATGATGGAGTTTGGGGGTGAAAACGACCTCTTTATTGAAACAAATATCGATTATAGATCTATTTTCAAAGTATTGTTCATTCTAGCTCTGATGTAAGCCACAATTTTTAGTAGATGAACTCGTGACAATGAGCCGGGAAAAGGAAAAAGGAAGAAGGAAGAAGACGGTCATGGCGAAGAGTAGTCAATTGCATATAGCCATGTTCCCATGGTTTTCCTTCGGCCATATGATTCCTTACCTCCATCTCTCCAACGAGCTTTCCGAAAGAGGCCATAAGATCACCTTATTCTTGCCCAGAAAGGCTCAATCAATCCCTCGTGCCGAATTCTCATCCTCATCTCGTCACTTTCCATCCCCTCATCGTCCCTCGCGTCGATGGCCTCCCTTCGGGAACTGAAACTGCCTCCGATATCGACCGTTCCTTTACTCATCTCCTCGCGATTGCCCTTGACCGCACCAGTGACCAAGTATCGGTGTCCGAATTGGGGATTAAGTCTGTGTACTACAGTGCGGTTTATTACGACATCAGTTGCTGCCTATCAATTGAGAGACGTATCGGTCAATAAGCGCGGTTACCTCCTCCACGGTGGTTCTCGTAGGCATAGTGATTGATGGACTTCATTTTATGATCGGGAAGGCATCACCTTCATTACCGCCGGGCTTCGCTTCGATCTGATCTCTATAAGAACATGACCCATTTTTTACTACATCGGAAGCTTGTACGGAAAACCAGTGTTTCTAACTGGCCCCGTCCTACCTAAACCTTTACCGAAGCCATTGGAGGACATATGGGCGGAGTGGCTGGGTGGGTTCGGATCGATGATGTTTGTTGTTTTGGTATTTCAATAATGATATTTTTTATGTGTGTTTGTTATGAGCCTCTAAATTTCTTGTTATAAGAGAACTTTGTGTAACTCATTATTACCATTGTTGAAATAGTAGAAGTTTAAGTGGCCTAAGGGTCCCATGGTTTTTTACCTTTTTATTTGAGGGTTTTCCACGTAAAAATTATTGCTTCATTGTGGTTGATTTATTGTTGTTTGGTTGGTTTTGTTGTTGGCTCAATTGTTTGTTGAACCTATTTTTTGGTACATAAAGAGGGAAATGTCATTTTTAGAACAATTGCATTTGACAGTATTTCCTAACAAAGTGGTATCAGAGCTTGGTTGTTTGGAGTTTTTCTTGTGTGCAAAAATGGATGACGACATGATAAAATTAAATTCGATGAATTATTCTACTTGGAAGCGTATGATGAAAGATTTACTTTATTGTAAAGATTTATTCGATTAAAAGAAAAACCATCAGACACAGTTGATGATGATTGAGATGAGAAACATAGAAAAGCCATTGCTTATTTGAGAAGGTGGATGAATCCAACTCTACATGAACACATTTATGATAAAACGAAAGCAGATGTTGTTTGAAAAAAGCTTGAAAACATTTTTGCCAAGAAAACATTAGGAAATAAAACTACCTTGATTAAAAGACTTGTCAACTTAAAGTACAAGGATGGGAACTAATATATTCACTTATTTATTATATTTTTTATATTGTATCATATGCATTAGCACGGGTACACTTACTAGCATATTAATGGTATTTGAGGAATTCTTAAGAAACGGTTAATTGGAATGAATTGAATGAAAATAAAAAACGTGTATTAGCAAGGGTAGTTTTGGAATAAACTTGCAATCATATCTAAAGTGATGTTACTTAATTGCAATTGGAGAATCCATTTAACTTCATGAAGAGCCAAACCTTCCACCTCTACTAGAGCAAAACAACTTAGAAACATTCTAGAAAAATCATGCATAAGCCCACCATAGTCATTACTAAAGCTCACCACCATTTTGATACATAATATAAGATAACACATTTCTATTATACATATAAATATATATTACAAACTTTATTATGACTTTTTAAAATACAATAAATTTTTTATAAAATATATACTTTTATTGATTTATGAGATTTACTTTTAATGAATATCTCTTGAAATGAAAGCTTTGATTTTTATTTATTTTTAATTATGTATTATAATAAAAGTAAAAAATAAATAGTTGATATATAATTGATTTGTAAGCATTATGTAGACACCGTATTTTGGCTATGATGAATTTCCTACTTTTTTTTGTATTTTTGAAAAACCATTTAGAAAATGGTTTGGAGTTACCATTTATTTTTGTTTATTTTTTTTAGAGGGAAAACAAAATAAGAAATAAAAACCATAACGTGACTCATTTTCTAGAAAAGACAAATCTACGGAACCGAGTCCAAATTCGGAGGTTATGTTACCTATTGGAAAGATACAGTAGTAAGCCGTAGCACCCCTCTAAGCCCGCATATAAACGATCTCTACTAATTATGTTTAGGGAATTATGACAATCAACTGATTAACTAAAAGATACCAAGAATCATCTCTAGTAATAACACAAGGGTACCTCAAACATATGACGAATGAACATGTAAATAAATGAATAAATAAATCAGCAAAGAAAAACGGGAATAGAATACGTTCCTTGGTGGCGAATCGAAGGTGCTATCTATAAAAGACAAGATTAGTGCAATAATTTATATGGAAACATTCATAATTAAATTAGCAAATCGGGTTATAAGTCAAATGTTAAATCATTTAATAAAGTGTACATGAAATGTTGGGCCACCCACCAAGGCCCATTTATTTAGCACGTGAACCGACTCTATATGCCTCCATTTTATTGGAATTATGGAGTAGACCGTGCTTTTAGAATTTTGTAATTTTGGAAAATGATAACTTGATTTTAGATTCAAAAAATAAGGATGTCACTTTGGAAAAGAAGAGATATGAAATTTAGATATTTGAAAAAGGAATATTTGATTTGGGAAGTTAAAAGAAAGTGATTTTTGAAAATTTGAATTGTAAAGAAATTTTTTAACATATAAGAAAATAAATTTTTAACTTTTCAAATTGAAGAGAAATTTTTTTAAAACTTTAAATAAAGAGAAAATGATTTTTTTTTTTTTTGAATTTTAAAAAGTTAAAGAAAGTGATTTTGGAATTTTTAAAAATTAAAGGAGATATATATATATATATATATTTTTTTTTTGAGATTAAAGAAAATTATATTTTAGAAACTAAAGAAACGATTTTTGAGTTTTAGAGTTAAAGTAAATGATTTTTTTTAAAAAAAAAAATTTAAAAGACGATTTTAAAAAATTTAAAAGTTAAAGAAAAATTACTTTTTTTTTTAGTTTATTAGAAATTAAAGAGAATGATTTTTTTTTAGAAATTAAGAAAAATGATTTTGATTTTAAAGTTAAAAAAATATTATTGTTGATTTTTTCAATTAAAGAAGATGTCTGTGTTTTTTTTTTTTTTTTTTTTTGTAAATTAAAGAAAATAACTTTGCTTTCAGAAACGATTTTTTATTTATTTAAAGTTAAAGAAATTTGTTTTTTTCAACTTTTTAGAAATTAAAGAAGTTATTTTTAATGTTTTATAAATTAAATAAAACAATTTTTAAGACTTTAGAATATAACGAAGAAAGAACTTTAATTTATAAAATAAAATTAAAAGATTTTTATTATTTTTTTAGATTTAAAGAAGACAAGATTGAGTTTTACAAAATTTAAGATATTATGTTTTAAATAAAAAAAAGATATGGATAGAAAGAGAATTTAATAAGCGAAGTAAACTAATAATAATAATAATAATAAACCCACGTAATTAAGATTATTTGCATAATTAAAGAAATATCATAATTATTCACAACAGAAATGTTCAATTATTAAATCACGGAATTGAAGGGATTAGATCACGGAAGTTAAGGCATTATTCAAAACAGAAAGTTCAGGCATTATTCAAAACAGAAATTTAAGGCATTATTCAAAACAGAAATTATCAATTAATAAATCACAGAAATTAAGGTACTGTTTGATAAAATGAAAAAAATTAAGTGCTGAAAAATTAAGTGCTGAATTTCATAAGTATTAGTCTGTCTTGTAAAAGCTGTTTTGATAAATTCATACGACAATTGAATGTTGATGATAAATATATTGTTTGATAACTGTAAATGCTGAATACTGAAAATTATGTATTTTACATATTTACCCTTATTATCATTAAATTATATATTATTCAAAATAAATAGAGTTTCTAATAATATTTTATTTTTCACTACAATTATTAATTATTATTTAAAAGAAAATCACTATAAACATATCCATAAATAAATCATAATATCAAAAAAATACATAAATATGTTTAAAAATAACCAATAGAATCTAACTTTTAAAACTATCAAACTTTTAATATAAAAACAAAGTAGGCAACTAGTTGATTTGCTATTTCCTCTCTTAAATTAATCGCTGAATCGATCGGCTTGTACGGCTCTTCCTCTACTTGTAGTAGACCTTCATGATTATTTTGAGGTATCCCCGAATAATCATCATACTCATTTTCACCCTGCTCCAAGAAAGTATCCGCAATAGATAATTTTCGAATATAGTTATGCATAGCTCACATGCTTGATAACAATGTTTCTGTACTTGAAAGGATAAGGTGCCATCCTCTTTAAGATTGGAAGCGAGCTTTCCAAAACACCAAAAAGATAGCTCATGGTAATTCCTCAATCTGGCATGTGCATAGTTGAATGTCTCTTCTTTTGTACGAGGGCGGACACCATTGCGAAAATCAGGCAACCAATATCGTGCATTACGGTAAGGCGCCATAAACCCTCGAGTATGTGGATATGCAGCATCACAAAGATAATATTTATCTACATAAAAAATTAATTTATAAATTACTTACGAATTTATTAATAATAGCCGAGAAGAGAATTATACTAACCTGGTGGAGGTATTGGAAAATTATTTTATGGATTACGCATAGTCTCTGATAATACTCTTGAGTCATGTGCTACGCCTTCCCATCCAGCCCAAACAAATGTAAAAATCATATTGAAGTCACATATTGCTAGAACATTTTGATAACATTCTCTCTCCCTCTTCCTCTTAAAGGGACTGTTTGTCGAGATGGTATCACGGCATGAACCAAAGCGTCCCATCAAATGCGCAATAGCACCTGATGGTGAAAAATATCGATATAACAATAATAATAACAACAACAAGAACAACAACAATAATAAACTTATATTTATTTTTTACCTTAAACACTTCCCTTAACCGTTGATGGGGATGGTTTTACGCCAACGGATCGCAGGGTCAAACCTGATCATCTCTCTTAGAAGCATTGCCTCTAGTACTTCATGAAAGTAATAATGTATGTTTTGAGTTGAATGGTTGAATCTTCTTTTGGTAACACGATTTCTCACGTTGTGATTTAATGTCATAAGGAACATCGCCATTTTTTCTTCAACTTTGATGCTTGTTGTCTTTCTGACCATGTTTTATTTTGAAATGCTCACAAATAAGCAAAAATGCTTATTCATTCTTAAAATTCTTAGACAATGTCTTTGGATTACCATTTAAAATTTCTTTTTTTATATGCAACACTTTTCGATTGCGAGTCGATATCGAGTCTTCTTCAAGTCGCTTTTCTAATAATCTTCTTGACTAGAATCCTTCTTTGTGATTTTCAATATTTTCTTTGCTTTAGGTTAACATCTTCTAATAATATGCAACATATGCAAATATATCCAATTAAAAATAATAAAGTAAATACAATTATAAGCAAAATGAACCTGAAAATATTGTCATGAAAAAAATAATGTCAATACAAACTAATGTGAAGACAAAGTATAAAAATAACCCGTAAAATATCACATAAATTGCGATTCGTAAACCCCGACTACAAAAAGAAAACTAAAGTAATCTAATTTTTTTGCATTCATCCGAATCCAAGCAATTCTGACTGCCTGCGGCTTTTGTGAAAACATCATCCATTGTTCTGCAGTAATAGCTGCTTTCCTGAATAATAGCTGGAAACTTATTGATGTACAATGGGTCATCCATAGGTAATATTTGCAATCTCCGACTTCTTATTACATTCTTCTATGCTTGGTCATCGATTGCTCGATGTATTAGAAACAACTAGCAATTTTCATCTAGATCTCGCCATTATTTTTCTTTTGGTACTTGGCTTTTTGGTAAAGACATTTCTTTTTTGATGATGAAGGGCGGTGGAGATTCGGGATTTATATATGTGTATATAAGAATTCTCTGATCGGTTGAGCACTTGATGAATGTTTGTGTGACACCATTTTTAGGCAACCCCTGGCTAGATGGACCCCATGATTCTTGCCCGGTAAATTTGTAATGCCATCAAAAGTGATCTCGTCATCACATATAATATAGCCCAGTATATCGAAATTGTTTTGCATCCAAAATTTTCTATTATTCAAATCATTGTAATTAGTCAATAGTAGTTTAATTTATTTTTCAAAATATGAACTAAAGAAAGAGCTATACCTTGATATATTATTCCCACTCTTCTGAAGTCCAGTCAACTGGATTATAGCCATGGCCAGACTTTCCTATTAAATTTGACCTGCAGTGTAATTTTTGTTTAAATAATTCCATTGGTTTTCAATTGCTTTTGAGTGAACTTAATATTTTGTTCTCTTTAAAAAGATTTTGAAATTTATCCCATGATTCAATATCTGGCTCCCACTTTTTCCTGATATGTTTTAAGTCGAAGACATAAATCTAAAATATTGGCCAACTAGTGTTGGGTCTTTCCAATAGCTCGGTAGTATCCAAGAGGAGCCATTCCTACATAAGATAATTTGAGACAATAAATTCAATATTAAATATATAATTTATTTTGTATATAAATAGATTATTATACAAGTACTACAGATTATATACTACATTCACAAGTCACAAGTAACACATCCATGAAGTAAATTGTGGGATTATTCAAGACATACTCACTGAATTAAGGCTTTAAAGTGTGGGAAAAACTAAGAATAGAAGAAAGCATATGAATTAAGCAAAAATTTTAAAATATGGAAGGGTATGAGAATTAAGCATATTGGGTTTGGAAAAAGAAAAATACTAGAAGAAAGAATATTAAAATATAAAATCAGAAAATAGAAAAGATATTTAAAATTACTAAGAGAGAAGAAAGAATATTAAAATACAAATTTATGAAAGCAAAAATTAAAATATGAAAGTATGAGAATTGAAATATGGAAGCATGAGAATTAATAGAGTAAGTTTGGATACGAGGGTTATGAATTGCAAAAGTCTCGAGAATATTGTGAGTACCATGACCTTTAGACCCATTACTTAATGGGCCCAGGGTTTGCTTAGCCCGTGCTGTGAAACGGTCTAAGCTCATTTATCATATTAAAATCAGTCGGGCATTATCCCGATGGGAGTGTCTTAAAGCCCGTCTGAGAATGCTAGGGTGTCTTCTCAAAGACTTGTTTTAGGGCGGCCCATCTAGGATTTCAAGTCCCTAGCCGGCCATCCTACAGCATATGAGAAGTTCGTTATGGATAAGCGTATGAAGGCAATCGCAAAAATATATTTGTCAGTTTACATTAAATCCTTATTTCTTGAAGATTAATCCTTGACACGGAAAAATTTTATCTAAAATTAGCGTTCTCTAAGTAGGGTTGAACTACCATGCTCGTCGGAGATTCCACGCGGGGTGAAGGAAAAGCAATTCAAGCGTGAGCTCTACCTTATTCTTCTCCATCTTGTCCTGACTTAATCATCGGAGCGTGGTCGACTGCCATTTGTCGGATCCTACACTGCGAGGTTCGCGTTGTGTTGTTGATGCTCGAGTTCAGAGGTTAAAGGTCCCACTACCTGATTGGCGGCGTCTGTGTGTCAGACAAAAGTCTAGTCTCTGGTATGAGGGCAGCCCCAGCCTTGTTTTTTACGGCCAGCCTTTCATCACGGGACTCTATCAATTCCATACGCACTGATTCATATGAGACAGTTGTAATGTCAAGCTGTAAAACCTGAGAAAATTCTAATTTTCTGAAAAAGGGTAAAACGGTAATTTCGGTCAAAATCTAAAATTTTTCTAGATATCGGATGATGAAACAGACTTCACTGTTGGAATCGTCTCATGAAATCTAGCTACCACGTCGAATTTAGTGGAATTTAAAGAACGATTATTTCACGTTTTAAGTGGGTGTCAGTCTTGATGTGATAGCTTATGAGAGGCGTGTGATGTGAAAAAAGTCGAAGCATTACGTATGCTCATGTGACACATGTTGCGTGATTAGTGAGATGATGGAGATGAATGGCTTAGATTAAGCGAATGTCAAAAAAGGCCCTTTAAGTCAAATAGTTAAATGAAGGGACAAGGAGGGAATTAAGTTAAAAGATTAAATGAATAAGACAAAAGGGACTTCATCTTCTCCATTTGGAGAAAACGTGCAGTAGGGGTAAGAACCAGTTTTTAGAGAGAGAAAGAGTGACTTCTCTCTAGATTTTCCGACGTTTGGATGTCGGTTCGTCGGAGAGCGAAAGCGAAGTTGTTACATCGGCAGGGGCTGCAGCGTGGGCCGCAGATTTGTGGGTTCGACAGCTCGAGAGGTAGGGATCTTTTCATACTTTCGGTTTATTCTTTGGTACAGAGCCATTTTAATGGATGAAATTTGTTGAGGCTGGATGGCCGGAGTGTTTTGATCTGAAATCTTTGAGCAAGTGAAGAAATCGCGTGTGTGGGTGTGAATAGTGGCGAGCCTAGGGTTTCCCTTTGTTCACGTGATATGATGTGTGATTTTGTGTTGTTAGGTGTTCAAAAATGAATTGCTTTGATTGTTATTAGCCCATGTGAGCTAATTTTAGTGTTATTGATTGTGAATTGAATAACATGAGTGGTGTGAATTAATTTTTGTTAATATATAAATGTAAAATATATTAGCATGAATATTTTGGAAATGGCATAATGCATTCCATATGCAGGGCTGCCATAGATAGTAGGTGAGTGCATGACATGAAAATAAAAGAAAAATGAAAGCGATTGTGAAAAGGAATTTGAGGAAGATTTTGAAGAATTGCCTTGGAGAGTTGTCGATAATTCATCTCGAAATTGACCCGTAGTATTTGGAGAATTATCCGACAATTCACCTGCGAGGGTTGTCCAGTATATTTACGAAACTGGTAGTAAGTTTTCGAGAACAAAATCCTTTTGTTTTGAAAGTTGTATTTTCGCATTTAGCCCAGGCATATGTGAGGAGTCGGTCGGGGACTCGAGACATAGGATTGGGCATGTAGACATTTAAGTAGGATCATGTGTGCTTGGAGTGTGCTTGGTTTCATGGCGTGTGCACTTAGGTGGGGAGTAACCCATGTAGAAAATTATCACTACTGGGCATTGCTCACCTTATCGAGGGATCATTATTTCAGGTACAAGGAGTGTACAGGAGGACGGTGCTCACTAGAGGCCTCATTTTAGTATAAAGTTGGATTGTGGCTTTGGTATTCATTTTGTATAACATGTATTAAAACTTTAAATTTTGATATATGTTTTGGTTAAGAGTAATGTAATAACTCTTGAACTATTGTTATATAGTTGATGTATTCTTGATGAGTATTGATGTATGGGCGTGGCCGTTTTACTCATATCGTGTCTCGTATTATGAGACATAGATGTCCATGAGGTTGTGGGTGGTGTGAGACATCAGGGATTGGGCGTCCGCACGAAGTAATCGATGAACGATCGCTAGAAGATCAATTCCTCCATTAGTGTCAGGAGATGGAGAAAAAATAGGAGAAACAAGAAAGAAAGATGAGGGAGTTGCAAGGTCATGCTGAACGCTTGCAGCGTGGGAATGACCAATTGCGGGCCCAGATAGAAAAAAACTGCGATCTTGGAAAAGATGTACAAGATAGCGGTCATTTGTGCATCAAATAACTACTTGATAAAGGGAAGGAAGCCCATTATTCTGGCCCAGTGAATGTGCCGACGAGATAATGAATTATCCTTAGGCAGTTTCCCTATCAATTATAATCAGGCAATGATACTAAATGCCGGCAATGACAAACTGTTGTGTAAAATATTCTTGGCTAATTTATAGGGGCCTGCATTAGCTTGGTTTCACAAGCTCCCACGTAATTCAAGAAATTTGTTCAATGAACTATGGGCCACATTCATATCGCAGTATCTCTGTTAAGTGCAATAAAAAAGGAACATTAACTCTTTGAAAACTATTCTAAAGCATGAAGGAGAGCCTATTCGAGACTTCACAAGGAGGTTTGGGCAAGCCGTTCAGTAAGTAGAATCATATAGCATGCTCCAAAACTTTAGGAGAAGCTTTAGACCATCTACTCATTTCTTCCAGTTCACTATCTTTAGACCCATCATTGATGGAAAATTATCTGAGACGGGTTGATAAGTACTGTCTTGGAGGATAATATCAGTCTGGCAACCAGGTATCGCCCGATTACAAAACGGTAGGTGAGGAAAATAGCCGTTTAGGAAGAAGTCGTCAGAGTTGAGGGTCGGGCGACGGCAGTCCGATTATCGGTCGAAGAAAAATGGCTACATGATTCACCCCAATAAACATCATCTGAGAAGTTGTTGCCCATCATTCGCGACTTGCTAGAGTTTAAATGGCCTGCACTGATCTAGACGGATCCTTCCTAAAGAAACAAATCCTTACGGTGCGATTATCATAGAGATCATGGGCATGAGACTGACAGGTGTCGAAGCCTAAATTTCTTGGTAGAAAAGGCTGCATGGTGGGCTGACTCAAGAGGTATGTCGAAGGTGACCGCGAAGAGGAATTAGAAGTAGTAGCGATAAATTACAGTCGAACAACGATCCCATGAGGTGACGGCCATAAATTATATTTTGGCGGCGTCGACGACCAATATTAGTCGAAGCGCCAGCGAGGAAGAAGCTCTTAAGGCTACCGTAGTTAAAGCGAGGATAAATCTTATCAGCATGAGTAGCCATGAAGAAACCCGAGCCCGATAGATGGCTATATCCTTTCCCTCTTGTTAACCAGTATAGGATCATTGTACTTGCTTATGATGCATTGTACTTGTGATGCCGAGTTTTGATGTGCCTGAGTCTTGGTAGACCCTGGCAGTGCGGTAGATTTATTATAACTACCAGCCTTTAAGCAGATAAAGCTTTCCTTATGTATCTTGAACTGGTCGAGGCCAGATCCTTTGCAGCGGGTTTTAATGGAAGCGACTACATAACCTTTAGGAGATGTCACGCTTCTTGTAAAAGCGGGGGCCGATCCTCAGTTTTGTTCTCAATCGTAGAGACTTGGGACACAATGCCGTAATGGGGCGAACTGGCTTCACTCGATAAAGGTTGTCCTTTGACTACCATAAGATGGTCGGCTATTTGACTAATGTTAAGGCAGGTTGACCTTTTAATGATTAGTTGCCCTTTTGACAATGTTATCAACTATCATACGAGGAGCAGAGGATAAGAACTCTGAATCCTTCCTGAGATCAGGCCACAAAATGCGATCACGAGTTCCTTAGCTCGGATTAGGGATGAAGAAGGACCGGCCAGTTTGTGGATCCCCACGGAAAAAGTGGCGTTGGACGGGCTAGAAATTCAGCATGTTAGTTCTCTTCTATCAATGAAGGAACAATTAGCTTCTACGTACTATTAAGTAATATAGATGTATTTTCTTGGAGCCACTCATATATGGTTGAAATTAACCCAACGGTGGCCTCTCACAAATTGAATATTATTCCCACGGTTAAACCAGTAAGGCAAAAAAGTGAGGTGTTTCCCCCTGGCTCGCCATCAGATTATTCAGACGAAAGTAGACAACTTACTAAGAGCAGGTTTCATCAAAGAAGTGAAGTACCCCGAATGGCTTCTTGACATGGTGGTGGTTAAGAAAGCGGTAAGGTAGGCGATGCGCCCTGAAAAATACAGAATTTTATAATAATTTTATTATATTAAGGTATGAATTAGGCAAAACTTGTGTTTTCAGGAAAATTGATAAATTGACAAATTATGAAATAGCAAATTTAGTGAACATTTGAGCACAAAAAAAAAAACAAGGATAAAATTGAAATTTCCATAAGGGATATAAAAATCAAAAAGAGAGTAGAGATGGGCCACAATAGAATTAAAACAAATTGATTTGCAAAAATTAAAAGGTGAAGGACTTAGTTGCAATTTGGAGACTTATGGGAGTATAAAAGGGGGAGATAAGACCAAAATTCATATTTGGTCTCCAAGCCTGCAACGTGTGAGAGAAGAGCGAAAGCGCGAGGGAAGAGAAGAGGAAGAGGAGAAGAAGAGAAGAAGAGGAGAAGCCAAGATCAAGCAAAAAGGTATGGAACTTTGGATTTTTTTGTATGGAACTTTGGATTTTTTTGTATGGAACTTTGGACTCTTGTAGGAATTTCCATACAATTGCATGATTAGTAGCTTGCCCAAATCTAGGGTTTGATAAAAGTTCATCCCAACATGAGTTCCTTGTTGGTATTTGATTTCTTTTCTAGGGTTTGATAGGATTTCATCCTAACCCAAATGTAAGGTGGGTAAAACCCCAAATGTACAAGAAATACATGGAATCCTCCCTTTGAGGTTGGATTTATGGATTAATTGTAAAGTAAAGGAGTTGGGTTAGAACAAAACCCTAATAAATCCTTGTATTTGGTTGGTGTATAGGTTATGACCCATATTAGAGTTATTTTTGGGAGAAAATCATGAAAGGTTTTGATGAAAGATATGTATTGAATGATGATTTGAGTAGAAAAAGATTATAAGATAATTTGTAGTTTGGTGTATATGAAGTATAGAATTGGTAATGGTATAAAAAATATGGAAAAAGGAGAAAAATACACGATACGGACATTTTTCGTGACGTATACTACGATACCTTACTGAACATGTACCGGTACATCTTACAATGTTAGTCGTTTTGGCCACGACATATGCGGTACATGTGAACGTATGCCGTACCCTGTTACGCTTTCGAGTTTCGACTAGTTTTAAATATTTTAGCGTAACTTGCTCGTTTCTTATCCGATTTGAGGTGATTCAGTGGATATCAAAATAAAACAGGAGGAACAAAACTTAAAGAATAGGCATCATGAGTATTATCTAAATGGCCTAAAAATTCACTCAAAGTGGGGCCATTGTGCAAGCCAAATTCTGGTTCCAGCTTTGAACATAAGTGGTCAGGGTTGTTTCGGACGTAACTTGAGGTTGATTGCTCGAATTGGGTGATTCAGTTGGAATAGAACCCTTAGCACCTTAACTAAAATAGTATAATGACCCTAGAGTCAAACATGAAGTTAAGACCCCGGAAAAATGAGCAATACAAACAGTCCCATTGTAATCGGTATTTATTAAGTTGGCATGAAAATGCCATAACTTTAGATTAGGATAATCCGATTGGAATGTTCGATTTATGGGTAAAAGTAGACTCTTGGGGGCAGAATGAGACTAAGTCAGCGTGCCATACCTGTAGCCTCCATAAGTTTAGCTTTGCCTCGGCGATGTTGTTTAGTATGATTGTTGCTTAATCACTAGAGTGAATAAATTGTATTTGGTAGGTGCGGGTGAAGGCGATAACTTGACTGGGATTGACATCGAAAGAAACGGAATTGATGGTGGTTTTGTTACATGCCCGTTCTTTATTCTTTGTTTGTTCTCTTTAAATGTTCTTTATTCGATTATTATTACATGCACTTGTTCTCGTCCTCTATTTGTGAAATATACATATATATTGATTTGAATCATTGTTATTGACCCATTTATAGAGAGAAATGCCATGTGCAGTATTTGAAGCTATAAGTAATTCTTGTAAAAACTAAATTGATTTGAAGCGTATTATTGAATGACCAACATGGCGGATTCTGTGGGTCGTCATGAAGGTAACCCTATTTGTCTAATGCGAAATCGTTGCTGCGGGCGACAGACAGGGGCCAGGATTCACCAAGAATGCATCGTGAATGTAGAATTTATAATCATATGTGACGGTAATATTGAATGTGAAAGCACATTACTACTGAATGGCAATGACGATGGGATTCCTGGCGAATACGTAAGTGGATGTCGAATTCTATATCTTTATATATTGGAATCACAAACCAGACAATAAACGATGAGTATTGAAAAGTGTATTTGTATAAGTATCTTTACATTACAACGATATTGTATAAGGCATTATTTTGATAAATGCATGATTTATATGAGCGAGAAAATGGAATCTGAGCGTATAGAACCCCTTAAGCATGAAAATGTTTAGCGTATTGTTTTATCAATGCGCGGTAGAAGTGATAGACATGACCAGACCGAGATCGAGGCTCGAGTCATAGGAAGGAATTCTGGTGTATAGATCATATGCATTACTGTTTCTTTGAACATTGACATTTTGTAAGCAGTTTGACCTCTGGATCCCTTATTTTTGTAAAGGCATTTGTTAAATGTAAACATTATGAATCTTTTGTTAATTATGTAAATGTCTATGGGCTTGCCCAGTAAAATGTAAGCGAAATTAAAAAATCACAAAATGAATAAAACGAAGCGAATGTTTTGATAAGATAATTGAAAATGTCGGAGTAGCCAGAACTCCGGCTTGGATCATGATCGAATTAGTCGGGGATTCGGTCGCGACGCACGAAAACTAAAATTTAATAAAACGATAACTAAAGAGATTTAATTAATGACTTTAAAAGAAATAAAACGAGCGTCCCCGGGGTTTCGGTTCGGACTCGCTAATATGGTCGGGTCGGGGCTCGGGGGTCGCCACAGGCGAATATATGTAAATTACACTAACCTTAACGAAGCTTGCCTAACAGATAGCTTCCCCTTGCCATGTATAGATCAAATTGTTGATGCTATAGCCGGGCACGGGATACTATCGTTTTTGGATGCTTTCTTTGGATATCATCAAATTCCTATGCACTCACCTGAAGCAGAGAAAACGACCTTCATTACCGCCGCCTGAGGTTATCTTTCTGATCCTTTGGGCGAAGAATGTAAGGCGACTTATCGAGTTGGTGACTAAGTTATTCCGACCGTTGTTGGGAGAAACCATGAAGGTCTATATCGATGATATGCTTGTAAAGTCCAAAAAGCGCTTCTATCACACCAAGCATCTGCAAGAAGCCTTTGAGTTATTGCGAAAGTATAGCATGAAACTCAACCCTTTGAAATGTGTGCTTGGAGTCAATTTGAGAAAATTTTTAGGCTTTATGGTGACCCAGAGAGAGATAGAGGCCAATCATATTCAACTCAAAGCTATAATGGATTCTCAAATTCCTACCTCCAGAAAAGGAGTACAACAACTAATTGGCTGGTTGGCAGCTCTTGGGCGGTTCATATCTCGTTTCACAGATCGGTTAAAACCCTTTGTTATCACTCTAAGGAGAGCGAAAAGGGTTGATTGGAATGAGGAATGTGACTAAGATTTCATGGCGATCAAAAAGTATCTTATTGAACCGCCAATTTTGGCTAGCCTAGAAGCAGGCGATACTCTCTATGTTTACCTAACGGTTTCAGAAGTCTTAGTAAGTGCAACTTTGTTCAAAGAAGATAAAAATTGAAAACAAAGACTAATATTCTTCATAAGAAAATCTCTTGTCTAAAGAATGAAACTCGGTATACGAAATCTCGAGCAATGGTATTGGTCCTCCCAGTGTGGCGACTAAGAAGCTTAGCCCCTGTTACAAGCACACCACATGGAATGGTGCTGCTTGATCTCCCTTCTGACAACATGCATGGCTTGGGCCTACTAGGGAGGATGGTGGAAATGGGAAATTGAGCTCGATGAATTTGGTATTGATATAAACCTCGCTTGACGTTAAAGGTCAGATATTAAGCGAGACTTTTTATGAATTCTCTAATAGGATGCAGACACGGATACTTATTTGTTTGGTGGATCCTTAATGTAGACGTAACCTCTCGAAAAACGGGAGCTGGAGTTGGTTTGAACTTAAAGCCCCAATAGGGGAAAGGATAGAACATGCCATACAGCTAGACTTCCCTGCGTCTAATAATGAGACTGAATATGAAGCAATCCTAGCCGGAATTGACCTCGCAACGTCTGTATCTTCAAAAAAATCATCATACGAAGTGACTCTCAATGATAGTAGAATGAGTAAATAAAGAATCTGGCTTGAGACTAGTGCATGATCAGTATGTATGTTTGGTTAAAAAACTCACATTAGGAATTTAGGGCTTGGAAGCTTAAGCATATCTCGAGGGATTTGAATGAAAAGGCAGATGCTTTGGTTGCAGAGGTCGCATCCCTCCTAGTATGGTGTTCCTCCTTATCTATTACCAGCCGACATCATCAATTGCTACCAACTAGGTAAACGAGACAGATGAAGCATGTTCTTCTTGGATGACTCCAATAGTGCATTATTTGAGCTCGGGAGAATTGTCAGATAATGGGATTGAAGCCCATAAGATTCACGTCCAGGCGACTAGATTTTCCCTTATGAATAGGCAATTATATAAACGGTCTTTAGATGGGCCGTATCTTAAGTGTCTCACCACTCAATAGGGACAGTATATATTGTAGAACTTCATGAAGGAATATGCTGAAACCATCCAAGTGGTAGAACTTTAGCTCACAGGGCCCATACACAAGGTTATTGTCAAATAGCGAAGCGGCGAGATCGACCACCTACGTCGGGGTCGATGCGCGCCATGATAGCCCGTCTCGGGTGGCGGCTTAGATCTAATCCCACCGTCATAAGCCCACGGCCGCTAACCGATGGGAGTTGATATAGTTGGACCGTTGCCTATTACTTGACTTAGAAGAAGTTATTGTTGGTTGCCACTTAGACTCTTCGACAAATTGAAAGCTAAGCTTTCATCTCCATCAAAGATAAGATGTTGTCGGTCGTGTGGAAGAATATGATCTGTTGATTTGAAATACCTCGGTCAGTTGTGACTAACGTGAATGGTTTGATAGCGGAGTACAAAAATTTTAGCATGAGTTCGGCAACCGAAAACTGTATTCCAACCACTTGTACCAGTAGAGCAATGACAGCCCGGAAGCATCTAACAAAACTCTCTTTCACCTTTGAAAAAAGTGTCTACGTTATTTACAAGGAAAATGGGTAGGCAATTTTTAAGAGTTCTTTGGGCTATGGGAACAACTTGATTGAAAGCGATAGAGTATCCTCGTTCGCCCTCACCTATGGGATGGAGGCCATAATTCCTATAGAAATTGGGGTGCCCACACTTGGAATAGAAATCCACAGAAGGAAATCTGACCGTTGCGAACTTAGGCAGCGAATGATCTTAGTATTTACGGTTTGTGCATTATGGCATCATACCCGACAAGAATAGCGAACCATAGGGCATGTAAGACGACGTGCATTTCGAGCCGGAGACCTAGTCTTGAGAAGAGTATTTGAAAACACAGTGATTGATAGTAAGAAAATTCGACGAATTAAGAGGGTAGAAATGCGCGATGAAGCTAGAGTGAGGCGGCCCAGTTGTGCAGCGATAAAAAACTAGATGCGACACCAGTGCCTAGGATGTGGAATGCTATGCATCTGAAGAAGTATCATCAATAAAAAAATTTCTTTAATGTATTTTCTTTCAACTCTTGGAATAACCCCCATATCAAAGTCCATAAGTGGCTCCTAGCCTGCTGGCACACGCCAAAGACTAGAAGTGGCTCTTAGCCTGTTGGAACACACCAAAGACCAGAAGTGGCTCCTAGCTTGTTGGCACATGTCAAAGTCAAGAAGTGGCTCCTAGCTTGCTGGCACATGCCAAAGACCAGAAGTGGCTCCTAGCCTGTTGGCACATGTTAAAGTCTAGATATGGCTCCTAACCAATTGGCTAAAGCCAAAGCCTAGAAATTGTGCTTTGCTCACTGTCCCATGTGCAATCCATACCAATTTCTAGTTCTCAAAAACTTAATACAATGATATCCCTGGTGCAACTATCCTAGTCAAGACTCATAGCAGAAAGTTTTGAAATAAAAGATATCAATTGCATGAATAAATCAAATATCAAATTTTCGAGAATTCCCAAAATACGCTAATGGCATCAATGGTTCCATAAAAAAATATATATGTATCCTAGCGGCCATTCAGGGCCCATTACAGGAGTTTTAAGAAAAAAAAAAAAGGAACTTAAGATGTTGTAGCAAAATCCTTAGCAGGACTGCTCATCTCGAGTTCCTCTGCCCTCCCTGTCGCCTCGCTCTGATTCGTTTTGGTTGCCGTGGCCTTAATGGCTGTTGGAACCGGGGAGCACTTGGGGTCCACGAAGAACTTTAGAGGAAATGGGTGAAGGGTCGGAATCTTTGTCTTGGAACCACGGTTGATCACCACGGATATTGTGTTTGAACATCTGTCAGTAACCATGAGAAAGATCGGCTCGAGGCGCTTTTGATAGTTCTCCTCCATGGTTGCTTTGTCTTTACCCGTCTGAGAGTGAAGAAAAGACAATTCATCTTTAATTGTACAATCTCGGCGCATAAGTGAAGTCCGTTCGACCTCGGTGAGCGGTAGCCAGCCTCGACCTTGTGCTACCTTCCTACGATCAGGGGCGTCTTGGACGCCGTAGGTTATCCTCCGCCCTCGCCTTTGCATCCCCCTCCGTAACGGTAGCCAGTGGGCGTGATGGGCCTCTTCCTTAGCTTCATTTCTCTTTTTTTCCGAACTTGTAATCCTCTCTATACCTGCCTTAGCCTTCCGCTCCTAGAGCTTAGACCTAGCTTTGGCCTTGTTTAGGGCATCATCTAAGGCGTGGTGCTTAGAAATAGCAGACTGAGCATAACATCGCAACTTCTCGGCGTCTACCAGTTGAAGATGAAGTTCCCTATGCTGGCACGCTATATTCCGAATAGTAGTGACAACCTATAAAAGAAAAGGTGTTAGGAGAAAATCATAGAATGAAACTCACATTCAAACGATAGAAGTCTAGCCATACCAGCTCAGTCGTCTCATTAAAATCATGGTTACAAATATACATCCCATCTTAAGCCACACTAGTAGGATTTTCCATCCTTATAGTCGGGAAAGGGAATATAATACTCTTAAAAAGCAACCATTACCGGTATTTGAAGGTTGGTGGGGTACATATCGTGCATGTCGATTGTGAGTGTCCTATACGGTTGAAGGGGTTCATGATCGATGATGGCCGGACGACCGCGTGGACGAACGGATATGTCCCATTGAAGAAGTGATCCCTTATTCCGGTTTAAAACATGGGTTTATGCCAGCTTATTAAGACCCCTTGGCTTATAGAGCCCGACAATTGCAAATTCGGACCGTCCTAGTTAGGAAGCGAGACCCGGCGGTGTCTACGGAGAACTCGCCATGACTTTATCGTTGGGAGGTCCTACAGTTGGAATCCCGTCCTCCCGAAGATGAACACCATGAAGGCATCTTGGGTAGTGCCCTCTAGAGCTAGAAGGGCATCGGAGAACCGTTTGGAGAGTCCCAGATTAACTATTATTGAAATTTTATTCTAAACTTCTTCATCTGGACGGACCGTTTTGGAAGCTTTATAGCTTGGTATGAAATAGGGGTAGTTTCCCTTGAGCACTCATGGCTCGCTTGCTCGTCAACGTGGTAAGCAGCTGACAGACTGAGCAATCTTTGTCATCACTCTCCTCGATGACTCACTTACGTCAGGGAACAAAATGGACACCTTGAGTCTCTCCTATAAGAGGAATTGGATTCGCACAGTCATGCAAGCCTTCAACACCTCCTCGTGACCTTCACTATAACAACCTGCCTCTCTTTGTATTCTTCTTCACCGCTGGTAGGCTTTGGATCCCTATACGACCCAGGTGATTAATTCGAGTCGGACCAATTGTGAGGCTTCTTGAGCGATCTCGACGAGGCTCTTGAAGCGGACCCCACTATAAAGACTTGAGATTGTTCGGGAGGTCGGCGAGGTAAAATATTTCACCATAATAAGCTTTTTTGTATGGACGAGTGACATAGACGCTATGTAAGGAAAGAGTTGGCCTTGACTCTGTTGGTTTCTTGAGCAAAGAAGCTTGTGATTGCGCTCCCTCTTAATGATCTCGAGTAGCCATTTGATGCGATATAACCTGACCTTCTCCGCTAAATGTGGTAGACTCGATACATGTACACTGCAAAGTTTAGAAATGGGGATATCAAAATATAGATGGCCTAGGGAGGTACAAGCTCCATCAAGTTGAAACAAACCTGGGAATGTGAGGGACTGGTTTAGATCAAATGGAAGCCCAAGAGAACCTAGTGTCTCATACCACGAACCTTCAACCAAAACAACCCCTTTTTCTTCATCCTTAGGAGAGTCCAGGAACAGTTCTGAATTGCAACCAGGTACATGGTGGAGCATAGATAAGCGACTGACCACTAGCGAAGTATAAATAAAACAAATCTCTACCTGTGAAATACCCGATTAGTGAGAAGGTTTAGCACATGACCCGTCAAAATCGAAAGACATTCGGGATGTATAAGTGCGGGGAGCTGCCCAGTGAGTCGCATTGCCCTTGAAACGAAGACGAGGCGAAGTCGGTAATGGCTGCTCCCAGGCTGAAATAAAGGCATTATTTTGCCTTTTTATGGATGAGGCGGCGGGACGTCTAACACCTCAGTTTGATGTCGGTAGGAACCTGACTGAATGATCTTAATTCCTCTACAGACATAGCAACGACTAGGTTGCTTAAAGTGGGTGTTTCCCGAGAAGTCCCCTTTTTATGCCCAGCTTGACTAGTAGAAGTCTTTTCATGACTTTTTACCATTCTACAGGTAAACAAATAGAAAAACAAAGGATTAGCTTGAGGCCCATTAAGCAGCAAAGGTGAAAAAACCCTAGAAAGACAAGAGAAACCCTCTACGGAGGGTTCGACAAATAGCCCAGCGACAAGACTGGAACCAGAGACTAGGAACCCTCGTGGAAAACCTAATGGGATGTCCACGAACCTTGGAACATCCACATCTGCTTCACAATATCATCACCGGAACCAGAGACGAATGGCAGTCACATCCTCGGAAAGTAAAAACATTCTAGCTTGAAGTACTCGCTGAGACAGAGCCTGAAAAGCAACCTGAAGAAGGTGATGTATTGATTCGAGTTGCAAAAACTCATCGGAAAGTCAAAAGTTGTCAAGGGATCTCTGACGATTCCTTTGAAAGAAAATTTTGCAGAAGCATAGGAGAAATAAACTGCAATAGGCAAAGAGCTTTGTGAAATTGTAAAAGAAACAACACTCAGAGCCCAACCCTTATACATAGGGGCAAAACATCAACGGACACATTAAATTTCTTTGTCCAATGACATGCGTCATGACATGTTAAGGAAATGTTAAGCTTCCCGCGCAGCTGTATCAAACACTTCATCTTCTAGCACGTTCAATGTACGCATCTATTCTCCCAATCCTTTGAACTTTCCACACCCAAAGTTTAAAAGCACTATATTTTCCTCGACTAAAAAAACACAAAATTCTAGTTGAGGAAAAGGGGGGCATTGTGAGTACCATGACCTTTAGACCTACTACTCAATGGGCCCAGGGCCCACTTGGCCCGCATTGTGAAACGATCTAAGCTAATTTATCATATTAGAACCAGTCGAGCATTATCTAGACGGGAGAGTCTTAAGCATACGAGAATGCTAGGTGTTCTGAAAAGACTAGCTTTAGGGTGGCTATCCCCAAGTTTCGGTGGTACGTCTATCCCGCGTATGGGAAGTTCGTTATGGATAAGCATATGAAGGTGGAAAATACGCAAAAGATATATTTATCAGCAGATTTCCCAGTTTTCAAATCCCTTATTTCTCGGAAGATTAATCCTTGATAAGAAAAGGAGAGTTTATCCATAAAATTAAGAGAATTTATCCCTAAAATGAAGGGGAGATTTGTGAATTGCGCCTTATAAATCGGGAAGATCCCCCATGAGGTGAAGGAAAGAGCAATTCCAATTGTGTGAACTCTCTGCTTCTTCTTCTCCATCTTGTGTTAACTTAATCATCGGAGAGCGTGGTCGATACACCACCGTCGGATCACCCTTTTGCAGGTTCACGTTGTGTTGTTGATACTTTCAAGTTTATAGCCCCGATCAGGTCCCACTCTGAATATTAAAGAGAAAGCAGTTGTTGATAATTATTAAAAAAACAAACTTATAGTGGGAACTCTTGAATGTAAAAAAAATGTTAAGAGGAGAGGTTTTGTTGGTAAATGGAGAGAATTTTTAAAAAACAAAAATATGAAAATTGTTAAGGCAAAAAGATCTGGAATTATTAAAATACGAAAAATATGAGAATAATTAAAACACAGGCATGTGGAAAAGGGAAGTTGTTAAAGTATGCATGTATAGAAGGATTACTAAGAAAGAGAAAAGTTAGTGAGAGGATTATTGTGAACATTGAAGTCTAAATAAGGGATTATTAGGAGAGGCCGAGAGGGGTGAGAATTATTAAGAGAGAGAGTGTTGCATAGTGGGGATCAATATTCCATGAACGAGTTTTCATAGAGAGAAGTAACACAAAAGAAGAATAAATTTATGATTTAAGACTCCATAATTAATTTAAGTAGGAACTCAAATCTCCCACATCCAATAGCCCGTACTGACGTGTAATGTCGTTAACCCGACACCTGACTGTAATCTAGCTACAGTGGAGTTTAGTACCATAATTTAGAATGCTTAACATGAGTGTACATATCACAGTAGTAGCACCGAAAAGCTCAGCGTAATCGAGTTCTCAGGAATTCGACATGAGAGGCGACGATCTCGAATGAACTACGATATACATATCTCAGGCCTACGACCCATCCGTTTAATCAACTGGTAATGATCTAAAAAGAACAATATTAAAAGAGAATTAACAAACTAGCCATGATAAGAGTTTGCATTATCTGATGAAATAACCTACTAGAAAAAAATGAAGATTAACATTAAGTACCTCGAGAGTATAAGTATGTGAGTAGCCTTTCCCAAAAATTGATCTCCTCTTCTCTATGGCCTAGATGTCTCTCCCCTACCTCTCTCCTTGTTCCTTGCCCTCCTATTTAAGAAAAAAAAAAGTAAACATTTCCTCTCCATAAAGGAAAAAAAACCCCATCCTCCCTAAATTAATAAAAGAAAAAAACCTCTTTAAATATTTCTTTACATCCCTAAAAAAATCAAGTCAAAACAGATTGGAATAATAAAATAAAATAAAAATCAAATAAGATAAAATAAAATACAAACTTCTTTAAATGAACTATTTTCCAAAAAAAAAAAAAAAAGTAAAGAAATGTGGTCATTCAGGATGGTTACTTGATAGCGACCATCCCAGGAAATATCCATGACCCCTCTTCGATGGATTGTAAGTGTAGCAGTGAATCATGAGTGAAGTTGAAGAATGAATAAAATTAGAATTGAAACAGAAGTAGCTGTCGAAGAAAGAAAAAAAATGGAAAGCCCCAAGTCATCGTGTTGAATATGAGCTCAAAGGAAGAGTAGGAGATACAGACACTCTGAGACCAATTGTGAGACTAAGAAAGACCGTGGAGCAAAAAAACCCGATAAAGAGTCGCGACATGGACCAGAGCTCTCCACCCAGAATTCTGCCCCCTCGATGGTGAAACTCGCGTCAGTCTAAAGTCGATGGACTGATCCGACCATGAATTAGAAAATGATTTGTGTATCATTGATATAGTCAAGCTTACTTTAGATGATGAGTACGAGATTGCGATACTTCATATTATGATGAAAGCGTTGCAGCTTAGAAAAGCTAGCTACATGTCATGAAACTCCCAAGTGGCGAGATGAAAACTGTGGAGTGGCCCGTATATCTCGGGTGAAGTAGATGACTAGAGAAAGCGTATATCCCGAAGATGGAGTCGTGGTATGACCCAGGACGATAGATGTAATAAATTCACCCCAGAAACATGGAGTGGGGAAGAAATTTGAGGTTATGGGTAACAGGAGATCTGAACATGGCTATGAATGAGGTGACTCTAGATGTCGGGTCGAATGCCACCATGGTCATCCAAGTGCAAATCTATAACATCTGAATACAAATCTAATTGGGAATTGGCTCTGAATAACAACACTGAAGAGGCTATGAGTGCCACACTGAAAAGAATGGCTCTGAACGCCAAACTAAAGAAAACGCCTCTAAAGAAGCGAACTAAAGAAAGCGACTCGGCCTTAGGTGAGAGAAAATGGCTCTGAATGCCAAACTAAGAAAGCGGATCCCGAGCCTTGAGTGAAAAGATAATCTCCGAAAACAAGGCTGAAGAAAGCGTCTGCAGCGAGCTAAAGAAAAGCGACTGCAAACTCACAGCTAAAGAAAGCGGCTCTGAAATTATTTTGAAGAAAAGCGACTGCAAATGAAATTGTTGTCTGAGCAT
Source organism: Tetrastigma voinierianum (assembly GCA_016808115.1). Classification (NCBI taxonomy): domain Eukaryota; kingdom Viridiplantae; phylum Streptophyta; class Magnoliopsida; order Vitales; family Vitaceae; genus Tetrastigma; species Tetrastigma voinierianum. The sequence continues at coordinate 2,137,835 of JAEQBH010002994.1, read as the reverse complement.
GGCCCGAAGAAAATGGCTTTGAATGCCAAACTAACGAAAATGACTCTGAAAACCAAACTAAAGAAAATGGTTATGAACGCTAAATTGAAGAAAAGGGCCTTGAACAAAGCGCATGTGACTCACGAACACAAGCTGAAGAAAATGGCTATAAATCTGGCTGAACGACTCTAAGCAATCCCGTAGCGCAGATGCAAGCGGAAGGAGCGACTCACAAATGCGAATTGAAAGCGACTCTAAGCGGCCCCAAATAAGGAGGGAAGAGAGCGACTCTGAATGCAATGAGGGGAAGAAAAAGGCTCTAAGCTCAAATTGAAGAAAAGCGGCTCACGAGTATTTAAGCGCCAAAGATGTGAACACGAACTAAAGGAGACAAATTTGAATGCTAAATTGAAGAAAATGGATCTGAACACCAAACTGAAGAAAACAACTCTAAATGCCAAACATAAGAAAATGGATCACGAGGCATGAGTGAAGGAAACAACTCCCCAAACGTCAAGCTAAAGGCTAATAGCGTCTACGGGTGCGGCCCGAAAAGCAGTTTAGACATGGCCAGCGGCGGCTGAGCATATGGCCCGAGGCGACTCTAAACACGAACTAAAGAAAATGGCTTTGAACTGAAAATAGAAGAAAACGGCTCACGAACACAGGTGAAGAAAATGACTTTGAATGCAGCCCAACAAAGAGCGTCTCGGGCATGAGTGAAGAAAAGCGGCTTTGAGCATACTTGAAGGAAAGCGACTCTAAATGCGAACTAAAGCGTCTCGAACACCAAATTAGAAGAAAAGCGAGCTTTGAACCCCGAGTAATATGAATGGAGGCTATGCGGTATAGTAAGTGGGGGCATCACTAGATAGGTATCAGGTGACTTTAGCTAATCAGCACTATATAAAATTGAACCATCCATTTCATGAGGAAATACAAGCATATGCATTTATGTGAGGTCGATGAGAACTCAAAAATGCCTTATACGTCTAAAATGAGTAACTCTTGCCATCGGCTCAAAAGAACCTAGAAACATGTAGAGATAACTCACGAAATCTCGAGACCTGAAGTAGTGAATGTCCCCTGGCCCGACTCTATGGTGGATAAATATAACTCCCAAAAGTACAGTAGTCGCTCATGGAAAAACAAAGATCTACTGAATAAACAATACTGAAGTAAAAATGTCTCAAGATGCTCATCATCAATAAAAACCATATACACATCCCCAAAGACCATGTAATCTCGATGCTAGATAGGAAATATCTTATAAAATAGGTATACGCGAAGCTCTGTCGTAATAGGCTCATTATCTTAAATGCTTGCATACATAGTTGACCCACTCCAGGTGATCCCGATAACTAGAGGTATACGCGATATGACATCAATGAAAGGACCCGAAATTCACCGTGATGCTCTTCCTCATTAGAGGCATCGTGTCTAGTCAGCGAAAGCATGCAACCTAATGACGGGAAATAAACCGGGATGGAATCCTAATATAAGTATGGTGAAATCAGAGATGTCGCCAATTAGGCTCGATCTCTCGTGAGAAAGCTATGCGCGAATCTCATCGGGAAGACGATCCGACGAGAGAAGGAATATGCCCACGGACTCGCGTCTAGTCTTGTTGTGTGTTAAAAAATCAATCAACACAAGGACGCCCATCAATAAAATGAACATACCTCAGGCAATCTAGAACTATAACTGGAAGAAAACCAAAACATCACTGGAGATTCTCCTAGAAGAAGCAACATGATAATGCCTTAACATCAATCAACTCTTAAATACCCGGTGAAGCGGCGACCGAAGAAACATATGATCCATGGCCTTGGGTGGTCTTATGACCATGAGGCAAGTAACGTAGGCTCGGGGTGGTAAGGTAAAAGAAATGAAGGGAAAATAGGCTCAAATACCTAATAATCAAAATCATACCCTTGTGCATAAGATGTAACACATAGAAAAAATCTTATGAGCAATAAACCGAAAGGCAGCCAATAGAAGCACTAATGAAAGGACTAGATAAGTGAGAAGGGGTTAAGCTAGCAATAAATCATAAAATAGGTGTGAAGGAGTTGGATTTGGAGCAAACATCAATGTTGGAAGATAATATAATGGTGGGTGAAGAATCGAGAAAATAGTGGTATTAATGAATAAACGAGGGAATGATATGAATGATGATCAACCCATACCAATACGATAGAGGGAAAGTCACACCACTAATGATGGAATGAATAGCCAAGACAATGATCCAGAAATCTCGGTGAGAAGGTCACTCAAACGCTCATCCTTCTCACAAAATGTATCAATAACAGTTCAAGAAGTAAGAGATCTCATATGAACTCTTGACACTCAAAAATACCTAGAAAAAGCGACTCAAGAGAAGAAAACCCTCATAGAAATCTTGCCTAAATCCCCAATAATAAACACACCCAAAAAGTAACCCTTAAAAGTAGATATACTCCAAATAGAGGAAAATACTATGCATTTAATGCGTCATTACATTTTTTTTTTCTTTTCAAATCCAATCATCAACAGCACGAGAAACTAGATCAGGAATATATATAATGAAAGAACTTTCTCACAATCAACTAGTGAATGTATGGATCCATCTGAGTAAACTCTCAAGCCAAAACCTCCGAATCAATGCCAAGGGTGGAGTGAGGTGAATGACATAACTACCCTCTATGCACCGAAATGTGAAGAATCATCAATATGACTAAGGTAATGGAGCGAATAGGTAGTAACGCGAAAGTAAGGAGGAAAAAGTGATGATAATGAAGGCGTAGCTTCAGTGAGGGTTGGACAAAAATAACAAGGATAAGGAATATATACCTATTAGTCCAAAGCTCATGAGACTCTTAACAACGTATACATATAAATCAAAGGGCCAGCTACTGCAATGAAAGAAAATGCCATAACATCACAGGCTCGAGAAATTTATGACTTGGTCTATCACATGTCGATAAAGAGTAATAAGGTGTATAGGTGGCAAAAATGATGGCCACTCATCCTATGACCATGGTCTCAAACATAAAACTTCTTCAACTGATCCACATTGGTGGGCTTTGAGAATTGGTTTCCATCTAAGTCCATCAACCATTTAGCTCCCTCTAGGGTTAACTCTCTAATAATGTATGGTTTGCTCTAGGTGGGTATGAACTTATCTCTAGGGTCAGTGATCAATCCTCTAAGTACTCTCAAAATATCTCGGCTTGACCCGCTCATTTAATATGTTGAGATGGTCAAATCGTGACTAAGCCCACTCTGCCTCAGAAATCTACTGCTCTAACGTAACCCTTAAGGATCAATCCTACATCTGTTGGAAAAAGCGCTTCCATCTGTAACTAAAGAGTAGAGGCGTGGCTCTTATAGAAATCTGAAAAGAAGTACGATAATACTATGTCTGAAAAGTGCTTCTACGTCGGAGTCTCGAAGTCTCAATCATCTTTTGTAATATTCTCTTTATATTCTTATTCGTAGCCTCTACCGCTCCATTAGTCTGTGGCCTATAAGATGACGATTTGTGATGTATGCCATATCTCTGTACCAAAGTGTCGACTTCACCTTTGAAATGATCACCTCTATCTGATATCAACTCATGAGGAATCCCATACCGACATATAATATGTGATCTCATAAAAGTGGCGACCATGGCCGAAGTCAATTTCGAATAGGAAGTAGCCTCTACCCACTTCGTAAAATAATCAATAGCAACTAAGATGAACTCGTGACCACTGGAAGATTTAGGTGAAATCTTCCCAATAATGTATATGCCCTAGACTGAAAATGTCCAAGGTGAGGTCAATGCATGCAACTCTGATGGTGAAATATGTATAAGATCCCCATGCATCTGATACTCTGGACATCTCTGAATAAACTAACAATGTCTCCACTTAATTCGTAGTAACTAGTCTTCATAATCTTACGGTAACATGCTGACCTCAGTGAAGCATGAGCCCCGACATAGACCTCTCTCATACTTTGATTTGCGAGTCTTGATCTAGAGCCTGATAGTAGCATACCATCGACTAGATGTCTATATAAGGACTCTCTACATATCACAAAACAAGTGGCCAACTACCTCAAAGCTTGCTTATCCTTGGTCGTAGCGACCTCAGGGTATGTGGCAAATCTAAGAAATTGATAAATATCATGATACCACGAGCCGTCATCAAACCCGAGTCATCAATCGGCTTGATAGTATGCGGGGACACTGTAAATTCTCAATTAATAGAGGATGGGCATTGCAGCGCCCTCGGGAAATGATGAGTGCAAATATTATTTTTAAGCTGCATTTTCAAGTATATTTCTAGCTTAAAAGTTCAGTTTAATGTAAAATTATGGAGCTTTCACCCAGATTTATGTTTTGCAAGAAATTAAAGAAAAGAAGCATAATTCAACAGAAAAATAGCAGAAATCAGCATTGTGCAGAAAAAGGGCCAATGTCGTGACATTAGATTTCCAATGTCGCGACACTGTGTAGAGAAGGTCTTGACACTACTACAATTTCGCGACATAGCTGCGACATCAACTGAAGAAAGGAAGGCAAAGATATACCAATGTAGCGACATCATCACGACATTATTGCAGCAAACAATGCCGACATCACGGCTTCGGTGTCGTGACATCAAAACTTCGATTAATAGCGCGACGCCGGAGCAACCTCGGTAAGTAAAACTACATCGAACTGACGATATCGACATCGCGACATCGTTGAGACATGATGTAATGTTGCGACATCGGCAGCTGATGTCGCGACATCGAAAGCGAGTAAGGCGAAATTAGCAATGTCGCGACGCCGCCCGCGACATCAGCCAGCGAAGCGAACAGAGATCTAAACATCGATGTCAGCGACATCGGTCCGGTGATGTCGCGACATCGGACAAAAGACAAGGTGGTGAGACTAACTCAATGTTGCGACATCGGACTAGTAATGTCGCGACATTAGTCACGACATTGGCAAGACTAAACCTTCCGAATTCAATGTCGCGACATCCTGACAATGTCTTAACATCTGACTTAAGGTGGTGAGATGCACTTAAATGACCAATGTTGCGACATCGGTGAAATGATTAGAGCATTGAGTCCGGTGTCGGCGACATCATTGATACATGAGCGTGTGTGACGTTGAAACGAAGAATTATTGCGATATCGCGACATCGGACGAGACATCTAAGTTGAAATACTAAAGAGCTAATGTCGCGACATCAATTGAAGTTAATAGAATTGAAATGCAGTGTTGCGACATGGAAAGTAATCCTCGACATTGAGAGCGTGTAACGACCATCGGCTTCGGTGTTGTGACATCGACTCAGTAATGTGATACGGAAGCGCAATGTCGAGAGGCATCGAGGAGTTGATCTACAATATTGCATTTCAATGTCGCGTCATCATCACGACATTGACTTATCACCGAAAATTGAGATTTGCCTAGCAGACTTTCAATGTCACGACATCAAATTCGATCCATGACATTGACAACTTCGATGTCGCGACATCATCACGACAATCACCATGACATCAACAGCTAGGGTAGAATTTCTAGGCTTTTTTGAAGTGCGTGATTCTCGCCTCATTTTTAGGGCCCAATATCTGAAGCCTATAAATAGAATCTCCTAGGGAGTAGTGTGCAGCTTCCAGCAGCCTTTCATTATGTTTTTATGCTTTTTGGGAGAGTTGAAGTCTCATTATATATATATTTCTTTTTAATTTTCTTTTATTTATATTTTTGTTTCTAGATATAGTTTTCTTATTTTATATTAGAGTAGTGATTTGAACTGGGATTCGAAGCTGGATGAATGTAAATTGAAGCTTCATTTATGTCTGAACTTTAATGGAATATGGGAATTTTTAAAGTTCGGAGTTTTCTTCGGTTTTAATTACAAATTGACAGATTTGTTTGATCGACAGTCATTGTCATTTGTAATCCGATCAATAGAATGGCTCCCTACGGGAAGAATACATTTGTTGGAACTATTGTTTGTAGTATTACAATGTTGTTTTGGGTAAGGAAATTAGAGTGATTTAAGTGCCTCACATATTGAGCCCCATTACGAATATCGGTGTTTTGTGAAGTGCTTGATGAGTGTAAAACTCATCTATGTTTTGAGTTCATTTCACAAGCTATTTTGAGCATTTTATATCCATATTCATGTAAAACTCATAACATTTCCTCTAAATTTGGTTTTTTAGGATTTTTGATGGAAAGCAAGTGATTTAGTAAGAAAATATGCAGAATGTTTCCAAAAAGAGAGTTAATTGGATGTCTCACAGTGCGTCATTGAGAAGATCAATTTTTATATATCATTTGGAGCATAAAATGGTTCAATTCTACTCATGGTTACATTCTACATTCAAAGAGATTTCGATGACACCTTGCGCCCAAATCAGAATTGAAGCAGAAGAAGTTATGTCATCAACAAGTTGGAGAAGAAAACAAGTCCCTTAGAAGATTTTGTCGCGACAGAGCTAGTGACAAGGCTTTCTTGCAACAAAACCTAGATTTTGTCGTAATAGAGTTAGTAACAAACTCTGAAGTTAGCAACAAACTCTGTCACGACAAAACCATATTTTGTTGCGACAGAGCAAGTGACAAGGCTTTCTTGCGACAAAACCCAAATTTGTCGCAACAGAGTTAGTAACCAAATCTGTCGCGACAAAACCAAATTTTGTCTCGACAGAGCCAATGACAAGGCTTTCTTGCGACAAAACCCTAATTTTGTCGCAATAGAGTTAGCAACAAACTCTGTCGCGACAAACCCACCACGAAAAAACCAGATTTTGTCGCGACAAAGCTTAAGAAAGCAGCCCAGGCCTTTTTTAAGCCTAGCTATTTATTTTAATTTGTTTTCAACCCGGCCTTCACCTAGGACCTTCTCATACTCATTTTTTTAGGTTTAAGAGACGGGAAGGTGGGAGAACACTTATCTAAATGGGGTTTATCTCTCTGGCTTCTTGCATTTTAGTTTCGCAGCCAGATTTTGATTTTTAATAGATCTTAGAGTAGTTTTAGAGCATATTTTTATTTCTATTGAAGAGATTTCAATGCTGTAAAATAGAGATTCATATTTCATTACTGTTTAGACAAAGATTGAAACTAAAATCTGGATTTTTCTCACTCCTTATCTCTTGATTTCTTTCTTCATTTTCTCACTTTTTGTTTGATTGGTGATGATTGGAATCTAGTAATGGAACATTAAACACCCTCTAGGGGTGGGGATTAATTGTTGCACATTCAGATTTTCAGTTTCTCAGTTATTTTGTGGGTTTGAAGATTGAATTTATATAATTGGTATGTTCATATAATTAGTTGTTCGGAATATTAGTAAACATACCAGAGAAAGAAGTTTGTATCTTGCTTTGATTTCCAGGAGGCCCTTTGCGTGACACAGAGATGGAAATTCACGAGTAAGAAGCGAGTAACCAGGGGTATGTTAGACTAGCATTATGGAACTAATAGACTCTAAGATTACTTTGATAGATCACTAATTTACTCATGGTGTGAGGATTAAATAGGCAGTATGTCGGTTTAATGTTTAGAGGTCTTACCTGGAGGTGGTAGAATGATCTTGATCGTGTTACTTGATGATCTGTCGAGGAGATAGAAAATTTTATTAGATTTAAAGGACGAGATACCAATTAGATTGGAGAAGGCTTGCACAATCCTGTTTATGGGGGTAAGAATTCTTCAGTCTTAAGAAATGGTTGTGAAGTATTGGAAAAGAAAAACAATCAAATCTTAAAGAGGGTCAGATTTTACAAGTAACTAATTAGACTCATGTCTCTGAAAGGAACATGGATCTCTAATTTAGTAAATGTATAGTGTATGGAAATCTAAGCTATACTACATTGCTCTTGAATGATCGCGACCCATTCAACTCACAAATGTTGTGCTTTAGGAAATGCTTGTTTTGTAAATAATTATCTCCGTCTAGTTCCTCTCTTATTACCTTTTAGAATTAAGTAGGTTTTTATTTGGTGAATTTTAGGATTAGTTTTGAAATCAGTTTTTATTTCAATTAAATTGATTTTATTCCATCCTATTTGTTAAGCCTAAATAGTGAAGAGCCCTTTATAGTGGCGAATTAGTTCCAATAGAGGAGCACACGTCGCCGTGGAGTGCGATATACGAACTTTTAAGTCCGCTTTGTGTATGACCCGTGCACTTGCGGAAAGGGGTTGAGTGTTGGTAATACTTTTCATTTAAGTTTTTGATTAAACTTACTTTTGTTTCTAATTAGTTTTTGAGTATTTACCACATTCACTCCCTTGGCCATATTTTCATATATACATCATTTAGTCTCAACAAGTTATTGGTGTCGTTGCCTGGGATTAGATAATAGTCATTTTGTAACAGTATCATAAATTTGTATATTAATTTGCTCAACAAGTTTTTGGCGTCGTTGCCGGGGATTGGCACGATTCACTCTCTCATTGGAAGTTGGCATTTTGAAGAACGAGTGATTTGCTAATTTAGGCAATTTTTATTTTTATTTTTTGTTGTGAGTTGTTTCTTAGTTAATTTTTTTATAGTATTTTGTACTTTATTTTCTTTTGTTTTTCTTCTTATTTGTTGGAACTTATGGAGGAACATTCAATAGAAGATAGTTTTGCCTCCATAGAATCCAAGCTTGACTTACTTCATCAATTGGGCCAAAGAATTCACAATGACTCACTCTTAGAACAAGGAGTATTGCCTTATCGAGGAGTTGAGCCACATTTCGGGAGGGAATAAAATTTGTCTCTGTTAGGGAGCAAATTTGTATCTACAAGGATAGGAAAAAGAAGATGATTAATCTTCATGAGAAGGCGAAGTTCAGTTTAGATGCCTTCAATTAACTGCTTAGTCTTTAGATTGAAAATGTAGAAGCTCGAATAGGACGTTTAGTCGAGCATTCGAGGAAAATTATCTGGGACTCTCCTAGTAACACATTTCCAAATCCCAATGGTCATGGATACTCCCTTAGCGATTATTACAAAAATTTCCTATCGAAATTTGTGGAAGAAGGTGAAAATGAAACATAAATTGAGAAAAGGCACTCTAAACAACTTAGAGAATGAAAAGTCATTAGTGGATAAATTGAAATTTGAAGAAGAAAATTCAGTGATGGCTGTGAAAGCGTCTTGGTGAAGATTGACACATTTACCTTCCCATGGATTTTGTGGCCGACATTGAATGGGATTTAAAAATTTGAAGATATTAAAAGACCACTTCCTTTCTCAAACGAAACATGGATTGACATCAATAGTCGCTCATCTTGCTTGTGGTGAGAAAGCAAAGTTCAATCTTCACCCGATCATTACCTTTAATGAAGCGAGAAAAGAACCATGTGTAGAAAATTCTGAAGCTTGCTTCCATCAAAAGGCACATGTTTTAGACAGTTTCCCTTAAGCATAAATGTGTTTTGCATTTGCATCCAATAAAAGGGGATTATTTTGAAGAAATTGTTTGAACACTTAGCCATGAATTAAAGAGGGTTCGAGTTTCTTTCCCACTTTTCAAAATGCGGAAGAAATCATCCTTGGTAGTGGTTATGAAAGGAAGTGTTGTCAAGATGGATGAATGGCCAAATGGAAGCACTAGTACTTTTCAATGAGTCTATTTGGGCTCTAAAAGAAACAGCTTCTTGGGGTAACGAGCTAAGTAATAAGGATTCTATCCACTATATTTTTCTTTTTCTTTTTCTATTTTTAGATATTTTATTTGTTGTTGTTTTTTTACTGCTGGGATGAAAATTCCAATATTGTTTTAACTTTGTTTGTTAGTGTTTTCAAAATAAAGTAAGTTTGAAGCTCAACATGTTGTCATGACTAGTTCTGAAGCAGGCTATATCGAGGGTAGCATACTAATGTCAATCATCTAAAATCTTCAAGGTTTCTATTCAAAGTGACCAGACTAGAAAGGGAGTTCGAGTTTTCCCTGACTCTCTCTATTACCCTTTACTTTATTATTCATTTGCTCATTGCTAGACATTTAAGGCGATGTTCATCTCGAAGTTTGGGGGTGTTTATTTTAGTTAGTTTATCATGTCACACCGTGTTGCTGATGATTGGCCAGTGCCTGAATTTATCTTTTACTGTGGGCCTGGCCATCCACCTTTGTCCGACAGCGCCTTAAAACTTGTTAACCTTGAGTCATGTATGCAAGGTTATGACAACTATTTCCAAGGGCTTTGTGCTAATCCCGGCCCGGCGGCCATGTAAAACTTGTTAACCTTCTTATATAAGCAAAAAATCTTAAGGTAAATCATTTTTAATTTTGGTTTTGGCACAATATCACTGTAGTGCGCGAATTAAACCAGTAATAAAATGGATATAAGTCCAGATATATCGATCCCAGCGGAGATCTCGAATTCTGAATCCCAGCTACTGATACTCAGCTCCATCTTATTTAATTTATAACATGACATTGTGATCAGAAGCAAGAAGGTGTAAGAATATACAAGTATAAGGAAAAAGAATGAACAATCAAATAAAATTTGGAATCTAAAGAATAAAGAATAATGAATAGTTAAGAAAATAAATGGAAGCGAATAGTTATCTTTTAGAGGACACATCGAGAACATTTGCTATTGTGAAGTATCAATTCTGCATGCCGTGCTGATCGTGCTTGTGTATTTGGGTTTCAAAATACATCGAGGCGTTTAGCGATGCAATTGGATCTCTCCACACTTCATAGTTCATTATCTAATTTCCACTGATTCTTTGACGGGAATTAGATGACTACTTTAATAGGGATTTCCTTGTCCCGAGTATTTTTCTTTTACGATACTTCATACCGTTTATGGGTATCAAACCTTAGCTCATGAGTTATCGGTCGAAGGATATCTGACTTCACGGTTACTCTTCCTCCCAAATTAGAATAGATCACCCTCTCCTTGATTAGATCTCAGCTAACACGGGATTGGCTTCACTATTCGATTTGAGGTGAACTCTCTGCTTGTTTAAATTGATAACTCATTCAACTCATTCTTGATTTCAAGTGAGAAGAGGATTTATCTAAGTAAACTTAAATATTAGATCTCTAATAGCAGGTTAATATACCTTCAAAGGAAATGTTCATAACTCTTAGAATGCCTTCTCTGTGTCCTCAGAGGACCTCTTTGAAATAAACATTAAACAGAATGCTTAGCGGGTATAAGAAGCGATATTCAAATAAAAACTTATTAAACGTAACAGTAAATTCATAAAGCTAAAAATTCACAAGGCTGCTGAAACAACTACGGGAAGATAAATTACATTATAGCATTCACTTAATGGAAAGGCTGGGTTTCTTAATTGCGAATTACACACTCTGACATTCCTCGATCATAAGAGCAGCTATGATTGCTTGGCTGGAAAGTCGAATTTGAAATTTATGCGAACCCCAGGCATTCGGTAGTAATTTGAAAAGAATGGAATTACGCATTGACTTATGCTCAAAATGATAACATCCAGATCGAAGAAAATAAAACAAAATAAGAAAGATAGAAAATAATCTAATCTATAGCAGCGGAAACGAGAAAAGAAAATAAAAAGAAAAGAAAAGAAAAGAAAAAGGAAAAAAATAAAATGAAGCCTTGACTACGAGATCTTTCGATTCACGCCCATGCTGCCTCCAGCCTTCTTTTCTCTGGTGATTCCTTATTTATAGGGTTTCTCGGTTTAGGCCTAATTCAAATGCATTCTTTTATGGATTTCAAGTGGGTGGCCCATGTTCTTTGGTAGGGTCGCGACCTCGAATCCTTGTCGCGGCGTTAGTTAGTTGGCATGATTACGACATTTATCGATAGAAGTCGTGGCCTCATCGCTGTTTTCATGAAGGCATTTATGTATGACATGATCTCTTGTCGCGACATCAACTAAGTCTGCGCAACTTTAGGCTGTTCATTCTGGCGACATCAATCCTTGTCGCGACATCGGCTCGTATCTTTGCGACTTCGGCCGATAGTTCACGATGCGACATCGATGTCGCGACATCGATCTCTTATCGCGACATCGGCTTAAGGCGCAACTGATGGTGTCTTCTTATGTATTGACATCGATCGCTGTCGCGGCATCACTTTATGCCTGCGAGTTTCAAGCTGATGCGTTCTGATGTTGCGACGCCGATCCGCGTCGCTGACGTCGGCTCGTGTCTTTGCGGCTTCGGTGATGTGGTTCACGATGTCGCGACATCAATCTCTTGTCGTGACATCAGCTCATATCTTTGCAGCTTTCAACTGATGGTTCCTGATGTCGCGACATCGATCTCTTGTCGCGACATCAACGGCGCAACCTTCAAGCGATCCACGTCTTATGTCTCTGGAGGCTTGGTTGCTTTTGGTGTCGCGACGCCAGTCCTGCAATATGGCAACTGACTTAAGTCACAACAATTTCATCTTTCAAACTGTCGCGAAGCGGTAGCTTCTCTTGTCGCGACCTCCATCCCTTGTCACGACATCAACCTTTGTCGTGACATCACGATGTTGTTGCGACATCATTCATAAGTCTGGTTAGTCCTGGTGCATAACTTGTGATCCTTCGCGACACATCAAATTTCCTTGATTTTCTGATGTCGCGACATCATAACTGGTATGCAAGCCCAAAAGCGCAACATTAGTTAACGGTTGCTTTCATTCCTCCATGCCATTTACGCATTTTTACTCCACGATTCTTTTGCATTTTTCAAGCTACTTTCTTAATAACTCACTCACGCTAATAACAAATTGGTGAGTTTCTTCATATTTCTGCATATTAATTATTCCTTTTCAGATGAAAATCAAACAGAAAAATGGATTAAAACTAGATGACTTTTAAGCTGATCATGCACATGATAACTTTGAGGATGAAATTTTCTGGTGCTTTTATGGATAATGACTTTGTTTGACGCTTTCTAAATTACATCTTAATTTTGGTTTATTTTGTTAGTTAGAGTTTTTTTTTTTTTTTGAGTTAATTCGGGTTTTGTTTGGAGTAGTTGTGATGTCAATGAAGATCATAATTGAACCCTTAAGATATGGACAATATTCAAGATAATAGGACTTAATGCTTAATGAGTTATCTCTACAATAAATTTATTTAGTCATTGGTTTCTCAAAATCCATGCACTTAGTCACTAAGTACCCTTGGCTTGATTTTGCTTGGGTTAGAGAAGGTTTATGAGAATCCATCTAATTTTGATCTCATAGGTTCTAGAACTTGTTCTATTATAAACGAGGTGAAATCTAGGCAACCTGACAATTGAAATGATATAGGCCATCAGCGGAAAGATTGTGCCTTTGGTAATCATTAATATGCATATGCATATTCCTCTGAATACTAGAATGTTGGGCTGTAAAGAGCCAAAATTATGTTTTATAAGGGCAAGTTTGAATCCAATAACCTTCCTATACAACACTATCCCTCAATAAAGAACCAAACTCACCCATAACATGAGGATTTGAACATAATTGAGAAATGTGGTAAGGAGCAAGTTTGGGGGAGTTCTTTTTTCAAAGGAAAAATAACTCCAAATTGGTTGAAATGAGTTAAGTTGAAAATCAAAAGAGGTTGGTAAAAAGGAAGGATAAAACTAAAAAGAAAAAAAAATAGAAAAACATCAAGTGTAAGAAGAAAAATACAATAAATCGAGGAGGTGAGTCTAGCCTTGTAGCCTTCCTTCCACAGAGTAGAAGTAAATCCTAAGAGGTGTCTCGACACCTAGTACCTAAGGCCAATTAGTGCGGGAGATCACGATTTAAAGCTCGCTAAGGGTTGGTAGAAAGCTTAAGGGGGTTTTGACATTGCACCACTCTAATAACCTTGTCTTAAAGAAAAAGGCTTCTTGGTGTTTGCTGAAATAATGTATAATTTTTACAAAAAGGTGATATGAGGAGTATGGAATGATGCACCTAAACAGATTTTGGGGGTGCTTGAGAGTGCCATTTTGCTGATGGTAAGAATCAAAATGGAGTAGGAGTTGTCAATGTAGAAAAATATGTATGTTTGGGTAAGTTTTAGCCTAAAATGACTACTCATCTACTCCTTACCCAAGCCTTACATTACAAGCTTACAAAGACCTACTTGATCTTGAGAGTTGTGTGTGCCTACATTAGTGGAGAGTGATAAGAACAACAAGCCTATGGAACCTAAATAAATTATCTTAGAGATACAGCGTACTTATCTCAATGAAAGATTCTCATAAACTCATCTAGCTTGCAATTGTTTGGATAGGAGAAGACCACACACACACACACACACTAGTGAGAACCATGATCTAAATTTGTCTATTATGAGATTAATTTACTATTAAAATGAATAAATTATCTTGATCATATTCCCTATATTCTTTGTAAGGGTGATTCTTGAGACACATATCACATACCCCTTGGAAAGCTTGATTACTCAGTTTTGGATAAATAAAAAGGGTGAAATGAACTCTTATCTTCCATTGCTTGAGGACAAGAAACTTCTTTCTTTTCTTTGCTTAAGGACAAGCAAAACTTTAAGTTTGGGGGTATTTGATGAGTGTAAAACTCATCTATGTTTTGAGTTCATTTCACAAGCTATTTTGAGCATTTTATATCCATATTCATGTAAAACTCATAACATTTCCTCTAAATTTGGTTTTGCAGGATTTTTGATGGAAAGTAAGTGATTTAGTAAGAAAAGATGCAACATGTTTCGAAAAAGAGAGTTAATCGGATGTCTCACAGTGCGTCATTGAGAAGATCAATTTTTATGTATTATCTAGAGCATAAAATGGTTCAACTCTACTCATGGTTACATTCTACATTCAAAGAGATTTCCAATGACACCTTACACGCCTAAATCCGGGTTCAAACGAAGAAGTTATGTCATCAACAAGTTGAAGAAGAAAACAAGTCCCTTAGAAGATTTTGTCGCGACAGAGCCAGTGACAAGGCTTTCTTGCAACAAAACCCAGATTTTGTCGCAACAGAGTTAGTAACAAACTCTGTCGGGATTAAAACCAGATTCTGTCACAACAAAGTTAGCAACAAACTCTGTCGAGACAAAGCCAGATTTTATCACGACAGAGCAAGTGACAAGGCTTTCTTGCGACAAAACCTAGATTTTGTCACAACAGAGTTAGTAACAAACTCTGTCGCGACAAAACCAGATTTTGTCGCAATAGAGCCAATGACAAGGCTTTCTTGCAACAAAACCCAGATTTTGTCGTAACAGAGTTAGCAACAAACTTTGTCGTGACAAACCTAGATTTTGTTGTGACAGAGTTAGCAACGAACTCTGTCGCGACAAGACCAGATTTTTTTAAGACAAAATGCTGGGCCTTTTTTTTAAGCCCTGAAAACTGCTATTTTGGACTATTTTCAAGCCCACTTCACCCTAAGGCTATAAATACTCATTTTTTTTAGGTTTTTAAGGCAACGGGAAGGTGAGAGAACACCTCTCATGGGGTTTCTCTCTCTAAACTGCCTATTTTTTTAGTTTTGGTGCATATTTTGATTTTTAATAGATCTTAGAGTAGTTTTAGAGAAAATTTTTATTTCTATTGAAGAGATTTCGGTGTTGTATAACAAAGATTTAGATTTCATTAGTGTTCAGACAAAGATTGAAACTAAAATTTGGATTTTTCTCTCACTCCTTATCTCTTGATTTCTTTCTTCATTTTCTTACTTTTTGTTTGATTGGTGATGATTGGAATCCAATAATGGAACATTAAACACCATATAAGGGTGGGGATTAATTGTTGAACATTCAGATTTTCATATTCTCCGTTATTTTGTGGGTTTGAAGACTGAATTTATATAATTGGTACTGTTCATATAATTAGTTGTTCAAAATATTAGTAGCTTATACCCAAAAAATAGCTATATCTTGCTCTGATTTCCAAGAGGCCCTCTGAGTGACACAGAGATGAAGATTCTTGAGAGTAAAGACCAGTAACTTGGGGGTATGTTAGACTAATAGCTATGGAACTAATGAACTTTCTAAGAGATTACTTTGATAGATCACTAATTTACTCATGGTGTGAGTTAATTAGATGGTGTATCAATTTAATATTTTAGAGGTCTCACCTCAAGTGTTAGAATGATCTTGATCCGTGTTAACAGTCTAATCAAGGAGAGAGAAAATTTTATTAGATTTAAGGGCAGATACTAATTAGATTGGAGAGAGCACCCTGATCTGTTTATGGAAGCGAGAATTCTTCGATCTTAAGAAATGGTTGTGAAGTATTGGAAAAGAAAAACAATCAAATCTTAAAGAGGGTCAGATTTTACAAGCAACTAATTAGACTCATGTCTCTGAAAGGAACATGGATCTCTAATTAGTGAAATGTATGGTGTATGGAGAAATCCAAGCTATACTACATTGCTCTTGGACAAATCCAGCATTCAACTCACAAATGTTATGCTTTCAAGGAAATGAAAATTGTTTTGTAAATAATTATCCCCATCTCTAGTGCCTCTCTTCATACCTTTTAAATTAAGTAGGTTTTTGTTTGGTAGATTTTAGGATTAGTTTTAAAATCAGTTTTATTTCAATTAAATGATTTTATTCCACATCCTGTTGGTCACCTAAATGAGTGAAGAGCCCATATGTCAGGGGTGATCAAATTCCAATTAGAGAACCTTCAATCTTCGTAGATGCGATATCCAGGACTTTAGAGTCCACTATTACTTATTATGACCACGTGCACTTGCGGAAAGGGGTTGAGTGTTGGCAATACTTTTTATTTTAGTTTTTTAGTACACTTGCTTTTGTTTCTAATCAATTTTTGAGTTTTTACCACATTCACTCCCTTGGCCATATTTTCATATATACATCATTTGGTCTCAAAAAGTTATTGGTGCCTTTGCCGGGGATTAGATAATAGTCCTTTTGTAACAGTGTCATAAATTTGTATATTAATTTGGTCAACAGGTACCTAGAAAGGGCGTATCATTCTTTACGATTTCAAGATCCTTTGAGTGACACGAGATGGAGTACACGAGAGCAAGAGCAATCATAGGGAGTAAATTGCGATATTATTTGAACTAACAAACTCTTTAGTTCACTATGGTATCCTTTGGTGAAGAAGATCTAACCTCTAATTTCAAGGTTCCCTCCTAAGTGACAACAGGAGTGTGTTCCTAAGGAATAAGATCCGCTTACTGATCTAGTAATTTAATTCTAAGAGGTTTCACCTCAATTGAGAAGAATAAACTCAATCTGGTGTTAGTTGAGATTCTAATCAAGGAGAGAGGGAATTCTTGTCTAATTGATGGCTAAGGTACCGATTATATTGGAGAGGGCTTATATTATTCTGTCTATAGGGGTAAGCAATTTCCAGTCCTAAGAGATGGTTGTGAAGTACTGAGAAGGAAAAATAGTCAGATCTTAAAGAGGATCAAGTCCCACAAGTAGCTTTTCAGGCCCATTGTTTTGAGATAGAAATGTGGTAAGATGGAGAGTTAAATGTGTAGTGTGAGGAGAAATCCATTACTACACTACCTTACTCTTTGACAACTTTAAAGTTCATGTCCCATACTCTATATTTTATTTGGAAACTTGCAAATTGATGGTCACAACACTGATTTCATTCCCAATGTTATTTCAGTTCAGTAAACTCTCTAATTAATGTACTTTTAGAAATTTCTTTGTCTTTTTATTCAATTCATTTTAGAAAGATAATTTTCTACGGAAATTAGAGGTTCAAATAGTGATGATCTTGATTAATGAGGGTAGTTAATCTTTAGATTTTCAAAATCAATCCTCGTAGGAATGATATCTGGACTTATTTTGTCCACTTTATTACTTGTGTGACCTGTGCACTTGCAGTGATTTAGACCAAAACCAAATTTTAAATGCAAATTATTACTTACACAACAGAAAACAAATTTTATATATTGTGTCAAACAAGTTTTTGGCATAACTATTAGGGATTGAATAATCATCTCGTGGCAGTGCTCAGAATTAGTCGTTTTTGGTCTATGTTAAAAATCAGTCAACATGTTTTGGAAGCGATTACTTAGGGGATTGAAGATAATGATAAAGTTTAAGATCAAAAGAAAATTGCTAGTTTGGACATTTTCTTTTGCTTTTTATCAAAAATTTCAAAAATAATTTTAACAGCATTTAGTTGACTTAGCTCTTGATCTTTTATACAGCTTATATCATAATATATTTATGTTATCTATTGATCTCACTTGATCTCAGTGTATTTCCATTTCAGGAATTTATCACATACACAAAAAACCAGAAGCAGAACTGCTGCCACTGGACATTGAATTGGAGAAGACACTGAGAAATCTGAAGAAAGTAAGAAATGCTGAATCAGCAGTCATGGCAGAGCAACAAGAAACACATTAGAACATCCCAACTTTGGCAATTGAGAGACCTTAGAGGCAGTGGACGATGGAAGATTTCTGAAGACCAGTCATCAGAGATGAATATTCTACTGTGAGGCAGCCTGCCATAGAGGCCAACAACTTTGAGTTGAAGCTAGCTCTTATCATAATGGTGCGTGACATCGATTATCTTTTGGTCCTCAGTGAAGACCACACAATGAGCATATGGGTAGATTTATGAGAATGGCCAACACAGTGAAACTGAATGGGATAAGACCTGAAGTGATAAAGTTGCAGCTCTTTCCATTTTCATTGAGAGATGTGGTAGTAACTTGGTTTGAGTCACTACCTTATGGATTTACGAACAACTAGGAGGAGCTGATAGAGGCATACATGAGTAGATTTTTCCCTCATACTCTCACTTCATAGAGGAGATGAGAGATTATTGCGTTCAAGCAAGGAGAAGATGAAAGCCTTTACAATGCCTGGGAAAGATACAAGAGGTTGCTGAAGAGATGCCTAATACATGGCATTGATATGACCACACAGATGGCCATCTTTTACCATGCCATGAATTACACCTCCAAGGGGATTATAGATGCCACCTACCATGGAGCATTTAAGAGAAAGAGTGTTGAAGAGGCCAACCAGCTTATTGAAGATTTGGCCAAAAGCAACTATAGAGATCCATTTGAGACTTCAGGGAGCAACAATAGATTGAGAGGAGGTAGTGTAATAGAGCTGAATAGGATGACTGCTATAGAGGCAAAGCTTGATGCATTGATGAACAAGTTGGGAAACCAGGATAGAAGAATGCATTCAGCGCATGAAGTGGGAATAGTAGAAGGAAATGAGCAGAAAAGTATCACTAATGAGGGGACTTGCTCATGAGGGTCCCTATCAGGTGGAAGAAGCTCAGTTTGTGGGTGGAACATAAGTTACAATTTCAAGCCCAACACCAACCTTCCAACCCACTACACACCAACACTAAGGAACCATGAGAATTTCTCATATGGAGGTGGAGCACAACAAGGCCAAAGACCTGTGTAGAACTATCAACAACAGTATGCTCCATATGGGTTCCGGGGACAGCAGTAGCAGAGCATCCAGAGAGCTGAGAATCAAGGCCAAATGAGGTCCCAGTCTTTTGAGGAGCAGATGTTGAGCTTCATGGGAGAGAACAAAAGACTGTTGAACATTCATGAACAAAACTTTACTAAGCTAACAACATTCTAGGCAAACACAAATGTGTTTCAGGCCAATATAAATGCATCTCTAAAAAATGCGGAGACCTGAGTAGGAGTGGTATTTTTACTTGTCTGAGAGCCGAGTCAAAGTTCCTTCCCAGTGATACCAAAAGAAGGTCCTAAGGGTATAGCGGTAACTCTAAGAGGTAGCGAGAGTTTGAAAATAGAAAAGAAAATGAAAAGAGGAAGACTAAAAAAGAAAAGCAAGTAGAAATTTAAGAAGAAATCAAGCTGGGCAGTTCAGAAAAGACTGGAGAGAGTAGAAAGAAAAAGGTGCAACAAGAACAGCCATTAGAGGAAAGAAACTTGAAGAAGAAAGAAGAGGTGCAAGCATATATGCCCTCCGTTCTATTTTCTTAGAGGCTGCAAAGAGCAAAGATAGAAAAGAAGTTCTTTAAATTCTTGGACATGTTCAAGAAGATAGAGATAAACATGCTTTTTGTTTAGGCATTGGCTCAAATACCTAATTATACAAAGTTTCTGAAGGATATTCTGAGTAAGAAGAGGAGATTTGCTGAAGAAGGAGTAGTGAGCTTGATAGCCACCTATAGTGTTGTAATTCAGAAGAATTTACCTTTGAAGATGCAGGATCTTGGCAGCTTCACCATCCCCTGCACCATAGGGAATTTTGAATTTGGGAAGGCTTTATGTGATTCAGGGGCGAGCATCAACTTGATGCTACTATATCATGGATTAGAGATTGAGTTTGAGGGCTTCTCCTATATATGACCCTACGAGATGGCAGATAAGACTATGGCTCAACTAGAGGGAGTCCTTGAAGATGTACTCATCAAGGTGGGAAAATTTATTTTCCCTGTGGACTTTGTAGTAATGGACATGGAAGAAGATACACAAGTCCTACTACTGCTTGAAAGGCCTTTCTTGGCCACAAGAGCTGCCTTGACAGATGTTAAGAAGGGAGAACTCACTCTTAGAGTAGGAGATGAAGTAGTACACTTCAATCTGAATCAACGCCTGAAACAATCTGATTGTGAAAATGCTGAAAGCAAGATTGTAGAACAATTTGTTCCCATCAGTCCTGAACTGATCAATTATTGTAAAAACCATAATTCAATGAAAGAGAATGAGATGAATTTCCGATATATTGAGGCTCATGATGTTAAATATTTGAATTCCAATTTTGAAATTAGAGAAACAGTACTCAGTCTAAAAGAAATCAGTGTAGAAAAGTCAAGCAGTAGTGAAGAGAAGGGACAAGAAGTGGAAAAAAGTTTTAAAGGGCTAATTCTTAAGGAATTACCTAAGCATCTTAAATATGCCTGCTTAGGAGCTAAAAAAGCACAACCTGTAATCATAGCAATAGACTTGGCAGTAGAATATGAGAAGAAATTTATCATAATTCTCAGGAAATATAAAGAAGCCACTGCTTAGTCAGTAGAAGACTTGAAAGGGATCTGTAAAACCCGGGTAAATTTGAAATTTTTCAAAAAAAAAAAAGGCAAGCACGGTGAACTTGCCACTACAATATAGGTTGAAAACCTATAATTTTTCTAGATCTCGAATGAAGAAATGGACCTCACTATTGAATTCGTCTTTCGAAATCCAGTTACATTGGAAAATTTCGTTGAATTTCGATATAGTAATAATTTCACGTTTTTCGAGACAACGAGTATTGGGTAACACATGATAAACCATGTGAGTGGCACATGACAAGCCATGTGTCACAAGACATGCAAAGGAAAATGCATGTGTGACACATTGCAAGCCATGTGTCATAAGGCATGCAAAGGCAAATGCATGTGTTGTCACATGGCAAGCTATGTGTCCACATGCATGTCATTGGAAAAGTCTATAAAAGGGGAGGGAAATTAGTTCATAAAGGAGGAGAGCAAAAAAAAGGAAAGGAAGGAAAAACAAGAGAGAAGAAAAAAAAAAGAGGGAAAGGGAAGAAAGGGAGAGAAAAAGAGATGGAAAAGGAAATCGGCGTTTCGACAGTCGGAACTCGTCGGACCAAGAAGTAAAGTTCGTATATTCGATGAGGGCTACACTCTAAGAGGTAGGGATTCTTCCTACTTTGGTTTATTTTCCACCATAAGGGTTGTGGGGTTGTGTCTTTACCCTAAGGGGGTGTTTGGCTGAATTTCGAAATATGGGAATGCCGCCTTATTTTGATCCTATACACTGGCCAGATTTTAGGATTGATTTTTAGGTTGGAAACCAAGGGACTTCGGACTCTGGTCTTTCTTGTAAATTTTATCTACATTAGTGAACTTGATGTAGGCTTTTGAATCACCCAAATCTGACCTCGGCCTAAGCTATATGGTCCTTCCTGATTGACACGATTAGGCTCCTGTTTGTTGTGTCAGTTACAGGCTTGATTTGGTCACGGATTTCATACTGATTTCGTGGACTATTTTGGTGGTCTATTAATGACCGGTTGGTGGAACCGGGACTGGTTCACAACTATTTTGGGACTGATTGTGCCTTGTCTTGGTGGTATGTTATGGCCGACTTATGAGGTCTAAAATTGTGGATTGTTATAAAGTGTTATTGCTTGATTTTTGTGTGTATGCTTGATTATTCTTAACGATATATATGTTTCAATATATTTAGAAATTGGATGAATCTTTTAGAAATTATATGTTTGACATAATTATCCATGATGTGATATATTGTATGTTGGAGATTTAATGCATATAACATTCATTACATATGAGACATGGAATTGATATAAAATGGCATAATGCATTGCATATGCATTGAGACATCGCACTTCATGGGTGTAAGTGCATGGTGACATCACACACCATCCTTGGTGGTTGATAAGTGGGCTCGATACGTTGAACGAAGTTCAGCGGAGTTCCACTGTTCGCAAAGCATGAAAATAAGAGTTGGGTAATAGCAAGTAGGGATAGATACCCCCTCAGGTGAAAGACCTGGTATTTTTGGTTATACATATGTGTCAAATGGTGAAAGTCTGTGAAAGTGTAGGTAGGAGTGTGAAGCTTGTGGTGAGACCCCGAAAATTTGCTACCCACAAAAGACACATGATTTTGTAAAAGAAAGTAGTCATTAGGATATGACATCCAAAAGGTTTTGGTTTATAAACAAAATGAAATTTTGTTTGAAATGATCATTGGATGCGATTAATCAACGACGGTTTTATCACGCATAGGTATTGTGGTGTGTGATAGGAGTCGGTGATTGACTCATAATTTATTACTCTTTGGCATCACACTGAGTAATGGAGTTGGTAATGACTCAGAGCATGGTACATGATTGAGTCTCATCTCATTTCATGGCATGACAAATAGAATTCCATGTAGAATTTCATAATTTGTATGGAATGGTTGATGTGAATGCAAGTGCTAGCATTGCATGTGCACTTAGGTGGGGAGTAGCCTCTATAGGAAGTTTCTCTACTGGGCGTGGCTAACCCTATATGGGATAACATTTCAAGTGTAAACTGGAGGATCTGGGTGGGCGGCTCTCATTAGGATCCGAATTTGTGAAGAAAGCCGGATTGTGGCTTTGTAACCTTTTTGTAAAAGTATTGGACAAACAAGTTTGTAATATACGTTTGTATGAGGTTGTAATTAAACTCATATTAATATGTTTTGAAAGTAACATAAAATGTTCATTGAATGTAAATTAATGGATCCTGGTAGATGGGATTGAACATTATGGTATCGAGACACACGATATCCATGGGTATTTCAGCGTGTTGACGGTTGGTTAACGGACCTCCGGATTTTGGGGTGTCACAGCTTGGTATTAGAGCTTAGGTATACGAACACCTAAAGCTCGGTGGGCATGGGTTTAGATCATTGCATTTATGGTGCATTTCATGTTTTGTGCTCAATATGCTACATGATTGTGTGTTATGTGAATTATATACATGGTAAAATGTATATAGGAAAAGATGAAGACTAGGGTTAGAGAACATAACCTTAGGGGTTCAGAAAACGAATAAACGAAATAGTTCAGGATGAGATGTCATATGCCCTACTAGTTAGACTAGAAAAATGAATCTCAATTTTATATTTGAAAACACGTGTAGATGTGAGTCGAGAAGGGGCCTTGAGAGCGGTGGGCGAAACAATAACCCACTACCAAGCCTTTGTATAAGCCTTCATGGAGGCTATTGGTGTTTACGACGCTACTTAGCCTGTGAAGTAGGTGCAACGGCTACCATTACGAGAAGCTAGTGCGAGGAGTAGACGAGGGAGCTTAAGTAACCTCCAAAGGTTCAAGGCACATCATCCTCTAACCTTCAGGGTAGGAGGGGATTCGATGATAGCTAATCATTGGTTCCGGCAAGTGGAAAAGATATTGGAGGCTATGGAGATCATCTCTGATGCCACCAATATAAAGTTAACTACGTTTCAGTTAGAGGGTGAATCCCAAATATGGTGGGATTAGGTCAAAGCCTCGAGCGACTTAGAGGCAATGACATGGAAAGAGTTCCGAGAGCTCTTCATGGAGTAAAGTTTTCCCATCGTGGCTCGACATGAAAAACTGGGAGTTCTGGAATTGAGACAAGGCAGTGGCGATTAGACAGATACGTGACTAAGTTTATTGAATTAGCCCATTTCGCTAATGACTATGTAACCTCAAACATGGCCAAGGTGATAAATTTTGAGGATGGTAAAACTATCATCAGAGTGGAAGTGTGGGACTTCTCACGCAAGATGGATTTGATAATCAAAACTGACTATATGGCCATTGAGAGAGAGTAGATGGCCATGGAACATCCGAGATGCGGGTGTTAAGGATAAGAGGAAGGAGAGTTAACCTTCTTTTTCTATCTACAGGAAGAAGCAGAGGACTCGTACTCCACATCGGTTCGAGGGGCCGAGTATAGCTATCGGGGCAGGCGAGTCGATCATCCCCAAGTGGGAGACACCTCGAGCTCAAGCGGTGAGGCGAGACATGTTTCCATTTCCATTAGCTTGGACACCTAAGGAGGGATTGTCCTCAGAGACAGGAATCCCAGAGTTATGGGACACCTCAGTCCTAGTCATCAATGGGATGTACATAAACACAGTTTGTTCCTCCTTACCCCACCATGAGCCAAGAGAGACAAGAAATCAGTCGCAGGTGCACGGGGCCCTCGCCGCGGTCAGGCCGGATGGGCCAAGAGGCAGAGTCGAGTCGAGGCTAGGGCTCTGTTTGGGACTTGAGGATGCGAGGGCGTGTCTCGTATTACCTAGGCTTCAGTGTTTGACTGTATCTTTAATACTTAAATTTTTATAACAGATTTTATTATATATTACAGGTATAAATTAAGCTAAACTTGGGTTTTTCCGGAGAAGCGATAAATTGTTAAGTTGTGAAAAGTGAAAGTGAATAATGTGAGCATATGATTAAATAATTAGCATATGCTAAAATGGAAAATTGATTGAACCGGGAAATAAACCCAGTGAAAGGGCAAATTTAGAGATTTGTAAAATAAGGACCTGGGGTCAAAAAATTGAATAAGCTTAAATACCCAAAAGTGAATTTAATGATAAATGAAAGTGAAATGAAGATCAAAAGGAGAAAAATGAGAAATGGAAATTACGTGGCGCAGCTAAACATGGCCTTACATAAAATGGAAATAGAGACGAAAGTGGTCTTAGAATGCCACATTTTGGAGCCTGTTCCGTATTTGAGAGAAGAGAGTGAGAGAAGAAGCTATGGTTTTGCAAGAAGAAGTGATCTTGGTTTAATTTCTTTCCATTCATTGCTTCTAAATGATCAAGCATCTTGGGTGAAGGAGATTCAAGAGGATTTTAAGGTAAGAAACAAACCTTAAATTTCTTTAAATGAAGTTTGGGTTAGAAAAACCCTAATCCATCCATGGGTTTTGCTCATGGTTGGTTTAGGATGGTATTTGAATGCCATTGGAAGTGATTTCTAGAGTTTCATTGAGATTTTGAGTGATTTTTCGAAGAAATCGCAAAAATGAGCAAAAAGGAAAAATCTAGGCAAAAACGAGCCCCTTTCGCCATAGCAAAGGGCACCCTTGCCGCAGCCTAGCCCTATGTCGTAGCAAGGGCTGCCTAGCCTCGTTGCAGTGAGGCCGAAAGGCTAAAAAGGCCACCCCTCGTGTTTGCTGCAACGTAGCCTTGCTAAGCCGTAGCGTAGCAGTGCTACGCCACGGCGTAGACACTGTTCATAGAGGTAAAATTTTTGGATTTTGTTTCCGAGCACCTCGTATTCGTACATCAATTGTTTAGGAACCCTAATAAACTATTAATGGGGGTTTAATTAAGAATGAATTCGCCTCGGCGATATTCGTTAAGTGTGATTAGTGCTAGTTCACTAAATGTGATGTGTGTGATTTTCTAGGGATCGGTGAAGATCACCTAACCTAGGATCGAGATTGAAGGCAAGGCAAAAAGAAAGAGAAAGATTGGTTTGTTCTATCTTTCTTTATTCGTTCAAGATTTGAAATGTTTATTCTAAATATAAGAAGCACATTGATTTGTTTTAATTGATTGTGAAATGTTTGCCTGAATTATTGAACGAACTATTTATACAAATGTACATATTGTCTTGTATTTTGATATAAAGTTTAGGCATCCCTTAATAGAATGTGCTTAGTTTAAAGATAGATTGGTATACCCGATAAGGGTCAAATTAAGCGATCACTATGAACAAATGTATTGATGTGTCACTCGATCGGCGACCGCAATGAGGATAGTATCGGTAGTGCTCATTGATTGATTTTTAATAACCAGTCAATAGCTGCGGGACCGTCTTGTGTTATAAAACAAATGTTTTATCTGGGCACCTAGCGACTCAGCGGGACCTTCTTTTGGTGATTAGATGTCTGATACCCAAAAACATAAGGTTAAATACGTTAAGGCGAGTGAATTGGTTGAGATTGTCGACGTATTGGAATTGAAAAGTATGATTGCTCAAATTGAAATGCATGCATTATGAAATGCATGATTGGAGTTATAATGATTTGCTGCATATAAAGTGTATATTTTAGGATGATCAATGAACTATAAATGATTGTATATGAAATAAAGTATATGTATTATCTTATTGATCCCATCCAAAAAAGATTTGAAAAGTTCTTTTAGTAAAATTTTATGGTTGATTTAAAGCTGAACGAGGAAGAATGAGTGTATAGAACCACTAAGCATAAGTAGCAGCGTGTTTATCAATGGCGGGTCTTGAGGTAGACGGAGAGTAGAGACCAAGATCGAGGTTAGAGTCATAAGAAACAAAGAAATTGGAGTATGCTCAAACATATGAAAATTTCACTCCATTGTTTTGAACATTGATATTTGTAAAAACAATTTGAACTCACAGACATCTATTTTGTAAATCATTTTGAGAAAGAGCCTTGGATTGCCCTTCATAGTAAATGTATTTTGTTAAATGTAAATGTTAATGGGCCTTCTTAAAAGAATTGCATTGAATTTGTAAATGTTAAATGTTTATGGGCTTGCCCTAAATTGAAACCGCTTCTGCAAAGAATTGAGAAAGAAAACATTTATATGAATAAATGGATTTGATTGATGGCTTCGGTCGGGCGTCCCCGAGGTTTTGGTTCGGACCCTCCAACCGGGTCGCTACAACTTAAGTGGTATCAGAGCCTAGGTTTAGGCGTTTATGGAAAAAGGCCCTAAACGATTTTGTAAAAGGATTTTGAAGATGGTATTTGACATACATTGCATTTGCATATGAAGGATGACATGACTCTGACGTGGATCTTCATGGTCTTAATAGGATAACCATGGATAGTTCAGCTTCCCTTAGGGGCGAGGATGACCAGGGAAATCATCTTGATAGTCCTATTAGTGTGGTAGGTGGGCAAGCATCTCATGCTCCACCAATAAATGAACCGGAACAAGTGATAAGAGGTACTCTGGGTATCCTCCAACAGTCAGCTCAGGCTTTGTAAAGAGCCGAGTAACCAGATGCAATTGCTCTGTGATCAAGCTTCATTGAGAGAATGACAAGATGCCGTAGAATCAGAATTTTTATGGAAAGAAAGATGATGGGCCTTCTATGGCAGAAAATTGGCTCGAGAGGACCGAGCGAATGCTTATGAAAATGCATTGCACAACAGAAGAAAAGTTAGAGCGTGCGACCTCACTACTACAGGATGAGGCTTATTAGTGGTGGGTTTCCGTGACCAGGACCACACCACTAGAGAGAGTAACATGGAAGTTCTTCTTGGATGAGTTCAAGAAGCCTTTAGTGTCAGTCACACATTTATCAGAGCAACATAGGACGAGTTTCATGTCTGAAGCAAAACGGATGGGTGTGTGGGAATATCGGAGAGAGTTCTGCGGTTGAGCAGAGTATGCTCAGGATACTAGTGAGTGAGGAAGAAAAGTGCCATAGGTTTGAAGACGGCCTTAATGACCATATTCGAGCCTAGTCACAGGATTTTTCCATGAGGATTTCTCCAAAATTGTGACATGCGCATTGAATGTGGAAAGAGTAAAGAAAGAGGAAAAAAAAAGAAAATATAAAAGACAGTGAAAGAAAAATTCCGGTCAGTCGAGTTCGCAGCAACAGCAAAGGAAGAAATTCAAAGGACCACAAGGTTCCATTCGACTTATAAGCTCGGGGATCATTTCCGAGGCTATCGGTGGGAATGCTACTCTCTAGGCCCGCATAGGTTACAAGTGCACCAAGCGATTGCTTTAGAGAGACAGACTACTCCTCTCATTGCTCCCGTTGTAGGAAGGAACCGCTAAAAAGAGAATGTTGGAGACTACGAGGTGCTTGGCAGGTTGTGGATCAATGAGCATAGGGCGGGTGTTCTAGAGCTTGTTCATTTACGGTACCGGTGGGGGTACCTTCAATGGCACGGAAGGGCAGCAAAGTGTTGCATCAAGGTGTTCAGGAAGCAGGGACGGACTATGGGTAGACATGATGCACGTGCTCCAGCTAGAGTAGATGCAATGAAGGCAGTGGAGATACCGACGCTCTAGATGTGATAGTCAGTAATTTCCAAATCTTTGATATTATTGTGCATACATTGATAGACCCAAGGTCAACCCATTCATATGTGTGTACCGACATACCTAACTTGGGTAATTTACCGAGGAGTGAAACCGAGTATAACATCTTGGTGACGAACCCGCTAGGGCATTATGTTATTGTGAATAGAGTGTATAGCAATTGCCCCATCTGAATACGAGACTATGAGTTTCCTGGGGATTTGATCGAATTATCCTTTAAGGAGTTTGATGTGATTTTGGGGATGGATTGGTTGTCCCAACACTAAGTGATGGTGAATTGTAGAATGAAAGAGTGACATAGGACAGATGAGGATGAAGTAACTTTCATGTTGAGAGGTCAAACCACCTCTCTAATGTGATATCCATGACCAGCTGCTTTAGAACAGTAAGTGCGGGAAAGGATGTGAAGCCTACTTGGCTTATGTGATTGAAACAGAAAAGGCAAGGCCTAGTGTATTTGATATTCCTACCATTTGTGACTTTCCGGACGTGTTTCTAGAAGAGTTTACAAGATTGCCTCCACAAAGGGAGATTGAGTTTGCTATCGCGTTCTTGGGTGCCACAGAGGCATCCATTACCTTTATCATAGAATGAAGACTCAGTTGGAGTTAAAGGAATTAAAATTGGGTGCAAGAACATGAAAAAGGGTTTATTCGACCAAATTAATCACCGTAGGAGCTCCATGCTTTTTGTTAAGAAGAAAGATGATACACTTGGCTATATATTGATTAGACAATGAACAAGGTAGTGGTAAAGAATAAGTATCACATTACCCGAGTTGATGATTTGTTGAATAATGAAAGATGCAAGTATCTTTTTGAAGATAGATTTGCGATCTGGGTACCATCAGTTGAAATTAAAGATATGGATGTGCATAAAACGACGTTTAGGGCGTGATATGGACATTATGAGTTCCTTGTAATGCCGTTCGGTTTGACAAATGCTCCAGCGGCTTTCATGGACCTAATGAATCATGTTTTCCGACCGCATGTGGATCAGTTTTTCGTAGTGTTCATAGAAAACATTCTTATGTATTCAAAAGATCGAGAAAATCATGACTCACATCTTCGGGTAGTGTTAGAGACATTGAGAAAAGAGCAGTTGTATGCGAAACTAAACAAGTGTGAGTTTTGGTTGAATGAAGTGTCCTTTCTTGGGCACATAGTATCGAAAGAAGGAATCCGAGTGGATATAAAGAAAATAGAAGTGGTTGTTGAATCGAAGCCACGAAATGTTACGAAGTGCGTAGTTTCTGGGAGCGAGGGTTACTGAAGGTCGTTAAAAGGTTTTCCTATGAATTGTAGCCCTAATGTGAGATTGCTCGGAATAATGTAAAGTATGAATGGGTGAAAAATGTCAAAAGGTTTTGATAAAGTTGAAAGCATTCTTAACCGAGGGCTCGGTTCTTACTGACCGACTGTGGTAAGAATATGAGATCTTTAGTGATGCGTCACTAAATGGACTTGGATGTGTCCTAATCTGAGGTAAAGTGGTAGCCTATGCTTCAAGACAGTTGAAGCCACATGAAAAGAACTACCTGCGTGATTTGGAATTAGCCGCAATTGTATTTGTCTTTGAATTTGGAGACACATTATTTGTATGGAGAAAAATGTTCATTTACACCGATCCTTAAAGTCTTAAAGTATTTGCCCCCGCCACAGCGAGGCTAAATTTGAGACAAGCGTAGATGGATGGAGTTGATAAGATTATGACCATGATTGATTATCACCGGGGAAAGGCCAATGTAGTGGCCGACGCTTTGAAGTAGAAAGTCGAAAGAAAACCTTGGCGATTGAATCTCATTTGTCGTTGACCAGGATAAACGATGCCATAGTAATGAATTGATAGCGAGACCAAGTTTATTGAATCGAGTGCTAGAGGCACAAAAGAGAGATGAAAAGATTTTTGCCATAGTGAGTCAAATTGGAAATGATAAAGAGACCAAGTTAACAGTGAACGAAAATGGAGTTTTGTATTATAAGGATCGGGTTTGTGTACCCAATGGTAATGATTTGAGGAAAGCCATACTTTATGAGGCACATAGTGGATCTTTTGCTATTCATCTTGGTAGCACAAAGACGTATCAAGATTTGAAAATGTCATTCTGGTGGTCCGAAATGAAAAGATATGTATAAGAGTTTGTAACCAAGTGTTTGGTGTGTCAAAGAGTAAAGGCAGAGCATCAAGTTCCTTCGAGTTATTGTAGCCTATCGAATCTAGGAGTGGAAATGGGGCCGAATTACCATGGATTTTGTAGTTGGGTTACCATTGTAGGGAGAAAGCATGACTGATGCAGGTTGTAGTAGGCCGGGTTGACTAAGTTAGCTCCGCGTCTACCCGGTGAGAATTAACTGTCGCTTGATAAGCTAAGCGAGCTATACATTAAGAAATAGTTCGGTTACATGGGATTCCTATATCCATTATTTCAAACCGAGATCAGCACATTGAATTACAAGGGAAAATTGCAAGAGGCCTTGGCACTCAGATTGAATTTACGATCTGATCCACTAAGCGAGGACGGATAGACCCGATTAGAGTGATCTAGATTCTGGAAGATATGTTAAGGAGTTGTGTGATCGACTATGAGGGTAGTTGGGATCGACACATTCCTTTAGTTGAATTTGTGTACAACAACAGTTTCCAATCAAGTATTGGAATGGAGCCTTACGAGGTTTTATATGGAAGAAAATGTAGAACACCGTTGTGTTGGACAGAATTGAGCGAAAAGAAAGTAATTGGCCCTGACTTGATAAAAGAGATTGAAGAAAAAGCGAAAATGATTAGAGAAAGAATGAAAGTGGCCATCGATAGACAGAAATCACATGCCGACATGAAAAGAAAAGATATTCGATATGAGATCAGCGAAAAAGTGTTTTTGAAAGTATCGCCTTGGAAGAAGGTGATGAGATTTGGGAAAAAGGGCGAGTTGAGCCCTAGATTCGTGAGTCCCGTATAGAGGTGATCGAAAAAATGGGTCCAGTGGCATACCGTTTGGCTTTACCTCCGAAATTGGAAAAGATCCATAATGTTTTCCAAGTGTCCATGCTACAGAGGTACCGATTAGATCCGTCTCACGTAGTCTCTTTGGAGACATTTGAGTTGAGACCGAATTTAACCTATGAAGAAGAGCCAGTAGATGGCAAGTCGAGAAAGAGGAAGTCGAGGAAGGGATGGCCAGGGTGGTGGGTCAGACAGGCGAGCGAGCGCGAGCGCGAGCGTGTGGCTACCGGGCATTTGACCAACAAGCCTT
The DNA here is from genome assembly GCA_016808115.1 of Tetrastigma voinierianum. Classification (NCBI taxonomy): domain Eukaryota; kingdom Viridiplantae; phylum Streptophyta; class Magnoliopsida; order Vitales; family Vitaceae; genus Tetrastigma; species Tetrastigma voinierianum. Next base: position 2,106,172 of record JAEQBH010002994.1, on the reverse strand, counting down.
CATAGAGGCTGTGGTCTTGCGGCTACTACTATTGCATGGCGAGTGCGGCGGATACTACACCGTTACCTGAAGCTAGTGCGAGGCGAATGAGGAGGCTTAAGTAACCTCCAAAGGTTCAAGGCACATCATCCTCTGACCTTCAGGGTAGGAGGGGATTCGATGAAAGCTAATCATTGGTTCCGGCAAATGGAAAATATATTAGAGGCTATGGAGATCATCTCCGATACCAACAATATAAAGTTAGCTGCAATTCAGTTAAAGGGTGAATCCCAAATATGGTGGGTTTTGGTCAAAGCCTCGAGCGACTTAGAGGCAATGACATGGAAAGAGTTCCAAGAGCTCTTCATGAGTAAGTTTTTCCCATCATCGGTTCGACATGAAAAAACTCGGGAGTTCCTAGAATTGACACAAGGAACTATGACAGTGCTTGAATACGTGGCTAAGTTTACTGAATTAGCCCATTTCGCTGATGACTATGTAACCACAAACATGGCCAAGGTGAGAAAGTTTGAGGATGTACTGAAACTATCCATCCGGGGTAAAATTGTGGGACTTCTCCTGCAAGATATGGATTTGATGGTCAAGACAACTATGGTCGTTGATAGGGAAGTGGATGTCGCCAGACATCAGAGATCTTTAGTGGGACTCTGCAAGAGGAGAGCCAACCTTCTTTTTCTATCTCAGGGAAGAAGCAGGGGACTCCTACTTCACATTGGTTTCAGGGACAGGGCCGCGACTATCAGGGCCAAGGCCAAGGTTGATCATCTTAGAGTGGGAGACACCTCGAGGCTCCAAGCCAGACAGGGCAGGGGACATGTTTCCATTGCCATTAGCTTGGACACCTGAGGTGGGATTGTCCTCAGAGACAGGAATCCCAGAGTTATGGGACACCTTGAGTCGGTCGTGATGGGACACACAGGCGGTTTGTTCCTCCTTACCCCCCCATGAGCCAAGATAGACAAGAATTTAGTCGCAGGCGGCTGCCTGAGGCCTATGGCTTCACGATCCCGAATTTAAGATGGGCCAAGGCGGGGGTCGGAGTCGAGGCATTTAGGAGCTCATGGCCGGGACCTTCATTGGCCAGAACATGTTTTACACCATTACCTCGGTGAGTGTTGACCATGTAATGCCCCAGAAAATACCCTAGAATTTTATAGTCATTTATTATATATTAGGGTATAAATTATGCATTCAAACTTGAGTTTTAGGAAAGCGATAAATTGTTAAGTTGTGAAAAGTGAAATGAATATGTGAGCATATGATTAAATATTATATGCTAAAATGGGAAATTGATTGAACTCGGAAATAAACCCAAGTGAAAAAGGGCAAATTTAAATTTGTAAAATAAGGACCTAAGGGTCAAGAATGGAATAAGCTTAAATGCAAAAGTGAATTTAATGATAAATGAAAGTGAAATGAAGATCAAAAAGGAGAAAAATGAGAAATGGAAATTTTGTGTGTAAGCCAAACATGGCCTTACACTTAAAATGGGAAATAAAGACCAAAAGTGGTCTTAGAATGTTCATTTTTGGAGCACAAACCGTATTTGAGAGAAGAAGCTAGGGTTTTGCAAGAAAAAGTGATCTTGGAGTGATTTCTTTCCATTCATTGCTTCTAAATGATCCAACATCTTGGGTGAAGGAGATTCAAGATGATTTTAAGGTAAGAAACTAACCCTAGATTTCTTTAAATGAAGTTTGGGTTAGAAAAACCCTAATCCATCCATGGGTTTTGCTCATGGTTGGTTTAGGATGGTATTTGAATGCCATTGGAAGTGATTTCTAGAGTTTCATTGAGATTTTTGGAAGAAATCGCAAAAATGAGCAAAGAGGAAAAATCTAGGCAAAAACGGGCCCCTTCGCCATAGCAAAAGGCACCCTTGCCGCGGCGTAGCCCTACGCCGCAGTGAGGGTTGCCTCGCCTCACTGCGGCGAGGTCGGAAGGCCAAAAAGGCCACCCCTTGGGTTTGCTACAGCGTAGCCTTGCTATGCCGCAGCTTAGACAATATTCACAGTGGCAAAATTTTTGGATTTTGTTTCTGAGCACCTTGTATTCGTATTGAAGGATCCCGACCCGAATTAACCTCATGAACCCGAGGGGACCTCCCGGCACTCCAACGGATATAGAAACTTTTCCTCAAAACAATCAATTAAAATCCATGGAGCGAACCCCTTTATAATCATAACATATCTTTAGAAAATAATGCGGAGTAGTGAGTAAATTTTTTTTTTTCAAACATAGATTTTTCGAAAATCGTAGGAAGTTCACTACGTTTGTCGGACTTTCTGGAATTTACAAAAACTGCGAAAACATTTAAAAACACTTCTAATCTTTCAATTCTAACTTCCATTTTAGGACTCCTGGAATCCACAACCCAATTAAGCACACAGCTCAATCAAGCAAAATATATGCACATATACATTTATTTATTTCAATCGTAGAAACATTCAAAACTTCTTCAATTCCATGCACAGTGCATAAAGGATTGGGCTTGTAGGACTTAAGCCGGCCAGCCTACGTACGCATCACTTTGAGGATCAAAACCCACGTAGTTCCTTTTCAAAATATATATACATATATACATATATACATGACAAAATATTCAAGCATATACAATATCTGAAAATATATATACAATGCGGTCACATGTCGTCTCCTCGTGGCTCAGAGCTCCTTTGTAGCCGGGGATGCTTTACGAGTACTTTTGTCTCGAGGTCCTGAAAATGTTTTTAAAACATACGAAAAAGAGTGAGCTAAAGGAGCCTAGTGAGTGTACATTTTCATTAAGATAACATTTTTCGAGTATATATAGGTTCGTGCCCACGGGTAAAAATTTGAAAATTTGAATCAACAATATTTATATATACCTAAGTTCCTCCTGCCGTAGTCAAGCTCTTTGCTTGATATAGTGATCTAGAATTCGAACACGGGGATGGGTTTTCATCCTAGAAATGGTTTGCATAAGTGCACGAAGGTAAGGCTTTCTACTTGGACTCTTTGGAATTGTGTTTCAAAAACTGTAAATGGTTTAAACTGGAAATTGCAAAAACTGGAAATGGTAAAAACTGAAATTTAAAGTGAAGAAATTAAACTTTGAAGATTTAGGTCACCAACTTGACAAGCTAGGGCAAACACATGTCCTCGGAGTTTTATCCTCCTATGTGAGTCAACACGGGATGCGATTATGGCCCCTTTTGTTTAAAACCCTAACATTTCCTTTATCATTTTCTAAGGCTAGTAAAGACCATCCCCTAAGAGATCTGAGGCGCATCTCACCCGAGCACTTGAACCCTAAAGTATGGAAGTATTGGCCAAAACAATAAAAGTCAATGTTATTTAACCTGAATTTGAAGAACCTAACATGTAAATGCTACCTCGGAAATGATAAGGACCATACAGAGCCACGATTACTGTCACTAAGCCTTTGGATCTAAAGCATGGAAGTATTGTAAGACAACATCCCATGTTATGCAACTGAATTTTGAAAATAAGGGCCATAAATACACTACCCGTGACTTTTTAGTACAAAGAGGACAACATGTAACCCACCATAAAGCTAGCTGTATAACTTGAAGAAGGAGGCTTATGGCTGTATCTCTTGAGTTGTCATCCTCAAAGAGGTGTGTTTAGCGACCGGAAAGTGAAAAGAAAGAAGAGAGAAAGAAGAGAGAAGAAAAATAAAACAATTTATTTACAAAAGCGATAAAAAATAACTTACAAATCAACAAAAACATGTATTCACCTTATCCTCCTCCTCTTTATTACAAAACATGAGGGTATTTATAAGCCTCCTCAAGTATGAAACTACCAAAAACCTAATAACTAGGCTAGAAGTTATGAGACAATTGGGTAATAAACCAAGTTTGGAGCGGTTGCATTAATTACGAGGAGGATGACAAGGCACGCAAATTTCGCTAGAGTGAGAATTTCGCTAATTAGCGAATTTGGCAAGAGGTTAGCGGAATTTGGCAATGTAGCGAATTTGTAAGGCTTTAGAAAATTGGCAATGCTTTAGCGAATTGTAATGTTGAAATTTCGCTAAGCTAGCGAAATTTCCGATGAAGCGAATTCCTGAATTTCGCTAAGGGCTTGATCTGAGTTGGCTAGCGAATTTTTCAATTTTCAGAGATTACCCAGGCTTTGTTTGCGAACGGTTCACGAGGTCGCTAAATTCTGAGGTGATTACGAAACCGAGGTTGCGAAAATTCTGTTTTCTTTGTTGTTCACCGCATGCCTCTCGTCCTGTCTTCAAGCGCATCTCATTTCCTCCACTTTCGCTTTGTTTTTCCATCGATTTTGGGCTTGTTGATGCATTTGAGACTAAATTCCAGGCCTCATGATTGATCATTTGCATTGAGGTTGAAGTTCAAATGTGTACAAAAGTCTACAAAACAACCAAAAACACCCTCAAATTGACATAAGTGTTACTAAGATGACTTGAACACTTCAATTGGGATATATGACATGATTAATGATCAAAAAGTACTCAAAACCTATCTAATATAGGGTTCAAAATTGTACTTTTTTGGACACTAATCCACACCCCCAACAAACGTTGCTAGTCACTTAGCAATGCAAAATAAAGTGAATACATATGGTGATTTTTTCAAAGAGTTTGTGATTCAAAAAGGTTGATATTTCAAAGGTTGATATGCATATATACATTACTTTAAGTGAAACATTGGTAAAATGTAAAACCTATATGAAAGACTCAAATCCATAAGAACAATTTTAGAGCAACACTAGTTCATGATTTTCAACTTGGATTTCCACCTGATCTAATGGTTCTTTTTGTATCAGTTGAGTCAATAAAATGCAAATTTGTTTCTCCCCGACCTAGCATTGACATGGCCTTAAGCGTTGAACAAATTAGATAGGAGTTAGTTACACTTCTCTCTTGTTTTCTCAATCATATTGTAGGATGCAATGCTAAAAATTCGAGTTCACCAAGAATCCGTGTAAGCGAAGGGTCCTGATGGCTCCCAGTGGAAATAAGGTTTAGGGCATCAAGCCAGAAGGATCAAAGACCGCTAACTCTAAGGCTTCACCACCGGGACTTGGCCCGACCGAAAATCAAGCACCTACAATTCGCTAAATTCTACCTATCCACCCATATAGCGAACACAAAATGCGATGACTCCAGCCCGATTAAGGCTTAGGGCATCGGAGTTTCAAGGCTTTTCGCCATACCCCTCGGACCGTGCTCGGGTTTGAAAGCAAAACTTCACGATTTTAATTCTTCTTTTTCTTCTTTTCTTTCTTTTCTTTTCCTTTTTGGAAGACAACATTGGTCTTCAATTGTTGGTAACTCAAACCTATTCTAGGTTGTCAACATGCCTAAGGCCGGCTTTGCAAGGTGGGAAGGAGGCATCTGAGTACAACCTATTGAAGCAATGGAAGTGCGGTGTGTGACATAGCATAAAGGGAAATTTCAAGTTGAACATCTTTGGAACGGTGGTAGACACAAATTGTTTCAAGCATGGCATTTGTTCCTAACATATAGGTGACAAATATGATGATTCAATTATCAATTTAAAGCAATTCAATTGTTCAATTTGAAGCAATTTAATTGTTAATTTAAACAATTTAATTATGTAGTCTGAAAGAAAAACACATACTTGTACATAGGGGACACAGTAAACACAATATGCAAAAAGCTGAATATATATATATAATCTGAGTAGCTTTTGATATAGCCAAAATGGCTAATACATGAATACAAAGCTAAACACAAAAATATCACTGCCTACTATGGCTAATACATAAATCCTAATCAAGATCAGTAGGCAGTTGATAAAGCTGATAACTATACAAAAACATAAAAAGAAACCTAACCACCTCACTGCTGTGGTGGTGTATACATCAGTGGATCTTTGAAGGCTGCTTTGTGGCTGGCGCCGGCGCATATCGAAGGCTCTTTGGGCGATGGAGCTTAGAAATCTTAGGGTTGGTGCTCAGGCAGAACAGCACGAATAACCATATGCCATGCAATGTAGGCAGTTGCCATCTTCTTTGATGTAGTGGCAAAAATATGAGCAATGGCCACTAACTCTTTGAAGTTCTGCATGGCATGCAGTGATGGGTTGGACTTAGCTTTGTGAGCCCGGGTTTTGGGTTCTTCACGAAGTGATATGTACAGCGCGTGGGCTATAGGTGGTCTTGGTGGGTGGGGTTTGTGGGAATTGGTTGAAGGACATGCTTTTGGGGATCTTCCACTATTTCTTTCCCACTACCCTCCTCACTTATCAAGGCACTAATCTGTTCTTGTTTTTCCAAGGCGAAAAGTATCACGATCCTAGAGCGTCCTGCGAGTTCCTCAGGAGGAGCTTCTACTAATTCCACTTCCAATTCCTCCTGAGGCTGCAGTTGAGCTTGCTCAACCAAAATTGTTTCAGTGAAGCACTCTTCCTCCAAATTCTCCTCCTCTTGATGAACAAACTGATTGGTGAGCTTTGAGATGGATTCCTGCAAGATGTCCAATTTTTGATCAATTTCACTTTGGAACCCATCTAATTCTTTGTTCAAGGAGCTCTCAGCATCGGTTCTTGATTGACCTGGGCAGTCACTGCCCTTTGCTCCTCTATGAAATTATCCACTTGTTGCTCAAATTCAGGATGGCTTGTTCAACGAGGATAAGAGTGTGGTGGTTGTTCTTTGCTTTAGGAAGTTGAGGTAAAATGTGGAGAAGCAGGAGGTATATAAGTTGAGGGAACATTATAGACAGGTGCACTCATCCATTGGTCTCTATATTCCCTCATAGACCTATATGGGTTTGGATTTCTCTCTACAGGTTGCTGCCACTGCCATGGAAGGTTCCTATAGTCCCTCATTGTCATGTAAGCTCTAGGGTTACCCTCCTCACTGTATTGCTCTCCATATGGGGATTCCATTTTCTCACGAGATTCAAACCCTTTGGAAAATGCAATCTGCCGGTTGAAATAAGGCCACACAAAAACAACACAGAAATGATCCTGCAGCACTTTTTTTTTTTTTAAATTGCAAAAAGGTTAAAATTAACTAACAGAAATTAAAATAAGCTGAATGGCTTGAAGCGAAGCCGGTGCGGTGCTGTGAGTGAAACGGCGCGGTTCTGCAGGCGGAGTTGCAAAAGAGGTAAAGGTTACCTTCACTTGTGATGTGGATCTAGAGTAACTCTTCAACACCATAAGTAGTTGGCTGCATCAAGCAACGGCGCCGTTGATTACGTGCCACATGGTGAAATTTGAATCGACAATATTTATATACCTAGTTCCTCCCTATTTGGTAGTCAAGCTCTTTGCCAGTATAATGATCTAGAGGTCGAACACGGGGATGGGTTTTTCATCCTAGAAATGGTTGCATAAGTGCACCGAAGGTAGACTTTCTACTTGGACTCTTTGGAATTGTGTTTCAAAAGCGTAAATGGTTTTTAAGTGAAATTGCAAGCGAAATGGTAAAAAGCGAAATTTAAAGTGAAGAAATTAAACTTTGAAGATTTAGGTCACCAACCGACAAGCTAGGGCAAACACATCTCTCAGGTTTATCCTCACATGTGGTCGACCACAGGGATCTGGAGTTATGGCCCACTTTTGTTTAAAACCACAACATTCCTTTATCATTTTCTAGGCTAGTAAAGACCGTCTAAGATCACAGCGCATCTCTACTTTAGAAACCTTTGAACCTAAAGTATGGAGTATTGGCCAAAACAATAAAAGTCAATGTTATTTAACCTAATTTGAAGAACCTAACATGTAAATGCTCTCGGAGGCCAGTAAGGACCATCTGAAACCAGTGCGCATCCTTAATAACCCCGGATCTAAAGCATGGAGAGTATTGGCGAACAATAGCATCCCATGTTATGCAAGCGAATTTTGAAAATAAGAGGCCCATAAATACACTACCCGTGACTTTTAGTACAAGAGGATTAACATCTTAACCCCACCACCAAGCTAACCTTCCTCTTCAAGAGGAAGGAGGCTTGTAACATCTCTTGGTTGTCATCCTCCAGAGAGGTGTGTTTGTGGCCGGGAAAGTGAAAGAAAGAAAGAGAGAAAGAAGAGAGAGAAGAGAGAAAATAAAACAATTTATTTACAAAAGCAGTAAAAGAAAATAACTTACAAATCAACAAAAACTTGTATTCACCTTCTATCCTCCTCCTCTTTATTACAAAACATGAGGGGTATTTATAAGCCTCCTCAAAGTATGAAACTACCAAAAACCCTAATAACTAGGCTAAGTTATAGGACAATTGGGTAATAAACCAAGTTTGGAAGGCGGTTGCGTAGTGAGAGGATGACAAGGCACATAAATTTGGCTAGAGTGAGAATTTCGCTAATTAGCCCGGGTGGCAGGTTATGGTGGCAATGGCAAGCGAATTTGGCAAGGCTTTGCGAATTTGGCAATGCTTTGTGGTGGCAATGTTGAAATTTAGCTAAGCCCAGCGAATTTCAGTGGCAATTCCTATAATTTCGCTAAAGGAACGGTGTAAAGTTGGCTAGCGAATTTTTCAATTTTTCGGCCCGAGTGTATTTGTTTGCGAGCGAGTTTGCGAAATTAGCTAGGATTATGAATTGGTTGGTTGCGAGAACGGGTTGCGAAAAATTCTGTTTTCTTGTTCTGCATGCCTCGTCTGTCTTCAACTGCATCTCATTTCCTCCACTTTTCCTTTGTTTTTCCATCGATTTTGGGCTTGTTGATGGCTGAGACTAAATTTCCGACCTCATGATTGATCATTTGCATTGAGGTTGAAGTTCAAATGTGTACAAAAGTCTACAAAACAACCAAAAAACACCCTCAAATTGACATAAGTGTTACTAAGATGACTTGAACACTTCAATTGGGATATATGACATGATTAATGATCAAAAAGTACTCAAAACCTATCTAATATAGGGTTCAAAATTGTACTTTTTGGACACTAATCAATATCAAAGTAATAAATACCCATACAATTAAAAATCCATTTTATGCCTTAACCTTTCTTTCTGATGGAACCCAAGGGGATAAACACACCGAACAGTTTCCGGGTACTGACGGTGAGGGACAGTCACATTCCAGTCATAACCACTACGCTGCGGAGAAACTCACGCCTTGCATAGGGTTCCAGTTATAGCACCTTATCACGTGTAAGGATATTACACTAAAAATCTATTTCTACTCCCTCACATTAGTAACCTAATTGTGTTTCCCTCTAAATCCTTACACGCTTAAGGTACCTCAGCTGATATCAGTCATAACAGTCATATGGGGTTAGGGTAACCATCAGTAAAACATTTCTTTAAAATACATTTATAAATCCATTTAAATCCTTTACTTTATCATTAAAACACATATGCATTCTTTACACATTTTTAAGCCTTCTAATGTCTTAACATACATACATATTTAATATACATATATAAACATTTACATTAAACTTTTCATTTTAACATTAAAAAATATTTCCTTTTAAAACTCAATTTTCAAAAATCGATTTACACTCACCTCTTGTTCCCGAAACTTGAGCACAACTCACTACTCTCCGCCTTTGCTTTTAGCCTACACACTCAACGAATGCGACAACGTGTCGCACGTATAACCCAAAACTTAACGATACTTCACCGCCGATCCTTTAGGGTCACCTGACATTCATATAAAGCCAAATTAACAATTTTACCTTGAGCACTAAAAAAACACTCATTTTGGCAACCTTTTCCAACAATACTCTATGGACTTTGTGCAAAAATTATTCAAAGGTCTTCAAAAATTATGAAACTCTTCTAGTCAGTCCTTTATATATCAATGACATCTCTTTAAATTTTCAATTTAAAATTCCTTCTCTAAAACCCCTCAACCACATAACACAATTCTGACATGTTTTGATGCCAATTTAGTTAACTCAGATCACCTACGGTATCCTTGATTTCTGGGATCTTAATATAAATTGAAATTGTTTCTTCACTAATTTGAAGCTATGGTTCTAGGTTTCTTCTCCAATTGGAATCACCCAATTTGGATCACCAAAACTCAAGTTATTGTATTTTATATCTAGATTACTCAAATTGAAGCAGAATGCACTACATAGCTCACTTGGAAAATTTACGGGCACTTTGGGGTTACAATTTGTACACTTCCTTCAGATAACTTATTCCCTAGAGTCTATTTTGCAAATTTTGAATCACTCCAATTTGATGAGTGAAACTCCCTTATGACAAAACTACAACCGTCTGCAAGCTTGAGCATAATCAGTGAAATTTCTGTGAGCTCTGCTGATCATGTTGGGAGCCTTAGAGCTACAATTTGCTCTTAGTCCCTTCTATACATTTGTATCCCTATATCTTATGGTTCTTTACCAATTTGAATCAATTGATTTGGATGATTATAACTTAATCTATATCCAAAACAAGAACGAAGGTTTTCTGGTACTACGACATTCCTTTAAAACCCAACATTCTCTTTTTACAACTATTCCATAATACCTCAAAAACCACATGAAATCTAACTCAAAACAACTCCTGACACTTGGGTGGTGATTTGGAAATTCATAGCACAAAACCACACAGGTGAAAATCTTATGAATTCAACCAAAGGTCCACCAATTCTTCTATCGCCATATAAATATGATGATTCCATGTTATTTTACACAGTGGGGTTTACCTACAAAACCTCAACAAAATCTAGGGTTTGGGTGATCTCTTCCAAAACCCTAGACAAAGGAGCAACAATTCTCCAAACCAAAACCTTAGGAATTCAAAACACCCATGAATTCAAGACAAAAACATACCTTGGTTTAGCCTTCTTCTCCATGCCTTCTTCTTCCTCTTCTTCCTCCTCTTCCCTCTCTTGCTCTTTTCTCTCCCTCAAAATGTGAGCCTAGCTTTTGTGAGACAAAAAATGAGTTTGGCTTTTGTTTGTCTCATCACATTTGTAATCCCATTGCTCACCTTAATTGCCCATTAAGTCCTTCATCCTTTTTAATTTTTGCAAATCAACTTATTTAATTTCAATTTTGGCATCCTATCTTCTCACATTATGACTTCCATATGTTTTTTTATACCTTAATTGCAAAAGGGGTCCTTGATCACTTTAATATTGCAAGACAACTCTTGTTATTTTTATTATGGCTCATCTCTACTCATTTAATGATTTTCATATCCTTTATGGCAATTACACTTTTACCCTTGTTTTAGTACCACAATTAGGTTCATACAATTTATCATTTCTTTTCATCCTTATTAATTGATTAATTGCCCAAAAGTGCTATTTTGAACCACATTTTTAGATAGGTTTGAGTGCTTTTGCGCACTAATCATGTCATTCTTCTCCAATTGAAGTGTTGAGTCTTCTTAGTTTCACTTATGGATTTACAGGAGTTGGTTTTGGCAGTTGTTTTGCGGGTTTTGCGTCTTTTAGGAGTTGATATCGAGGATATAAGATGAATCATGAAGATTGGAACCCATTCATGACCATGAAGCAAACCATAAATCAAGGAGAGAATGAAAGCGAAGTGAAGAAAAATCGTGCGAGTAGAGGGCGAAGCAATGCGGTGATGAATCGTAAATCCCGGGAATTTCGCTAAGATTGCGAAAATTTCGTGGGATTCTGAATTCGACATAAGCGAAAATTCGCAATCTTAGCGAAATTGACAATTTAAGCTGAACCCAAGATTTTACGCTAAAGTCTTTGTTCCTAAATGAAATTTTGCATTTTAAGCTTCTCACATAAATTTAATAAGCTAGCGAAATTTCGGCCCCAACTAAGGGAAATCACCCTTTGCCTAATGAGTACCATTCGCTACCTATCTCTTGGTGATTTAAGCTGGCTAAGCGAAATTTTAAGCTAACTTCAGCTAAATTTTATTTGCCTAGCGAGAAATTTTCCTTTAACAAATTTTGAGCCTTAGCGAAATTCTTGCTTTTTGTAATTAATGCAACCGAGCTTCAATTTTGGTGTATTACTTTCTTGTCCCTAAAATTAGCCAAATTGTTAGGCTTTGTGGTATTTTCATACATTGGGTGGCCTATATAAGCCACCTCTTAATTTGTAACCTGGCAACAAAGTAAGCAATAACAAATTGAAACAATTTTTTTTTTTTTGGTAAGTTTTTATTTTTGTAAATATCTTTCGTAGCTTTAGTTAGGTTTGCTTTTCTCTCTTCTCTCCTCTTTCTCTTATTTTCTTGGGCTGCCAAACACCTCTTGAGGATGACAACTTCGAGAGATGCTTGGCTAAACCTCTTCTTTTGAAGAAAGGGAAGCTAGCAGTGGTGGGGCATATACATGTTGTCCTCTTGTATTAAAAGCTCCCAGTGCTTGTGTTTATGGCCCTATCTTCTCAAAATAGGGTTGAATAGCATTGAATGTTATTGATTTGGACAATACTTACCATGCTTTAGGATACAGTGCATACTTATTGCTAGATGTACTGTGGTTTTTAGATAGTCTTCTGAGCCGGAAATGATATTTAATGTTAGGGTTTCAAGCGCCAAGAGGCCATAGATGTATGTTACTGTGTTAACTCCAAATAGGAGTGGTTTATAGGGTTAGGTTTGCTAGTTAAACATAGATCCGGTTGTGGCTTGGACTATAGGTTGCTTGTCATAACGCGAGGATAAAACCCAGAGGACACTTGTTTACTAAGTTGCAAGTTAGTGACCTAAATCTTGAAGTTAACTTTTCACACTTCATTTTTCGGTTTTATGGTTATTCGGTTTTCAAACTCATCTGCTTGTTTTTGAAACAAAAATCCAAAATTCCAAATAGAAGATCTTGCAACCGTGCACTTATGCAAATCATTCCTAGGATGAAAACCCATCCCGTGTTGACCCTAGACCACTATCTTTGCGGTAGCTTGACTACGCGTGGTAGGAACAGAGTGTATATAAATTTTGTTGATTTTGGCTCGACCTCTTTGTTGTACGAATCAATTGGGCGCCGTTAAGTGGATAGTGCCAAACTACTAATGATAAGTTAAAGTGTACTTGTGATCGACATCACAAGTGAAGGTAATCTTGCAACTCTTTGAAACCCGAGTTGGAGTAGCGCGAAGTTTTCATCACTATGATAACTTCCTTGTTTTGTTTATATATACGAGTCAGTTTTATCTACTTAACCTTTTTGCAAGTTGGTTTTGTGCTTGCTTTGTTGTGTCTTGGTTGTGTAACGATTGTGTATCTTGATCTTTGGGACAGAGACACATCAGGGAAGAGTTGCATAGAATCGGTACACAACTGACCCGGTCGGTGAAGTCGGTCTTCACCTGCTTGATGCACCATGTGGATCCTTCACGAAGAACAAGCGAGTCGGCTGGAACCCCAATGAATCCAGCGGCCTATAGAACCATGAGGATCACATCCACCCTCCTAGGTTAGTGCCCCATCTGTATCATTCCTCTGGCTGAAGATGTAGCAGTGAGGCCTTATTTGGTACCCCTACTCCCCACGTATCATGGTATGGAAAATGAAAATCCATACACTCATATTAGGGATTTTGAGGAGGTTTGCACTACCTTTAAGGAAGGTATGATGGACATGTGGATTTCTTTGAAGCTAAAAGCATTTCACTTGACCTAAAGGATAAGGCCAAGATTTGGCTAAACTCAGAGGAGCTAGAACCATTAGAAATTGGGCGAGATGCGGGGCGAATTCTGAAAAGTTAACAGTGCTCGTAAGACTAATTTGAAAAGGTAAATTTACACCTTTGCGACCCGGGATGGTGAGAGATTTTTATCGGTGTTGGGAGAGATTTATGCAGAGCTCATCGGTCTTTGTCCACATCATGGGTTTGATACTTGGATGTTGGTGAACCACTTCTATGGTGGTATGTCTCCTGCCATGAGGCAGCTTTTGGAAACCATGTGTGGAGGAGACTTTCTAAGTAAGCATCCGGATGAAGCCATGGATTTTTTAAATTACGTGGCTGAAACTTCTAAGGGTTGGGATGAGCCTAACCCTAGAGAATTGGAAAGGATGAGACCCACAGTTAACTCAAAGGGTGGGATGTATGCATTGCCAAAAGAAATAGAGATGAGAGCTAGGATTTCATCCCTAACAAGGAAAGTGGAGGAGCTTGAAGGCAAACAGCTCCATGAAGTGCACATCTGATGATCTGCACACCAATCCCTTTGCACCAATTTCCAATCCTCTGTACATCCAATAGAAACCTTGTTGGTGTCCTATAGCCCCCTACGAGTGAAGGATTTGATGTCGAGAATGTGCAAACCTTGTAGAACGATACAAGCCACCACAATCCAATACCTCATATGGAAATACCTACAATTCCAATTGGAGGAATCACCCTGACCTCTCATGGAGACCCAACCCCCCTGCCTATGTACCCCCAGGTGTCAAACCTCGGATTTAGTTCCCCTCACAGTCACAACAATACATCATCCTCTTACTCCGATAGAGCAAGCCATATTGAATTTGAAGTAAGGTGGTGGGCGGCTTTGTTGAGGAACAAGGAATCCATGTACAACTGGCACAGAGGATTGATATTGTAGAAAGTACATTGAATAAAAGAATAGATGGGCTTGAGAGCAATCTCAAGCAGAAAATGGACAACCTACAGTATTCAATCACCAAGATCTAACAAATTGCTGGAGAATTTACAAGAAGAGAGAGTTCCCTTCTCAAAGCGATGCAAAACCGAAAGGGATCGTGGTAGGATCGTCTGACAATTCGGAATGGATGAGGTGAAGGCCTATAATTACGAGAAGTGGAAAGAGGTTGATAGGCCCATGCCAAGAACACATTTGAAGAATCCAAGAAGGGGAGAGGAATTGCGATGCGATCATATTCTCCTAAAGGAAGATTCAATGAAATACCGCATACCACCTCCATTTCCATAAGCACTTAGAAGTAAGAAGAAGGCATCTCAGCAAGCAGGCATTTTAGAGGTCTTAAGGCAAGTGAAGGTTAACATACCTCTATTGGACATAATTAAACAAGTCCCTGCTTATGCAAAATTTTTGAAAGATCTTTGCACAATCAAAAAGGGATTAGGCATTGAGAAGAAGGCATTTCTCACTGAACAAGTCGATTACCCGTAATCAAGCAAATACCCTGTCAAATACAAGGATCCAGGATCTCCCACAATTTCAGTCAATATTGGTGGGAATTGCATAGACAAGTCATTACTTGATTTAGGAGCCAGTGTGAACCTAATGCCGTATTCAGTATACAAGCAGTTAGGTTTAGGTGAACTTAAACCTACCAACATCACACTATCATTGGCCGATAGATCAGTTAAAATCCCAAAAGGGATAGTTGAGGATGTCTTGGTGAAAATAGACAAATTCTATTACCCTGTAGATTTTGTAGTGCTTGACACTGAGCCAATTGCAAGTGAACCCAATCATGTACCAATCATCTTAGGAAGACCATTTACGGCGCGACGATACGATAAATTGGGAATGGAGTCATCTGACTTACCTTTGGTAACATGACCTTGGAGTTAAACATCTTTCATTTGAACAACAAGCCAAAGTTGCTAGAGAATGAAAATCCAATAACTGATGAAGTTGTTTCAAATGTTCAGTATGCAGGGAAGCACAGTGTTCAGGAATTGCAAGGAGTAATCAGCCAAGGAGATGAAGAGATATTGGTCTTGCCATCAACATCCCTTTGCCGGTCAGTGCCTGATTCAAAAGCCATCAGTGAGGACCACTTCAACAATTGGACATCCAACACCATGGAGTCATCCCAGGCTACTGCAGGGGTTGAGGAGATCATTCTCCTTGACCCTCCTTGAGTAATTTTTGAACTTGCACTGGTCCGGTGTTTTCAAAAACCGGATTGCAGTTCAACACTTTTGCTTTTTGTCTTAATTTAGTTAATTTTGATAATTTCAGTTATTTTTCGAAAGTTTCCCAAATTAGCAGTTTTTCCATATTTAGTAATTTTGTTTATATACTATAGTACTTAGTAAATTTTTAATTATGGTTTCATATTGTAAATTTTATTTTAATAATTTTTATTTTATATCGTACTAATAATTAATATAAAAATTTTGAATTGCAGGGAGGCAAACTGGGCCAAATTCGCTTAAAATAGCGAAAACTGGTGCAGGGAGACCCTTCGACTACCGCCAAGACCTTATTTAAACACAGGAGGGTTACTCATTTTGTCACTTTACATTTCTCCCTCCCGATGACCAGTCTCGGCCTGCCCGCAGCCGTCCGCGCCCGCTACTTGGGATTATCTTTGTTATTGGCCTTGATCTGGCGCCACCGCCATAGCCTGCGCATCCTTGCCCTTACTGCGCCCGGTCTCGGCGACCAAGATCGTGGGTTCTGTCTGAGCCTCCCTCTGCCTGCTCGGCCGCGCGCTCACGCGTCCGAGCCACAGTTCAAATCTACCGTTTGGTGACCGGTCACCTCCGGTGAGCCTCCGTTCGGATGTTGAGCCTCATGCGCATTTTCGGTGGTGAGCCCCTCTTCCCGATATTTTATTTGAATTTTAGTTATGGTTCGTACTCGAGGTGGGTCCCGTAGCCGACCTCGGTCGGTCGGTACACACGAGAGAGGCCCCGGCTCGGTCCGGCTCGGTACCATCCGCCGGTCCACGAGCGTGGCGAGCCTCGGGATTTCGTCAATACGGTTCACGGATGGGACCGGGCCCCATCGCCCGGTGCCTGGAAGGGTTGGAGGGCGGCCTCGAAGCGGGCAACGTCGGGCCGGCAAGTAAATCTTCCCTCGGCGCGGCCATCACGGTCACATTAGCTACGGAGCGACATCGCCGCCTCAATTTAGCCGCTTGCCTCGGGATCGAGCCGTTGTTCGCCAAGGCATCCATTCGGGGAATCTGCGCCATTGAGGGACTTTCATGGGAGTCATTCTACGATGTCGGTCAGCGGGCCGATCCTGAATCTGCAGAATCATGAGGTTGATCGAGGATTATTCATTCACGCCGTGACTCGGCGGTGTGTACCCGCAGTGGTGTTGCGGTTTACCACTCGATGACATCTCGAGGAGCAGATGGTCCGCGTGAGCTTCAGTTCTCTATTGATGATCGCCGCGGAGTACTTAGAGCGGCCGACATTTCAGCAGCTTTAGGCTGGTATCTGTGGGCGTACGAGGAGAGGGTTATAGAGATTGGGCCCACCCACTTACTCATCAGAGATGGTTCGAGCAACCCGGGAACATCTGTTGGACAGGTATTTTGCGGAAGCGGCTCTCGCCTCGAGATCTTCTTTGTCGACCATTTATTTGGACTAGTACATTCGCTGCGGCATTAGTAATGCACGGCGGAGGACCATCTTGGGAGACTCTTCTGGATCTCGGAGGATATTGGTTCAGTCCAGGTACAGTGATGACCTCCTTGATGCGTTTCGAGGAGAAGGTCCACATCGGGAAGGGCTGGTGCGAGCGAGAGGGGAATCTTCAGTTGCGATGTCGGGGTTGCTCTGCGGGTTAAGAGCATTTGGGATTCCCGGAGGAGCCCTGTATTGAGAGGAGGATTAGATGCCCCACGGTCATGTCGGTGGGCGGGTGATGACCATGCCATTAATCTTTCCACCTCCGACCACGGGACAACGGGAGAATGGGATCGGTGGCGAGGACTCACGGAGGCGATATGCACCTTTGAGCCGAGATCTGAGGAGTCCGGCTCGCGGTGTCACCTCATCTCCTCCTCCACACACATCCTTGGCTGCGGCGGCTTTGATCTACTGGTCCATCCTATTCGATGCTACCATTCACCTAAGTATGTTCACGCCGGAGTTCTAGAGATTACGGAGTGTGATGGATGCCATCGCTCCTTAGCGGCTACGGGCGACCCGGGATCGGGGCGGCTCGGTGTCACTCATGCTTGACGAGATCATGGCGCTTGGGCCTTCCTCGTGTTCTGATCGGAGAGGCCTACAGGCGCAGCCTATTTGGATGTTTGGGCGCGACGTAGCGGCACCGAACCATGCCACCCTAGCAGGTGGGGTTAGGTTTCTTTATGTTTTTGTATAGTTCTGGCTTTATCAGCGCCTACTAATTTTGATTAGGATTTATGTATTAGCCATTGTAGAGCGGTGATATTTTTGTATGTTGCTTGTATTCATGTATTAGCCATTTTGGCTATGTCAAGCTATTCGATCACATATACGACTTTGCATACCATGTTTTGTGCCTTTACCATGTATATTTGTTTTTCTTTTCAATTGAAACAATTGGGTACTAAGTGGACAATTGAATTGCTTTGTTGGAAAATTGAATCCTTTGTTGTCACCTTTATGTTAGAATAAAATTCCATGTAAGAAGCTTGATTTTTGAGTCGGTGCGGTTCGGCCATGCTCCAACTTGAAAATTTCTCCCTTATGCTAATTCACACCTTTGCACTCAGTTGTTCCAATAGAGGTACATGAATTTGTTTACTTCCTTTAAACTGCATAGCCGGCCTTGACATATTTGGCAACCTAGGATAGGTTTTGTTACCCACATTGGAAGACCAATGTAGTCTTCCAAAGGAAAAAAGGCATAAAGAAAAAGAAGAAGAAAAAGAAAATAAAATCGTGAGTTTTGCCTTGAGGCAGAAACACGATTAGTTGGGTGTATGGCGAAAGCCTTTGAAGCACGATGCCCTAAGCCTTAATTGGTTGGGAGTCATCGATTTAGTGTTAAATTACATGGGTGGATAGGTGAGTCTAACTTGGTGTAGGTGCTTAGTTTTGAAGTCATTTGGGTCAGGGGTGAAGCACGTGGAGTTTGTGGTGTTGATCCTTTTGGCGATGCCACTAAACCTTAATTGGTTGGGGAGTCATGTCGGTGGACCCCGTTACGGACTTTGGTGGTCGAATTTTAAGCATTGCATCCTACAGTATAGTTGAATAAAAGAAAAGAGTCGTAACTATCCTTATCTAGGTTGTTGGCAACAAGGCCATGTCGGTGCTATGTTGGGAGGGACAAATTTTGCAATTTATTGGTGTAATCTGGTTATATAAGAACCATTAGACTTGGTGGAAATTCAAGTTGCGAATCCCATGGAACCAATATTGACCCCTAAAAATTGTTCTTGTATGGTTTGCAGCTCTTTCATGTCGGTTTCAAACTTGGTGTCCATTTTTTTCGGAGTTAAGGACAATGTTTATATGTACATAAACCTTTTTGAATCTTAACCTTTTTGAAATTCACCACATACATCTCCTTTTGTTTTTGCATTGCTAGGGACTATGGCACGTTTAGGTTGGGGAGTGTGATTAGTGCCCCAGTGCTATTTTGAACCACATTTTAGATAGGTTTTGAGTGCTTTTTGCGCACTAATCAGTATCATTGCTCTGTGAAGTGTTAGTCTTCTTAGTTTCACTTATGCCGTTTAGAGGTTAGTTTGGTTGTTTTGCAGGTTTTGCGTGCTTTAGGAGTTCAATATTCGAGGATATAAGATGAATCATGAAAGATTGAACCCATTCATCAACCATCGAAGCAAACCATAAATCAAGGGAGAGAATGAAGGCAAAGTAGAAGAAGAATAATCTCACAGTGAGAATTTGGAAGCAATCTGATGATAGATCGACAAATCCCGGGAATTTAAGCTAAGATTGCGAAAATTTATTTGGGATTCTTGAATTTCGCAGCCTTAGCGAAAATTTGTGATCTTAGCGAAAATTGACAATTTTTAAATAGACCAGATTTTTAAGCTAAATCTTGTTCCTAAGCGAGGAATTTTGCATTTTAAACTACTCACATAAATTTAAGCTAAGCTAAGCGAAATCAACCTTGCCTAAGCGAAATTTTGCATTTTAGCTATCTCTTAGTGATTTAAACTAGCTAAGCGAAATTTTCATAACTAAGCGAAATTTTATTTTGCCTAGCGAAATTTTGACAACAAGCGAAATTCACGCTTTGTAATTAATCTGTGGAGCTTCAATTTTGGTGTATTACTCTCTTGTCCCTAAAATTAGCCAAATTATTTAGGCTTTGTGGTATTTTCATACGTGGGTGGCCTATATAAGCCCCCTCCATTTAGTAACCTTAAGCGACAAGTAAGCAACAAATTGAGAAACAATTTTTTGAGTAAGTTTTATTTTTGTAAATATCTTTCATAGCTTTAGTTAGGTTTTGCTTTTCTCTTCTCTCTCCTCTTTCTCTTATTTTCTTGTTTGCCAAACACATAACGAGGATGACGACTCAAGGGTGCTTAGCTAAGCCTCTTTTCTTTGAAGAAGGAAGCTAGCTTGGTGGTGGGGCATATACATATTTGTCCTCTTGTATTAAAAGCTACATGTACTGTGTTTATATCCCTCTCTTTACTCAAAATAGGGTTGAATAGCATTGAATGTTATTGATTTGGCCAATACTTACCATGCTGAGATCACAGTGCATACTTATTGCTAGATGCCTTGTGTTTTAGATGGTCTTCACGAGCCACTTGAAATGATATTTAATGTTAGGGTTTCAAAGCGTAAAGAGGCCATAGATGTATATTTACCTATGTTAACTCAAATAGGAGTAGTTTCTAGGGTTACACACACATTTTTGTTTAGTTTAAACATAGATCCGGTTGTGGCTTGGACTATAGGTTGCTTGTCATAGAGGATAAAACCCGAGACATGGCCCCATACAAGTTACCAAGTTAGTGACCTAAATCTTCAAAGTTAACTTTTCACACTTCGTTTTCAGTTTGTATAGTTATTCAGTTTTCAAACTCATCACATTTTTTTTTGAAACAAAAATCCAAAAAGTCCAAATATAAAGTCTTACCTTCGTGCACTTATGCAAATCATTCCTAGGATGAAAACCCATCCCCGTGTTCGGCCACTGAACCACTATCTTTGAGTAGCTTGACTCTACGACGTAGTAAGACAGGTGTATAGAATTTTGTTGATTTTGGCTGACCTCTCTTGTGGCACAGATCATTATGCTCCAAAAATATTACAAGTTCACTTGGTGTTCTTATACGCCCCTACAGTTACATGTACTGTACACTCTCTCGGAACGGGGCGTTACACGTACACCGATTATTTAGAAACCCTAATAAACTATTAATGGGGGTTCAATTAAGAATGAATTCGCCTCGGCGATATTCGTTAAGTGTGATTAGTGATAGTTCACTAAATGTGATGTGTGTGATTTGCTAGGGACTGGTGAGGATCACCTAACTTAGGATCGAGATTGAAGCGAGGCAAAGGAAGAGAAAGGTGGTTTGTTCCTATCTTCTCCTGATAGCACATTTCCAAGATTTGAAATGTTTATTCTAAATGCATAATAAAAGCACATTGATTTGTTTTAATTGATTGTGAAATGTTTGCATGATTATTGAAAACGAACTATTTATACAAATGTACATATTGTACTGTATTTTGATATAAAGGATTTGAACGCCCTAATAGAATGTTAACCGTTTAATTCGCATTAAAGATAGATTGGTATACCAATAAGGGATTAGCAGTACTGCGAACAAATGTATTGATGTGTCACTCTGATCAGCAGCACAGCGGGACAGTATCGGTAGTGCTCACTGATTGATTTTTAATAACCAGTCAATAGCCTAACCGGACCGTACTGTGTTATAAAACAAATGTTTTTATACCGGCCTGCAGCCCAGCGGGACCGTGCCGGTGATTCCGATATCCTGAATACAAAAAACATAGGTTAAATTCGTTAGGGGCAAAACTGAATTGATTTGAGATTGTCGACATACTGAAATTGAAAAGTATGATTGTAAATTAAAATGAAAAGTGCATTGTGAAATGCATGATTTGGTTAGAAATGATTTATTGCATATGAAAGTGTATATTTAAGATGATCAATGAACCATAAATGATTGCATATGAAATAAGTATATGTATTATATTGACATTGATCATCCAAAAAGATTTGGAAGTTCTTTTTAGTAAAATTTTATGATTTGATTTAAATTAAAACAGAAAAGTGGAATTGTATAGAACCACTAAGCATGAAAATGCTTAGCGTATTGTTTTATCAATGGGCAGGTACCGAGTAAACAGGGAGTAAAGGCAAGATCGAGGAGCGTCGAGTCGTAAAGAAAGAATTGCGGAGTATGCTCCAACATATGCATTCACTCCATTGTTCTGAACATTGATATTTTGTAAAAACAATTTGAACTCTGAACATCTATTTTGTAAATAATTTTGAAAAGGCATGGATTGCCTTCATAGTAAATATATTTTGTTAAATGTAAATGTTAATGGGCCTTCGTAAAAGAATTGCATTGAATTTGTAAATATTTATTGGCTTGCCCTAAATTGAAACTGCTTCCGCAAAGAATTGAGAACGAAAACGTTTATATGAATAAATGGATTTGATTAATGGCTTCGGGCGAGCGTCTTCGGGGTTTCGGTTCGGACCCGCCAACTGGGTCGGACCGAGCTCGAGGGTCGCTACAGAATATCTTTCCGACACGGCTACCAAAGACTAACTAAAGTCCCCGATAACGGTGTCAAAAACTTGTTTTCTGAATTTCAGACACTACTACCAGAGGCTATTCAAATCCCCGGCAACAGGGCCAAAAACTTTTTCACCAATCTTTCTTATAGACCAAAATTCTCTGCTTTTTCTTCATTTTTTTAATAAAATATCTAGTAGCAGTGCTACCCATAAATTTTGTCACTGTTTTAGGACTGAAATTTCTGTTGTTGGTTTTTTCTATTTTTAAAATAGATAAAAATGCATATTGGTCTAAAAAGATAAATCACTGCAAGTGCACAAGTCGTACAAGTAATAAAGTGGACTGATAAGTTCAAGTTATCGTTCCCATAGAGATCGATAAGAAAATCTATAAATTAACTACCCCTACTACTCAAGATCCTCACTATTTGAACTTCACTTTTCTAAAGATAGAATTTAAAAACAGAAAACTGAAATGACAAAATCTAAAATAACATAAGAAAAACTGTAAAATAGATTGAAATAACAGAAACTCTAAGATGTAATCTAAACACTAGAAATGGGCTAAGTATCCTGGTCATAAATTTGTAGCAAGTTCTTTAAAACAAATATTTGTTATGGGTTTGAATCTGGGCATTTATGGTGCAAGTAGTATAGCGTGGATTCTCGCCTACTGTATTTCACTATCTAACACACCATATTCCTTTTCAGGACAAATGGGTCTTAATAGCTAGTTGTAAAATTGGTATCTCTTTAAGATTTGGTTGTTTTTCTTTTCCCATACTTCACAACCATTTCTTAATAGACAGGATAACACAAGCCTCCTTCAAAGTAATCGATACCACAATCTGCAAGTTAAGCAGAGTTCTCCCTCTCCTTGATTAAAATCTTAGCTAACACAGGATCAAGATTATTCTGCAGAACTGAGACGACACCTCTAAACTTTAAACTGATACATCATCCCAACTAATCCTCACACCATGAGTAAATTAGTGATCTATCAGAGTAATCATTCAGAGTTCATTAGTTCCATAATATTAGTCTAACATACCCTTAAGTAACTGATCCATACTCTTAGGAATCTCCATCTCTGTGTCACTCAGAGGGCCTCTTGGAAATCAGAGCAAGATAGAACCCTTTTCTGGGTACAAGCTACTAATATTAATAACAATTCACTACATGAACAATACCGGTTAAATCAATTCAGTTCTCAAAACCCAAAAAAATCATTTAATTGCTACAAATCATAGCCAAAACACCTAGCCCCTTCTCAGCAAGAGCTTAGCCTTCCATAAGTGGACTACAACTATCAGTGACTAGCTGATTAGGCAAATTCACCGAAACTACAATTGAACTGAAGAAAAAGAGAATTCTAGAAAATTACCAGAAAATCTTGAAGTTAAGACATAAATGGAACTAAATATTCATTGATTTCAGCCCAAGATTATAACTCAGATCCTTTATTCCAGTTCTCATAAAAGGAAAATAAAATAAATTACAAGAATAAATGGAAAATAAAACAAAATATAAAAATCTCTCCAAAAGAAAAGAAAAATCTCTACTCTACTGTTACTGTTCCTAAAATGGCAGCTCCTTCACTTTTTCCGCCCCTCCTCGTTGCTCTCTTTCCGCACTAAGGCTTGTTATTTATAGCCCTAATAAATGACGCTGGGCCAAAAATAAAAGCATATGACGTGGGTTTCAGTGCAGGCCCATTTACTATTTTTGTCGCGACATCACTATTCTATGTTGCGACATTGATAGTTTATGTCACGACAGAACAACATCCGTGTTTGTCGTGAGCTATGTTGTGGCTGTGTCGTGGCTTGTGTCGCGACATTTCTTCATCACTGCCTTTTTTTTCAAGTTTGTATCAACAAATAAAATAAATGTCGCGACAAAGTTGAGTCAACTCCAGTTTATATGTGTTGCGACAGGTTTTGCCATTTGCCTTGGATTATGTCGCGACATAGTTTTCTAATGTCGCGACATAGTTTCCATGCCTACACAGTTAACCTATGAAATTTTTGTCAAAACATAAAAATCCTTGTTGTGAAAACTCAACATAACTTGACTACCGATTCCGTCGAGACACAATTTCTTTCATCTGCACTTTTTTATGTCACGACAATCAATTTCTATGTCGTGATATAGTTTCTTCCTTATGCGTTTTTTTATGTCGCGACATAGATTCCAACCTAAATCTTTGTCTTATGTCACAACATAAGTTTTGATTGTCATGACACACTTCAAAGCCTCTATCTTGGTTTTATGTTGCGACAGAGATTTCAAGTTTTGCGACATACTTCCACTCTTCTACTCTAACTGTGTCGGGGCAGACTTTGAAAATGTTGTGACATTCTTCATTATTCTTCTAAGCTGTTCAATTGTTGCGACATATTTAGCCGCCTTTCTATTATCGCTACAAAATTTCAATTGTCGATACAAACTTTCAGTTGTGCTTAGATAATGGCCTTGTATGATTGTTGCAACAAAGTTTCTTAATTTCACGACAAAGTTCAATAGAATTCCCAGGCAATTTTCTTGATGTGTGATTCGTACCTTGTTAGGGTGATCGAGAATCAGCAAAATTTATATCTAGCGTTCCTCCCTACGCGTAGTCAAAGCTCGCTGCAGTATAGCGGTCTAGGGTCGAACACGGGGATGGGTTTTCATCCTATGAATGACTTGCATCAGTGTTGAAAAAGGTGAGGCTTTTTAGTTTGGATTTTTGGATTTTGTTTGTTTCAAAACAGTGGGAGTTGTTTGTGTGCTGATTAATTGCAAAAACTGAAAGTGAAGTGTGAAAAGGTAACTTTGAAGGTTTAGGTCACTAGCTTGACAACATGGGGTTAACAAGTGTCCTCGGGTTATCTATAGCATCATGGCAAACAACCTATAGTCAAGCCATAACGGATCTTTGTTTAACTAGCAAACTAACCTCGAATCACTCCTATTTGAGTCAACACGGGCAACATGCATCTCTGACCTTAGTTTGAAACCACAACATTGACATCACATTTCAATGGCTCGTAAAGACATCTAAGAACAACAGTGCATCTAGCAATAAGTGTATACCTTGTATCCTAAAAAACATATTAAGTATTGGCCAAGGTAATGACATTAAATGATATTCAACCTAGTTTGAGAATATAGAATATAAATCTGATGCAGTAGCATTTAACACATGAGAGACAACACGAAACTACCCACTTGGCAAACTAGCTACCTTCATCTTCAAAGCTAAGAGAAGCAGCCAAGAAGCATCTCTTGAGTTGTCATCCTCAAGAGGTTGTTTGGTAGCCTAGAAAATGAGAGAAAGAGGAGGAGAGAAGAGAAAAACAAAACCTCAAGTGAAGCTACGGAGATATTTACATAAAATGAAAATGTGCGAAAGATTGCTTCAATTGTAGGATTCTGATTTGGGGGAGGGGGCTTATATAGGCGTGATGTGAAAAATACAAGAAAACCTAATATTTTGGCTAATACAAGGGACAAAGGTAATACACCAAAATGAGGTCGGTTTGCATTAATTACAAAGTATGACAGGCGGGGAGATTTGTTGAAATCTGATTTCGCTGAGTGCGAAAGTTCGCTAGGTAAGCGAAATTGCACAGAGATAAAGCGAAATCGAGAGAATTTTTTGCTAGGCAACGGCAATTTGCTAGCCTAGTGAAATTTATTGGCTTAGTGAAATTTTAAGAGATAGCGAGAGTGTGTAATTTCTCTGGGAACGATTGCATAGCGAGGAATTTTGAAGCCTAGCTGAGAATTTCTCGATTTATTGGGATTGCGAAATTTTAAGCTATGATTATAGTACTAACTGATCAGTAATTTTAGCAATCTTGGCAAAATTTCTGGGTGTTGCTCTTCAACTTTGCATTGCCCTGCGCTTATAGTCGCATCCATTTTCATCACTTGCCTTCATTCCTTCATTGAATTTTGTATGTTTGAAGAGAGTGATAAATGGGTTCAATCTTTGTAGTTCGACACATATCTCGATATTGAACTCTCGAGTCATGGCTTACGCAAAACAACCAAAAATAACCTCTAAGCGGTATAGTGATAGAAAACTGGTGCTAATTGGCATTATTGACATGATTAGTGCGCCAAGCACTCAAAACCTATATGATATAGGGCTCAAAATGGCACTTTTTGGTGTAATCCACCCCAACCGGCGTTGCTAGTTCCTTAGCGATGCAAAATAATAAGGGCATGCATGCGTGATTTTCAAAAAGTTTATGATTCAAAGGTGTATAAACAAATAAACGGCCACCTTTAAAGCGAAAAATTGACACAAGTTTGGCTTAGGCATGAAAGAGGCAAAACCATACAAGAACAAATTTTTAGGTCAATAGTGGTTATGATTTACCAACTTATATTTCCACCAAAGTCTAATGTGGTTCTTTATGTAACCCGGTCCGATTCAATAAATTGCAAAATTGTTTCCTCCCCCCAACCTAGCTCTGGCATGGCCTTAAGTTGTTGAACAACCTAGATAGGGATAGTTACACTCTTTTCTTTTATTCAACTATATTGTAGAGATTAAATGCTTAAAATCGACTTCACCAAGGTCCATTGTAGCAGAGGTCCACCGATGACTCCCAACCAATTGGAGTATAGGGCATCAAGCCAAAAGGATCGCGACCACAAACTCTCTGAGCTTCACCGGACTCGAATGACTTGAAAATCAAGCACCTACAATGATTCAAATACTATCCACCCACATAATGAACACTAAATCGATGACTCCCAACCAATTAAGGCTTAGGGCATCGGGCTTCAAAGGCTTTCGCCATATACCCCTCGGACCGTGTTCGGGTTTCAAGGCAAAATGTCACGACTTTATTTTTCTTTTTCTTCTTTTCTTTTTCTTTTTCTTTTTTCTTTTTCTTTTCTTTTTGCTTTTTCTTTTCTTTTCCTTTTTGGAAGACTACATTGTGGGTAACACAAACCTATCCTAGGTTACTGACATACTTTAAAAGTAGGCTATGCAAGCGAAAGGAGGCATACAAATTTATAACCTATTGAAACAATCTGGTGTGCAGTGTGTGAATTAGCTTAAGGGAGAAATGTTCAAGTTGAGCATGTTGGGACTTCAACTGACCAAAAATTATTTCAAACATGGAATTTGTTCACAACATAAGGTAACTTACAATGATTGATTTTTTCGACAAAGAGAAGCGATTCAATTGTCCAATTAAAGCAATTCAATTGTTCAATTGAAACAGTCAGTGTCCAATTGAAGATAAAACTGATTACACATGGTGAAGGCACAAAACATGATATGCAAAGTGCGTATATATCTTGAATAGCTTTTGATATAGCGAAATGGCTAGTACATGAATACAAAGCTAAACATACAAAAGTATCAGCGCCTACTATGGCTAACACATAAATCTAATTAAAGTGTGGCGGGTTGATAAAGTTGGTAACTATACGAAAACATAAAGAAACCTAACCACCTCGGCTAGCGTGGTGGTGGTGGGTGTATGCTTCTTTGTGCGGCGTGACACATCGAAGATCTTTGGCTGGCGTGGTGGGCTCCTCTACGTCGGAACACGAGGAAGACCGGGTGAGTCATAATGCGCTACGACATGGAGGTGACAAGCGAGCGACCACGATCTTGTCTTTGGGTATTGCAATGAGCAGTCGCATCCATCCACGCTGTATCTCTTGGTTTGGCATGAGCGTACTTTCCGTGAATGATGTGATGTATGTAAGATGGGCCGGAGTGTATCGAAATTTGCGAGTAGCAGCTGCGGATGTAGAATGGAGGAGGAGACGGAGGGACATATGCGGGCTGGACTCCTCTCCACCTCGGGCGCTCGGGGCTCGTATGCGTCTGTGGGAGTCCTCTGCCACCTGGTCCGGTACCTCCTCCCGGTCCTGCTGCTGGAGGATAAATGATATGGGCATGACCATCGCTCGCTCCATAGACAGGATCTGAGGACACCTAAATCTCCTCTCAATCCGGGGCTCCTCTGGGAAGCCCAAGTGCTCCAGGACCTGGCATAATAGTCTTGGTATCGACGAGTGGAAGACTCTCGGCTCCGAGCAGTGCCAGATGGACCTTGTCTCAGTGTGGCGAGGAGGTCATCACCATCTCGGAGGGACTAAACCAGTATCCCTCCGAGATCCGATAAACCTCGGTATGGCCCTCCGATGCATTAGTCTTTACCAATGGGGAAAAATTTCAGTCCCGAATATGTGATCGATCGGGAGCATATGAGGTGGGGCGCCTCTGAAAGGCTCTTGGCCCATTTGTGGTGTCTCGGACGTATGCAATTCATCTCCGCTGAGGTGGGTGGAATTTAAGCTCGGTAACCCTCCCGAATTAGTTTGACGGTATACAGCGAGGGCCTAAGGCTATTTGAAATATATGTCGCTCTCGAGTACTCGGGGCGATCATGAAGGCCCGAAGCTCGAGTGTGCCGAATTTGCTCCCCAGAGATGTCATCAGTGATGAGTGCGGCACCACCGGAGATAATAATGCGCCTCGAGGTCATGAAGGCCCGATGGGAATAGTCCTCCAATCAACCTCATAGAATCCTGAATGCGGGATCGTAGCCAATCTTGCAGGGACATCGCAGTCAAGACTCACGATGAAATTCCTCGAGTGTGGTGCGACATTCCGAATGGGGTGCCAGACGAACAACGACCTCCCGATCACGGGCGGCGACAAGCGAGGCGATGATGTCGTCTCGGTGAATAATGGTGGCGATGGCCCGAGGCTGGATGAGGATGACTCACCCGGGCCCGATGTGCGGGCTCGCTTGGAGGTAGAGACCTGGGTGCTGACCCGTGGCATTGGTGACGAGGCAGGGGTCCCGTCAGGTGTCTAGTATCGTCCAAAATCCTGAGGGCTCCTCGGGGGTGCCTCCGGGGCTGGGCTGAGTGCGGGGCCGGGACCTCTCGCTTCTGGTGTCCCTTCATCGACCCCGCGACCGAGGCGGGATTTTTTATAGTGCGAACCATAGCGCGTAATGGGACGAGAACCTCCCGAGGTATCTTTGGTGTTGAAAAATAAAAACGGAGACTGCGGGGCTGATATGTGGCCCACCCCTCTTGACAGCGAGTCACACTAGCCATGTAAACGGGCGGGGCTCAGCGGGGAGCCAGGAGCGCTGGATCACGTCTTGCGAAGGAGCGGCGACAGCTGCGGGTGTGGCTCGGGGACTATGTGCGTGTTCCGGTGCACGAGCCGCAATTTGTGATAGCTGAGTGGTGACGGCTCGGGCTGGGGCGACAACTCGGCTGCGAAAGCGGGCTCGCGCGACGGGAGTGCTCGGCTAGGGCCTGTCGTGGGTAGTTGTATGCGAGGGCTGAGGCGAGGCGAGGCGGGGCACGAATCTTGGTAGCGGAGTGTGAGCACGGTGATGGCTCGGCAATGGGTGGACGGAGTGGCTGTTTCTTGTGACCGCGGCTCGGAGTTCTTGTGAGGGCGACGAAACTCGAGAGAACACGAGTAGAAAGCTGGGAGAGGGGAAAATGAAGGTGAAAACAAAACCCCTCCTCCTCTTATAGGACCTCAAGGGTGTAGAAAGGGTCTTTTTATAATTAAGCTAGTGTGTGAATTGGCCTAACTTTTAACTTCACCACACACTTGAAAATTTTAGCTTAATTATTAATAATATAAGAAATAAAATAAAAAATTATTATAACAATTATTATATGATACGTAATTAAAAAAAATTAATATAAGATACTATATTATAATTACAAAGTTCTTAAAAGCAATTGCTAAGTTAGAAACTTTCTAAATAGCAGAAAGTATTAAAATTGACTAAATTAAAGCAAAAGCAAAAATTGTTGAAGCACAATTTGGTTTGTGAGAACACCAAATCAGCTCAATTTTACCAAATTGCTCAAGGAGGGTCAAGGAGGATGATCTCCTCAAACCCGGCAGTGGTCTGAACTGAATCCTTGGTGTTGGATTTCCCATTGTTGTTCGGTTTCTCACTGATGGATTCCGAATTGAGCAATTGCCCTACAGTGGCTTAAGTAAGCGATTACCACAACTTTGCTTCACCTTGGTTGAGTGTATCTTGCAATTCTGGACACACCGGCTTCCGCAAATCTTTGACGATTGAACCCGACTTCATGGTCATTTTGATTTTCATCTTAGCGACATGCTTGTTGTTGAATGGAATATGTTCAGCTCCAAGGTCATGTTGCCAAATGTGAGTTGCATGACTCCATTCCGGCAATTGATGATTGCATTGGCAGTGGCCAGAAATGGTCTTCCCAGGATGATTGGCACATGATTGGGTTCATTTGCAAATGGCTCGGTGTCGAGCACTACAAAATCTACTGGGTAGTAGAATTTGTCTATTTTCACTAAGACATCCTCAACTATCCCCTTAGGGATCTTCACCGATCTATCGGCCAATGATAGTGTGATATTGGTAGGTTTAAGTTCACCCAAACCTAGCTGCTTGTACACAGAATACGGCAGTAGGTTCACACTGGCTCCTAGGTCAAGTAGAGATTTGTCTATACAAGTCCCACGATATTCTTAGAAATTGTGGGAGATCCTGGATCCTTGTATTTAATTGGATTCTTGCTTTGGATTATGGCACTGACTTGTTCAGTGAGAAATGCCTTTTTCTCAATACCTAATCCCTTCTTGATTGTGCAAAGATCTTTCAAAAATTTTGCATAGGCAGGGACTTGTTTGATTATGTCCAAAAGAGGTATGTGAACTTTACCTGCCTTAGGACTTCTAGGATGCCTGCTTCTTGAGATGCCTTCTTCTTGCCTCTAAGTGCTTGTGGAAATGGAGGTGGCATGCCCATGTTTTCGTGAGTCTCTTTCGAAAAATGTGTTACGGCTCCCATTTTCCTACTTCTTTCTGGTTTCCCCAACGGGTTTGGCATTGGTTGATCAACCTGCTTTTCGCTCCTTAGTGTAATTATAGCTTTCACCTGCGTCATTCGAATTTCCTAGATAAACCTATCTCATGGACTCCTTTTGGATTTGGCGGTGTTTGGAAGGAACCTTCCTCTCTCCTGTACCTCCGAATATTGTTGATCTTTGTGATTGAAGGTTACGTAGGTTGTCATTCTTTTGTTTAGGTGCTCTCAAGCCCATCTATTCTCTTGTTCGATGTGCTCTCTACGGTGTCAATCCTTTTGAGTTGCACATTGATCCCTTTTGTTCTTCCACAAGTTACCCACCACCTTACTCCAAATTTAGGATGGCTTGTTCTCTTTGGAGATGAGGATGGAGGTGGTTGTGTGGAAAGTGGAACAAGCTGTGGTTTGGCACTGAGACACGTAGAGCGGGGGATTGGGTTTAGGAGAGGTTAGAGATTGATTCTCCGATTGGGTGTAGGTATTACCATATTGGGTATTAGGTTGTGGTGGCTTGTATTGACCTACAACATTTGCTTGCTCGACATCAAATCTTCATTGATGGAGCACTCGTATCATTTTCTCTGGATTACTGTAGTTAGGCGGTGAATGGGTTGAGTGCGCTAGAGTGTTTTTCAGTCACTTTGCATACACTTCATGGAGCCTTTTTTCTAGCTCCTCCCACCTTCCCTAGCTAAGGTTGAAATTCTAGCTTTCATTTCTATGTATACTCTGCGGTGCATACATCCCACTCCTAGAGTTGGCTAAAGGCATTTTTCTTTCCATTTCTCTCGGGTTTGGTTCATCCCAACCCTTAGGATTCGACCACATAGTTCGGAAAATCCATGGCTTCATCGAGTCTTGCTCGAGAAAATCCTCCCCCACACATGGTTTCCAATAAATTTGTTTCATGGCGGAGACATACCACCATAGAAGTGGTTTACCAGCATCCATGTATCAAACCCGTGATGCGAATGACACTAATGGTCTCCATGAATCTATCCCAGCATTGGTAGAACCTCTCACCATCTTGAGCTGCAAAGGTGTAAATTTGTCTCTTCAAATTGTTGGTCTTATGAGCACTGAAGAATTTTTTTAAAAACTCTGCTTGCAGCTCAGCCTAATTTCTTATGGTTCTAGGCCTCAGTGAGTTAAGCGAATCTTGGCCTTGTCACCAGGGTCGTGGAAATGCTTTGTTTTAAGCGAATCCATGTCAAATCATACCTTCCTTAAAGGTTGTGCAAACCTCCTCAAAATCCCTTATGTGTGTATGGATTTTCATTTTCCATGTCACCATGATATGTGGGAGTAGGGGTGCTAAATAAGGCCTCAACTGCTTCCATCTTCGGTAGGGTATGATGCGGGAAGGGGCGCCTTTCACAGGAGGTGGATATGGTCCTCGTGACCTGTAATTGCTTATGATTCAGCGGGATTTTGGTGACTCTGCTTGTTCCTCGAGTAGGGGATCCATTTGGTCCTTGGCACACTGATTTCCTTTGCCTTGTTCAATTGGTGCTGCGATTCTTTGCAATCTACGATGTCTCTCTTTCCAGTGGTGCATAAACATTTACCTGGCTGAGACACAGAAATATACAAACAAACTTGCAAAAGGGTTATTAGCTAAAATAAAAGCGGCTGCAAGCAAAAACAAAAAGCGATGCGATTCTTGCAAATTGATGAACACTTGCGATTCACATTTACTGATATTCAAAAGGGTTAAAAGGTCACCTTCGCCTTGATGTTGATCACAAGTACACTTGACTTATCAAGCGTAGTTTGGCACCATCCGACAGCGGCTTGATTGATTAGCGCGGTGGTGATCCGGAATCAACAAAATTTACTGTCTAAGTTCCTCCCTCTTGCCGTGGTCAAGCTACTGCGTATAGCGGTCTAAGTCGAACACGGGGATGGGTTTCATCACATGAATGACTTGTCGGTGTTGAAAAGGTGAGGCTTTTAGTTTTGGATTTTAGTTTTGTTTGTTTCAAAAGCGGTGGGAGTTGTTTGTGTCTTTGATTAATTACCAAAAGCGAAAGTGAAGTGTGAAAAGGTAACTTTGAAGGTTTAAGTCACTAGCTTGACAACTTGGGGTTAACAAGTGTCACGGGTTTTAATCTTCGCATCATGGCAAACAACCTATAGTCCAGAGCCATGCTTAGGATCTTTGTTTAACTATCAAACTAACCTAGAATCACTCTATTTAGTCAACACGAACGCATGCATCTACAACCCCTTTCCAGTTGAAACCTAACATTAACATCATTTCGATTGGCTCGTAAGGCCATCTAAGAAACAACAGTGCATCTAGCAGTAAGTATGCATTTGTATCCTAAAGCATAGTAAGTATGGCGAGTAATGACATTAAATGATATTCAACCTAGTTTGAAGATGGGAACCATAATACAGTGCACATGGCATTTAACACATGAGGACAACCTGCAACTGCCCCACAACCAAGCTAGCTACCTTTCTCTTCAAAGCTAAGAGGCTTAGCCAAGCATCTCTTGAGTTGTCATCCTCAAGAGGGTTGTTTGGTAACCTAGAAAATGAGAGAAAGAGGAGAGAGAAGAGAGAAAAACAAAACCTCAAGTAAAAAACACCGGGAGATATTTACATAAAAATAATGTGCCCAGATTGCTTCCAGATTGCTTAGGGTTACAATTTGGGGGGGGCTTATATAGGCCACCCAATGTATGAAAATCTGAAAGCCTAACATTTTGGCTATCTGAGAGACGAGGAGGTAATACACCAAAATGAGGTCGGTTTGCATTAATTACAAAAGTATGACGAGGCGGGAGATTTCGCTGGAGTAGAAAATTTCGCTATGGCAATTTCTCCTAGGTAGTGAAATTGCACGAGAGGGCCTCATGAGTACTTACGAGATAGCGAGAAATCGGAGAATTTCGGTAGGCCTTTAACAATTTATTGTACGGAATTTCGCTAGCTTAGCGAAATTTTTAAGAGATAGCGAAAGTGTGTAATTTCGCTAGGAACAGTGCATAGCGAAATTTTGAAGCCTAGCGAAATTTCTCAATTTCGCTACTGAGTTAAAAATACCGTATGATTCTGAGCTTCCTTGATCAGTAGTCTTCGCAATCTTAGCGAATTTCACGGAATTCTTTGCTCTTCATTGCATGCCCCTCTTGCTCCTCTCGCATCCATTTTCATCACTTTACCTTCATTCCTTCATTGAATTTTGTATGTTTGAAGGCTGATAAATGGGTTCAATCTTCATGGTTCGAAGCCACATATCTACGATATTAGACTCTCGAGTGCCTTGAAACACGCAAAACAACCAAAAAATAACCTCTAAACGGCATAAGTGATACTAAGAAGACCTGAACACTTTAATTGGCATTATTGACATGATTAGTGCGCAAAAAGCACTCAAAACCTATATGATATAGGGCTCAAAATAGCACTTTTTGGGTACTAATCATATTGTCGCTGTAAAACCCGGGAAAATTCAAATTTTCTGAAAAAGGGTAAAATGGTAATTTCGGTCAAAATTCTAAATTTTTCTAGATCTTGGATGATGAAAAGGACTTCACCGTTGGAATTGTCTCGCGAAATCTAGCTACCACGTCGAATTTCGTTGAATTCCGAGACAGTTGTAAATTCAAGTTTTTCAAGGCACCGGGTGTCGGGTGCCGTATGACGGCTTGTGAAAGACATGTGATGTGACAAAAGTCACCTACTACATGTATCCATGTGACACATGTTGCATGATTAGTGAGAGGATGGAAATGAATGGCTTAGATTAAGCCAAGTGTCAAAAAGGCCCTTTAAGTCAAATAGTTAAATGAAGGGACAAAATGGGAATTAAGTGAAAAGATTAAATAAATAGGACAAAAGGCATCTTCTTCTCCAATTTTTTTCTGAAAACGTGCAGTAGGTGTGGGGAGAGTGGTTTTAGATAGAGAAAGTGTGTCTTATCTCTAGATTTCCCGGCGTTCGAACGTCGGTTACTGTACGACCAGAAATGAAGTTGTTCTACGGCGGGGAGCTGTGCGTGGACATGGGTACAGTGAGTCCAGAGCAACTCCAAGGGTAAGGGGTCTTCTCCTACTTGGTTTATTCTTTGGCTAAGAGCCATTTTAATGGATGGGGATTTGTTGAGGCCTAGATGACCTTGTTATCGGTCTAAATCTTGAGCAAGTAGAAAATCTACATTGTGTGGCCATGAAGAGTGCGAGCCTAATTATTTGTTCCGATTTGTTGTGTTGTTGGGTGATTCAAAATGAATTGCTTGGATTGTTATTAAGCCCATGTGAGCTAATTTTGTGTTGTGTTGTGAATTGAGACAACATAGTTATGTGAATTAATTTTTGTTAA
Source organism: Tetrastigma voinierianum (assembly GCA_016808115.1). Classification (NCBI taxonomy): domain Eukaryota; kingdom Viridiplantae; phylum Streptophyta; class Magnoliopsida; order Vitales; family Vitaceae; genus Tetrastigma; species Tetrastigma voinierianum. The sequence continues at coordinate 2,070,695 of JAEQBH010002994.1, read as the reverse complement.
TATATGCATGTAAAATATATTAGCATGAATTGTTTGGAAATGGCATAATGCATTCCATATGCACCGGGGCACCCTAGAACGATAGGTGTGAGTGCATGACACGAAAATGAAAGAAAAAAGTGAAAATGGTTGTGAAAGGAATTTCAAGGAAGATTTTCCGAAGAATTGCCTTGGAGAGTTGTCCAACAGTTCATCTCGGAGGCGGACCCATGACTGTTTCGGAGAATTACCCAGCAATTCACCTCGGAAGTTTGTCTAATATATTTACCAAGATTCGGTAGTAAGTTCTCGAGAACAAAAACCTTTTGTTTTGAAAACTGTATTTTGCTCGCATTTGGCTTAGGCATGTGTGAGGGAGTTGGTGAGGACTCGAGACATGGGATTGGGCATGTAGACATTCAAGTAGGACCATGGATTTGCTTGAGTGTGTTTGGTTGCCATGACATGTGCACTTAGGTGGGGAGTAACCCATGTAGGAGATTATCACTATTGGGCATTGCTCACCCTGTTGAGGGATCACTATTTTAGGTACAGGGAGTGTATAGGAGGACGGCGCTCACTAGAGACCGCGTATTAGAAGAAAGCCGGATTGTGGCTTTGACATTTTCTTTGTAAAACATGTATTAGAACTCTAAATTTTGATATATGTTTTGGTTAAGAGTAATGTAATAACTCTTGAACTATTGTAATATAGTTGATGTATTTTTGTGAGTATTGATGCATGGGCCCAAGAGGCCATTTTTACTCGCATGTGGACCCGGTGTGGTCGTTATAAAATGTTGGGACAGGTTGTATCTTGGGTAGAGCTCTCCGTACAAAGTAGACTCTGTCCGATTTTCATTAAATCTTAAGTCTTGGAAAAGGGGACTCAATGGAGTGGTATCGGGTTACCCGACATCACGAATATTCCGCGGGTTGACAGGTTGTCAACGGACCCCCGGGAAATGGGGCGTCACAGTCGCGACATAAATGTCTTTGGTAGTTTTGTGTCGTGACAAACAATAAAATGTTGTGACATAATTATTTTGTTTACAAAGGAATTCTACTAAATCTTTGTTGCGACAAAGAACCTGTTGTTACGATAATCCTCTGGCCATTTGCTCATTTCTTTGTCGTGACAAATTTTTGTTTTATCACGAAAATAGCCTCTTCTTGCCTTAACCAAATTTGATGTCGCTCTTTTTTTAGCCTTATTTGCTGCTTTTTCTTACTTGTCAACTTCTTTTCTCTAAATTCTTGCAAAACACAAATTAGGGTGAATTCTTATAATTTGGCATTTAAATTGGACATTAAGCCTTAAAATATTCATGAAAAATGGGCTTAAAATTAGATGAGTTTTAGACTCATCACTGAACTTTAAATCAGTCGGTTATTTAGGATATGTTTCTACTCTTTCGCCTATGGGCAAGAGTGTTATTTGATTCCGGTGCATCTCATTCCTTTGTTACGGCATCTTGTGTGAAAGATTTGGGCTTAGAGGTTGAAACCTTGGAAAATCCGTTGTATGTGAATTCTCCCTTAGGAACTAGGGTGAGTATTGATTTGATATGTTAAGATTGTGAGTTAGAGATCTCAGGGATTTTGCTCACTGTAGACATTCAGGTCATGGACATGTCGGAGTTTGATGTTATCCTTGGGATGGATTGGTTGACGGCACACCGAGTCGTCATTGATTGTGATCATATGAGGGTTACTGTCTAAACAACAGATGATTTTTGTGTTATGTTTTAAGGGGATAAGCACGATGCTATGCCCTAAGTCGTGTACGATTCTAGGTGGCATAGACAGTTGCAAGGTTAGCTGGCAAACCTTACTCTGGAGGACGAGGCGAGACAGGAGTTGGGTTTACCTCGGGTAGTTTGCGAGTATAAGGATGTTTTCCGGAGGAATTACCAGGATTACCTCTGCATAGGGATGTAGACTTCTGTATTGAGTTACACCTTGATACATTGCCTATTTCTATGATGCAACATAGAATGTTGCTTGCTGAGTTGCAGGAACTCAAGGTCTAATTGCAAGAATTGTTGAACATGGGTTTTATTAGATCGAGCACTTCTCCTTGGGGCGCTCCAGTACTATTTGCCAAAAAGAAGGATAAGACCCTTCGGTTATGCATTGACTATCGATAGTTGAACAGGGTTACGATCAAGAATCGGTATCCTTTACCAAGGATTGATGACTTGTTTTATCAACTAAGAGGGGCATGGGTTTACTCTAAGATAGATCTCCACACCGGTTATCATTAGTTGAGGGCTAGGGAGGTAGATATCCCTAAGACAGCGTTTAGAACGCGATAGGGGCATTTCAAGTTCACAGTAATGCCATTCCGATTGACGAATGCTCTAGCGGCATTCATGATCTCATGCATAGGGTCTTTTAGCCTTATCTAGATCAGTTCGTGGTCTTCGTGGACGACATTTTGATCTACTCTGAGTCGGAGGAGGAGCATGAGGATCATTTGAGGATTATTCTCCATGCTTTGAGAAATCATTGGTTATATGCCAAATTCAGCAAATGTAAATTTTGGCTTACTAAGGTATAATTCTTGGGTCATGTGGTATCGGCTTCAAGTGTCTCAGTGGACCCAGAGAAGGTTGAGGCAATTATGAGTTGGGAGAGACCCAAGTCAGTCTTCGAGTTACGCATTTTCTTGGGATTGGCAGGGTATTACAGAAGGTTTCTTAAGAACTTCTCTCGATTAGCTGCGCCTATGACAAAATTTACTCGAAATGAGGTTAAGTTTGAGTGGAATGATTTATGTGAGAGGGCATTCTAGGAATTGAAAAGGAGGCTTACTTCAGCTCCTATTATGATAATCCCAGAGAGGGGACAGAGATACATAGTGTATTGTGATGCCTTGAAAAACGGACTGGGATGTGTTTTGATGCAATCCTAAAGGGTTATGGCGTATGGTTCTTGGCAGTTAAAGAATCATCAGCGAAGTTACCCTACACATGATATGGAATTGGCGGCCATTGTCTTTTCCTTGAAGATTTGGCACCACTACCTGTATGATGAGTAGTTCGAGGTGCTTTCAGACCATAAAAGTCTGAAATACATCTTTACCTAACGGCACCTCAATATGAGGCAACATAAGTGGATGGAGTATTTGGAGGATTATGAGTTCACTTTGCATTACCATCCTAGTAAGGCAAATGTGGTGGTTGAAGCACTCAGTCGGAAGTCATAGGGCATATTGTTTATAGCTTCTCGAGAATGGCAGATGCTCGAGGTTGTGGGATAGTGAGGACTACACTACAGAGATCAAACTCAGGGTATTTTGAGGAGTTTGGTGGCTACGCCTTCCCTACTAAGCAGAGTGATTTAGTCCCAATGACAGAACATAGAGATAGCGTCCATTAGGGACAGGGTATAGTCAGGTACCGATGACGAAGGTTGGGCCATTCACATGGATGGTAGTCTTCAATATAGGTGCCAGATTGTGGTTCCCCGGTTTCAGATTTGAGAGAGGAGATCCTCAGAGAGTTCCATTGCTCTCATTTTGTTGTACGTCTCGGTGGCACAAAGATGTACCATGATCTTCGTTGCTAGTATTACTGGAGTGGAATGAAGCAGCAAGTTAGGGATTTTGTTCGTCGATGTCTCACGTGTTAATAAGTAACAGCTGAACATCAGAGGCTGATAGGGTTACTCTAGCCATTAGAGGTAGCAGAGTGGAAGTGGGAGCACGTCACAATGGATTTTGTGACTCACTTGCCACGAACATCGCAAGGGCATGACACGGTGTGAGTGATCATGGACTGACTAACAAATTCGATACACTTTCTAACCGTATGGATGAGAAATTCTACATATTATAAATACGAGAGATTATCCGGTTGCATGGAGTGTCAGTCTCTATAGTATCGGACCGAGATCCTAGGTTTACGACTCATTTTTGGGAGAGTTTCCAAAGAGCCATAGGGACAGTTGATGATGAGCACCGATTTTAATCCCCAGACGGACGGTCAGTTAGAGAGGACCATGCAGATGTTAGAGGACATGCTACGGGCATGCGTCCTGGATCTTAAGGGTATTTGGAAAGAGCATTTACCCTTAGTGGAATTTGCCTACAACAACAGTTATCAGGCAATTATACAGATGGCACCCTATGAGGCACTATATGGGAGGTTATGTTGATCTCCGGTCTGTTAGACGGAGGTGGAAAGAGATTCGTTATAGGTCCGGATTTGGTAAAGGACACCTCGGAAAAGGTGGACTTGATACGAAAGCGTCTTCTCACGGCTCAAAGCCAGTAGAAGAGCTATGCCGATAAACGGCGGCGACCCTTAGAGTTTGAGGTCGGTGATCATGTCTTCTTGAAGGTGATGCCTAAGAGAGGAACGGTCAGATTTGGCAAGAGGGGAAAGCTATCGTCAAGATCTATTGGACCCTTCGAGGTACTCAAGAGGGTGGGTACAGTTGTATACCGGTTGGCATTACCGCCAGGTTTATCGGGTGTTCATGTAGTATTCCATGTCTCCATGCTCCAGAAGTACACTCCAGATTTGACTCATGTAGTGGATTGGGGTGAGCTCATTGTTGATGTAGATGGGACCTTTGAGGAGGGACCTATGCGTACTATGGATAGTCGAGATCAGGTTTTGCGACACAAGACTGTGAGGCTAGTAAAGGTGTTGTGGTAGCATAGAGGAGTGGAGGAGGCAACATGGGAACACGGGGACATGATGTGTGCCACTTATCCTTCCTTATATGAGGATGAAGGTACGTTGTTTAGTCATTTGAAAAAAAATGACTGTAGCATATGCATGTGATTGTAAGTATATGTGCGTGTGAATTTTGGGATGAAATTCTTTTAAGGGGGAAGAATGTAAAACCTTAGTAAATTTGAACCTTTCCAAAAAAAAAAGGGCAAACAAGATGAACTTGCCGCTATAATACAGGTTGAAAACTTAGAATTTTTCTAGATCTCGGATGAAGAAACAAACCTTTACGTTGAATTCGTCTCACGAAATCTATTTACCCAGGCAAATTTCGTTGAATTCCGAGACAATCAAAATTTCACGTTTTTCAAGACAACGGGTGTCTGGTGACACATGGCAAGCTATGTGAGTGACACAATGCATGCAAAGGCAAATGCATGTGTGACACATGGCAAGCCATGTGTCCACATGCATGTCAATGGAAAAGTATCTAAAAGGGGAGTGAAATTAGTTTGTAAAGGAGGAGAGCAACAAAAAGGAAGGGAAAAAAAAGCGAGAGAGAAAGAAAGAAGGAGAGAGAAAGGGGGGGAGGAGGAAGTAGCGTTCCGGCGGTTGGGCTTGAAGGACCAGAAGTAAAGTCAGGTATATTCAACAAGGGCTACACTCGAGGTAGGGATTAACCTACTTTTGGTTTTATTTTCCACCATAAGGGCTATGGGGTTGTGTCTTTGCCCTAAGGGGCTGTTTGGCTGAATTTCGAAATATGGGAATGTTGCCTTATTTTGATCCTACACATTGGCTGGATTTTAGGATTGATTTTCAGGTGTAAAACCGAGGGACTTCGGACTCGGGTCCTTCATGTAAATTGTAGCTACATTAGTGAACTTGATGTAAGCTTTTGAATTACCCAAATCGGACCTCTACAATCCAAGTTATGGTCCATTTACCGGGACTGCCACAATTGGGCTGTTTATTTGTTATGTCTGAATTTTTGAACTGATTTCGGTGCAGATTTCATATTGATTTCATGGTATTTGGTGGTGCGCTAGCGACCTTCGGTTGGTGGCAAGCAGGCAAGGCGGTTCCGCAGTTGTTTGGGACGGTGTGCCTTGTCTTAGTGGTGCATTATGGCCAGACTTGTGAAGTGCGAAGTGTGGATTGTTTTAAAGTGTTATTGCTTGATTTTGTGATAACATGCTTGATTATTCTTGCTGATAAATATGTTTAATATGTTGGAAATTGGATGGAATGTTTGGAAATTATATGCTTATGACATAATTATCCATGATACATGATATATTGTGTGTTGGAATTGTCCATATGGCATTCATTACATATGAGTCATGGAATTGATATGAAATGGCAAAATGCATTGCATATGCATTGAGACAATTCATTTCATGGGTGAAAGTGCATGGTGCCATCAACACCATCCTTGGTGGTTGATGAGTGGGCTCGATACGTTGAACAAAGTTCAGCGGAGTTCCACTATTCCTAGAGCATGAAAATATATGTCAGGTAATAGCAAGCAGGGATAGATACCCCCTCAAGTGAAAGACCTGGTATTTTTGGTTATACATATGTGTACAACAGTGAAAGCCCGTTAAAGTGTAGGAAGGAGTGCGAAGCTTGTGGTGAAACCCTGAAAATTGGCTACCCACAAAAGACACATGATTTTATAAAAGAAAGTAGTCATTAGAATATGACATCCAAAAGGATTTGGTTTATAAACAAAATGAAATTTTGTTTTAAATGATCATTTGATGCGATTAATCAATGACTGTTTTATCATGCATGGGCAATGTGGTGTGTGATAGGAGTCGGTGATTGACTCATAATTTATTACTCTTTGGCATCACACTGAGTAATGGAGTCGGTAATGACTCGGAGCATGGTACATGATTGAGTCTCATCTCATATCATGGCATGGCATATAGAATTCCAAGTAGAATTGCATAATCTGTATAGAATGGTTGATGTGAATGCAAGTGCTAGTATTGCATGTGCACTAAGGTGGGAAGTAGTAGCCTATGTAGGAAGTTTCTCTATTGGGCGTGGCTTACCTTATATGGGATAACATTTCAGGTGTAGAGTAAACACCAATGGACGACTCTCATTAGGAGCCGAAATTGTGAAGAAACCTGGATTGTGGCTTTGTAACTGATTACTACCTAAATAATGCTATTTTACACCCTTATTAATACAGGTTTTGAGCACTTTTTGTGTAGTAATCGCCCTAATTAACCCCATTCGCATGTTAAGGTCCTAGCTATACTACTAATCGCATTTTGTGGCAAATTTTGTAGTTTTTGCATGCCAATCATGCCAAAGTTTTTGAATAAGCTCAACCATGGAGAATCCAAGTTCAACTCAGAGCTGCAGATCAAAAACAGGAAGAAGAACAGCTACAAAATGAAACAGTGCCCAACAATTTCGCAAGGGTTACGAAATTTCGCATGGCTGCGAATTTTCGCAACTTGGGAATTTGTTCCTCACCTTTTTTACTGTTTGACTTTTGCTATAATTTTTTGTTTTTCCTGAATTGTCCCTCATGTAATAGTGACTCTATCATACATTTTTGTAATTTTGCTTGCCTTTGGGCAGTATATAAGTCCTAGGCATCACTGTAAACGAAGACTTTTTTTGGATCATTAATAAAGTTTTTGGAGGGAAGCTTTCAGCTCCTCCCGCTCTTTCTCATTTTCTCTCATTTTCCTTCACTTTCTCTCCCTTACTCACTAGCCAAACACCCTCTGAGGATGACAACTCAGAGGATGAGGGCTAAAACCCTTCTATCCTTGGAGGAGAAGGCTACTGGGAAATGGATTTGTGGTAAACTGAGGGTTCTCATGTTCTCAACGCAAGTATTCACTACTATTCATGTGTCTCCTTTTAACTATAGGTTTAAATCCCTTCGATGTACCTTGAATGATCCGTATTTGGTAATCTTTTAGGGTTTAATGGATGCTTATTGCTAGATCCACTAAGATTCATAAGTTACCATCTATTAGTCATTGGAAGGTGAGTCAAGGAGACTTGTTTTCCACTATATGAGACCACTGATGCTCAGTGAATACCATTTTCCAAAAGATAGTTATTAAGGGTTAGGTTTTATCGCGCTAAATGAAGAGCCTGGTTTGGGAGATGTTGCCGGTCATCATCAGCCAGCGAAGAAAAAGGGCGGGACCCATCGGTTACCATTAGAACCCCTGAGCCCGGTGCTTTGATGCTTGAAATTCTCTTTACATTTAACTTATTTTATTTCGGTTTCAACCATACATTACTTGTTTTTATCAAACCTTAAAATCCGAAACAAATCACCAGTTTGAACCTCACTGGAAGTTATTTGTGCAAAGAAAACCCATCCCTGTGTTTGACCCTAGAGCCACTATACTGCAATAGCCATGCTACGACAGTAGGAGGAAATAGGTATAAATTTTGTTGATTCTGGATAACCCTTACTGATGTGAATCAAATGGCGTCGTTGTCGGGGATGGTGCCTAAGTGAAAATGACAACATACTAAACACTTGTGATCCTCATCACAATTTCTGGTGAATTTTCTTGTATCATTCTTTTTAGTATTTTATTATCAGTTTTTTTTTTTTTAGTTTCATTTCACTGTTAATTTATTTTTTACCCTTTAGGTAGGATTGTTTCTTTGTTGTCTGGTGTTTGCCTTGTTCTTGCTACAGGAGTGCATGTTCCAATGGATTAGAAATCCATAAGGCAGGTTGATCAAAGTCAGTATTCTATTGGAGCCCAATTCTGAATGGAATATTAGTTTGAACCCAATGGAACATCTAGAGGGAGAGCAACATATTCAGTACCGAGTGGAGAGAAACCCTAATTCATATAGGTCCATGAAGGGATTCCTCCAACTAATGCACCATATGGTAGTATACTTCTGACCTGGTTGGGGGAACCACGGAATTTCTCATGGAAACCCAGAGATTCTCCCACAGTATGCACCTCTTGCATCCACGGTATCCTTGACTCCTCGGCCCACCCGCAAACCACCCCATGGATTTAATGCCTCTTGAGTTAATGACAATGCGAACTAGAGCAAATTGGTGGGTACTTTTATAGAGGAGTAGAAAGCGGTGAATATCCAAACAAATCAAAGAATTGATACTATGGAGAGCTCTCCGAACCAAAAATTAGATGGGCTTCAAAGTGACCTTCATCAAAAAATTGACATCCTGCAGTACTCCATTTCAAGGCTCACTAATCGCTGACATGTTCATTTTAGGGAGAATCAGAGGAAAGTGCACGATTGACACCCGCGGTGGAGGGCATTGTAAACGGCATAATAGTAATTTCCCCATTCTTCGGCGAGGAGGCGGTGGGAAGTAGTGGAAGAGCCCCCAGCTTATTCTTAAACCACTTCCGCAAAAATTGAATCCTGTAGTGCCCTTGAGCCACAACTGACCATTACTTGTGACACCCTCTCGACCTAGTGCACATCCACACTGCACCTCTGACACATTAAACACAGAAGCCTAAGCCTTTAAGGTCATCCATTTGCCTTTGCACAGTGCTGAAACTTTAGAAAGTTAGTTGCCTTTGTTCAAACTTTCGCCACTACATCACAGACATTGATAGCTGCTCATATTGCATGGCACAGCGGATGGCTCATACCGAAACCATCTTGGTTCAGATTTGGAGCACCATGTGGATACCCTCAGTCGGGCCAGAACCGGGATGGAAAATCGAAGCGAAACCCAGGGACCTTAGTTTAAATTTTTAAGTTTTCTTTTTCAAAGTGTAAGCCACGAATCCAGGCTCGTGTGAAGGGGCGGTCGAAGCAGGAGCAGGTTTTACTCAGACGTTTTCATTTATCTTATCAAAACATTTATTTATGTCATTTGTTTTAAATTTTCAGTGCGAACATTTTCAAATGGGAGGCCAACAAACAGCACATTTCACAAAATGCAATTACAATGAATGAATTCTATGCCTTTTTAAAATGATATACAAAACAAAACATTAATTCAGAGTTCAACTATTTTGTTCATGATAGGGTTTGAAAAATAGGCGCCTAGGCCCACTTTCGTTTGAATAAAGTAGTGATAAGAAACACAAGCCCTTGATGTCGACCAGAAAGCCCGATTAAACCTTTAGTAGATAACTCGGATAATTCGGAAGGCCCACATCCACACTTAAATCGGACTAAAATCTCACCCGACTAAGGAAATGGGATAATCCCGAGAACATCTTATCCTGTAAATCCAACTAAATCTCATCAGTAAGAAAAAGAGGATAATTCACAATAAACAGAACGTGCGAATCAATGGGATGCAAGCGATAAGGGAGAGGATAATTCTCGATAAGCACTGTGATATCCTTTATCAATCGATGATGCGATAAAGGCGAGAAAATATCATCGATGGGAAAGTCCTTATCGCATCGGTGGGAAAACATACACTATATATATCATGCCACCCCGCGGTGAAAGGTATGCAAAACGTGCCCTCAAGCGTCATCTTCTCTCGGGAGGGGCCGGCAGGCATCGGGCGGCCCGCTGGGCGAAGCCCGCCGACCCCCTTTCTTTCTTGGGCGCTACGCGGTGAGGTAGCGAGGCCTACGGGACCCGACCTTCTTTCAATCCCCAGGTACGGCAGGGCGCCCCACGTCACAGCTCCCGGCCCAGGTCCAGGTTGAAAAGGCATCATCAGTTGGCGCCGTTTGTGGGAACGACGGTTCCTTTACAAATAAGATTGATCTCGATTCTGATGGTATGGCTTCAGTTTCTGGCCGGGGAAGCGATGCCAATCTCGAGGATGCCCGGGACCCGGTAGGGCGATGTAGATGGCCAGGCCTCCCCATCATCTTTAGAAGCGGCCTTGAAGCCAGCACGGACGAGGTGGAGGCCTAAAGCCTCTGACCCGATGCGATGGGAGGAATTAGAGGCAACTCACAGGACAAATGCAACGACCACGAGAGACAGGCTTCCAGAAAGGTGGTAATGCCCCGGAAGTCACGGATGGCCCCACCAGGCACATTCCCAGGAGGCCAGAAGCAGACGGAATCGCGAGGAGTGCGGGACCACCCCAAACCCCTAGAGAGGGAGACGCGAAGCAACACTTTCGGGGGCGTGTTGGAAACAATGGCCCGAACCCGGAATCCCTACGTGAAGAAGGGACGATTGTGGGGAAGAGATTGAGGGCCTCAAACGGGAGCTCGGCTGCGTGAAGGAAGTTGTAAGGGGCTAGGAGCTCTTGACTATGGACACCACAGATGACTCAGGCGAGTCTCCAATTCCACGTAGAGATGCTCCACTTTCCCTACCGGCAAGTTCGGAATGCCACAAATAGTTTGATGGTGCAGATCCCGTCGATCATCTTAACATATAAATCAAATGGAGCTACATGGCTATCGGGACCACAATACGGTCGCGAGCTTCGCTATCAGCTATAAGGCTGTAGCAGCTTTGTTCTTGGGCTTCCACCGTGTGATCACCTCATTGAGCTTTCCACCTCGTTAGTTTCCCACTTCATTGGAGCAGAACATCTGAAAGCCCAGGGATTATCTGACCATAAGCGAGCTACATGAAGGTTGGTGCTTATGTCCAAGGTTTAATCAGGAGTCTCACGAAGGTAGATATGCAGACGAAGTTCGTTATCATTGCATTCATCGCTGGGCTAGGAGTGCAATCAAAGGATCTTATGTTCTCCATCTCAAAGAATCCTCAGGGGAGCATGGTAGGGTACTCATTCCCAAAGTGGAGAAATACGTTAATGGCGAAGAAGCCCTCCTTATCCAGCTCTTCAACCCGTAAAAGAAAAGCGGGGCGACAAGCGGCTGGGGCGAAGCCCGAAGAGACAACGTGTAGCCCCCAAGCAGAAATTAGTTGACTAAGTCATCTGCGGAAAATCTATCGTCGTATCCACGAGACACATGCACAGTAAAATGGCGGCAGATTTGCATCAAACACTGTCAACATATGTACCCATTTATATTCCAATAGTCCGAGAGTTATACATTACTCTTAATACAAATACATATATTAAAATGTACAATTCTAATACATGTGTCTAAAAACCATCAAAGCCCACGGCAGGCTTTCTTCAAAATCGGCCTCTAAGATGAGTCGTCTTCTCGAATGATCCCTGTACCTGAAAAAAAATTCCCTCGACAGGGTGAGCTATCGCCCAGTAGTGGAATCACCTAAATGGGTTACTCTCCACCTAAGTGCATATGCAATGCTCCAAAATAAACACACACTCAAGTAAATACGTGATTCTATAAATGAGAAAAATATCCATTTTAAATAAACTTGTTGTTCTTGAAAATCAGACCTGATGTGGGTGATATGTAGATTACCTAAGAGCGAATTAGTTGTGAGCTTGCAGAAGCAGATCATGATTATCATCAGGGAATGATAATTATTGTCTTCGACCAGATCTCTAAATCATGTGTGATTCTTTTCCACAACAGCATGGTGGACACTTAGAAAATTCATGTCATGCACTCATTACATTCTAGGTTACCGGTGCGTATGAAATGCATTATGCCATTTCAATCATTTTTTATACAATATATCAACTATGCATATATTCACAAATTACATTCACACCACATGTAATTTAACATGGATCAATATCTCTTGACTAGCTCACTTGAGCTATTCAATATTCATCAAACATCACCCAAAATTAGCTCATTTGAGCAATTCCACGATCTCATCTCAATGGCTTTACTACACACGATTATATTCCATATAATTGAGCAAATCGATCTCATCTCAATTTATACGATTATATTCCATATAATTGGCGAAATGACATGTTAACACATGAAGCATCATTAACCTATTAATTCCGCACAACTCAAGCCATTCATTTCAAAATATTTCAATAAATTATGAAACAAACACCCCAACGGCCCCGGAAACACAGTCACGGGCGTGAAATGAGCTCCAAAAAATTTTCAAAAATTCAAGCAATTCGGTCCCAAGTTTTGGGACGATCAGAATCTTAGTTCAAGGCCTCAAACCAACCGAAACATTACAAAACACTTAAATAAAGTGTAACTTCAAGTAGGATAAAACCCCTACCTCACGGAGTTTATCGAAACTCCAACTTTTTGGTGTCCACGCGTAGCTCTCATCGCGTAGATCAACTTTACTTCGGCCCGGAGTGAAACCTACAGTCGATTTTATTAGATCAGAGAAAGAAGCAAGAGAAGAAAAATAAAATAAAAATCTCTCCTCATACCTTTTACTTTTGAAACGCTTCCTCCATTCATTTGGATATTTTTTTAGTTTTATCTCTTTATTATTATTATTATTATTATTATTATTATTTTAGATACATAGTTCATATTGCTTCATTAAGTTCGTTTTCCACAAAACAATTTTATTTCTTTTAGTTCACTTTATTTTAAATGAACTTAGCCCAAGCCATTTCACGACTTAGAGATTTTAAAGTAAAATCTCATCCTTGAAAGTCATTGACGGTTTTATCATCAATCGTAAATCCAGCTTTGTCTCGAAATTAATGAAACAGGTCACTAAATTTAAACTTGCGCGTGACAATTTGCCTTGATCGGTTCGATCATCGAATCTGAAATTTCAGTTTTCAAGCTGATGCAGTTTTTTCCTTTCGAGGAAAAAATTGAATTTTTTTCGGGTTTACCGGCGAGCCAGGGCGGAGTCCCCGTAGAAAGAAGAAGAAGCGATCCGATGGGGCCTTGGAAGCCTCGAAATTGCTGAGTCCACCTCGGCCGACATTTCTAACGTATTCTCCTCGGCGGTTTACTCCTTTGTGGCAATTTCGCCGCGTCCTGGCAGTGCAGCCTGAAGCAGGTTCTGAGGTGGCCGTCGAATGAGGTCGGACCCGACGAAAGAGATAACTTGGAATGCTTGTGAGTTCCATAGGGACTACGAACATCGCACGGACAATTGCATACAACTCAGGAAAGAAATAGAATATTTAATTCGACGCGGATATCTCCACCGCTTCATAGCATTTGAAGGGCTGGACCTGAAGTCGCTCGGGCTCGAGCTAAACCCACCCGCCCACCACCGCCTCGATGGCGGCAGACTCGGCGCAGCCTGACCCTTAGGAAATCCGCATTGATCTCGGGAGGATTTGCAAGGCGGGGAGTCCGGCTAGCTAGAGGCATCGCGACATGGTCGGGAGAGATAATGGAGGTACGGGCGGTGTCGAACAACCGTGAACACAATATGCGTTTTCGGATTCGGACATGGAAGGTGCTGACACCCTCATGGCGACCCTTTGAAATAAGAGCGGTGGTGGCTAACAAAGCGATCCATCGGGTCTGATGCGACAATGGAAGTTCAGCAGGCATCATCTTAGCATGACCTTGATAAAGTGGGCATTCGGAAGGGAGAAGGCACCAGAACCGGTTAACACCGCTGCGAGGATTCTTTGGGGAAAGGTCTTTGCTTGGATTGGGCTCAATCGATTAGTGCTCACTTTGGGGAGACCCCGTAATCGAGCAACAACTGACGATGGGTTTCTCGTTGAGCACCCCATCTTCTTATAACATGTTGCTTAAGACCTCTCTTGCTTGCCGTAAAGGCCGTTTCATTTAACACCACATGATGATCAAGTTCCACACCAGCGGAGTGGGGATGGTTCGAGGAGACCGGTAGTAGCCGGGAATCGTCGGCATCATGAAATGCGGTCGATAACATATGTAAACAAGGCTCGACATGCGCGGCGAGGTGAACACCGACTGAGCCACCGGAAGCGGAAACTATGCGGGTTTGGGCCAACTGACCCTAAACACCTAAGCTACATCGGTTCCCGGCTTCTTGGAGGCCTCAGCCTCCTTACCCATTTCTTGAAACAGCAGAGGCGTCGCGCGAGCGACGGATATCAGGAAGGTGTTGTGATAATCTCACCGACTCAACGTCTGATTATCTTTGACGGTTAAGCGAGAAGAGCTGCGGCAGAAAAATAGCGATCATGAGGAGGTTGGCAAGCCCTTTCCCGCCGGAGCGGGGAGCAATCGAGAGGTGGAATATCCTGAATGGTTGGCGGCGTGCGTGCACCGTGGCATGGCAACGATGTGGCTGCGTGACTTCATGGCGCCATTAACCAGGCGCTGCCAGATCGTTTCGCCTGGCATGTCGACCTGTGGTGAGATACCTAGCGGTATGAACTCCATAGTTTTATGGATGCTTTCTCCGGCTACAACCAGATCGGTATGGATCGGATGAACAGAAAAAGACCTGCGTTCGTTCTGGAACGCAAGGAACCTATTGCTATCGTATGTGAAGCCATGACAAAATATAGAAAATTTATACTGGGGCGTTGACAGGGTGTTTCAGAGCGTGCGGGCCATCTGTAGGTGCCTCTGAATGACATGTTGGTGAAGTCAACCACTGACCAGGCTCCACGTATGTCATACCGTGGCGTTCGATCTGAAGTGTGTGAGAGTTAAGATCGACTAAATGTGCTTCGAAGTGTCGTGGAAAGATATAGGATTCTGGTCCCATGATCGAGTCGAGGCAAATCGAGACAAAATAAAGTTGTGCTTTCCAAACAATGCCCTTATAATAAAACACTCAAGAATCGGCGTAAAACGGAAGAATGTTCATGGTCGTATCGGGGCTAGTGATAAAATGTCGACCTTTCTTCGAGTCACGAAGAAAGCTTTTCTATGGGATGCGGCGTTGCGAAGAAAGCATTTCGTATGAAGACTATCTGGTTCTATCACCATTCAGTGTAGGGCCCCTCTAAGGGATAACTCTTTAATGCGTACAGCGGTGGATTCTGTGGGCCGTCCTTATGGAGATAAGGCCGATCTGACATCTGTCTACCCTATTAAGTGACTCCCGAGAGGAGGCGGGAGGAGAGGTACTGGGATGGGGCTGTGATCTTAGCTGCTGACACTAAACAAAGGCACGCCCTTATTTCAAGCTCATACCATTGAAGTCTGACGAATACCCATGAAAGCAGTGCTACACAAACCAGAGACCTCAAGAAGGTTGATGAAGTGGGCCATAGAGTTAAGTGAATTCGACATCAGATATAAACAGCTATGATAAAGGGTGGAGTCTTGGCAGTTTCATCATGGAGTTCACCTGCGACACTTAACCTCACAGAGAATCTTGTAACGATGCACGACCTCCCCATCTGGAAGCTATCGTGCAGGTATGGCAATTCTCAAGGGAGCGGAGCCGGACTAATCCTAACCTCCCCAGAAGGAATAGATATCGAATATGCACTTAGGTTTGGGTTCGAGCCTCTAACATGGCCTGAGTATGGGGCGGGTCATGGCGAGGACTCGGCCTCGCTCATTCTATGGAAGTTGACCCACGACCGATGTGTCGGCGAGCTCCCGAGTTAATTGGTAGTAAAATATAGAGGACACCTACGAGACGAGGGGAAAATGATCCTATACCTGAGTGCAGGTTCTTGAAAAAAGTTAAATCTTGGTGAGTGGAACATACCGAGCGAGAGGGAATTCGGCCCGAATACTTTAGCAAAGCGGCCTGACCTCCCGAAGACCTCAGCGGCGCGGCTTATCGAGCACCGGGCCTCCTGCCAGATCTCACGGACGTCGAGGTCTCCTGTCACGATTAGAGCCCAGGCTTGATGGACCAGTTGGGATACTTAATAGGAGGGCTGTAGAGTGACCCCGAAAGAGTTCTGAAGCTCGGGCAAGATCGGCAGGTTCTTGCTCATAAGGGATCTTTCACGCGGGGTTTCTCACCCATCCTTAAGTGTATTGGAAGGAAAGCTGTGGGCTACGTACTTTCAGTACGTGAAGGTGTATGTAGAGCTCCCACGTCGAACTCGGGCATTAGCGGGGAAAAGTTTTAAACGGGATACTATTGGCCCTGATGCTCGACGGCAGGCACAGTAAGAAGAGCGAGATATGCTAGGAGCACGCGAAATCCCTCGCGCTTCCATCAGGGCCCACAGCATTCGATCCTGAGCCTCACGGCCTTTCCATGATGGGGTTTGGACATGTGGGACCTCACAGTGGGAAGGGTTATCTGGAAATTCATCATCGTTGTAGTAGATTACTTCACCAAATGGGGTGGCCCAGAACCTTTGGCTACTATCACGAAACGAAAGATGCATAATTTTGTGGCATTCCATAATATGCGGGTTTGGTATCCCAAGAGAGCTACGGTGTCAGATGTGGAAACGATTTGACCAATGCCAAGTTCAGGATTTTTTGTCTGAGCTGGGATCAAAGACCTTACCGATCACTGGCATCCGCAGTAATGGACGGGGAAGAGGTCACCATGTAACCTGATACGGCATTGAAGACCAAAATGGAAGATTTTAAAGGCAAATGGGTAGAATACCTCCCCGAGGTGTTATGGGCTTCTGAGCCATGCGAGTCGGCCCGACTGGAAACCTAGCATTCACCCAGCCTTTGGCACAGCAGTGGCCCTATTCGAAATCGGATTGGAAGTCCCCGAGGATCGGGTGTGAGTGTGGAACCGCAGATGACGAGGCTCTCGCCGTTGAACCTTCTAGATGAAAACGAAGCAGGTCTTAAAAGCGCAGAAGAATACCAAAGGAAGGCGGCGGTATTACAGCCATAGAGTCGAGCAGGAAGTTACGGCAGGAGACCTAGTCTTAAAAAAGCTCCTGCAAGCGAAGAAAAATCCAACGCATGGAAAACTAGGGCCCAGCTAGGAAGGCCCCTATATCGTGACTCGTGTAATCAAACCTAGCAACTACAAGCTCCAGACATAAAAGGGAAAAATTCTACCTCATACTTGGAATGCTAAGCACCTTAAGCGTTTTTATCAGTAGGCCTCTAGTTGTAATCTTAAATTAAGTATTATCAGTGTTTGGATGACGAACTGTATGTTTATTGATTATGTGGTCAGACGTCACAGTCAGGGGAGATACAAGAAGGTCACATACATCAGAATGCGCAAAATTCAAGATTCAAAAATAAAATATCTCTTGATTACAATAGAGGAACAATTGATTTGTCGATAGTGTCATTCCTTACATCTGAAATAAGCAGTGCAGCAGATCCACTCAAAAAAAGCGAAAAGAAGAATGAGAAGGAGAAAGAAAAGAGAGGAAAGGAAAGGAAAGAGGTGCGAAAGGAGGAAGAATGGGAATGGGAAAAAAAGAGAGAGAGGCGAAAGGAAAGAAGGAAAAGAGATCGGAAAGAGGGAAGAAAGAAGAAAAGAGGAAGAAGGAGAAAATAGAAAGGTACACAAAGTGCGCCCTCTCGAGCCGCATTCCACTAGCACGAAACTGAGGAATAACACAACTCCGTGAAGGGAGGCTAGGGAAAAACACAACTCTCCGCAGCGAAGGTCCATCGGGCCGAAGCGAGAATCGAGGCGGATCCCCTGCGAGCTGACCAAGCGCCCAGCGCTTCATTCCAGCGTAGATTCTAGTTACGCCCCAAAAAGGAAGAAGATTCGGAGTATGGATTCCATATCAAAGGAGCCACCATTTATAGGAAGGCTAAAGCATTCGGAAAGTCGAACAATCGTTTCCAATTCTCCATAAACCAGCATTGAAGACATCTGCATCTTTCCAAGAAGTGGAAGTCGAGGCCACGGCCAGCGGGCTCTCGGCTCCGCTGCGAGCTCTTATTTCAAGAAGGCCTCGAGGCGCCCACGAAGCTCTTCGGCTGGTTTGCGGAGCTCTTGGCTCGGTTGCGAAGCTCTTGTTTTCAGAGAGGCCTGTTGAGCTCTTGACTCGATTTGGGGCGCCAGCTGATAAAATTTTCAGCGCCCAGCGGCTGTGCTTCAGTTTGCGAGCTTTTGCTCTGGAAAGGCGCCGGTGCCCACGAAGCTCTTGACTCGGGTTCGGGCTGCCAAACTCAGCCTGGCGCCGAGGCTCTCCATCTTAGTTTGAGAGCTCTTGACTCGAAGGCCTCGAGCCACAGCTCTTCCATTTCGGTTCTGGGCCCTTGGCCAATTTACGCCTTTCTTGGCTCGAAGGCCTCAGCGCCCACGGGCTCTTTAAGCTCGGTTCATGACTCTTATTTCAATGAGCCTCATTGAGAACTCGATGCTCGGATTTGCAGGCTTTTGGCTGAGCATAGCATTGTGAAGCTCTTCGACTCGATTTGTAGAGCTCTTATTTCAATGGGCTGGTGCCAGGAGCTCTTCATTTCCAGTTGAAAAGCTCGACTACTCTACTCGGGCCATTACAGCCGAGTTGGACAGCTCAGGAGTAATTTAACTTGAAGTAGGCCTCGGCGCCAGATGACGTCGATGTATTGACTATCATTAGATGCTACAATGAAGAGGTGTGGGTTCATGCAAAACATTTTTGAAACCTGAGTAAAGTAGTAAATAAAAATGGTGCATTGGAAAATTATGTGTGTCAGAGTTCTCAAACTGACAAAAAAAAAAAAAAAAATAAGCGGAAGTATGCGGAAAGTCGAGCATCGGAGGAAGGAGCGGGTGAAGAAGTGGGCCTCAGCGGGGTATAAGTTCTCGGATGAGTATGTGGAGAGGGACTCTTGCCTCCGTCATTAGGAATGTCGAAGTTGAAGTCGACCGGATATGCGTGCGACCTTCCTCTGCAAAAACAGCCACCCAGAAGCCCATTGAGTACATGCCTCATCCCTCAATCTCCCTATAACTTCGTCCCTCTGAGCGACTAGAGTCTCTTGCCTATGGAGGTCCCCTCACAACCCATGGCACTCCTCGGTCAGGTGTTCTACAGAGCTTACAGCCTCGGAAGCCTAGTGGCGAAACCATTCCTGTATTTGTTTTCATTCAGCGTCATCTTAGTTATTAAAAGTGCTATTTTGAGCCCTATTTAAGATAGGTTTTGAGTGCTTTTTGCTCAATCATATGATTAAACTTGGTGTCATGTGCATGTCCATAGTGTGATTTGTTTTAAGTTGTTTTGGATAGTTTTGAGATCTTAGGAACTTGGTTGTGGAAGCAACTTCCTATTGGTGCTGAATGAAGATCCTCGGTGGGTTTCGCATTGAGAAATTAAGTACATCAGAATCTGATGAAAATTGAGAGGCAAGTGATGAATAAAAGGTGCGGGAAGTGATACGTGCTTGAAAGAACAATCCCGGGGATTTTCGCTAGGATTGCGAAAATTCCGCGAGGATTGCGAAAATTGGCAATCTATGAAATTTAGCTAGCTAGCGAAGTGCTTGTTCCCTTGAAAATTCTCAATTTGCTATCTCACAAAATTTAACTGAGCTGTGTTTGCTAGCAAACGAGAATTTCGCTATCTGCCGAGAATTTCTTTACATAAGCGAAGTACTTTCGGCCTTTGTGTTTTTATAGTGTTTTTGAGTTCTAAGCGACCACGTTTTGATAAATTACCATTTGTCTTCTCATTGTAATTTCATATTTTGAGTAATTTTGTCATTTCACCTCTTGTATGGGTACATATAAGCCCCCTCCCGACTGTAACCTTGTGCTTCACACCAAATTAATCTGATTTCCCGATCATTTTAAGTTTACTTTGCTCTCTTCTCTCTCCTCTTTCTCTCGTTTCTCGGCTACGACACACCCTTGAGGATGACAACTCGAGGGATGTAACTAAGCCTCCATAGCCTTGAAGAGGAGGGGTCTTGCAGTTTTGGGACTTACGCGGTTGTCCTCATGCTTTAAATGTTACGATCTTGCATTTGGTTCCATACTTTCCAAACTAGGTTTAATGCTATTTAATGTCTTTCTTTGGTCAATACTTGCCATACTTTAGGGTTGGTGCATTCTTAATGGTAGATACCTTGACATTCTTTAGATGTCATTTACGAGCCATGGAAATGAGGTTAAATGCTAGGGTTTCATGCTTGAATGAGACTTTAGATACTTAGTACTTGGGTTGACTCAAATAGGGTGGTTTTAGGGTTAGGTTTTACGGCTAAACAAAGATCCGGTTTTGGCTTTGACTATATGTCACATTTGCCACTAATGCGAGAAATGCTTGGGGACACTTCAATAGCCCCATGTTATCAAGCTAGTGACCCGAGCCTTGAGGTTACCATTTCACTTTCATTTAAGCTATTGCGGTAACCGGTGAACAAGCGACTCCCATGTTTTTAAACAAATCCACAGTAAACAAAAAGTCTCACCATTTTTCCATCATGATTACCGTCATTATTGGGATGAAAACCCATCCGTGTTCGACCCTAGAGGCAGAGCATCTTTGCGGTAACTTGACTACGCGGGTGAGAAACCTGGGAAACAAAATATTGTTGATTGGAGTCACTTACTATAGTGGCACGAATCACATATCTAGCCACACGCAGCTCTTCTCTAGAACTCATGACTCGCTGCGAGACATAAAAGCGGCTCATTCGACCATCGAGCGAGGCTAGGCGAGGCTAGGCGATCCTAGCCTTGACCAGTCATTTTGTCGACCTGTGGCATCACTTAACCTCGAGCTCGACAGTGGCTCTTAAGGCGTTCTGGCCTCATCTTCTCTACCCTCGGCCGAGGCTGCGGGTAAAGGTGCCTCAAATGGGACTTAAGCTTCCACGCCCGCCTCCCTCGGTCATCTCGCACCGGTCTTCTGACTTAGCCCTCTCAGTAGAGCCTCTCGCCTTGTAAACTTAGGCGGCTTTGACATGGCCTTCGTTTAGATTGGCCTTCTTGGCCAAACTCTTCAAATAAGTAGCCACCTTTGAACACAGATGGGTATCCCGACTCGAGTTAAAGTTAGGCGCGGCAAAATCACGGGGAACTTCTGGCGACCCCACGAAGGGATAGAGCTAAGGCTTCCTCGGCGGGCGGGTAGCTCGACCTGCGAGGTGCGAGATCTTTGAGGGGATGGGCGAGCGCGCCAGCCAGCTGGCATTGAAGCAGGAATCGCCATTTCCTTCAGTTTCAGAGCCCTTCCTTTTCAACTCTTCCGCCCTCGAGGAAGGGGGCTTAACACTCTGTGCGGGGGGATTCCAAATAGTGATAGGCATGACCTCAGCGAGTGTTCGGCGGCCACTTCTCGAGGAGTCTTTGCCTTTGCGATGGGGAGCCGAGGCTGCGGGCTCGAGGGCTTTAGGGACCTGGTCGGAGCGGCGACACCAGCCGATGCGGACATGGACTAGAGGAAGGGAAGTCTGGAATTTTACGATTAGGACCTTACCCAATGGCGGTCCTTCTCAATGAAATCAAGTTTTAAGCTTTCTGTTCACGGGACTTAGGGCCGACACCTCACCAGAACAAAAGCTCATGGTGGGCTTGTGGTGAGCTGACGGGAGAGAATTTCATGGCGGGGAGGTGAGAGGGCCTGTAGCGGCCCGGAGCGGGTAAGCAGAGGATCGGGGAATGTCGGAGCTGGTCATTTCAGGGATTGGGTCGTGGGAACACTCGGCCCGACTCTTTGTCTTCATAACATTATCTTGGTGGTCGGGTCGAACTTTGAAAATTACCGATCAATGCGAATTAGAGATGCCTAATGACCGCAAAGACTATCTGAACAAGCGTACTCACGTAGATTTTCGAGGGTGGTTCGAGCCCAGCCGGAATGCGAGGGTGTCATCCTTTATCGAGAGGGTCGTCTCCCGATTGCGTGCTAACGAGAAGAAGTAGCGCTCCTTCCAAAGCCTATGGGAAGATGGAAGATCGAGAAATTACCAGAGGAGCGTCGGCATGCCTGGAAAAATAAAGGAAGCCCTCGGCTGATTCCTTTACGCTAAAGATCGAGGAGCAGAGCTATCTTTGGGAATGGGAATGCTTGTCCTTGAAGAAAACCAATAACCCAGCTAGAATGGCCAATGATTGGGCGAAAGTTGAAAAACCGGACATTGAAGTGCTATAAGCCTTTTTATGAAGGGGTCGCAGAGGAAGCGAAGGCTATTGTCGGCCCTTCAAAAGAAACACACCATCTTAGATGCGGAACCACGTGTAGGTGGCATTCGGGGGACTAGATCGGGACACAAGAAGGTCTATAACGCACAGCGAAATTGGCTATCTGAGGTCAGGCTTTGCTAGGTCCCACGAACAAACGTGCGCGATTGGACTTTAGATATTCCGATCCCCCGGGATACTTAATCTCATCAATTCTCCCCTTACCCTTGCTTAAGGGAAAAAGGGGCCCCCCCGGGGCGTCTTGAAGATCAACTCATTGCAAGAGCGGTCGGGCGCCGCTAACTTAGATCTTGAGCTAGGCAGCAATGTCAGGAGTCACCTCAATCTGCAAGAATAAGAGCGGCAGGACCCATGGTGATAACAAGTAGTAAGAGCACAACTTGGCAAATCTAGCCCTAGCACCTTGCTGTATTACTCGAAAAGACACCTAAGGGAGGAAAGGCAGCACCCGTCGAATAAACGAAAGAAGCTATCTCGAGCAAGGCCGCCCAGGCTGCAGCGAAGAGAGGTTGGACGAATCTTAGGAAAGGGTCAGGAACTCATAAAAGCAAGAAAAACCCGGGTTCAAAGGAAACACAAGGTGAACGATCAGAGGATATCTATGGAAAAAAACAGAAAGAAGTTTAAAGAATTGGAAGAAATGAGCCTGGCGAAAAAGTCATCATTCTGAGACATATGGCCAATGAAGCCTGGCAGTCGATACGGTACGACACGTGGAAATCACACCCAGATGTGAAAGCGTTACGACCCTTGCCCACGCACCGGTACACAAGAGTGGAGGGCCTTGATAGGGTTTGAAAAGTAGGAGCACAGGCCCACCGGGCGGAAATAAGGCGAGCCCGATGAAACACGAGCGCTGATGTCGACCCCAGCGAAAGCTGATCAGCTCGCTAGTAGATAAGCAGCGGATGGTCGAAGGCCCACATCACGCAGATTAATTAAATCTACGCCAATAAGGAAGTAGGATAATCCCCGAGAACATCTTATCCTGACTAAATCTATAAGCAAGGAAAATAGGATAATTCACGATAAGCGACGTGCGAATCAATAGGATCTGCGTAATAAGGGAGAAAGGATAAATGTATGTTGCTCCTTGATATCCATATCAAATCGGAATACGATAAAACAGGAAAATATCATCGAATGGGAAAGAGTCCTTATCACCATCCAATTGGGAAAACATACACTATATATATCATGCCACCCCCGCGGTGAATGGTATGCAAAAACATTCGCCCTCTAAGCAGTCTATCTTTTCTCTTAGGGAGGAACTGACTTAGGCATCGGAGTGGCCACAGGCGAAGCCCCCCGTCGACCCTCTTTTCTTTCTTGTTCTTTTCTGCAGGTGAGAGTGACAAACGAGCACACGAGACCAGCTCCAGCGGCCAATCTGTCGGCCCAGCGCCCCCGATACGCTCCGGCCGGTCGGTTGAAAAAGGCATCATCGGTTCACAAAAAATATCCATGTTGAGGAAATGATATGCATATGGCGGGAGTATACTTACTCTGCCCGCAACTTGCTCTATGACTCTGCGCTTCACGATCTTGTCTTCCTTCCCGTCTACCCGAAACCTGCGCATAGATAAAACTACACGCTAATCATTTTCATGCTTAGTGGTTTTATACAGTTCTATTCCAATATTCGATTTAACTTGACATGCATTTAACATTAAACCATGCCTATTATATCAGCATATACTCAAGCTATTCATTTTCGCTTGCTTTCATTTACGTCATTATATATCACAACATGCAATTTCAATGCAACAATTCAATTCACAATTCAATTTATAAGATTTAAGCGTATACATAAAATCCCATTTACACTCGTCAATGTTGGTTACTTCACTTTGACCATTCAAATCACATTTCTGACGGATTCCGTTTGATGAATCTCGTCCTTATTATCATTCGGTAATGTGCTTACACATTTAACAATTCGGTCTCCCATCATGACGGATGTCGTTTGGTGCACCAGGCATGGTATCGCCGTACCATACGCCATCGCAGCGGATGCCGATTGGTGTATCATAAGTGGGACATTTCTTGTGCCGCAAATATCATAGCGGATGCGATTGGTGCGTGTGCGCGAAGTGGGACATTGGACAATTTGGGTGCCTTCTGACGGATGGAATTAGTGCATCCCATGACGATTCATTGTTATATCGATTCAATTTAAGATGTCAAGAATTGACCATTCGTTCACAATTCGATTTATCCTTCATATTCCTTCGGTTTTCAAACATTTCAAATATCACATTTCAATTCCATATGCACTTTCTTAATATCATTTCAAAGATATGTTCATTTCATATAATCATTTCAGATTTATTTGGTAAACTTCTGGCTCTTGGAAAGCAAAGAATAGAGTGGAAGTAAACATACAAAACTTGGCTTGAGGAATGAAGTTGGTAGAACAAACTCAAAAAGCTTTTCACTTTTATTCCAATCCTCGGAATCTCAATCTCGGTTGGCTTTTCTTCCTGCGTCGGTTCCTATTCCAAAAGCGACTAAGGACAATGTGTTGTGCGTGCTAGTGGTTTGGTTAGGATTGATTTTTGGAGTTTAATTTGAGTTTCAGAATTTCAACGAAGATATATATAGATGGATTCTTGACTCAATGGGCTTTCATAGAGTCTAGAACACTGACGAAGTTCGAGCAACGGTTATGACTTTACGGTTGGAGGTCACACGAAATGTTTCTGACGGAGTGACGACTTAGGCGAGGTGTCCTAACACAATCGAGCTTCGGCTGACACCTACTATCTGCGGGTATACAAATAGAATCTTGACTCAATGGGTATTTCCATAGAGTCCGAACACCGATGGGTTCGGACGAAGGAGTTATGGCGCCGGTTGGAATCATACGTAGTCAAACCCGAGACAGACTGAATTGGCGGGAGGCTGGTGACCTCGATCGACACCTACTATCCTTCTCGGGCATATGAGCGGATTTGCTGACTCAATGTTCTTTCCATAGAGTAAAACACCCAAACAGGTTTGGGCCGAAGGGATTATGACCTTCGAAGTTGGGTCATGCGTAGTCCAAACCGAGACGAGTTGACCTGAATGACCGAGGCGGCTGACTTGGATGAGTACCGTTGAAGACTCTCTATCTTCCTTAGGCATGGATGGATTCTTGACTCAATGGGCTTTCCATGGGAGTCACAGAACACCGAAACGGAGTTCGGACCCGAAGGAGTTATGACAACCGAGTTGGAGGTCATCACGTGGTCAAACCGAGACAGGCTAACCTTAAGCGACGGTGACGACTGGTAGAGCTGGGTTTAAGAGCAGTCGACACCTATTATCCTCCTCATGCATATGAATGGATTCTTGACTCAATGGGCTTTCCATGGGAGTCAGTAACACAGCAATTCGGAAGAAGGAGTTATGACCTTCCGAAGTTGGAGGTCATACGTAGTGAACCAGACGGCGACTGAAGGCGGCGGCGCGACTGTGCGTGACGACTCGGAAAAAGGACCATAACTTGGTCTACAGAGGTCCAAATTGAGGAATTCAAAATCCTAACATTACGTTCATTGATGTGGATACAATATAACAGAAGGCCTCACTTCCTAATTCCCTTTATTTCTTGCAGAATCAACTCTAGGTCAGGTAGTGACACAGGCGGCAACTGACTGGGCCTTCAGGTTGGTGACCTCGGTAAGGACCATAACGGTCTCTGAGGTGGGTGAAAATTAAAATCTAACACTTTTATCAATTTCATTGATGTGGCTACAATTACCATAAGGACTCTTGCAAAATTCCTTTATTTCTTGCCCAATCAGCTCTAGGTCAATTGGGTGACTAAGTATTGTTGTTTGACTGTGAGAATGACCTGGAAAAGGACCATAAGTTGGTCTCTGAGGAGTGAGGTGAGAATTCAAATCTAAAATCAATTTAATTGATGTGGCTACAATTTACCATAAGGACCCACTACCCAAATTCCCTTTATTTCTTGCAAAAATCAGCTCTAAGATGAGGTAATGTGCCTTTACTACAATGTAGCGACTTCTGGTTTAAAATACAACCAAACTTTCCCCTAAGGACAAGATAACCACCACACAACCCTTAGGGTAGAAAATAACCAAAGTAGGAGAAGACCTACCTCTTGGATTTTGTTGAAACTCCTCGATTCCGGTCTCTACTTGCAACTCTTGTCACGAGGAAGGACTTTCCCTCTTGCTTCGCCGGGAACCTATGGTCTGATCATCGGAAAATCTAGAGAGAAGGTAGAGCCTCTATCTCTAACTCTCCCTGTCAAATATGGTTTCCTCCCTCCTCCTTCTTCCCTTTTTTCTTTTTTTTTTTGGATCATTCTTAATCGTATTTTAAAAGGAGAAAACTTCCTCCCTCTTTCATACATGCCACATGCCCTCTCCTTGATTTTTTTTCTTTATTTCTTTTGTATTTAGGTCCCTCCATTTCTCTGTTATTCTTCATTTAAGTCTCCTATTATTTTCCCCTTGCTCATTTATTTATCCTAGTTTCACTTAGACATATAAACTCACTTACAATTGACCCTTAAGTCCCCATTTTACAATTTCCATATTTTCTCTTTCTTACTTGGGTTTATTTCTGGATTCAATAAATTTCTCATTTTAGCATATTATCATTTAATCAATATTCATCTAAAAATTCCTAGAAAAATACCCAAGTTGGTTTAAATATACAGGAATATATAATAAATTTTATTATAAAGTCTAGGGTATTTTTGGGCGTTGCACACCGACTCCACCGGTTCAATGACCTCGAGGCTTGGCTTTGGTTTTAGAGGAGACTCATTCTCCCCCACTTTATGTTTTGATTTTTTTTTATGTTTCATTTCATTTTATTTTATTTTCATTTATTTAATTTTTCTCTTTAGGTTTTCTCTAATTTTAATTTAACCTTTGTTTTTAACTTATTTTTCATTTTCCTGCATCTTTCTTTAATTTTTCTTGGCTTATTTTTGTAGGTTTGTGCTTAATTTATACGAGAAATTTTGAGAGGCTACAAAGGTTACGAAATTTAAAACGAATTTGAGCGGCCTACAAAATTTGCAAGCTATTTTAGGAAGAAGACAAAAAAAAAAATCAGAACCTTTGTAGCATTTTTGTCTTACATTGTGTGTGTGTTATTATTCTTCAGTAGTGCTGTACTCATTTTATCCTATGTTTTACTTATATTTTAGTAATAGTTTTATTATATGAATAAGTGATCTAATGCTCTAAATGTTCAATTTTATGATTAGGTCATCCATGAGGCAATATGGAGCAAAAGCAAGAGATAAAGCCCAATCGGCAAGCGACATGCAGCAGCGGCTTCGTGTTTTGATGTTTTCAGCTGCACAAGGATCCCCAATTACTACAATATTGATATGGATAAATAGGAGACTTCTCGGGCTTTCCAAAGAGACCTTATTTACTCCATTTGGACTTCAAATGACAAAGATATGATTCTTGGTAGTTGAACGAAGAAGACAAGAGAGATGAAAAGTGATCAGTTGGAGAATTTTATACATTAAGTCTTTATAATGATTTCCAAAGTGTTTTTTATGGTCATACTATATTCTACACTTCAATACATTTCCAACGGTACCAAGAATACTCAAATCAAGTTGGTTGACAAGTTATGGCCTTACGGTTGGGCCAACAGGGCCTGTGACTTGGCGTTGAGATGGCGTGGAATTATGAAGTGCAAATGTAATTATCTAGACATCTGACGTTCTTGCCACGACATCAGCTGTGGTTTGAGTTGTGATTGCAAACAGATTTTGGCCCATAATTGGGGGGTTTAGCTCAAACCACAGAAACAACGATGGGAGACGATTTGGGAGGCAGTGCGCAGACTTGAGGAGAGCGATCTCCCTTGGTGGAAACACCCTAGGGCTTGTTCTTGGACAGATTTCTAGGGTTTTGGAAGGGAAGGACACTTGAGGAAGAGAAGATAATGGAGGAGAAAGAAGAGAGCTTCAATGCCAAATTTGTTTTTCTCTCTTTCCTTTTCTGTTTTCTTTCTTTTTTGATGGTTGTATTTACTTTTCCCATATGTTTTAGTTATTTTCTTAGGAGTTGATCTGTAGCCACAGGCATTTCTATGAATCTCTCTAATTCATATTGATTGATGTTTATTTCATAACATGTTGAGTATTTCATTTGGATCTTAATGCTTGTGGGTATTTGGCGATGTTGCATGATTTGTGATTTGATTCAAAATCTGAAAGTGAGTTAAATTATACCATGGAGTTTAAATCATTATCATGGATGAGAATATAAGTGAGATTAGGTGTGGTATTAAAATTTATAGGGTTCAATGCATCCTTAGTTATGATGGTTTGAGGTAGAGATGCAGTATAACCTTTTCTAAGGGTAGTGTGCGGATGCTCGAGAGAGATTCGAATATATATTAGTGAAATCACCATCTTCTGTGTGAGAGTGATCTTCAGTTAAATTGGGTTAGGAGGTTAATACATCATTGTTTGAGTTGAAATCATGCCCTCATTTTTTTTAGTCTTTATACAATCATTATTGCATGCCTAGATTAGTGTCTTTGAGTTTTTCTATAGATTTTCCAAAGCATGGGCTAGATTAGAGTCGGTACTTAGTAACTCAATTCTCCGTGAGAACGATACTTACTTATCATTATATTATTTGAGGCGATGCGTGCACTTGCGCACATAGGCGTACACATTTTACACATCACACAAATCGACCTATTAAGTTTTTGGCGCCGTTGCCGAGGAATTGGTGCTTTTATTAATGTTGATTTGAAATAGCTTTACTTGACTTTGGATATAGTTAGTCTTGTTTTCTTACTGTACACAATCCATTTTACTTTTGAATTTTATTTTTGTTTTATAAATTTAAATCCTGATAGTCCTATCATCTAGTTGACAAATGCATTGGCTCGCCTTGAAGCGACAATTAGAATGCGTGATTGGTGATAAACATCAGAAAGTGACAATAAGTGC
This sequence comes from Tetrastigma voinierianum, assembly GCA_016808115.1. Classification (NCBI taxonomy): domain Eukaryota; kingdom Viridiplantae; phylum Streptophyta; class Magnoliopsida; order Vitales; family Vitaceae; genus Tetrastigma; species Tetrastigma voinierianum. The sequence continues at coordinate 2,041,322 of JAEQBH010002994.1, read as the reverse complement.
GGAGTCAAGTGTTTTAAACATGTGCATCAATGGATTTTGCTTAATAAGGAGGTACCATACTTGAAGCGATCATAATGATTTGGATCAGAGACCACCACCCAAACACCTCATGGAATACGTGTAAAAAAGCCATACCATTCTCACACTCCACAAGTCCAAAAGATCAAGCCTAGAAGAAGGCATGGATGAATTCATGAAGAGCCCAAGCTAAATCTTACCATAATACAACCCAAGTTTCAAGATCAATGGATGAAATGGACTACTTCCTCAAGCCAGGGCTGCCTAGGCTTTGATCTAATGAGATACAGTCAACCCCATAGGAGAGAATGACAGTGCAAAGGCACCTATGGTTAAATCAGTGAGTTCATGTTGAATACCAAAAAGTAACATCTCAAGTTCGATCTATGAATTGACAAGCACATCAATTAGCATGCACTATCTTAAGCAATCTCTCCTGGCGCAAGAGATGGTTTGGGGGAAGGCCACTTTATATCTAACTCGGGATCTTAAGAAAGAAGCAACTCAAAGAAAGATGAGAGTATGAGCATAGAAGAACCAGTGGCAAAATATAGCAAAGAACAAGAGAATATATTAAGCAATGTCCTCTTAGTTATCAACATAAGAGTTGCCACTCATCACTTGGGGTGTAATATAGAAGAAGAAAACCTGAGATACAATGAAGAAATCCTCAAGGGGATAACAAGAAACTCGAGAAGCCTTCTCAAATGTAGCTGGAGAATGACGTGCATCAAAATTTGAAACTTTAGTTGTGAAGGAAGATGAGCTCAACTTCTCCGTAATCACTATGAAAGACAAATGATGAAGTTGTGAAACTATTCCGGTAGATGACTTTCGTTCCAAAACATGAGAAAGTGAAAATGAGAATAAAAACCCAAACTTCTGGAGGATGAGTGGCACATTCACTTGAACAATGAATTGAGAGGACTATTGTAAAGAAAAAATGAAAAATATATATATAAAAAAAAATAATTCATCTTAGTAAGATGCCATGTGTCAAGTAGCTAGACTTGAGTACACCACGCCTAGAAAAGTGATGGAGGTTAGAATTACCAACATGATCCTGTAGTTGGTACAGTCTGGTCGACTCGAAAACTGAGCAAATTTGGGAGGCAACCCGAGTTCAAAAAGTTTCCTTTTCCATTTTCTTTTTTTTTTAGTTACTTTTAAGTTTGTTTTTAATAAAACGTTTTTCTTGATCTTATGTTTCTTAAAAGTTGTTTTTCAGGTTTTTGGAGTTCAAAGTTATTATGGGAGAGAATCTTGAAAAGGAAATTTATAGCATCTTGAGGTTCAAAGAGCAAAATTGAATTAAAATCAGTTCTAAGCACCTTCATTATATGCTTCCTATTTTCAAGCTTTCATTTGGGAACCAATGTCTAATCCCTCTAATACTTTGCCTCCAAAGAAAGCTATATTCATTGGAGCACAAACTTTTTGGGAGACTTGATCAAACCCTGTGGGGAGTAATTACCATTATATTCTTACTTTTGTTTCACATCGAGACAACATGAATCTAAGTTTAAGGGGGTAAATTCATAATTTTTTCATAAAAATCCAGCTTTATATCTCCTTACCTATTTTAGTTATTGTCTTTATTTGTTTAGGGTTGTTTACAGTTTTTCTTTCTTTATTGGTTTCTATGTCTCATGAGTGAGTTTGATGCTTTGTCAAGTCAGGTAGAAGGTCATTTGGTTCAATAAACATTTGGAAAAGTATGCAAAGTGGATCGGACCCCAGGTTTTGAATGATCAGAACTGTGGTGTTTACTGCATGGAAGACTAGCTACTCAATTCTCGAAGTGGTACAGTTGGTTCAAGAATCTGAACACATAATAGCACTTTTGGTCTCTGTATACTTGTCCTGACTGCTGAATTCAACTAACTTTGGGATTTGACACAATAGCTGGGGACACCTAATCAAAAAGAGGGACACACGAGCCTCAACTAAAAAGAAAAATACAAAAACAAAAGAAAAGTGAAAAGAAAGATAAAAAGCAAAAGAAAAGAAAAATGTCAAACAGATATGAATAAGAAAATGATCATCCAATCAATCCCACACTGAAATTTTCAGTCAATGCCCTAAGTCACTTATTACAAGGTCAAACAGCAAGTATTTAACTCAGATATTATAGGTTTTGCGTTTTTGCATACTTTAACGATTTTAATTAACTGATTTACACATTGTTGTCTCTACTTATTCTAATGGACGACGGTATAAAATTTTGGCTTATGTTTAATGTCGAGTTTGTTTATCATTCCAAGCATGAAGAATTTGCCTGACTTTAAAATATGTATAAAAATCGAAGAAATAAAGATCCTAAAATGTTGTTTTCAAAATACATTAATCAATGATAAAAGAGGATGAAGTAATCATTAATGAAGAGGTTAAGAAAGATGACAGAGGTACCTCATGATGAGACTTTCGCTAACAGGCTAATACCTAAGACAAGGCCTCAATACTATCTATTCCTCATGATAATAAATTCACATCATAGCTTAAATTCTCATATGATAGCTTAAAATCATCAGGTGCGAAATTTTCTCTCAGTTTTCCCCGTTATCCAACCACTGCTTTATTTTCCTTCTACCCTGTAATAGTTTTTGTTTTGGCTTCACTTTGCAATTTCTTCATCTAAGTTTTATGCTGTGAGGTCAAGGCTTGAAAACATGAATCACTTCATATTAAATTTTGGGAGAAGCGCTCCCATTCGCTTCCTGGTCGTTTTCATTTTTCTTTTCATTTTCGCACTGGCAGCCAAACACCCTTAATGAGCACAATCAGACGAAAGGGCAAAACCCTCTCCTCCCAGCGGAAGGTCAGCCGGCGTGATTCGCCACGATAGGTCTTCGTTTTTCAGCCGCAGTACTACCGCTGTCATGTTCTCTTTAATATTTAGGTTTAGTCCTTCCAATTCATGCGAATGTGGCTGCACGGTAATCTTTAGTGCCTACGATGCTTATTAATAGATCTTCGCGGTGTTCGCTAGCGCTATTATTACCCATTATATGAACTCACAGAGACCGCTGAACCTACTCAAGAACATAAATGGCCATGAATGCCATTTTCAAAAAATTAAAATTTTGTGGTTAGTTTAGATTAAAATGAAGATCCTGTTTCAGAGGATGACTATACACATCCTCCCAACGCGAGAATGACCTACAACTCCAACGCCTTTAAAATCCTAAGCCCAAGATTCAGCCACCTTGCGACACCCTTTATTATTTTTCATTCCCACTCCCGCTATTTCCGCCACCATCAAAACCCACTGTTTTTTAACCCACCACCTAAAATCAAACCGAACTACTAGATTTACTTACTGTAAATCATTTCAGGCAAGAAAACCCATCCTGGTTCATCCCTGGGGAGCCACTATATCAAGAGTTTTACTACTTGCAGTGAGGGAGGAATTCTAGGCATAAATTTTATTGATTCCTACACCCTGGCAACGTGGCAACAATCAAATGGAGCCGCTAGGATGTAGCTCAAGTAATGACTGAGAGGTTTCAATCACTGTATCCTCATCACAAGTACTGGTAATGCTTTTATATTTTGCCCAGTCATTTTCTTTAGTTAAAAAAAGCGCCAAGGTGACTGCTTTCGTGTTGTTTTTGTGTTGCCTTGTTTTTGTCGTGTAGGAACTATTCTGATGATGAAACTCCAGAAGGTGTGCTATCAAAGCCAATCTCTCAAGAACTGGATCAAACTTGAACTCAACCTAAACACACAGGGAGATAACATGCCTAGCACTTGAGTGGAAACTCTTAGAGGATACATGTCAATGAGGGACTATAGAGACCAGTCGGATGAGTGCAACCCTCCTATACAGCCTCAGATGCCTTGTCTCAACTCAACCACCACAGCCAATCTCCCGCCTGAGTACCAGACCTACCAAATCAGCGGGTGACGCCGTGGAAGAATAAAAGAAATTCAATGCCCAATTGAGTCAAAATCCATACCGTGAGAACCCCGAACAAAAATTAGATGGTTTCAAATGAAGTGGGTCGCAATTGACAGCCTAATGTTCACTTCAAAGTCGCCCAAATTGATCATCAAGCGGGGAAGAAAACCGCGCAGGGGACGAAAGTGCCTGGACCGAAACAATTTTAGGTGAGCGTGCTCAACTGTAGCCTAGAGGAAACTGAAAGTGGAATCAGCAGAAGCCCTCCCAAGGAACCGCAGATGATGCCCCACAACAGGTGATAGTATAATGGGCTATGTGGAAAAAGAAGAAGAAATTCTTCCTTTGTCGAGTTTATATAATGGAAAGCGTGAAGTAGTGGGGAAGAGCCCCCAAAAAGCCCACTACCCAGTTTCTACCAATGAGCTTCCTCCACGCCATCTCAGACTCCAGCAAAGGTATACCCCGCTAACAACACAATCTTACACTAGCAAAGATAATTCACACCAAGCACCTACCCTAAAGCTGCCAAGTCCAACCCATCACCCGCCGCCATGCAAAACTTCAAGAGATTAGCTGCCTCTCAGACAAAATTTTTCCACTACATCAAAACGACGGCAAAATCGCCACACGTATGGCACAATGGATGAAAGTTCTGGGGAAGTGGTTCTGCTCGAGCACCCGAACCCTGCGATTTCCAAGCCCTCAACTTTTGTTTTAATTTTCATGTTTTATTTTATTTTAATTGGATTTCTATAATTTGTCTCTCTTTAGATTCCACCTTGGGTTAATATTCTAAATATAGTTTTTGTTTACTTTTTCGCATTTTAATTTTTCTTATATTAATTTTTGGCAGTTTAAAGTGAATTTTTAAATAGAATGAAGATTCACACAAACTGGAGTTATGAGTGAAATTTTCTGAACCATAGCTTTAAAATTCTCAGAATGGTAGCTTAAACGGAATTTTCACATGATAAATAAATTTCGCTATGATAGCAAATGGCGTATTGACGGCCCTGTGAAAAAGACAAAATCTGCAATAAAGAGCCATTTTTATTTTATTTTTATTATTAATTAAAAAAAAAGCGTTTGTTTTTTATTTTTATTTTTATATAAAAAAAAAATCAAAATCAATCATTAGAGCAAATTTCGCTTATGGCCCACTCATTTGCTTTCCCCCGATTCGTTTTCGCCATACTTTTCTTTCATCCGAACCCGTTTGTGCTGCTTTTTTACATCATTGGAAAGCTTAGAGAGTGTAGAATCCAAATATATCTAGAAAGAAAAATTTTGGAAATTATTATGAAGGTAATTTTAAAAATTCTCCAACTGTCACTTTTTTTCCTCTCTTTTCTTCTCCTAACTATTTGTTTGAAGCCCAAAACGGGAGTGAATAAGGTGCCGATGGAAAGCCGAGGAATCTCTCTCCTATCTAGTAACGATCACATCTCATCACAGGGAATATCTCCCTTCCCTAACTTTCCAACCGAGCCCCATTTCTATTAATCGATGTTCGTCGTGGGGAGAAAGGCTTAAGGAAGTGGATTTGTATTCATATTTTTGTTATTATTTTTGGAGCAAGCCCATTTTGTGATGTCTTTTTCGGGCTCGTTGGGCTCCTTTTTATAAAAGCTGTTATACTATTACAACTTTATTTTTCAAAATTTGGACCCATTTTGAAATCAAATTCTTACAGGGTTTTCGCTTAACCCGCAAGTTGAAAATTGAAACTCTATCCAATTATATTGGGATGTTAGATTGTCTCATGTTTGGCTGGAGTGAATGATTAGTTGAATTCCTTATTGATTTACCTTTTCTTTCAACCTTTAGCTAACCACACACCGGTTAATAATAGGCTTCAACATAAAGCTGAAACCGCGCAACCTCCTCTTTACATTTCGCAATAACCTATCCTAGTGTCATGGGACTACCTTTAATAGGTTGAGACCCCAAAGGGAAAGAATAATGCGTCTTCGAAAAAGAGATAAAGAAAAGAAAAGAAAAGAAAAAGAAAAGAAGAAAAATTGCAAATACTTTGTCTTTGAAACCTAACACGTCCGAGGGGTATGGTGAAAGCCTCTTAAAGCCCTAAGGTCTCAAAACCCTTCACCGGGGTCAGAGTCGCCACTTCAGTGTTCAGCTACACCTGTGGACGGGGTGGAGTTTAGTAAGTTGTAGGTGCCGGGAGTTTCAAATCATTCGAGTCCGTGAAACCTCGAAGAGTTTGTGGTCGAAAGATCCTTATGACTTCGTGCCCAAGCCTTAATCGTCGGGAGTCACCAGATCCCTCGCTAATGACTTTGTGAGGCTCCATTCCCCAACATTGTAACTTTTCAAAACACAAAAAAATTGTGGAATAAGAGGTGGGTCCCGATCTATTTAGGGTTGTCAAGTTATCATGCTAGGTCACAGCTAGGTTTGGGAGAGGCTTTAGCGCTTTATTCGTCAGAGCCGACCAAACAAACACTTAGATTGGGTGAAGTTCTTGCCGATTCACCAAGAAGGAGGTTTTAATACTTCAATTTTGTATGGCATTCATTCTCCTTCATGATAATTATTGGACAAGGCTTTGATGATTTTTACTTAGGGTTAGCATTTACCTATTTACAACTTTTTGAAATATAATTTTTGTGAACATTACTTTGTTATCGCTGTATGCTCTTTCTTTTCTTTTTCTTTCAATGCAAGGACCAGCAATGTGTAAGGTCAGTGATTAAAGCCCAAAAGTGCTATTTTTGAACCCTATTTATTATAGGTTTTTAGTGCTTTTTGTATACTAATCAATTAATTAACCCGATGACACATTTCAAGGTCCCTACTATTCTATCGATCGTGATTTTGTGGCAAATTTCCGCATTTTTGCAAGCTTTAATACGTAGTTTATCGAAATACCCAAGCATGAAGAATTCCGTCTGACTTAGCACATGTATAAAAATCGAAGAAATAAAGATCCAAAAGGAAAAGAAAGCAAAAAATACATGAATCGATTTAGGTAGCAAGTAGGAGTGAAATGCTGGGAATAAGAGGCCAATGGAATCCAGAGTCAACAAAGGATGAACAGGAGAATGAGACAAGCAGAATCTTTTCATGACATACGAAATTACTGTGTATATGAAATTTCATTTTATATGCCCGGATTTTCATGCACACAATAAAATCACCCAAAGCAAATTCTTCATTCCTCGCTGATCCAAACGACTGCTTTTTTGGTTTTCCCTCTACCCTTGTAATAGTTTTTGTTTTGGTTTATTTGTAATTTCCTTGCTTCCGGAGCTATAAGCTAGAGTCAAGGTTTCCAAACATGAATCACTCATAATAAATTCTCGGGAGAAGCTGCTTCCGCTTTCTCCGCTTCTCTCGTCGGTTTATTTTCTTTCATTTTCCGCACCTCTTCGGGAAGCCAAACACTTTGATTTACGACAAATCAAGGGATAAGCGGTTAAAACCCTTCCCTCCTTGAAGGGAAGGCCGCCGGCGTGGATCCGGCCACCGGAGGTCCTCCGTCTCTCACGCGTGCACCACCGCCGTCCATGTCTCCTCCTCTTTACGACAGTTTAGATCCTTCGATTCAGTGCTGGGAAACGGTCATGACTCGGGAACTCGGGCGTCTCCTATCGGACGCTGGCTTACCAGATCTGCGGATGTTCATTTAGTTACCATTTATTACCCATTGTAATGTGAGTCAAGGAGATTCGTTTGAACTGACTAAGAACATAAATGGTCAGTGAATGCCATTTTCAAAAGGAAAACTTTAGGTTAGGTTTTATAGCTAAATCGAAGATTTGTCCAGAGATGACTATGGTGTCATCCTCCTCAACGCGAGGAAATGACCCCGAGACCCTCAGCTAGTTCTAACCAAGCCCAGATCCTCGATACTCGCTGGCACCTTTATTATTTTTTTATTTCCACTTCGCTTATTTCCGCCACCATCAAACCCCATCGCTTTTAAATCACCACCTTAAAACCAAACCAAATTCACCATTTTGACTTCCCTGCAAATCATTTTGTGGCAAGAAAACCCATCCCCTGTTCGATCTCTAGATCACTATACCGGCAAAGAGTTTTTACTACAAAGAGGGAGGAATTTAGGTATAAAATTTGTTGATTCCTGACCTCACTATGGCACGTAATCACCTACCGGGCCGAGTCATCACTTCACCCCGCCCGCTACATGGGAGCGTAAGATGAATCTCCTTCCTACAACTTAGGGCTTTGAGTTTGGCTGGAGGTTCGGGTGAAGTTGAAGGGAATTTAATGCCCGGTGCCCTTAACCACCGGGTGGGGAGCCACACGGATCCCCCTCAAGCAGGAACACTTATCTAAAAACTTCGTACCGGTTTTTATTTCCATTTTGTGGTATTTAGGTAGTTGTTAGGTATTTTGGTACTAATAAAAAAGGGTGTGGTGCGTTTTATCCTTCTAGTTAGCCTCTTCCAAATAGGTGAGTTGAGCTAAGTTTGGGGTACCCAGAACCTAGCTATACTTTCTCAAAGATCATGCTATCACCTACACTTAGTTTCTTGGGAAAGGTCATCGAGGACTCAGGGGTTGATTTGCTTGCTCACTATGCTTTGCTTTGCCATGTTCCTAGATACCTCTTAAAACCAAAGTGATCCTAAACTTTGGTTGAAATTGCTAATATTGCTAACTTATGTTCATAGTGATTCTTCCACTAACGCTAATACAATTCATCTCAATGTTCATAGTTCGTCATTTCATTTTTTTTTGTTTTTTTTTGTTTTTGAGTCATTTCTGTTTGGGACAAGCAAGAATTTAAGTTTAAAAAGGCCGAAATATACTGAGTACTCATTTTTTATCCCTATGTTTTTACTTATACTTTAGTAGTTTTATTATATGAATAAGCACTTAATGCTCTAAATGTTCAATTTTGTGATTAGGTCATCCATGAGCCAATATGGAGCAAAAACAAAGAGATAAAGCCCAAAAATCAGCAAACAACACATGCAGCAGCAGCTACTGTGATTTGATGTTTTCAGTTGCACAATGATCCCCAATTACTACAATATTGATATGGATAAATAGGAGACTTCTCGGCTTCTCTTAAAAGACCTTATTCACCCATTTGACTCAAATGACAAAAAGATATGACTCCTCGTAGTCAAGGAAGAAAGCAAGAGCAGTTGAAAAGTGACTAGAAGCTGGAAAATTTGGTGTACATTGCGATTTATAACATTTTAAAGTGTCTTTTCTGGAAATATCTAGATTCTACACTTCAAGAGCTTTCCATCGGTACCAAGAACACTTCAAATCGAGTTCTGATGACAGTGCTATGGCCTTACCAAGTTGTAGAGCAAAAATAGATAAACAAATAACGTCGCGCACAAGGTTGAGAACCAACGTCGCGGACGCTGCGCAGAGCCGCGTAAACGTAAAGATTCGATCGCCGCGACATTACGCACAATGTCGCGACGTTCGGGGTTGATTTTGGCTCAATTTTTAGCCCATTTTGAGCCAATAATTGGGGGTTTTAAAGTTCAAACACTGTAAACAAATCCATGTGGACTGGCCTGGGACGACCCTTTTACTAAGTGTTGAGGGGAGAACAATAAGCTCCTTGGGTGGAAACACCCTAGGGCTTGTTCTGGACAGATTTCTAGGTTCTGCTTCGAAGAGGAAGAAACACTTGAGGAAATAGCAAATATTAAATGTTATGTTAAGGAGCTTCAATGCCGAATTTTGTTTTCCTTCCCTTTCCTCGGTTTTCTTTCTTTGATGGTTGTATTTACTTTTCCCCTATGTTTTAGTTATTTTCTTAGGGTTTAGATGTACTAAAAGTACATGTTTTGTATGAATCTCTCCCAATTCATATTGATTGATGTTTATTTTATATTTATGTTGAGTATTTCATTTGGATTCAATGTCAGGGTATTTGTCCAATATTTTCAAGTGATTTGTGATTTGATTCAAAATCCGAGAAGTGAGAGCAAATTATACCATGGATGATTTACCATCTGAATTATCATGAGATAGAGATATATGTGAGATTACTTTTGCATTAAGATTTATAGGTTCATTTATCCCAAGGCATTAGTCGATACTCAGACAAGATAACCTTTTCATGGTAAAGTGATTTTCTATGAGCAGACTCGGAATTACATATTAGTGAAATCACCATCTTCAATGTAATGAAACTTGATCATCTATCAGTTCGGTTATGTCTCGCCATACATCATTGTTTAAGAAACTTCATGCCCCAAGGCTTTAGTTCTTTATGTAATCAAATATCGCATGCCTGCATTTCTCAGCGTCTCTCGAGCCTTTCCATGTGATCTTCCGCAAAGACAGGCTGTGATTGGAGTCGACTGAAACTGACCTCCAGCTGGAAGATACCACTCATATCAACATATTTACTGAGGCCACACGCACCCTGCGCACACTGTGCACACATTTTGGCTACACATCACACAAACTCGGCCTGGTCAAGTTTCTTTGATATATATATAGATATATATATATATATATATATACATAAGTACATATTACATATATGATACATATGCTTATATATGAGGTTTTTATATAAATCTTTTCTTTGATACATACATTCTAATAAAAAATAAAATTTGCACTGGAAGACTCTTTAAGATTACGCCTCAAATTGACTCAGTTTTCTGCCATAATTTTTCATCCAAACTCCCATTTTTGCACTTTGTAACGTTAGAAATCTTAGAGAGTGCAGAATCTAAAATATAATCAAAACAGAACACTTGTAGATTTAAGATAAGTGGTATACTTAAAATGCTCCAACCTGTCCCTTTTAACCCCTATTTTCTTCTTTCCAACTTCTGATCATTCAAGCCCAAACGTGAGAGTTAAGGCCTCAAAGCTATATTTACCTCTTTAATTTCATTATTTAATACAATCTTATTTCTTTTTACACTATTAATATTTTTATTTAACACTTTTCCTCTTTTTTGTTGCATGTTTTCATGTGGTCTTCCTCCGCAATCACATTTTCCAAGGAGGACATCACTTCCCTCCTTAAATTCTCCATTCCATAGCCATTTAATGTGACAATGTAGACTCGCCAGGAGAGTTAAGTGGAGGAAGCAAGGATTTCAAGCTTGAAAAGTGTTTGAGCCTGGTTTAGTTGAATGGCTTGTTAAAGGTTTTTTTTTTTTTACAATATAAATTAATGTTTTAGTTTCCTGGGCTCATGCCGCCACCGTGAAATCTTTTGTGAATGCCCAGCTATTATGAGAATGAAATTTTGTTCAACAATCACGCTGATAAATAGAATGGTGTTATGTTGAAGGAGTTTGATAATCTATTGAAATTATTAATGTCTCAACCTTTTTTCTTCCATCAATTTCAAAACTCACACAACTGCAAGACATTTTACTTATAGGCCGGAAAACTGCCTGGCTTCTTCAGCTCGGCAAAAAGTCCGATCTAGTACTTTTGCTACTTTATTGTTTGGACCCTTGAATAAAAGACCAATGAGTTTTCAAAAAAAAAAAAGAAGAAAAGAAAAAGAGGTAAATGAATGCACCATGGAAGCTTCACTTAAACCTTATCACGTTTCGAGGGGGTAAATTAAGCAAAGCCCCTAAAGCCCTTTGTCTAAACTAATCGAAGGCTGAGTCACCGACTTGTGTTTCGCAGCATGGTGACAGGGCGAGAGTTTAGCAAATTGTAGGAAGCGGAGTTTGAACTCACAGAGTCCGAGCAACTTAAAGTTAGTATCAAAGATCCTAAACACGACTGACGCCCCAAACCTTAATCGGGTTTGGGAGTCATCGGTGGACCCCCGCTATATGGACACTTGTGAGTCCGAAGCAATTTTTAGCATTTCAATTCTACAAAAAAAAAAAAGGAACTTATATAACAAAGTTAGGTCCGATCTATCGAGGTTGTTGGTCTACTTTAAGTTTAGACATTAGACTGGGTGAGACAATTTTATTATATTATTTTGGAGTTAACTGTCACAATTTAGGTATTTGTGAAGAGTTAGCTGGTCTCCTCAGGAGTTGACAATCAGTTTTGATACTTTCTAATTTTATAGTACTACTCTTTCTAAGACCATCGGTAGGATTTACTACTTTAATAAGGTCTGGGCTATCCTCCTACTTTGAAAAACTTCACTGCAATACTATAGTTCATCCTGCTTTTGATTGCTTTCTTCTTCATTGCTAAGGATCATAAATGTTTGCTAGTGGACCCCACCAAATAGTGCCATTTTTTACACCCTTATTAATATAGGTTTTGAGGACTTTTTGTGTAATAATTGCCCTAATTAACCCAATTGGCATGTTAAGGTCCTAGCTATACTACGAATCGCATTTTGTGGCAAATTTTGTAGTTTTTGCATGCCAATCATGCCAAAGTTTTTGAATCAGCTTAACAATGGAGAATCAAAGTTCAATCCCCAGAGTCAAGAATCAAAAAATGTAAAAAGACTAATCAAGAGATGAAATGTTAGTTCGATAATTTCAGTGAACTTTTATGAATCTGGTAGGTCGTAATTCTTACCTCGAATTCTGTCTTCACCTTTTATCGCTTAATTTTTTGTTATAATTTTGTTTTTCCTAAATTGTCCTCATGTGGCCATGACTCGCTATACCTTTTGTACCTTTGTTTGCCTTTTTAAGATAGGAACCAGTAACACCGTAGTGAGACTTTTTCGATCATTAATAAAAGCCGGAGGAAGCACCTCCTCCTCGGGGCTCTTTTCTATTCTCATTTTCCTTCACTTCTTCCTTACTATTTACAAACAATCTCTCTCGAGGATGACAACTCAGAGGATGAGGGCTAAAACCCTTCTATCCTTGGAGGAGAAGGCTACTGGGAAATGGATTTGGTGGGTGGGAATCGAGGTTCTCTATGTTCTCACGCAAGTATTTTACCACTTATTCCAAGGCAGAGTCTCTTAACTATAGGTTTAAATCCCTTCGATGCACCTCGAATGATCCATTTGTAATCTTAAAGGTCTCAAAGGATGCTTATTGCTAGATCCACTTTAGATTCATTAGTTACCATCTATTAGTCATTGAATATTTAAGCTAAGGAGACTTGTTTTCCATCAGATGAGACCACCATGCTCAGTGAATACCATTTTCAAAGGATAGTTGTTGTTAGGCTTTATAGCTAAATGAAGGTCCTGTCGAAGATGACTATAGGTCATCCCCTCCTCTAATCGCAGCTGAAAAGGGCCCGAGATTTCTTGGCTACTATTAGAACTCCAAACCCAAAGAGCCTAATGCCTTGCTGAATCTTTTTATATTTAACTTATTTTACTTTCGCTTTCAAACCATCACAATCACTATGACAACCTTAAATCCAAACAAACTAATTAGCTCTGGAACCCCTACGGGAAGTCATTTGTGCGAAGAAAACCTATTCAAGGGTTCAATTCTAGAGCTACTATTGCAGAGCTGGCTCGTAATGCTAGTAGGAGGAAATAGGTAAATTTTGCTGATTCTGCCATTTTACTATAATGGAATCAAGAACCTTTTCAGAAAAGTACTGGACAAATAAGCTCAGAATACACGTTGTATGAGGGTCAGAATTAAACTCACAAAAGAATATGTTTTGAAAGCAACATAAAGTGTTCATCGAATGTAAATAAAACTGATCCCTAGAGATGGACTGAATAGTGTGGGTATTGAGACAACACGACATCCACAAGTATTTCGTGTGTCGATCATTGTCAACTGACCTCGGATTTAATATAATCAATCCTTCCACTTAGTATGGTGCAATCCCTCCTGAGGAAACAAAAAACAATTAATCTCAGAACACAGAGGAAGACCCAACCAATATAAGAAGTGTTCAAATGATGTCAAATACTCAATTTATGTTTAATCAAAATCTATGAATATCTCAAGTGAGTCAACCCATGTAAGCTCCCTTATTCAACACACAGAAATGAGAAAATGAACATTCATCAAGAACTGACAAGATGAGGTAACAATATGAAAAACTAAATACAATACAAATAATCACACTATTTCGCCCATTAATCACGGACAGAATGGAATGCCGGTCGGAATGTCCTCATTTCCATTTCTCACATTACCGCCATAACTCAAACTCCAATAATGGAGAATAGGAGGAAAACCACTTTACAGATAGTCTCTATGGCACCTTGTTTTATGATGCCATTTAGATTATGTATCGCGTTTCACACCTTCAAAGGTGCAAGGGGATGTCCATGTTCTCATTTGGTGAAGAGGCTATAGAAATTTGATGACTTCCTCGCTACGGATCCCGGTTGAAAGATTGGGTTCTGAAAATTTAGAGACTGGCTAATTTTTAGAGGTGCTAAGACAAGAATTTAGCTCTTAATTGGGAGAAATGTCATTTCATGGTAACAAAAAGGAAACTGTCTAAGACACAAAAATTCCAGCTGGGCTAGAAGTCACCCAAAGCTAAGTCCCCACATAAACTCTACTACCACCAATGCAAAAAGGATAAGAATTTTCCTAGGACATGGGCTGGATTTTTAAGGGGAAAGATTTATAAAGCTGACTCTTCAAAATTTCTAGACCGTTATGCAGATCATGTGGAAATGATGCAAAGTTTGACTCCCTGATGAACTCATGTGCCTGCATTTGAAGAAATTAAATCCAACAGTTATAACTCCTTAACATGGAAATATTCAGATCGAACAAAGAGTTTGAATCAAGGTGATACCAAAGACTATGGTGAATGAGAGCAGCTTTGGGACAAAGAATGCAGGAAAATTTCGTAGATACTATGTCATCAAAACCTTCAACGAGGCATAAGAGAACTACTTAACTACAAAAAATGAGATGCTAGCAATTGTGTTTTCTTGTGAAAAATTTAAACCATGTATTTTGGGGTCCCATGTCATCATACACACTGATCATGCAACAATTAAGTATTTAATGGCAAAGAAAGATGCCAAACCAAGACTGTTTAGGTGGGTACTACTACTACAAGAATTTGATTTAGAAAACAAGGACAAAAAGTGAAGTGACAATGTGATAGTTGATCGCTTATCAAGAATGGAAAAACCTACTGAAGAGGAAAAAGGGAGAGAAATAAGAAAATTCCGATGAGCAAATTTTTCGCCATAATTCAATTACTCCCGTATGCTAATATTGTTAATTATTTAGTTTGTGAACAATGCCACCAAAAGCTCTCAACCATCAAAAGAAAGCCGAACCGACGCTAAAGTATATATATGGATGACCCACTATTGTTTAGAAGATGAGATTAATTACAGAAGATGTGGCAAAAACAGAGTAAGGTAGAATAATTGATAAATGTGTCATGCATCACCATATGGAGTGACACTTCATAGTTGTTAACAACCTAGAAAATTTTCCAACTGTGTTTCTTTACTAGCTTACTCTATCTCGTAGAGACTATGCTTAATGTGGTTAAACATCAGGATAGACAAGCCGAGAATGAGTAATATAACAAAGAAATGAGATGCCCCTACAGAAACCCCGTG
Source organism: Tetrastigma voinierianum (assembly GCA_016808115.1). NCBI lineage: Eukaryota > Viridiplantae > Streptophyta > Magnoliopsida > Vitales > Vitaceae > Tetrastigma > Tetrastigma voinierianum. Next base: position 2,025,960 of record JAEQBH010002994.1, on the reverse strand, counting down.
GTGCGTGATGGATGGGTAGATAGATTGATGGGACCCTTTCCACCCTTCATTTTGAAATCAATATATTCTTCCTAGTCGAGACGGTGTATCCAATGTGGAAGCTTATAGCTCATCTAAGGTACGATGCCAACATTGTGGTGGGGGTTTATTCAAAGAAATATCTTGAGCTGATTTGAAGCCCCAAGGACAATCATCAGTGATGAGGGGAGCCATTTTGCAAACAAACTGTTTGTAAAACTCATGAGTAGATATGGAATCAGACATGTTATGGGATTAACTTATCACTCAAATCAAATGGGAGCGCTGCAAATATCTAACAAGGTAGATAAAGAACATATTTTGAAAGATAATAAGCACCGTGAGGAAAGACTGGTCGCTAAGCCAGATGACGCACTACGCCATAGATTACTATAAATCTCCTATTGAATGTCTCTATACAAGTTGGGGATTTGGAAAACTCTTGCTATCTCCTTTGGAGTTTGAATATAAAGCCATGGCTATCAAGAAATTGAACTGTGATTTCAAAGTTGCTAAAGAGAAGAGATTATCGAAATGACGAACTAGAAGAGTCAAGAAATTGAGCCTATGAAAACGCTTAATCTACAAAGACAAGAGTGGGAAGTGGCATGATCGTAGATTCAAGAGAGTTTAGAGTAGGAGAGCTAGTCCTACTGTACAATTCCATGCTAAAATTTGTTTTAGGAAAACTTAAGTCAAGGTGGAGTGGTCCATACTACGTAGTCGCAAGAACCCTCACAAAGAACACTGAAAACCAATTATGGAGAAGAATTCAAGGTGAATGGTCAAAGGTTGAAACATTACCTAGGAGGAAGACAAAATGAAGAAAAGTCCCATATTTGAAAAGATCAATAGAACTGTTGAAATGAGAACACACTAGTAATGTCTAGCTAAAGACATAAAAATAAGTGCCATTAGATATTAACCCAAAGTAATTTATTTTCTTTAGTGACTCCTCGCTTAATTTCATGTGTTTTTGAATAGTTTGAAGTAGAGGTTTTGTTAGAATTTATTTGTAATTTATTTAATCACAATCAACGAATGTTAGGATAATGAAGGTAAGATATATAAAGGTCATTTCTTTTTAAGCATCTCTAACTGCATTGGAGTTATGCGTAGTTAACTACAAAGGGGAGTTCATTTCCATTACTGTTTGAGGAAAAAATGATGCATATATTTGTTTGTGGAGTGTAATTTATCTAAGTTGGGAAATTACATAGTCGCCATTGTCTCCTTTTCATGAGATTTAGTTTCGTGTGGAAAATTTCTTTCTGCTACAATGAATATATAAGAAACTGAAAATTCATGTTAGTGTTCATGTTTAATCGAGATTTTTTCAATGTCGATGGGACTTATATCGGCCAAGCATGAACTGAAATTGCAAAAATAAAATGAGGAAAACAAGTAAAAATTTTCTACTTGAAAGAATAAAACTCCTTCTCAATGTCATGACATTGATAGCAATGTCAGCGACATCGATAGCAACGCCGACACCTGCTCAACACCTTCCCAATGCCGCAACATTATCAAGAACATCGTCCCAACAAGCCTGACATCAATACGTCAATGCCCAACATCGCGCGATAAAAGAGCAACACCAAGATTGACTCCAGAAGAAATGTCAAGACATCCAAAAAAAGCCAATGTTCCAAGCAATGTCACACATCAGATTAATGTCGCAACATAGAAATTTCAATGTCGCGACATCAGGTGAAGCCAATTAGAAAATCTGAGCGATGTTGTGAGATCACCACAACATCATCACGACATTAAGTCCATGTCGTGACATCAGAACTCTAATGTCGTGATATTGCACTGAGTTACTTAGAACATAAATCCAATGTCGCGGCATCACAACTTCAATGTCGCGACATTACAGTTAGGGCAACCCACGTATAAAAGGAACACTTCAATAAATTTCCGTTCTCAAACCAAATCTCTCAAGCTTTCTAACCCTAACCTTCTCAAAATTTCCCTGAAACCAAAATGTCGAACCCTAGCTCTTCGACCATTGACGAGATGATAAAAAAACGTGGTGGAAGAAGTTTTGAGAGAGAGGGCATAGCGGAACTAAGAAACCGCCTCAAGATGGGCCTGAGAAGACAAAGGTTATGGTGGAAGGAGAAGCTGGGCCTTCTATTCTAACAAAGGAGCGTGGCTATCTCCCCAAAAGCATTCGGGGCCAAGAAGGGCTTTGTGGAGGAAAGAGGCTTCAGCAATAAAATGCGATTCAAGGAGGAATCGGCTGCTACCGGAGATGCGAGCTGCAAGATGTGGAGCCAGGGCAAGGGCTCTCAAAGAGTTTTACACCACCCCGCGAGCAAAAGAACCCGACATGTTTCATAATATGGGGAGAGATGGATCCTTTCGGGGAAAGGGCCATCTCCTAACTCAAGCCGAGACCACAAGCGCGCGCAGAGTATGACCAGCCCAAATGGTCCGGGGACAATTGGTGTGGGTAGAGAAATCCAAACCATCCAAACGCTCTACATCGACATAAAGAATAAGGTATGGTATATATTTTTTTCAACTCGTTTCACCCCTCAGCATGTGCCCTACCTATGATAAGATTTGCTACTTTCGTATGCACCTGCAAAGGGTGTTGTCTCATCGTAAAGACAGTGAATAGTCCACCATAGACTACCCAAGAACAACTCTTAGGGAATTGAACCCACTCCCGCCTTGACCTCACTCTCCCGTGCATCAAGGGGGTGTAACATTCAGCGCAGACAAAGGAAAAGTGCTGAGAGCTTCTCTCTCTTCTCACCTCACTGAGTCCCCAAACCCTGCCAATAGTAAGAGGTGAGAGTGCTGCAAGCAGAAAGATGCAAACACAAAGAATGTTAAGGAGGCAACCTCAGCTTGAGGAAGAGCTTTGGTCAAGAAGGGGAGGGTGGTGTGCGTCTCCAACACCCAACCAAGTGTCACTGTTCCCAATTCAAAGTGAAACATCCGTCAACAGATGAAGATAAAAAGAGCAATATTTTTAAGAGCATAGAGCATTAGTTCCAAGCTTTTCTCTCCCCACTTAAATTATCAGAGAAGAAATAAGATAAAGAGATTAAACATAAGAAACAGACTTGATGACAATAACCCAAAACCACAGATATGAAGAGAAGAGAGCCCTGCAACACTTCCTCCGGTCATAATATGGCCCATATGAAGAACTCAGACAAAAGTGATAGTGTCACATACAACAGCTTCTGAAAAGAGTGAGGTATTATCTGTAAAATGATAGCCAATGAGAGATTCAAGAGCTGATCGATCAGATAATCAAAGAAGTTAGATGAGAAAAATCCCCAAGAAAAGTAGAAGCCTTCTGATAATTCTGCCAAAGAATACCAGGTATGGAGTTCACAACATCCTAAGAGATGAGGAATTAGAGCAATCTCTGGGATATAGAGAGATATAGAGATAAACTTTGGACTGATAGTATAGTGATTCACATGTGTTTATGTGTAGCCCGTAGAGTATTCTGAATCAACAATATTTATAACCTAACACCTTGTATTGGCGTAGCATAGCTACTATAGCACAGTGGTTCTAGGATCGTCCACAGAGATGGGTTTTCTTCGTGTAAATGACTCACAAAGGAAACTTAAACCGGTGAATCTATTTCGATTTTGGGTTGTTATAAAAGAGGGGGTTTTGTAGTTGAAATCATAACAAAAGTGATGTAAAATATAGAAATAATTCCCTTATGTTGTGGACTGGCTTAGGTTCCTGTGGCAAATGAGGGGGTTCTCCTGGTCTTTTCTCGCATCGGGGATAATAACCTATGCTTACCTCTCAATAACTGACTTGATTTAGCTATAAAACTTGACCCTCAATAACTATCCTTTGAAAATGGTATTCAATGTCCATTAATGTTCTCAGTCAGTTAAAAACATGTCTCCTTGAATCACCTTCCAATGGCTCATAAATGATAACTAATAAAATTCATAGGATCTAGCAATAAGCATCTAATGAGCCGTAAAAGCTTACCATATACTAACCATTCAAGGTGAATCGAAGGGATCGAAACCTAAATTTGAATGAGAGAACATCAATGGGAAAGAGAATACCTAATGCTTAAAAACATGAGATCTCGCTACTATGTTCTTGCCTAAAGGTTCTTACTTCAAGAATGAGGGAGTTTTAGTTCACTCATCCCTCCCGGGAAGTTATCATCCCCAGAGAGTGTTTCATTAGTGAGAAAATAAGAGAAAACGGAGCTCGTCTGACAAGCCCCTCAAAATTATACCGAAAGATTTTCAAGACGCTTTTACAAGGTGTCATTGTGGGAATATATACCACCAAAACCACACAAATTACTCAAAATAAACAAAAAGCGATAAATCATTATATGGACAAAAGGGAAGAAATCAAATTAATGAGGGACAAAAAGTCAACAAAATTACTGTGCCGCGTAAATTCTCACCCGCAAATTTTGAGGAGTCGCGAACGTACCCCAAGTAGGCTGCAATTTCGCAACTCTTGCAAAATTTGCAAGGGTTTGCCCCTTCACTCTGCATGCTTCTCATTCTATCTTCTGCTTCTGCAGCTCTAAGTTCCAATTGATTTCTTCATGCTTGAGCTGTATCCATATCTTCAATTTTTCTAGCCTATGAAAATTACAAAAACTTCTATAAATTGATTAGAAGCATTGCTAGGTCATCAACGTGCCAACTGGTAGTCATTCGCCGATTACTACGCAAAGCGCCGGGTAACTTTTAAGAGTATGAAACAACACTATTTGGGTAGTAATCACTCCCCCCAACCAACACATTGCTAGTCCCTTAGCAATGAAGGAAGAATAAAGCAATCAAAAGCAAGATGAAATAAATATATCTATTCAAAAAATGGTTTTGTAAATAATATGAGGGGATAACACTCAACTTTCAACAAGAGTCACTAACATCTTACCCAAAGACTATCTCAGGTAGAGTGTGTGTTAAGCATATTCGATTGTCAACTCCTAGAGAACCAACCTGAAACCTTCCACAAAAACCTAAGTGTTACCTTAATTAGTTAAACATAGTCTCCGCCAAATCACATTTCCTCCTCTAACCTAGTTCTTTTTCCATACATAGCAAATTAATTCAACCCCAATAGATATGACCTTGGCTTCTATTTTAAAACTCTTTTTCAGGTTGTAAGGGCGTGAATATCAGAGGAAACAAACCTGGCATGTCCATGTAACTGGTCCACCGATGACTCCTAACCACCAAGGTTTAAGGCATCAAGTCATAAGGATCTCTCAACCACTCAACTCTTCAGTTTTACTCCTGACTTTGAATAAGCTCCTCAGTAACACCTACACTTGTTAAACTCCACTCATCCACCGTGCAATCCAGCAACAAAGTTTGGTGACTCCCAACTAGTTGGTTTAGGGCACCAGGCTTTAAAGACTTTCGCCATATACCCCTCGAACTGTGCTCAAGTTTCTAGGCAAGTGTCATAATAATTTTTTTTTCTTTTCTTTTTTCTTTCTTTTGAAGGACTTTATCACCTTTTATTCAAGGGTCCCGACCTAAGAAGATATCAAAAGTACTAGGCCATACTTTGCTGGGTTTAGAGGAAATGTAGCTTTTTTCAAATTTTATAATTGAAGCCCAATGTGCACAAAGGTGTGGTTAATTCAAAGTAGAAGAAATAAGGCCAAGACAAGAAGAATTTAAATACAACCTGGGGCCAAGAAAACACCATCCCAACATCAATGCTAATGGGACAAGACCCACTCACATAGAAGTCGAGCATTACAAATAAAAATTTCTAGTAGAAACAGAAAAACAACCACTGTACATGTATTAAAAATTAAAAACATATAGTCAGATCAGAAAAAAAAAAATAGCAAGTCATTCAACTAAAGCAAAACGGATTTGCTCAAAACATAATGGTACTTCCTTCATTAACTCTCCCCCCAACTAAATACGACATTGTCCCCAATGGGTCTAGAGTAAAAATTGAATGAAGGAAGTGATACCTTCTCAAGTAGTCACGAAGGGTGAAAACTCCTCCTTCTCTTCATGTGGTCGGAGCCGAGCTGGCTGATGAGCACCGGTGGAGCGATCGCTGGCACCGTGAATCGGATAATTGTCGGGCCGAGGTGGTAATTGTTTAATTTCGCTGGCCGCTATCGGAGCGAGAGGGATAGGCAAGCCTGGGGGGTTGTTGAACCCGGTGCGGGCGACGGCAGTCCGCCAAGGGTAGCTCGATGAGCCAGTCCGCCGCCACTGAGGTCAGGTAAAGCAATAAGGACCTGATAGCCGCAAAATTAAGCGATAACAACCATGATGGCAAGAAAATCCCGGAAAGTAAATGATGTGTGAACAGATGCTACTAGTGTTAAGAGGAGTCAGTTAGCCGGGAGCGCAAGTGGTGATAGTGGGGCTCTGGCTCCCGGCAGGCCGCTGGAGGCCACCGGGCTCCTTGCGGGTGGACTGGGACCGGCCTAGCAGAGGGTTCACGGGAAAGTTAAGGGCCCTGCATAAAACCGCCACTTCTCAATGCAAGAATGTGGCTCGCAAGCCCGACGGGGCTTAGATGGAAAGTTGAGATGCTCCAATACATGACAGAGCAACCGCGGAAACAATAGTGGAATGGTCTCAGCTCGGCTGAGATGCTTCTGGTGTATCTTCTCTTCAAAGTGGAAGAGGGATGTCATAATTAGCTCTGGGATGTTATGGTGTATCTTCTCTTCTGGTTTTGTCCCTTTCTATATAGACTAAAAACCCCTTAAATTCACATAGTTGTAAGAGCCTTACATTTCTCTTGCATCCATGTCACTTTGGATAAATTTGCTTAATAAAATATTTCTTTCAAAAGGTTCATGATTTAAAAATAAAGGTTTAGTCTATGACAACTGCCAAGAGCCACGAGGTCATATAAGTAGTAAAATATAAAGATATAAATCCGGTATCATTCACTGCGATTAGTGCGAATTAAGAGATCAACTACCCCAACTACTAAATTCTATACTATTTGGACTCAAAGCTTCATGTAGAGTTTTATCTAGAAAAATTAAGATCTAGACTATTGACTCTTTGTTGAACTAAAAATAAAACCAAAGTAAATGAATAAAAACAAATCGTAGCTTCAAAATCTTGGGCCCGAATCGGTTTCTGTGAGAAGCTTGAAAACTATCGGTGAAATACAATGAAAGCAGTCAATTCGGCCCACTAAAGTACATTGATCTATTATGTGTATGGATCGGTTTTGTCCGAGATTTAAATGTTGGAATTGGATTTCTCCATGTATTCCACTGATTGGATACCCTTGCTTCTCTCGAAGACAAAGATCAAACCTGACTACTTGTATTCCCAATCCTCTTGCAAGATGCGAGTATTTTTTCTTTCTCAATACTTCACACCCATTTCTTGTTGGCCAATGAGACCTTTAAGAACTCCTTCTCGGGATTTTCCTGGTTTCTACCACTTAATTGATGGCTGACCTACAGATCTATTAAGTTGTCCCTTTCCCTTGATTAGATCTCCGCTAACACGGGGTTAGGAACTTGCCTTTAGATTAAGGTGAACTCTCTGATTATTTATATTGTTAAATACTCCCCTCCAACTTCAATTATATGGCAGAATGGGATTTATCAAAATGAACTCGAACTCAATGGAGTTCATGTGGTAGTCGAGCATACCGAAATAATTTTTCTCGGCTCTCGCAAATCTCGAGTCTCTGCATGTCACCTTGAGGAGGGCATCCTGAAATCGAGGCAAGATACATTCCCTCAGAAACGATATTCGGTACTACTAGTAGGAACATCAGATTCAAAAACGACACCAAATAAAGTAAAATATTGAACGATTATTCTCCGTATTTTGTGCGAGGAAGAGCGCAACTAAATGTAAATCAAATCCGGCATAAATACAGCTTCGGTCTTGCATTGCGAATTAAGGAAATGGAGCAGATCACGTACAATCAACGTAATTGCAATAAAGGCGAGAGAAATGAATTCCAGAAATTTGTCTAGATTTCATAAATTTCAAGCGATAATTACATGAAGAAAATAAAAAAGTAAAAATTAAAACTCAAAACGTCGCTGCGGTTCGCATATTCAAATCAGAAAAATAAGCTAAAACTAAAAATAAAAAAATGAAAATCTATACAAACTATACCTTTGGGTTCACTCTCCTTTCCCCTTTTTAAGGTAGTGAGGCGGGCTTCGCCATATTCTAACACTGTCTATTTATACTGTCAAAAGGAATTGGGCCGAATCCCCAAAAAACTCCAGGTTGAATTACCAAAAGAAAGCCAAGCTCACTGTCCTATGTCGCGACCTCAAGTTGATGTCGCGACATGAATTTCCCTTGTTTGCTCTTGTTCAGTCGCGACCTCGTTGCTTCTATTGCAACCAGATTCCTTGCTTCTGCATGGATAATGGTCGCGACATCGTTTAATAGTCAGCGACCTTGTTTCTTTCCGGTGTTTCTCAGAATTTATGTATGACACGGTTTCATGCATCGCGACATCATTGTCTTTATCTTCTCACAGCCGAGTCGCGACCTCGGTTTTAGGTTTGCGACCACCTTTTACTGTTGTATGATGGCTTGAGGTCATAACTTTCTTTCTGAGTCGCGATTGTGTTTGGCGGTCTTTTGCCTTCCACGGGTTTTTCAAATTTACGTCGCGACCTCAAGGTGATGTCGTGACTTCTTTTGATGTCCATTTCTTTTCTTCTGGTCACAACCTCAGTTCTTTGTTGCAACCAATTTCCATTTTTCAACCTCTATTCCAGGTCGCGACCTCAATGTGATGTCGCGACCTCATGTTGCTCTTTTTTTGGCTGCGTGTAGTCTCAATTGCTCAAAAGTAGTTGCGACCTTGATTTCTTCTACTCATCTCTTCTTCAGGTCGCGACCTAAATGAGTGGTCGCGACATCATTTGTGGTCCTTGATTAATAAATAGTCGCAACTTCAGTTTCTTGGCAAGGATGTCGGTTTGGCTTCAGGTTGCGACCTCCCTTTTTGTTCTTCATCTCTTAATTTGGTTGCAACTTCAATCTTCCTGTTGAGACCCCAGTTCCTGTTCTTATGTCGTGACCTCAACGGCATGTCGCGACCTCAAATGGAGCCTTTCATTTAAAAACTAGTTGCAACTTAATTTACTTACAAAGACCTCTCTTGTGGCTTCATTGACGGATCAACGTCGCGATATCAGACTGACGTCGCGACCTCAGTTATATTCAATTGGCGTCGCGACATCAGAGTGGTGTCGCGACATGAAGATTCTTCTTTTGAATATTTCCTTTAGCCTCGACCACACTTCTTCTGTCGCAACCTCTTTCATTTGTTGCCTTGGTCATCCTGGTCACAACCTCAATTTTCAAGTCACGACTTCGCTTGCTACAGTCTTCTATTTCTTCCCCAAAATTGATTTTAGTGATGTCATGACTTTGGAAATGGCGAAAACTAAACTCTTTGTCGCGACTCAATTTTTTGGTTACGACTTCATTTTTGCTTGTAAGGTTGGTCTCTTCGGTTTCTTTGAGATTTTAGCTTATCTTTGTATTTTCTATAAAATTAAATTTGAGTAAAATATCCACATTCTGCTTGTCTAATCGACATTTATCTTGTAATATGCTCAGAAAAATGGATTAAAAATCTAATGAGTTTTTGGACTCATCAAATTCCCCCAAACTTAAAATTTTGCTTGTCCCAAAGCAAAGAAAAGAAAGAATTGTTTATCCTCAAACAAATAAGCTTAAAATTTTTAAGGACATTTTTTTGATTCATACCACCAGTCTTCTTATTCACCTTAACGAAATAATACGACATCATTTTAAATTTCGGTTTCGATTCAAGGATAAGAAATGGTACACTTCTATCACAAATTTCTTGATGAAATAATGTATTTAAGCAGTTTATTCAACAAGTCTTGTTACGTGTGTGTGCGGTTCTTCAATCCTTTCATCCTCATGTTAATTTAGTTAATCTTTTGGGAGTTTCAGCAATTTGTTGGTCAAAGTCCCATAAACTGTTTTCATATTGATCTCCACTAATGTAGGTAATTCAACCTTCAAGATCAAGCAGGTCTTTCAGGCTTGTAATGTTGGGATTAGGTAATTGGGTAGATAATGGGAAAATTTAAGTTGCAAATCACCTAGTTTCCACCTTTTCTTTGTACTTGTTGCCTTCAGCTTTCACCCTGTTGCTTCTTTGTATTTGTTGATTCTCCTCAATCTTGGCCTGATTCATTTTTTTTTTGAATTCTTTTTATGGAATTTTAATTTCCATATGCACTTTATTCAGGCCAGTTCCCTTGTTCTAGAACTCTTTTGCTTTTGTTTTTCTAAGGTTGGGAATAGTGCAATGTTTTGTCTTCTTAGGCTTTCTATCACTCTTAGAGAACTTTGGGATAGCAACTCCCATACCAATTGGTATTAGGGTACTAGGTGTTAAAACACCCCTACGAGCTTAAATGTTCAAGGGAAATAGGCCACAAGACAAAACTTATTCCCTTTTTTCATTAATTTCTGTTTCTTTACTTCTTCACCTCATACCTTGTAACATTTGGAAATATTTTTCCCCCAAACTTGTTTTCCTTTATAGTAGACTTTTTATGTACTAGAAACCGGATAATTTGGGCTCTTTACTTTCTGAGTTATTGCAGGAAGGAATTTAGGTTTTCGATTCTTTGTTTATTGAAGAAATAAGGCTCGTTTGGCTGCGAAATCGGAACTAGAGGATATGCTTTATATATTGAGGAGTAGGCTTGGAAAAGCTCAAGCGCCAGGATGGCTCAACCTTCTTGTTAGGTATTTTTACCTAAGATTTAGCCTCAATCAATAATCTAACAAGTTCTAGGACTATGGACTCTTAATCACTTAATTTCGAGAAAATGTTCCTAATTCCTCTCAAAGTTTCACCAGGTTTGTTGACCCAGTGTATTATTTCTTCAAGACTTGTACTTATTCAATGTCTATTATATTATTTCAACCAAGTTATTTGTTCCATGACCCAATAACCATTTTTTCCAAATTTGCAATCTAAAGCGAATTTAAACATGCGGAGTTGCAACTCTAATTTCCGAGTTTACTAATCTACGCCCTTATTTTTTTCCTAAGATTTTTGTTCTTAGGAAATAACGAGTATTTATTTGATCCTTGCACGGACAAGGCACTTATTCTTTTCCATGCTAAACTTGAGGAAATGACACAAACACAAAATTCGATATATCAATTCGTGAACTCAAAAACAACAATTTGTAAATCAACAAGAATTTTATTCAAATATCGAAACATTTCGATGTTATGCAAATCTACTTTCTTTTACAAATAAAACTATAACTAAATTGAAAACTCTCTATTTCTTGATCTAAAACCCTATATCTTCCTTCTGAAGAAATTTGTAGCTTACGCTTTATACGTTCCCAAAATCTGAACTTTGCTGCAGGATTCGGTGTTAACAAGGTTGTTCGACAAATTGGGGCCCTTGTGGCTTTTTCTTTTGGAGCTCCTCACGGATGATGGAATTACAATTAACCCTTCTTCCAATTCCCTTCCTATCATCCACTCTCTTGATTACGGCGTTTATGGAATAATGAATGAAATTGGTTTGTTTTCCGACTCCATTCATTCCATAAGCTCTGTGTTTGCAGCCTTGGAACTCTTCTTTTTCTCTCATTCTCATTTCTCTTCATTCTCGTTGTTTATTCTTTCTTTGTTTTCCCATCCTTTTATAGTGATTTTGCTTCTCTTGGGACCTACAAGGCTCTTTATTCTCTTTCCAAATTTTAGATGAATGAATTAAATGAAGTTTCTCGGATTAAAAGCCCTATTTGCTTTTTTTTTCCAACAGAGGATGTGGAAAATTGATGCGGAATTTTGATCGTTTCATCTTGGAGTTATTAAATTTCCTTGAATTATTCCTTTTGAAACTAAGCAAACTAAACTAATTCAATTAATCAAGACATCTGTTTCTGTTTTTGCATTAATAACAATTTATTTCAAAGGTTCTGAATGAATGATGCAGAACTGGAAGGGTTAAAAGATGGTGTGACTTGAAGTGGAATGGACTTTGGGCTCCAATGTCTCTGATTGTCAGAGGTTCGTGTTATTAAAATTTTGAGCCTCTTAATTAATGATTTTCAATGAATCCTATTTTTAATGCTAGAATACCCAAAATGAAAGGTTTTAAACCTACATTTATTGATTTTTGGACAATTACACAATTAGTAACATAAAGATTTTGTTCACGACTGAAATATCAATCCTGACAAGAAATTTGATGTCACAACTTTCTTTTCTACTTTATTGTTTCCACATCCAGCATTCTTGGTTGCAACTTTTGGATTAGTGTTGCGACTGAAAAGTCCACAGGTCTCCACTAAACAATCAAATTCACAACAATTTCAATTTATTCCAAATCCGATCAAGGCAAATACAACTCAATTGTCTTCATCATGCAAATATTCAGCAAAATCATCCACTACTGTCATATTCAAAAATTTAGCACCAGAACAAAGTAAGAATTCCCCAAACCTTCAATCATGCCATATCAGAGACAAAAATTTAAATAAAATCAGAAAATTATCTTTGCCCCTTTTTTGTCTACGATGCAGTTGGCTTTTAAATTAATAGTGCTCCCTTTTTCACAATTTTCATTGTCACATAAAAACTAACAAAAAATATTTACCTACTCTTCAATCAATAATGAATCAAATTACACAAAGCTATTAGAAATTTAAACACAAAAAATAACAAGAAAAACTTAAAACAAGCGTGTAGGATTGCCTTCCCTGGTACTCAATTTTAGTCTTTAGAGGCGGACTTGCTGCTTTGCCGCCAGTTACATTTCTTCAAGATTTTCTCATTCGAACTAAAGTCATTCTTTGAGTGCTTTCTCCCAAGGTAGTGCTTTGTCCTGACCCGTCTTTGAATTCATGATTCTTGCTCCCAAGTGTCAACGCCCCAATTGTGTGCTTGATACTACTGTATATGGTCCACTCCATTTGGATTTAAGCTTTCCTAGAAAGAGTCTTAGTATGGAGTTGAATAACAGGACCTGATCTCCTACCTTGAATTCCCTCCTCAAAATTCGTTGATCATGCCATTTTTTTGTTTTATCTTTGTAGATTCTGGCACTATCATAGACTTCATTCCCTCCGCTCTTCAGGAATTTCATTTGCATTGGAGTGCTTCTCTCTTCTTTACTTGACCTTGAAATCAAAATTTAGCTTCTTGATGGCCCCATGGCTTTATATTCTAGCTGAGGTAGGTGACAAGGGTTTCAAAGTGGCTTGCATGAGACATTCAGTAGGAGTGCATGATCTTTGTATGCCCAGAGTGCATCATCAAGCTTCAAAGACCAATCTCTTATGCTGAAACTTACAGTCTTTTCAAGAATTTTCTTTATCTCCCTGTTGGAAATTTCAGCTTGCCCATTTGTTTGAGGGTGATAAGCCAAGCTCATAATGTGTTTGATTCCATATCTGCCCATGAGTTTGTCAAACACTTTATTTACCAGTACCTTCCTCCATCACTGATTATAGTCACAGATTGTGTCTGCGAGAACATTTATTTGTAAAAATCCCACAGCTGTAACCAGCATCATTCTTGGGACAAAGAAATTATTTGCTCAGCGTTTGATATAATCCACGAGTGGGAGTATATATATGTTTCAATGAAAATTTGAAGAATACATAAATCATTCCTATACATCAAACAATTGCACCACGGAAGGATACCTTGCGAGGGCATTTCATGCCTTTTGCTGATATTCCCCATTCTTTTGCGGTGATCACATAACTTCACCATTCGAAAGCAGTCCTTATTAAAAATAGTAGGCCAATAAAATCTGTTGGAGAATTTGTGGGCTGTTTTATCTCTGCAAATGTCCTCGTATGGTGATGCATACCATTCTTTGTAAAATCTTGCTTTGCACAACCGGTACCGCATCTCATATAATCAGATCAGCTCTCTTTTTGAGCAGTGGGGTCATCCCGGATGTAGTACTGCGCGGTCCTTAGCTTTTCTTCTGCTTTGGTAGCTGGTGGTGGCATAATTCCCTGAGCTAATAAGTTCACAGCTATCGGCATACCAAGGTGATTGGGTGGCGGTGGAATAGCGCTCATCTGAAATTTTACGCTGTTCTCTTCTTCTTCTTTATCTGACCAGTTTCTCCACTCTTGACAAGTGATCAGCTATCACATTGTCACAACCTTTCTTGTCTTTTATTTCTAAATCAAATTCTTGCAATAACAATACCCACCTGATTAGTCTTGGCTTTGCTTCTTTCTTTGCTATTAGATACTTAATTGCTGCATGATCAGTGTGTATAATAACATGGGACCCCAAAATGTATGGCCTAAATTTTTCACACGCAAATACTATCGCCAGCATCTCCTTTTCAATAGTAGAGTAATTTTCTGAGCTTCGTTAAAGGGTTTGGCATAGTATATGGCCTTGAATACTTTTGACTTTACATCCCAATATAGCTCCTATTGCAAAATCTCTGGCATCACATATGATTTCAAATTCTACATTCCGATGCAGTTTTTCCATGATGGGAGCTTAAGCTAGATGCAGATTTGATTTCTTGAAAAGAATTACAGCGGGATTCATCAAAATAGAACTTATTATCTTACCAAACCGTCTGCATAGTGCTCTAGCAATTTTGAAATCTCACGATGAAATCTTACGTAAAATCGGCATGTCCACAAAGCTTCATTCCATGGCCTTAGTGGGTGGCATTAAATTTCTTTATAAGAGATTTAGAAACTTTTGCTTGGTCTACCTTTAGCCCTGCTGCAGAAATCATGTGCCCCAAGACAATTCCTTCTGTAACCATAAAATGGCATTTTTCTCAATTCAGAGCTAGATTCTTGTCCTTGCACCTTTGAAGTACTGTCCTCAAGTTATCACAAACCTTTGTTCAAAAGCTGGATCCCTCTACTTTGAAATCATCCATGAAGATCTCCATAACTTATTATGCTAAATTAGAAAATATAGACATCATGCATCTTTGGAAGGTACTAGGAGCATTACACAAACCAAATGGCATTCTCTTAAAAGCAAAAGTACCAAATGGGCATGTAAAAGTGGTTTTCTCCTAATCCTCGAGGTGCAGTAACTTGAATTTGGATTATATCAGAATTATCAAATGAAAACAAAGAAATTGTAGGGTGTCACCTTGATCTATCCGACATCTCTTATCAATGAAAGACAAGGAAAATGATCCTTTCTTGTTCAGAGTATTCGGTTTACATAGTCAATACACTCTCCATCCACATCACAGTTCTTGTAGGAATAAGTTCATTCTTTTCATTTCGATCACTGATGAATCCACCTTTCTTGTGAACTACATGCACTAGGCTCACGCAAGAACTATCTGATATAGCATATATAAAACATGCATTTAACCATTTCAGGACTTCTTTTCTAATAACTTCTTTCATCATTGGGTTCAGCCTCCTTTGATGCTCAATAGAAGTTTTTCCATTATCATTCAGTAATATTTTGTGCATGCAAATGGAGGGCGTCACCGCGGATCCTCGATTGACCCGTCGATAGCTTCCCTTGTATTTTCTCATAATTTGGCAACTTACGCTCTTGACTTAGTCAATGTATTGATATGATGGCTTAGTTTTTCCTCTTTTCTGATTCTAAGAACTCATATTTCAAATGATTGGGCAATTCTTTCAATGTTAACCCTTCTCCACTAGTTTCCTGCTCATGAGTTTTCTGTTTCTTCTTTGCATTACTTCATCTTAATTTATTTTTCATTTATGCTCGAAATTGTTTCTTTGTTAAGAAACAAATTTGAAGCGTATTTCACAATCAAAACTCTCAAGGTACTGAAAATTCATCTCAATTTGTGGTAGAATGTTGAAAGTCTGATCGAGAATTCAATTCAAACGGCGAGAAGACTATTTGTTTTCTGACCATACAACTTTCTGCATCACATCGGGATATTCCAAACTCCCCAGTAAGATTAAAGTACCTTTGCTTCATTCCCCACCCTTAGTGTCGAGTTCACCTTTACGCACATCTATCCAAGGCAACTCCAGGTTGCTAAGAAAGATCTTCCTAGCAGCAAGGAACTTAGGTATCTTCTTCCCGTCTTATGCTGATAACAAAATCTACTAGGAGATGAATTTCCTGACCTCCGACAAGTACATCTTCGAGAATACCTTACAGTTTGTGCCATTGATCGTAGGCCGTTTGCAAATGTAATTCTTTGTTGAGATGCATTCCCCCAAACTAAGTCTTTGCACAAGCGATAGAGGCATCAATTTATACTAGCACAGAATCACATAAAGCCTTCTTGAATTCATATTCCATATGGAAGCGGTGAATTGGTGGCGCGGGGTCCTTCATTTTCTTTGGGAGCTTTTCTTTGGATAAGCGCCTTTGCGGAGTAGCAGTCAAATTCACTATTCCCTCCTCAGCTATCTTCCTTTTCTTGCCTCGATTATCTCATACGAGATTTTACATAAGTAGGCGTTTGGTTGATTACCTCTGTAGTAGGATGTGAATTCGGCGCTCTTGAAAATGTCCAAGAATCTAGAAAACTGCTATTCCCTTTTTGCCTTCTAAAGCCTCTGTGGAAATGGCACTGTAGGTGTATAAGTTGGTACTCCTTCCTTCTTTTTCTGCTCATTACTTCCTTCAGGCTGTTCAGTCTGTTTGCTCTTCTCTCCTTCCTTTTCGGTCTCTTCTTGTTCTGCCTTAGTCTCTTCTTTCCTTTCTTTCCTTCTGTTGTTGCTCACTTCTTCCTGCTTCTTAGGCGAAATGCCATGCGGAGTCTTTTGGATTCTTTTAGTGTCACTAGGAATGTACCCCTTGCTCCTGATTGGCATATTCGAGGGACGGGTGCCTACTTGTGTCTCAGAGTTTTCCAATGAGGCACTTGTATTCTTCTAAAATACTTGAGTGTATCGGACTTGAGCTTCCAAGTGGTGAGTTTCTATTCATGGAAGTGTATAAGCCTCTTGTTGTCCCCATGAAATGCGTATTTGTTCTTCTAAATGGTTGAGTCCTCCATATTTTGATAGTCAATTCTGCTACCCACTTGATAAGCTGGCATTGGAACCTTGGTGGCTACTGATATTCCTGTTGAGGATTCTATCCATGCCTTGGGCCTTGTAATGCCCCTCCACCATATGAGAAATTCTCATGGTTCCTCGGTCTTCGGTAGTAATGTGGGTAGGTTAGGATTCGACTTGAAATAGTAATTTGCTTGGTTCGATCACGTACCAACCTCCTGTCACCATAGAATCTTCTTACATTGGTACTTGATAGCACTTCTTCTCATCTATTCTCTTTCCACTACTCCTATTTCATGAGCAGTGTGCATTTTTCTTTCTTGTTTGTCCATCCTGTGCATGATGGAATCTAACTTTGCCTCAATGGCTGTCATTTTACTCAGCTCCATGACCGGCTTTTCCTCTTTCTTCATTACCTTGAAACTCAAATGGAGCTTTGTATTGCATTTTAACAGGTCTTCTCGGATCTCTAGCCTCTTGACACTTTTTCTTTTGAATGCTCCACAGCACGAAGGCATCGATAATGCCTTTAGATGTATCATTTAAGGAATGATACACTATATCCATCTGGGTTTTTAAATCAATTCCATGCATAGGGCACCTCTTCAACAACCTCTTGAATCTCTCCCAGGCTATATATAGGCTCTCATCTTCCCTTTGTTGGAACACTATTATCTCTCTTCTCCTCTCTGAGGTGAGAGATGGGGGAAAGAACCTGCCCAAGTATGCTTTTACCAGCTCTTCCCAAGTATCAACTGAACCATATGGTAATGATTCATACCATGTGGCTTCTATATCTCGTAAGAAGAATGGGAAGAGATGCAGCTTTATCACCTCTGGCCTCACACCATTCAGCTTTACTGTATTTGCCATCCTGAGAAATCTACCTAGGTGCTCGTTTGGGTCTTCGGTGGGGTGACAGTGGGCGATCTTCTTTGCACCATTGTTATCAAAAGTTGGCTTGGATTCGAAGTTATTTGCATCCCTGTTAGGTTGTACGATTGCGAATATTCTTCTGAGATGATAGGTCTCGAGAATTCCTCCATTGTGTCGATAATAGGAGGCCTCCTGCTGTAGTATCCTCTGTTTCTCCCAATGGGTCATGTCTCTCATACGCCGCCAGCTCGTTTTACGCTATTTTAGTCTTTCTTAAGCTTATGAGTGTTCTTTCTAATTCAGTGTCTGCTGGAAACAGGTCAGGATCTTGTTTCTTATGCATTAAAGGATTTCCTGAAATCAAAACACACTAAGATTAATAGGATTAGTCAAACTAAACAAAATATTTTCAACATGGCTTGTGAAATATCAGTGGTTGATGTACCTTTGCGAAAAGCTATTTTTGTTCTTTTCTTTTATAAAATGTCCAAATTAGAATTTCCCTCTTTTGTTAGAATATTGATCTACTTAATTCTTTCAATCCCAGAGCAATGAAACATAAAGCTTGTTTGTCCCTTTCTATAGACTGAAACACACTCAAAATTCATATGGTTATGAAGAACTTACATTTCTCTTATCATGTCTTTAGAATAAATTTGCTTAATAAAATATTTCTTTCAGAAGGTTCATGATTTAAAAATAAAGGTTTAGTCTATGACACTGCAAGTGCACAGGTCATACAAGTAGTAAATTCTGAATGTAAGTCCAGGTATCATTCCCACAGAGATTGGTATGAATTAAAGATCAACTACCCCAACTACTAAAATTCTATGCTATTTGGACTCAAAACTCATAATGAAGGTTTTATCTAGAAAAATAAACATCCTATACTATTGACTAATGTTGAACTAAAATAAAACCAAAGTAAATGAATAAAAACAAATCGTAACTAAAATCTTTGGACTGAATCGAGTTTCTGGCTGAGAAAGCGAAAACTATCGGTGAAATCTGATGAAACAATCAATTCCGGCTTTAAAGTACACATTTACTGCATTGCTGTATGGATATGGTTTTGTTCAATTTCATCGTTGAATTGCGGATTTCTCCATATTCAGGGTGGATACCCTTGCTTCTCGAGGAACTGGATCAAACCATTCTTGTATTTTGATACTCTTGCTTAAGATGCGGGTATTTTCTTTCTCAATACTTCACACCATTTCTTGGTGTGATAGACCTTTTGCATTTCCTTCTCGGGATTTTTCGCAAAGTTTCTACCACTTAATTGATGGCTGACCTCGGATCTATTGGTTAGTCCCTTTCCCTTGATTAAGATCTCCGCTAATACGGGTTAGGAACTTGCCTTTAGATTAAGGTGAATTCTTTGATTATTTATATTGTTAAATACTCCCCTCCAACTTCAATTATGAACGAATGGGGGATTTATCAAAATGAACTCTCAGAGCTCAACAGTTCATCAATGGTGGTCGAGCATACCCAGAAAATAATTTTCTCAGCTCTTAGGAATCTCCGTCTCAATGTCACGCAGAGGGCATACTGGAAATCAGAGCATGATACATTCCCTCAACTGGTATTCGGTACTACTATTGGGAACTTATCAATTCAAAAACGACACCAAATAAGTAAATCAGAACCCAAATTAGTTCTCCATATTTGTGCAGGAAAGACTGTAACTAAATGTAAATCAAATCTAGCGAGCCCTAAGCTCAGATTCTTGCATTGCGAATTAAGAAATGGAGCAGATCCACACGTACAACCCTTGTAATTGCAATAAAGCGAGAAGAAATGAATTCCATAGAATTTATTACAGATTTCATAAATTTCGGGCATTAATTCTAAGAAAATAAAAGAAATAGGTCGACTCACTCGTCTACGCTTACGGTCGCGATTCAAATCTAGAAAAGAAATAAACTAAAACAAAAAATAAAAAAATGAAAATCTACTCTAAACTATACAGGTTCTCTCATTTCCCCTTTTAAGGTGGTGAATGGAAGCTACTTCACTATTCTAACCTTGTCTATTTATCTGTCAGAAAGGAGTGGGGCGGAATCGGAAAAGGCGGGTTGGATTACAAAGAAAGCCCAGCTCAGCATGCGCATGTCGACCTCAAGTTGATGTCGCAAAATGAATTTCCCTTGTTTGCTCTTGTTCGGTGCGGCCTGTTGATTAGCCACATTTGCAACCCAGTTCCGCAACATTGCATGGATTAATGGTCGCAACATCGTTTGCTAAGTGGACCTTGTTTGCGGTGTTTCTCAAGGGTATGTTGCGACCACGGTTTCGTATTTGCGACATCATTGTCTTTCTCTTACTGCGGCGAGTCCGACCTCAGTTTAGGTTCGCGACCACCTTTACGTTTTGTATGATGACTTGGTCATAACTTTCTTTTCTGTTAGCGTTGTGTTTGTGGTCTTTTTATTCGCAGTTTCAAATTTGCGTCGGCGTCTCAGTGATGTCGCGACTTCTTTTGATGTCCATTTCTTTTCTTACAGTCGCCCAGCCTCAGGTTCTTTGTGCAACCAATTTCCTCTTTCAACCTCTATTCCGGGTCGCGACCTCGATGTGATATCGCGACCTCATATTTCTCTTTTTACGTGCGTGTAGTCACCAATTGCTTTCGAAGTAGTTCGACCTTGATTTCTTCTGCTCATCTCTTCTTCAGGTCGCGACCTAAATGAGTGGTCGCGACATCGTTTGTGGTCCTTGATTAATAAATGGTCGCAACTTCAATTTCTTGGCAAGGATGTCGGTTTGGCTTCAGGTTGCCACCTCCCTTTTTGTTCTTCATCTCTTAATTTGGTTGCAACTTCAATCTTCCTGTTGAGACCCCAGTTCCTATTCTTATGTCGCGACCTCAAATGGAGACTTTCATTTAAAAACTAGTTGCAACAATTTACTTGCAGGAACCTCTCTTGTGGCTTCATTGAGCGGATCCGCGCGTCGCGACATCGAGGAGGCCCGGCGTCGCGACTCGGTTATATTCAATTGGCGTCGCGACATGGTGGTGTCAGCGACATGGGCTCTTCTTTTGAATATTTCCTTTAGCCGCAAACCACACTTCTTATCGCGACCTCGTCATTTGTTGCCTTGGTCATCACGAAGTGCAACCTCGATTTTTCGTCACGACTTCGCTTGCTACGATCTTCTATTTCTTCCCAAAATTGGTTTTGGTGATATCGTGACTTGGAAATATGGCTTGAAAACTAAAAGCTTCCTTTCACATTGCGACTCAAGTTTTCGATTGCGACTTCATTGTTTGCTTGTAGGTTTGGTCTTACGGTTTTGCTGAAGTTTTAGCTTCTTTGTATTTTCTGCAAAATTAAATTTGAGTAAATATCCACATTTACGCATACAAATCAACATTTATCTTGTAATAATAGCAAAAAATGGATTAAAAATCTAATGAGTTTTTGGACTCGCTCGAGGGGCTAAACCAAAGACTCGGAAGTATCGATGCTATAGGGCCTGGATGGCCTTAGCCTTTGAACAAGGTGCTGAAGAGGAAATAGATTGGACCGCAGTATATGGCCCACGAAAAGCATCCTTGGTGGAAGCTATCTCCGAAACAAAATAGGGTCAGTTGATGTATCTCGAGAGAAGATCCGGACCATCTCCTGAGGTGAAGGATGTGGCCACTGCCGATAGTCCGCGAAATTGGCTAGGAAGTTGTCTCCCAAATAAAATAGGGCCAAATGATGTATTTCGAGAGAGGATTCGGACCATCTCCTGAGGTGAAGGATGTGGCCACTGTCGATAGTCTGCAAAATTGGCTAGGATCACGGGAAGGCGAAAAACAGCGCTATATCAACTACCCTAAGGATGCCCTGAGAGTCGTCGATGGTGAAGTGGATAGCAGTGGGATTATGCTCACCGCGGGATGTCATGGACTGGTAGAAGTCGATCACTACCCTCAGATAAAAGAATGGATGAGGAGTCATGAATGGCTCTAGAGAGTAGCGTTGAACAAGTCCCATCGAGTCCCAGAGTTCCGACAGGCTTGCAACAACAGGAATATCATAAAAATATTCATTATGGAAATCCTTATTCCGACTGTCAGTGTTTCCTTCTATTGGTTCATAAGGGAAGACTGACCTCATCACAGCAGACAGAATGAAGCCAGGTGACATTGGAGCATTGGCTGAGGCTCCCAGAGTTAGGGGAGACTGTGGAAGCTCCTGGGGCTAGGACTGGGAAAACTCTCTTAGGCTAGAGGTTCGGGCCCGCTTAGGTGGAAGTGGCAGGCAGTCGTGTGTGTGAGGTATTTGTGAGCAGGTCAGTCCATGTCTCATACTGCTGTGGGAGAGGCGGTGGCATCTTGGGAGATGCTAGCGAGGATTCGCGAGGGGTCGGTAAGAGTAGGAGCTGGCACTGGTGGTAGCCACATGCCTTGGACGAGAGGGGCCTCTGCGGTCTTCGAGAGGATGAGTTGTGGCCTCCACGGGTCTTTGCCATTGTTGGCTGGAGGGATGGAGCTTAGGGGAAAGGGAGGGGGGTTGTTATTCTTCCCAATGGGGATGGGGGATGCGAAGTGGTTGGAGAGAGGGGGGAATAAAAAATGGGTGGTGTGGTTGGGAGACTGTGTAGCAGTGAATGGGGAAAATAATTCGAGGCCTTGGGATTTTGCAGGCGTGGGAATGGGGCAGGGAAGAAAGTCAGACAGTGTGACCCTACAAAATTTCGCAAGGGTTGCGAAATTTCACAACCCTTGTTTAATTTCCTGTGAAATGTACGTGGTTCCACACTTAGGAATTTAGCCTGACCACCAAAATATACGGGAAAAACCAATAAAAAGCAGGAAAATGAAATGACAAAAATAAAATGAAGAAATTTTTTTAATAAAGCAAAAGAAAAAGGAAAAATAAATGAAATTAGAAAAAATAAAATAAAATAGATGATTAAACAAAAAGAAGTGAATACGCGATCTCTCGGGAATAGAATTCGCCCAGACCGGCTTTTTAGGAATTTGGAGGCTGAGGAGGTGAGATCCCTCCTTATGCATTTAATGAGGGCTGCGAAGAAGGCTTGACGGTGGCCATTCACTTTGAAAGTTCGATTATCCCTTGAATGCTGATTTCTTGCTTGATGGGATAAACTTGATGGTGTGAAGGGACAGTCCACCTCGACTAGAGTTTTCCAGGAAAGATGTGGAGCTTTGTCCTAGAGCGAGCTTAATCCCCTTGATGGAAATTTTTTTATTTGTATCATGGTCATGCCATTTCTTAGACTTTTCTTTGCAATTCTTAAGGAGGTAGGGTGAAACATGTTCTGGAGCTCTTGAACTCATTGGGGTGAAAGCCTTTTGGTGGCTCTCCCAAAATTGAGTTATTTTAATTACCCTACATGCCTTGTAATTGATTCCAACTGGAGGTGACATGCTTTGCCAAACACCCCGGACCGGTAGGGGACATCCCAGAGCGCAGAGAAGTTGTTACGTAATGCTGCAAGTGGAGGCCCGGCAACCCGGGGACTAATCTTTTCTGTTTTGAATTAACCACTTTCATGAGATAGTCTTGATCTCCTGTTATTGACTCAGCTCCTTAGTGCGAGAATGGTAAGAGGTGGCCACTTTGTGTTTCACACCATATTTAGCCAAGTTAGCTTCAAAAGGTTTGTTGCAAAAGTGGGTACCTCCATCACTGATTATGGATTTTGGCACTCCAAATCTGGAGAAGATGTTCTCCTTTAGAAATTTTATAAAACCCGAGAAAAATTCAATTTTTCTGAAAAAGGGTAAAATGGTAATTTCTATTGAAAACCATAAATTTTCTAGATCTCGGATGACAAAACGGACTTTATCGTTGATGGCTTGCTGTTTTTATTAGAGTTCGTGAAAGGCTGTAAATTTCAGTCCCAAATTTTTTAGACTGAGTGTAGGTATGTTTAGGAATTTTCGGGATTGTTTTCGGACAGTCCGGGCTGAATTTCGAGACTGTTTTCGGACAGTTCGGGTTGAAATTTCGAGACTGTTTTTGGACAATCTAGACAGGATTTTCTGAATTGTTTTCGAGCAGTCCGGGATTGGGTTGAGGTTTGGTTTTGATCCCGAGACTGATGTCTTTGGGTTTTGTGGTGTATTTTGGTATCACGGTAATTCGATGACGAACCGTGAAGGGACCAAGAGATGCCCTGTTTTATGTGGGTCTTAGATTTGGGTCATTTTGTGTGTTATTTTTGTTAAATATTAAATAACATGTTGATGTGTGTAAAAATCATGTTAATATATACTTGCTTGATGTATTAACATGAAAATGGTGATAAATGGAAATTATATGTAGAAAATATAATTATTCGAGATTTATAAATGTTTCATGTAGCTCTTAATGTGCATATAACATGACATAGCATGAATGACATATTTTCATTTCATATGCACGATCACATCGCGTCGAGTCGGGTATGGGTCCATGGTACTGTTATTAACCATTCTTAGTGAATGTGTGGTGAGCTCGGAAATGGGACCACGTCCAAAATCGAGACTCACATTTGTATAAAACAATAATAAATATAAATCACGTGTGTTTGGGTGTAGCAAGATGGGGTAGATCCCCCCTAGGGTGAAAGACCTAAATTTATATGGTTTAGACATAAAATCGTTGGTGTAAAAAATGTTGAATAGGTGTGCGGCATCCTGCGGTGAGAACCTGGAAATCCACGGCCCACAAATGAATAACACACGGGATTTGATAAATAAAAATTGGAGGGTTGTCCAATGGTTTAAGCCATTGGGTGAAACATCAATGACTCAAGTTGTAGGTGTGAGGGAGTCGGTCAGGACTCGAGTTGTGGGCATGAGGAATCTCATCTCATGTATGACACAGAACATTCCATATAGGATTACATTATTTATATGGAATATGGTTTGATGTTTTATGTAAGCCATTTCATGTGCATTTAGGCGGGGAGTAGCCATTGTAGGAGAATTTTTCTAATGGGCATTGTTCACGGATTGTGGGATTTGCCCCCAGGTGTGGGGTGTATAAGGAGGCAATGCTCAGCGAGGCCGTGATTGTGAAGAAGGCTGACATGTGGCCTTGACAATACTTTTATAAAAAGTATTTTATGTAAAAACAATTAGTAATTAAATTCTTTTGGACTATTGTATAAATAATCGGGTATGTAAATATGGTAAGAGGGCCGTGATCGGACTCTTAT
This sequence comes from Tetrastigma voinierianum, assembly GCA_016808115.1. Lineage (NCBI taxonomy): Eukaryota > Viridiplantae > Streptophyta > Magnoliopsida > Vitales > Vitaceae > Tetrastigma > Tetrastigma voinierianum. The sequence continues at coordinate 2,000,918 of JAEQBH010002994.1, read as the reverse complement.
AGACTGTAATTAAGCGTTTTATTTTCATATTTTAGATTTAAATGTGAATGAATGGATCCTGGTAAAGGGATGTATATTAGTAGATTTAAATGTGAATGAATGGGTCTCGGTAAAGGGATGTATATTGGGGATATGGATAGATGGACCCTATGGGGTCAATACTACTTCTGTTGAAACCTTGGATGGGTTATGATTATATTGCTATACAAGTTGTATGTTGGGTAAAGCTCCCTAAACAAAGGAGACTCTGCCCGATTTTTGTAAAAATATGGATCCCGATAAATGGGACACAATAGTGTGGTATCGGGTCACCCGAAATCCACAGGAATTCCGCGGGTTGATGGGTTGTCAACGGGACCCCCGGATTTTGGGTGTTACAAATTTAAGCACCACCCTATGATCATTGGTTTTGCAAGGAATCGCCTCGACCCACTTGGACACATAATCAAACCCCACCAAGATATATGAATACCCCGAAAGACGTAGGGAATGGCCCCATGAAATCAATGCCCCAAACATCGAATAAATCAACTAGTAGAATTAGGTTTAAGGGCATCATATTATGGAGAGAAAGCTTCCCGAGTCGTTGGCATCGATTGGAACTTCGGCACATAGCATAAGCATCTTTGAAAAGGGAAGGCTAATAAAACTAGTTGCAATGCTACCTTCTGCGGAGTCTTTGCGAAACAAAATGACCTCCCGCCATTTTCATGGAAGTGACTGAGAATCCCTTGTTGTTCTCCTTTAGGCACCTCCCTAATGATTTAGCGCGTGTTTGGGTAAATGACTCCTCCCAATAATAAGAATGAATTTTGGCGAAGAAGTATTTCTTGTCCTGTGCTTTCCATTTATCTGGGATTTCCCCTATTCCTAAATAATTAGCAATATGTGCATACTAGGGGGCATTATCTACAAACAGCAGAGACTTTTCAGGGAATTCATCATTAATGGGAGGACCGTGGGAGTCATGAGCTATGGTCAATCTGGAGAGATGATCTGCCACTACATTCTCTACCCCTTTCTTGTCTTTGATCTGGAGATTGAATTCCTGGAGTAGGAGAACCCACTTGATAAGCCTTGCCTTAGCATCTTGCTTAGTTAAAAGGTACTTCAAGGCAGAGTGGTCTGCAAATATAATAATGATTGACCCTACCAAGTAAGCTCGGAATTTGTCTAAGGCATAGACTATTGCTAACAGTTCCTTTTCCATGGTTGTGTAATTCCTCTGAGCTTCATTCAGAGTCTTTCTTGCATAATAAACCACATAAGGCTTCCCATCTTCCCTTTGCCCAAGAACTGCCTCGATAGCAAAATCACTGGCATCACACATTACTTCAAAGGGGAGCTGCCAGTTAGGTGCTCTCACTATAGGCGCAGTGGTCAGGTGTAAGTCCTTCGAAGCTCACTTGGCACCTATCATCCTAAACAAATTTGGATTCCTTTTCCAGCAACTCATAGAGGGGTTTTGCAATTTTAGAGTAGTCCTTAATAAACCTCCTATAGAAGCCAACATAGCCAAGGAACTGCCTCACTGCCTTGACATTTGTGGGAGGTGGCAGCTTGAAATAAGCTCAACTTTGGCCTTATCGACCTCAATTCCCATGCTGGAGATGACATGCCCAAGGACAATTCCCTGATTCATCATAAAATGACATTTTTCAATTAAGCACCGGTTTTCCAATGCATTTGGGGAGAGCAGGTCTGAGGTTGGCTAAGCACTCACAAAGTACCCCGTATATATTTGATATCATCCATATATACTTCAATAATGCACTTCACCATATCACTGAAAATACCGAGCATACATCTTTAGAACGTTACAGGTGCATTGCAAAGGCCAAAAGGAATTCTCCTATAGGCATAAGTCCCAAATGGACAGGTGAAGGTGGTTTTATCCTGGTCTTCCGCTGCAATCTCTATTTGAAAGTATCTAGAATACCCATCCCAAAAACAATAAAATGGATGCTCGAAAACTCTCTCGAGAAGTTGATCAATGAAGGGTAAAGGGAAGTGGTCCTTCCTTGTCACTGCATTTAGTCTCCGGTAATCTATACACACCCTCAAACTTGTGGTAAGGCAGGTAAGCATATCTTCCCCACTTTCATTTTGTATAATAGTCACCCCCGACTTCTTGGGCACGACTTGAGTAGGGCTCACCCAAGGACTATCGGAAATAGGGTAGACTTGCAGAAATTTCAGCACTTCAGCACACACTACCTCTTGCATATGGGGGTTCAGCCGTCTCTGTGGTTGTCTCACTGGTTTAGCTTCATCCTCCATGTAAATGTCACTACAACAAATTGACAATTTACCTACGAAAAATTCTGTAGGTAATATAAAAAATTCCATCGATAATTAAATTTACCTACGGAATACCGACAACTATATTTCATAGGTTGTTGTGGCGTAGGTAAATAAATTACCGGCCCGAAAGGCCTCCGTTGGTAAATTACCTCACGAACATTAGTCGGTAAATTGTGGAAAAGTGGTAGGTAAAAGTTGAGGAAATCTGAAGTAGAGACGAAATACCAACAAAATGCTATAGGTAATATGTCGGTAATTTACCTACGGAAAGTCCGTTGGTATTTTGTTGGTGAGTTTGTAGGTAATCCGTCGGTAATTGGCAACCACATTTATAGGCATTCCATCGTTATTCTGTCGGTAATTTGCTACGAATATACTTTGTAGGTATTTTGTTAGTGATTTTGTAGGTAATACATCGATGGTGACAACCACTTTTACTCATTCAGTTTAGTCTTTGTCGGTAATTGGCTATGAATTTTGTTGGTGATTTTGTAGGTAATTCGTCAGTAATTGATGACCACTTTTGTAGATTACGTAGATAAATTGTCGGTGAATTTAATCTGGAAGCCCAGCTGTCGATGTTGGTCGATGATTTTGTAGGTAATCCATGCGGTGGGATAGTTATTATTCACCATACCGTAGGTATTAAAATTCGATGAAATTATAGGTAAATATAAAAATATATTTATATTTTTTACTACTATAATTTGCTCTTAAAACCCTAATTAAAACACATTTATGATTTTCATAAGCAAATTTATATATAACAATCATGCCTAATAATATAACACTGACATATCAATAACAAAAAAAAAAAAAACAATATTCTGAATAGGACAAATGTATTAAAAAAATACCTAAATATTTCGAAAGTATTAAACAAAGTACCTAAATAGTTAAAAAGTATTAAAGCTACATAAAAATGTACTTAAACAGTTCACTACTGTGGAGATAAATTAGCATCATCAAAGGGGTGTGATCATGTTAGATGTCGATGATCGTGCATGGAGTCATGCGAAGGTTGATTGTATGATTCTAGTACTTGTCCACCTTTAGACATTTCATCCAAACGCCTTAACAATAGTTGTGTCGTCTCTCGTAGATCTCTAAATATTAAATCTTGATCATTAATCCTGTGTCGTAGCTGCTGAATTACCTCCGCATTTTGTTGAGAAACATCAAATGCCGATGTGGAAGAAGAGGTAAAACCAAAATTATAATATTGTGTAGCTTGTGAGTCAAGCCCATAAACACGACCTTTTTGTTGTCCACCCACAACATCTAGAAACATATTATTTTCATCTATTGTTTCATTGTTTTGTGTCAATTGCTCTCGCTTAGCCTGTGACATCCTATGAATACATAAACATGACTAAATTATAGCTATCAACTAAATAAAAGATAAGACATAATATGTAGTGATAGAATAATTTACATTAACATCTTTGGACTTTCGTGTGAAAGTCTTGCCATCGCCATTTTTACAGTATGTGTGGCAGACAACTGCTCTCGGAGCAGTGGGTGGTCGACACGGTTTTCTAGCTACACATGTAGAGGCAGTTGAATTAAATTAAAGACTAAGATAATTGCAAAAAAAAAAAAAAAAATTAGCATAACTAATTCACAACCAAAAAGAAGAGTAAAAATCTACTTAATTAAATAAATAATAATAAAAGATTACTAGTCGATTCCCCATGCTCATAGCTAGGTAGCAGTGCCTCTGTGTGAGTTGATAAGTGTAGACCCATCGCGCATTGGCCTTGGACTTTCACATTTTTAGAGTTTTGATTCTGAGCTTTTTTGAACTTTAGGGTATTCCATTTTTTGTTTCCAATTCTCCCATGGTCTTAGACCTTGAAAATAAAACTAACCTTTATTACGTCTTTATATCAAACATCATGTCTCGGTATCGGCCTTTTGCTTTGAACAACCATCTTTGGCTTCATTAGTGCGTTTAGACCTCATCCCCAAATACATTGTTTCTCCAAGAATATATATTAGTTGCATGTTAAGAACTTCCAAAAATAGCTTCTTTGACATGAAGATAAATTTAAAATTTTTATTAAATTGCATTAAATAAATTGGATTAATTTCATATCGTAAATTCCACATAATAGAAATCCTTAGTTTCCCCAGAAACAGACTTCTAATTGATCCCTTCCTTTTCTATCTTTTCCTCAAAAATCTTCCTAATATTGCGAGAAGATGGTCCAGATGGTTCCAAACTACGAACCATAAATGAACATAAACAAAGAAGGAATAAAAAAAAAAATAAGATAGCAAGAAGGTGAAACCATTGTAATAGAAAATTTTTCAAAACAAGGACTACATGAACAAATGCATTACATGTGAGCTATAAAATAATTACAAGTTCATTCTTTTGGTCCACTAGAGGACCATTTAAATACAAAAATTCTTAATATAAATTTCAAATAGAATAGAAATTTTCCCTATTTCATTCTAACATGTAGAGTCACATTCTTAAATTTCATATTTCCCTATTATTATGTTGGGTAGTAAGTACTTGTAAAGGGCTGAAAAAATCATAACTTTTATGAAGCTTTCCTCATTATTTACATGAATTACGATTCACATTGAGAATAGTGACAATTTAGAGATAAATAAAAATATTGGACTTCGACAGGGTATGGATCTCTAAAATAGATTAGTTAAGCTAGCCTTGTTGGACAATAAAAGGGAAAAATCAGAATGTAAGTTACTTACAAATTGTTGCGTATGATTTCTGTGTCGATTTTTCGGATGTCGTAGACTCGGATATAGGCATAGAATATGCAGTAAAGGGAAATTTGCAATTTGTGAATTTGAAGTAGAAGGTGTTGTTGATGAATTTGTACGTTGAGCACCAGTAGCTACTGCTTGTAAACTTGAATGTAGAGAAGTGGAAGGTGCTGCTATAGTAGCAGCTCGAGGTGTTGAGTGTGGAAGCTTGTATTTAGACAGCGGAGGTGGGCGGTGTTGATGTCTGCGTATGTGTAGAACCAATTGGGGATGGTGAAGATGACTGTGTAGTCCTCTGTCTAGTAATGTCCTGGGATTTCTTTGTAACAGAGTTTCTCATGTTGGTGCTTCGGCTTCTTGTCATTTCAAGTAAGCTGTTGAAAAAATAAACTAACCATAGAAATGAACAAATTAAGAAAAAAAAATAGCATTATTACACATTCATGATAGTACTAGAAAAAATCACAATATGAAATGGACAAATATTACAACAATAATAATTGGATAAACACTCAATGCACATTTGCATGAACCTTAAACATATCCGTAAGATCAAATATAGCCTTTAACCGTTAAGAATATGAACCATAACACGATATGATGCAAAATAAATATGAAAAAATTAATGGTAATCGCTATCAGTATCACTAGATTCAACATCTTCATATTCAATTTCATTTTCATCTGTCTTTTCTGTTTTTTACTCAAGTAATAGTTCCTCTGAGAGTTCATTATCATCTTCAGCTAAATCAACATGTTCTCCATTGACATCATTGATAATAAACTAGATTAATCAAGTAGCTGCTTTGCATCAGTGGGTTATTGAACATTTGATTAACTAACTCATCTTCTTGGAATGCAATATTAGTAGTTACTGTTTTGTCAGCGAGTACAGCGGGAACATCTACCTCTTGAGCCTAGCTTTAACTTTGCATCTTTTACTTGACGAAGTTAGACTTGTCTTTTCTCAAGCTAGGATAAGGTACATAATATACTTGTGCAGCTTGCATAGCAATTATAAACGGTTCATCCTTGCTCAGTTGCGCTTCTGGTTAACATCAACCAAAAAATATTGTTTATGAACCTTCATCCCAACATTAACAGTAGGATCAAACCAATTGCACTTGGAAAGTATAGTCCGTTTAATTGGTAGCCTTGGGTATTCTAGCTGCAAAATCTCTATTAGCCTGCCATAATAATCACTCTCTATCTCGCTGTAATTTGTTCCCTTTATACAAACTCCACTATTTGAAGTTGACCTCATAGAACCATGTGATTCTGTATGAAATTTGTAACCATTAAAAAAATACATGGGAAATGTCTCGACGGTTCGTAAAGGGCCTTTGGCAAGATCTTTAACGAATGGATTGTTAATGACGTTATCAAGTGCCTATAAATAAAACAAACCGATGTCAATTGAGGATCCTAACATCTTAAACTTCTAATTGTTGTATTAACATCACTATTTCATTACTTACATAGTTCTCAAACCATTCTGCAAAATTCTTGTCAAGCTTCACATCAAGCTCCTCATCAGTAATGTCTGGTGATATTTGTTTTATATCATGAATATACATGCTTATGAAATGAGAAAATAGTTTAGACAAGTATCATAAGTAATAAGTATCATTTTAAGTGAACGAAGAGATATTTTGTCACTTACTTCACACATGGATCAACGTCTTCACAATTCAACAAAACATAAGTTCATGCAGCCTCATACTCACTGTCAGATAACCTCCTAGATTTTGATCGTCCATATGGTCGATCGGGATGTTTAAATATTGGAAGTGTCCCTTCAATCTCATCACCATCGCCACCATCATCATTACGAGGCACTTTCCGCATTCTTGTATACATGAGGCTGAAATAATGTGAACAAAAATTGGATGCCTCTTCTACCAAGTAAGCATTGCGAATTGAACCTTCCACCTTGGCCTTGTTAGTGACATTCTTCTTCAAATGTCTAAGAAATCTATAACAGCAAGTTTGCAAATTAAGTATAAAATTTTTCCAAATTATTCACTGAATTATAAAATGTGGCAAACTATTGAACTTTTAACCTTTCAAAAGGATACATCCAAGCAGTCACGCTAGACCAGCCGATTTTTGCCTGTGAGCAAGTGTATTGGAAAGGTGTTCCATTGAATCAAAGCGGGAGAGGGAATATACGCTCCTGGTGCAAATAATAATTGGAATATCTCTTTCTAATCTTTCCATATCTTCCACTTTAATTGTTGTTGAAGTTAAGCCTTTGAAAAAAAGGCTTGACTATGTCAAAGCTTGCCATACATTTGTCTGAAGGAGCTCACCAAAAGCAATAGGAATTAACCGTTGCATGAATACATGGCAATCATGGCTCTTCATCCCAAACAACTTATGCTTTCTCATGTCTACACACCTAGCCATATTTGAACCATAACCATCAGGAGATTTTAGATTTTTCACCCACATTCACACAATATTTGTTTACTGGGTTTATCAAGTGTGTAACATGCCTTGGGAAATTTTCTTGTAGCTTTATTTTTTTCCAACTCAAGCCTTCGACACAACACCTTTAGATATTCTCTTACCTTCTCATTATCTTTATTTTTTCCTTCAACTTGCATAACTGTATTAAACACATTTTCAAAGACATTCTTCTCAATATGCATCACATCTAGATTGTGTCTAATTAGATTTGAGCTCCAGTATGGCAAATCCCAAAAGATACTCCATTTATTCCACCCACAAGCCTTGCAAATTGGACCATTAATAACTTCATAATCTATATCAATGACCTTTTTCAACCCCAAGTCATTTATTTGCTTTAGGATTTGTTCACCTGTCATTATAGGTGGTGGTGGTGCCATTTCTATTCTATTCTTGAGGAAAGAGTTTTTGTTACGCTTGAATGCATGATCAAAAGGGAGAAACTTACGATGATTGTCAAACCAAGTTGTCTTCCGACCATTAGTCAATGTAAATGCTTTGTAGGCTGTTCCATGCGATATGGAGCGACAAGTTTTCTGATGTACTCGGCAGAAAGCGTTGAGTATGCAGGACAATCACTAATAGTCCACATGAGTGCAGCTTTCATTTGAAAATTCTGTTTTCATGATACATCATAAGTTTGCATACCCCGCACTTCCCCAAGTTGTTCAATTATGCTATCAAAGGTTGAAGGAAAACGTCTATCTTGTTCTTAGGAATGTTAGGCCCAGGAACAATTATAGATAAGAAGAGGTAAGTCTCCTTCATGCATATCCATGGTGGCAAATTATATGGGGTAACTATTATTGGCCATGAATGTAATTGTCCTGACTGTCCGAATAGCTGAAAACCATCAGTACATAATCCTAATCTCACATTACGACTCTCCGAAGAAAATGAAGGATGTACGCGGCTAAAATTCTTCCATGCCTCAGAATCAGATGGATGACACATCGTCCCATCTTCTTGAATATGCTCATCATGCCATCGCATATGTGTAGCCGTTGCTTCTGAAGCATACAACCGTTGCAACCTCGGGCTTAGAGGAAAGTAATACATCCTCTTGAATGACACATTTTTTTGTGTTTCTCTGATCCCCTTTTCCTTTTAAATCGAGGATGGTTACAAAATTTACAACTTGTCAATGCACTATCATCACCCTAATATATCATACAGTTATTGTTGCAACAATCAATCTTCTCTACCGGAAGACCAAGGCCTTGAACTAATTTCTTTGTTCTGTAAAAATTGTCAATCATTTTGTTGTCATCTGGTAACACCTCTCGTAAAAACCGAATGAAATCATCATAGCATCTCTCTAAAAAATGATGCTCTGACTTCATATGCAACAATCTTGCTACCGTAGACATCTGGGAGTGTGTAGTGCACCCATCCCATAATTTTTCATCAACTGCATTGAGCATGTCATAAATTTTTTGTGCATTCAAATTAGGTGCTTCCTCCATGAAGTCCATTCTGCAAACTCGGGCCCTATAGCATCAAGAATCATTTTGGCGGTATGGATTCGTTGGTTCTACATCAATGGCTCTGGTTAAATGGCATGTTGATTGCTCAGAGTGCATACTCTCATAGTGTTCTCCATGTCTATTCCACACATAATATTCTGAAACAAATCCCTTTCTAAACAAATGAACCCTAACATCATCCAATTTCAAGAACTTCCGATTATGACACTTCTTATAAGGACATCTTAATTCGATCACATCGAGGATGTTCCCTTCATACATGCATAAGCAATAAAACTTTCAACCCCATCAACAAAATCTTTGTTAATGGTGCCATCAGCATTGAGCCTAGTATACATCCATTCACGACCCACACTCATGTTTGTTTTCTCTAAAAAAGTTAACAACATTATGCAAATTTTAAATAGAATTAATGTCGAAGCCACATTATGCAAATTTTAAATCTGAGTGTGTCGAGCATTGTTAATATATATATATATATATATATATATATATATATATATATATGTGTGTGTGTGTGTGTGTGTGTGTGTGTGTGTGTGTGTGTGTGTGTGTGTGTGTGTCAGCACCCACAAAATAATTACAATAATAATTCAAGAATTCAAATCTAAAAATCATAATCTAAAAATCCTTAAAAAGACTCTAATATTACAGGCTAGTATAGTAGAAATCCAGATACAACAATTATAGTCAACCCTTTCCTCGATCCTTTTGTATGAAAAAAAAAACATTAGAGTCTTCAAAGTGATTAATAATAATAATATTAATTCGTAATTCAACACAAACATGCAAGCACAACGTATGAAAAAAGGGAATTTTGTTATTCATATCCATAAAAGAAGTTATGGAAAGTGGGCAATAAAAGGAAATTTTAAAAGAAGAAAGGGATCACTTATGATAAATTAAATGATACCTCTGTTACAAGGAGGCCTAAAGCGCTTATCTTTTGGCGCTTTCAATAATCATAATGCTTGAGAGTTCTTCATATATCAAAACTTTGAATCCTCTACCAATATCACCTTAAAGGGAAATAAAAATTGGTACATAAATCAGTATATGTTAATGAAGGAAAGGGAATAGGCAATAGGAAAAGAAAAAGATAACATAGAAAACACATATTTACAAGGAAACCCTCAGTAGAGGAAAACCACTAGTAGACGAGGAAAAATCCATTATTTTAAATATGGATACAAAATTAGAGTATTGTGATTGATAAATAAAGCAAAAAAAAAAAAAAGAATACATGAAATATTTATAGTCATATCAAGACCACTTGTTAATCCATTCGCTATAACTAATTATTAAGGGTACTTTGCCCATTACAGACAAATAACATCAAACACACCCTAAGATATTGTCAAATAACATACTTTTATTTGAGTTTTGGTTCCCATCTCATAGGTGCATTGGATCTTTCTTGAAGAACAAAGCATTCATTCACACACCTTGAAAGAAAAGAAAATAAAATAAAAAATAAAATCAGAAATAATATTTTCCTTATACAGTTGCATAAGCTAATACCTATGATGCACGCAGTTGCAAAACCTGAACTCTGGCAATGTTAGAAAAAAGATCACAAACCACGAAGTGCGATCCTACTCAATTAGTAAGTGAATAACCCTACGAGTAGGTGCGATCTGGCTCTCTATTACGAACCTCCAAAAGGGTGGTCAGTAAAAAGGCTACCCCTTTAGTACTGCATGTGTACATGTATTTTAGCAAGAAAATAAACCACCATGAACCAGAAAATAAACCATATCCATACATTTCACTGTCCTTTTTCTCATCTCCTCAACCACCAAAAATAATACCAACAAAATTTTCCCACAGTGATTATTTTTTTTTTTCTAATGCCTTTCTAGAAAACCTAACTTAGAATAGCAGAACTTCAAGTTCCACTTATTTTGTTCCAGAGAATTTTCGGGACCCAAACATGAATCCGCAGAATAGAAAATAAACATTAAAGCCGGATCTCCACAAAAACTATGAAAACAAACTCAATCGAGCTCTTATGTTTTTTCTTTTCCAACCCATTCCTAGAATTATAAAACTTAAACCACCATGAACATCATTATTGAAGCTGAAAAAACAATAATCCATAACCTTTCATAAACAAAAAAAATAATAATAATCAGACCACCATAGTGCAAATATTTAGCCAAATTAAGCTTCTATGCTATCTACAATTTTTTATAAACATGTATAGAGATTATAATAATACATTTGTGGAATACATGGAAAAAACATTGACTATCAAAAGAAAATAAAATATGAAAAAAACAGATAATACCCATAGATTTTATGTACTCATGCATAATGGAGTTAAATAATAACAATAGAAACCAATAGAAACCAAAAAAAAAAAGGAGAGCATAGTAAAGCCATGGTTGGCCAGTAACATAAACGAGATGTCAAGACTCAAGATCATTACCACCAGGCACCAATAAGCACTCTCCTCTGCTTCTGTAACAAGTTGAGAATTTATGAAGAAGTTATGGTTTGGCCAAATACGCTCATCGATCATTTGGTATTTAGCTAATGACTTTTATTAGGTGTGTGGCGATACATGATACTTTGAAAATAAAAAAATGTCTTAAAAGCATATGAATATTAAATCCAGAAGTGCCAAAACAAAACCTCTGGGGAGGGGGGCAGCTCATTTGCCAAATTCACTTTTCATGAAAGCAGAAGCTCACAGAAAGAAATCTGATAAGGCATGTGAGGCACTCTCTCTCTCTCTCTCTCTCAATCCTCAGTTTTGCATTTTGCAGTGGACCCAACTTCAAAGAAAGGATAAAAAGGGGGGGTTGTAGGCTCTATAACAAGTTGTGAACTTTACAAACACCCTAAATTTTCTCTAATCTCCTATCGACCACAGATTACTCTTTTTCGAGCACACATATGGATTCATGTCTTTTCATCATCACTTATCTTTTTTTTTTTTTCTTTCCTCTAGAATCTGCCATGGGGCTTGAAAATGTCGTCATAGACATATGTCTAAAGGAAAAAAGGAAAGATAATAATAAGGCAAGAAATGGGCAAATAAATCCAAGGGTTAATTATCAGGTTTTTTATTAGATATTATAGTGAAAGGATTGGACTGAGAGAATTAATCTTGTGACTAACTACTAATGTTATTAAGGTATGGGTATGTTTAATTTGTACGTTTTGGGGTGCTTATAATCATGCTTAACTCAAATAATAAAACATTTATTATTAAAACATAAGGTATAAAAAGGAAAGTCTCGTGTTCGAGTCTCAAGATAATTTGTTATTTTGAAACTAAAGTGCATTCAAAATAAATAAATAATATATTATATTTTTGAAAAACAAAACAAAAACAAAAAAAAAACTATTTTATAGGTTTAAAAACAATCTACAAATAGTGCCTCCATCCCCATTTTGCAATGGGTTTTAATGTTTTATTTGAATGACCAATAACATTTTTGGCGAATTCGATTTCAGTTCTCATCATCCCTCGCTTGAAACTTGAAATCAATGAGGATGATGCTAACTTTATTATATTTTCCTTTTCTTGAAATTCTGATATAACAACCAATCACTTAGTTGAATTGGGGTTTGTCGTTCAGTCATTAGTATCATCAAATAAAATAATTGGAAGGGAAATAGTAAATTAGTATAAAATAAGGGAAAAGAAATGGGAAGAAGGGACAGCACACACAAGCATCTTGTTTGGATATTGTTTGGGGAGTGAGTAACTACTATTAAATAGCAGTTGCTTTGAATACTAAAAAAAAAAAATCTGACTTCCTTCCCACCTTCTCACACCTACGGATAGTGATTACCACCATCCCCAAATGATCGATATATACTAAAATCCTGCAGCTAGCCCACGAACAATATAACATCAAAAACCGGCCCCTATATGATTCGAGATCCTGGAAACTAAAAAAATCCACATAACCCTAGGCTAAAAACCAAAACGAACAAGCCAGAATAAAGACCACAGATATAAAGAAAATGGCTATAGAAGCACATTCCAATGCAGGTTTATAAGAAAAACACGTTTGGAAACCATAAGAGATAGCATCAAAACTAAGAACCACCAGGCAGCAAAGAAATCAAAGATGCGGCTATACCTGACACTGATTAGCATCGGGAGCCTAGGAAGCCTTCTTGAACTCTTCGATAGCTTTATAATATTGAACCGATTCAACAATGCAGCAGTTTCCAAAACCTCTATCATTCCACTTACGATAATGTAGGCGAGAAATTGTCCGGCTGATTACTTTCGGGAAAACAAGAAAAAAAAGGTTTTGGTTGGATATGAAAATAAAACCCTAGATGCCCTTTGAAGAATGGCTCGAGAGAGGGAGGAGGAATATTTATGTTTTGTGTTATGAAAATAAAGACAAGAACTAGTACTATTTTTTGTTTGTATCAATTAGGGTTCGTCGAGGGCTCGATAGGACTGCATATATATGGTTAGATGGGCTTTCCAGCCCTGAACAGATGCGGAGTCTGTGACTCGAGTCGATCCTATGTAGTCGTGGCTCGGAATTTGTGTAACGAGGGCTTAAGTTAGCATTCAGCGTAGATTGAAGGTTCTCTGGCGCTCACTCGCCACTATGGTGCTTCTCTTCTTTTCCCTCTCGGAGGTACTCCAGAAATTTTTCTTTTAGGTTTTCTCGACATTCTTGACTGGGTTTTCTTTGTTTCATTTATTTATTGTTTTTTATTTTATTTTTTATTATATGAATGCATTGTTTGGTTGCTGAGAAAACAAAGGAAATTAGAAAGAAAATTGGAGTTACAAAAACCATTTCTCGGCCCTCTTAACCTGTTTTTCTTTGTGGGTTTATTTATTTATTTTTTGAATGGTTCTCTGTTTGAGTTTGTGATTCTTCTAGTTTTCGTTTTCTATCATTTGCTTTGTTTGGCTGTTGAGAAGAAAAAATGTGGAAAAGGAAAAAACAAAGCCTGGAATTATAAAAATGTGCGCTATAAATGGGTGATTCGGATTCTTTGTATTGGGTTTGTGATAATTTTGTTTGGGCATGAGATTAAATCAGTAATTGTAATCTTATATAAAGCATTGACTTTTAACAGTGTTGGAACTGCCTTTAAGCTTTAGTGGAGAACAAAATTATCATCAACGGAATTTACTATAGAAATGGGAACCTATCATTAGTATTGCATTTCAGTTGTTAGTTTTTCCAGCATTTTACTTAATTGATTGTACATTCATAGGATTTTTTAATTTTTTGATAAGTAAAGAAAAGTATATTGAAGAAGAGGCAGCTAAAGTAAGCGTCCCAGTAATTGTACATGCATAAAGTGTGCCTAACAGGGATGGTCATCTAATTGAGATTTTGATTCAAGGGTATGGACCCATGTGAATGCTATGGCGGGATACGGCTTTCTCGGATGTTGGGTAGGACTGAAATGCGTGTAGGTTATGATTGAGTTGTATCAAGCCTTTCTTGTAATCCAGTTTCTGAAAAGAACAAATTCTTTGTATTTGTGGGTAAAAAACGCAAAAACATTTGGTTGGAAGCCCCTTTGTGGCGGGAAAGGAATAGGGTGACGTTTGAGAATGGGGTTACCTCGGCTCAAAGGATAGAAGCCACCTTCTTTAGCAATTTATGGTCTTGGGCTATCTTGTAAAGTGTTGATAACACGGATTCTTTGTTGGATTTTTTGGCTTGGTTAGGTCGTAGGTAAGACAGTCAAATGATTGTTTGGGTTGGTAGGTTTTTGCAGCAATCGATTACTTGCTATTTATAATATCAAGATTTTTTTTACGTAGATCATTTGAGAGCATAGATTTGGAATAAAGTCTTAAGGTCGAGACCTTTGGAGAAGCCCAGGATTTGATGGGATATGAAAATTAAATCCTTAAATTTAGGCTGTTATTAGGCTATTACAGATTTGGAATAAATGGGTTAGACCTCTGGGCTTGGGCTGCTATCGATTGATCTGGAGTTGTTCTAGCCCAAGGTGGTGTACAATGATTGGTCCATATTTTTTGAAAATTGTTATTAAGAATATTTTTTAAAAATACAAAATTGTGTTTTTGAAATTTATTATTATTATCTGAATTTTGTGTGTTTTATTTTTTTAAATCGAGTCAAATATGTTTTTCTTGTTTTATTTGTTTTCTTTGTTTTAAATAATAAAAATTAAGGAATTATATTTTATTCATATTTTAAAAGCTGTTCTTAAGTATAGTTTTGAAAACCATGAAACAAACAACGGTGTTCATGAAATTGATTATTGTTATTTAAGTTAATATTTTCCTTTTTCTCTATGTTTTTCAAAAAAAATAAAAAACTAAAAATGAAAACTTTTATGTATTTTTTTGTTCTCTTTGTTTTTATAACATATATTAAGGGTCCGTGAACTGTTATTGAAAACTCAAAAAAACAATAAAATGGTATTTTTGAAATTTATTCTTATTACCTAAATTTAGAAATTTTTTTGTATTTTATGTGTTTTTTTTTAAAGGAAACTAAACCAAACGTGTTGTTCCAATTTCCGTTCTTTATTTTTTAAAACAGAATATAGTTTTCAAAACTAAATACAAAAACCACTAAATTTTCAACATGAACACAAATATCAAAGAGAATTAAGGTGAATATGATTTATTTTTGTCTTTTTTATTTTTATTAGAATAAAGTTTCCCTTTCAGGTTTAGTTGATCTGAAATTTTTATTTTTATTTTCATTAGAATAAAGATTCCGAAGGGCCAGAGCCTAATAATTTGATCAGTTTTCAACACATTGCTTTTTATCAAGGGAGTGACGCGGCAAATTGGTGCACGGATTCAATCATACCATCTAATTATTTAAGGGACACGTGGATCCAGGATGGGAGATACGCGTCGCACGTATTGCCAGAGCGGAAGTAGTTTGGAAATTGCAGTGCACTTACTATTTTATCATATTCATTGTGTGTACTGCCAGGGACACATTGTTTCATTATCGCTGTTCCAATACATAAAAAGTCAGGATAAGTAATTTGTCTTCATGGTACCTCTTGACTCATAGAAGGTGCCCTAATAATAATAATAAGTTATTAGGGACTAGGGATTGCTTTTAGTATATTTATTAGTATATTTTAGTAGGGACTAGGATTGCTTTTCGTTGTCAAAAATAAATAAATCGGGATTTGAGGAGGCAGCGTCTGAATTAGGGGTTGCTAAACGTGAGAGGCGAAGAAAACAAAATTAGAAACTAATGAAAGAGAAGGGGCTTCTCTTAGTAGAGCTGGTAAACGGGTCAGCCTAACTTATTTCGGGCCAACCCATTCGAGTCACGGGCGAATAATCCTGACCCTATTTTTATTGAACAAGCTTAGCCCAGAGCCCGTGCGGGTTTATAGACTAAAAATGGGCTAAAATAGGTCAAAATCTTATAAAAATGTTAAAAAAATAATTTACAATTTCTAATTCTTCCAAATAAAAAATAAATAATATATAAATATATAATAATAATTAATATATAAAATGATGGACAAAAATATTGATAAGTTAAAAATCATCTAAAATTTATGAAGATATTTAAAAAATCTTCAAAAATAATTAAATAAACAATAATGTACATGTTAAATTGTTTTTCAAGTGTAATTAAATTAAGTATGTTTAAGGATAATCTTCAAAGATTTTTCCGTTGGTAATCCGTAGGTAATTTATAGGTAAAATTTACCTACGGAACACTTCCGTCGGTAAATTTTATAGTGTAATTTACCTACGGAAGACTATCCATTGGTAAATTCCGTTTGTAATACGTAGGTAATCTATAGGTAAAATTTACCTACGGAAACCTTCCGTCGGTAAACTGTGGATTTTTATAGTGTAATTTACCTCGAGGAAGACTATCCAGTAAAGCGTGTATTTTTATAGTTTAATGTTCTGTTGGTATTCCATTGGTAAATGGTACCTAAAAGTTGGCACGAGAAAATTACCTACGGAAACACTTCCGTCGGTAATTTTTCGTAGGTATTCTGTCGGTAAATGGTACCTAAAATTTGGCGCCTACACACCGCGCGAAAATTACCTACGGAACACTTTTGTCGGTAATTTTTTATAGGTATTCCGTCGGTAAATGGTAGCAAATATGTGGAAAAAATAATACGCCTTGTTCCGTCGATATTTAAATTATTAATTACAAATGGAATTTAATCTGTTCGTAAGTTTTGTCAATAAACTGTGAATTTCTTGTAGTGTGTGGTGAGTGCAAACCAAAGGGCTAATCCCTTTTAAATCGATATTGCCATGATGGCTTGTTTGCACTTCTGAGGGTTCAGGCTCAAGCGCCTCTGTGAGGCATTCAGAGATGAGGAAATGACAACAGGGCATTGGCCAGCTTCCTCTAAATATGCATAATTTAGTTCTATAGGGAGGGGCTTAAGATCAAGCTTTTGGGATTTTTTTATCTTCTTTCTTTCCATTGTCCTCCCTAGTCAACAAGGGGAGAATTTCTTCTCTCTTTTTCCAAGAGCCATAAGTAGCAAATAATTATGAGGTTTCTTTTAGATCTTTGGAAAACTCTACCAATTCCTCTTTCAAATTTTCCTGCAACTGCTGCTACTAGGACTATTCATCCACAATGGTTTTAATCAGACATACCTCTTTCGATCTCTCTTCTTCCCAGCACTAAAGCTTTTCGCTCTGTGTGAAAGATATTGAGTTCCAAAGGTCATATTCCTAAATGTGTTTCAGATTACCCCATTTCGACAATTTATGATTGCATTCCGAGGTAGTTTAAAATGGCCTACCAAGGATGATGGGCACATAATCGACTCCCATGTACCACTCGGGCTCGATGTCGAGGACAACGAAGTCCACTAGGTAGTAGAATTCTCATTTACTACACTAAAACATCTTCAACAAGGTCTCGGGACCCTTTCTACCAACCTATCCGCCGCAGATAATGTGATAGTGGTAGGTTTCAATTCTCCAAATCCCAACGCTTGTAAACCGAGTAGTGGTATCAGGCCGACACTAGCTCCCAAATCTGCGAATGCCTTTTCCACACAAATTCCTCCTCCAATCCATCAATAAAGAGGACACCCCTCGGGTCTTTCAGACTTCACCGTAGTTTTACATCGGGATGATGGCACTCACCTGTTCTATCAAGAAGGCCTTTTTGTCAATATTCAATCCTTTTTTCACCGTGCACAAGTCTTTTAAAAACTTAGCATATGTCGGGACTTGCTTAATCATGTCTAAAAGAGGAATGATGACTTTCAATTGCCTCAAGACTTCAAGAATCTCAGTTTGGTTGCTCACCTTCTTTTTGCTTCTTAGTGCTTGAGGAAATGGAGAAGGCATGCTCTTCTTCATCATGTCTTCTTTAATCACAATTCTTCCTGCCTCTTCTTTATCTTCTTTACCAGATCAAGCGACTTGTGCACCGGGCTGATCAACCTTTACCACTTCAGAAGTGATAACCGTCACTATCCATATTAGAGTGGGTTCACCGGCGTAGGCTACTTCATGAACTCCCTGTTTCAAGCATGTCAGGAAGGAAATTTCCCTTTCTACTTCCCGCGGCCGTTAGTTAACTCGAAATCAATACCGCAGTTGTCAAATTTTAGCAATTTCGTCCGGAACCTATCTAACTCTCTGCCTGTAAAGTGCTCTCCATGTTGTCAATCCTCCGATTTAACTCCGCATTCACCGCTTCGCCCTCTACATAAAGTTACCACCACTTTTCGCTTTCAAATTCAGGATGGCCTGTCTTCTAACCGGAAGCTGATCAGGCCGTGGATGGCCGAAGTCAGAGCAATCGGGAGAATAGAGGATACTCGTGGGGTTTTTGCCTGAAGAGAAGTTTGGGTGATTTCAAATGCGTCAGAGTGTTGCCATATGGTGCATTAGTCGGGTGGTTTGAATCGACCAACAACATTACTGTCTAATTAACATCTCCTCATCACGTATTTAAATTGACATCGGTTTCCTCCAGATTTTATTTAATTAACAAATGAAACATGGCTTGTTTGGCAATAAGAGTCTCACCACCGCTCACCTCATGTCACCCTAGTTTCCAGCTCTTCCAACCTTCTAGCTAAGGCTGAAATTCTTTGGCCTTCATCCAAGTCCTCCGAAAGTAAACACATGCCACCCTCAGATCGGTTCGAGGTTTCATTCTTCTGGCTTCCTCGGGCTTAGCTTCTATCCCAACCTTAACATCCTAACTATATAGATCATCTTTCTGTGAAATCCAAAGCTTCCTTTGGATTTTTTTTTCTCAAGAAGCCCCTTCACACATAGTCTCCAATAGTCTGTTTGATGGCAGAGAAATGCACATCATAAAACATTTTACCAAAGAATCCAAGTGTCAAAACCACGGTGAGGACTTACCATGCCTGCATATACCTTTCCCAACATGCATAGAATTTTTTGTTTCATTGCTTGTAGCATGTACTCATTTCTTCAAGTCGTTTGTTCCGTGATGAGAAGAATTTTTAGGAACTCCTACCGCATCTCGCCTAGCCTCTGAACGGTCTCGTCTTGTGGAGTTAATAAATTTGGCTTTATCCTTTAATGTGAAAGGAAAAACATAAGCCCTCATTAAGTCCAAAGGGGTAGTGTCCTCCTGGAAGGTGTCGTGAAACCTCCCTCAAATTCCCGATATGTGTAGTTCTCACTCTCCACACCATGGAAAGTGCAGCCAGTATATGTAAGTTCTAACAACCATTTCTACCGAGGCACACCAGAGGGGCACTCATCCGTGAGGGTGTATGTGGTCCCTCGCGACCCGAATTGCATTAAGGTTCCCGTCCACTTCTATCGACTCTCTCGGCCGTCACTGGGGTTCAATCGATCAAAAATTCAAGCTCACTCTGTAACTGGCCTCGCGGATTCCTCGTGATTCCCGGTGGGACATTGATTTTAACCAATATGCCTTTTGAATTCCTAAACCACTAGAACATAAACTCCTACATGAAAAACAGAACAACACCAACAAGAAACAAAGAAAATTCTACCAACAACGATTAATGTTAGCTAAAATAAAATAAAAGATATAAACAAGATAATTTAAATTGCTACCTAACAAGAACCGCTGTGATAGAACGAAAAGAGAGCAAAATTCACCTTAACTTCAGATAAGGATCACAAGTGTTCATAACTATGTCATTTGCACTAAGGCACCATCCCCGGCAAAGATGCCATTTGATTCACGTGTGTTTATGTGTAGCCCGTAGGGTATTCTGAATCAACAATATTTATAACCTAATTGTGATCGCGCAAAGATGTTTACTATAGCACAGCTGGTTCTTGGTGGATCAGCCCAGTGGATGGGGCTTTTTTCGTAAATGACTCCACATGCTGAAATTTAAATCGTGAAATCATTTTCGATTTCAAGGTCAGTTATAAAAGAGGGTTTCTTGTAGTCAAATCATAACCAAAGTGATAAAATATAAGAATTCCTCAAGGTGTTAGGTGACTGGTCAGTTCCTGTATAAATGAGGGGTTCTCGAGGTCTTTTCCTCACATTGGATAGTAACCTATAGTTACCTCTCGAATCGGATTTTGATTTAGCTATAAAACTTAACCCTCAATAACTATCATTTTAAAATGGCATTCAATGTCCATTAATGTTCTCAGTCAGTTAAAAACATGTCTCCTTGAATCACCTTCCAATGGCTCATAAATGATAACTAATCAACATCACAGGATCTAGCAATAAGCATCCAATGCAGGTATCAGAAAGTATCATATACTAACCATTCATAACTCAAGGGATCAAAACCCAAAGTCATGGAGAGAACATCAATGGAAGAGAATACCTACGTTAAAAACATGAGAGCCCCTGTGTTACCACAGGTTCCCTTACCTAGTGCCCTCTATTTCAAGGAAGGAGGGAGTTTAGCCACTCATCCTTTAAGTTGTCATCCTCAGAGGGTGTTTGGCTAGTGAGAAAATGAGAGAAAAATGGGAGCTTGTTCGACAAGCCTCCTAAAATTATGATGAAAGATTTTCAAGATGCTTTACAAAGTGATGTTTTGGGGAATATATATCACCAAAACCATACAAATTACCAAAAAAAAAAAAAAAAAAAAAAAAAGCGGTAAACTATTACAGGGACAAAAAGGGAAGAAATCAACGAATAAGGGACAAAAAGTCGTGACTAAGTAGGGTTGCAAAATTTCAGAACCCTTACGAAATTCATAGGCTCACGCTTCACTCTACATGCTTCCTTATCCGTCTTTACTTCAGCCTAAGTTCCAATTTATTTCTTCATGCTCGAGCTATATCCCTATCTTCAATATTTATAGCCCGAAAAACTACAAAAACTAACATAAAATTGATCGGCATCGCTTAGGTCATCAACGTACAACTAGGTTAATTGCTGATTGATTAGGGAAAAAGTGCTCAAACCCTGACTTTAAGTATATGAAACAACACTATTTGGGTAGTAATCATATAGATCAAGTAAATTCCAATATGATATAAATGTATCGCTTCCAGTATGACTTTTTGAAAGCAATCCTCGAATTTATCAAGTGTAGGGCAAAATGAGCTCATCAAACGGCACATTCGAACACAATAATGGTATTTCTTTGACAAGTGAGGAAGTGGCTCAACTGGAAAACCGGAACCTTCAATCCCTAAATTCACTCCCTCTAATGCTAGCTATAAGTTTGAACCAGTCAATCTCAAGCCCTCAAAATCCCATAAAAAGAGGAAATAAGCTCTATCTCTCCATCTCTCTCTATCTTTCTCTGTATTGGTCTATCTTGTAATCCATTCATTGTAATTCTTCTCTCTATAAATAAAAAGGTAGTTTCTGAATTTTGTGTGCAAAATTTTATTATTCTTCTTATTTTCTTTTAATTTTACATGTCTAAGATCTATAATAAATTTGAGCTTATGTTTTTCTTTTTTTAAATAAATGAGAATTCAGTGTGTTGAATGTAAGAAGGCTATAGAGTTGAAATGTTACTGAAGAGTTTTGATGTTTGTTGCATATTTTCTAAAGGGAGCTAGATTGCTTGTTTGATGACTATGAGAAATTTGTTGAGATGTTGGTGTTATTGCTGTTGATCAAATGAACTAAATTGATTAATCAGAATGAACTGTAAAGTTGAACAATAACTAGATCTATTTTAAACCAAACAAAGCAAAACTCTGAAATGAAAATGGGCTGAAAAATTGAAACTGGATTTTAAGTTGTGATGTCAAGGATAGATAAGCTAAATTTTTAGATTCTGAAAAACTAAAATTGAAATCAAAGCTAATAAGGCTACTAATTCTAGTCAAATTGAACAGTACAGTTCAGAAAATGACTAAATTAACACATTGTTCTTAAGTACCTTGAAAATTGATTGTGCTTGGATTAGGAACACATTATAGGACTTACTATCAGTAAATCTCAAAGGATCCTAGAACTTGTTGCATTATTATTCGAGGCGAAATCCTAGGCATTACAACTAGCAGAAAAATGATTTATAGTCTTCTCGGGATAGCTGACTTTAAAAGCCTACCCTGATATGCTATATGCATGTACCTTATTACCTATTTTGAGCATGCTTTAGGTTTCATCATCGAACCACAAAGAATAAACTTTTAAACCTTCCTTAAGTCTCACCTACATTAAAGAACCTTTTGAATTTAACACCTATAAAACTACATATCGTGAGCATCAAAAATGATCAAGAGGATAAGTTTATATACAATTTGAATTGAAATAAAGTAAAGGAGTAAGGATGTGAAATAAAACAATTGGAGAAAATGACAAAGGAGGTACAATAGAAAATCGAGAAGTCAAAAATAATGAAAAAAGAAAGTAATGATACTAAACAGGAGTGAGTCTTACCTTATAGCCTACTGACCTTGAGCAATTAAGTCCTTAGGGGTGTTCTACACCTAGCACCCTAATGTCAACTGGTATGGGAGTTGTTGACCTAAGCTTGCCATGAGAGCTTGCAGCAAACACCGCACCAATCCAAACCCGAAACAAATGACGTAAAAGAGCCTGAGTTACAATCAAAATAAAGAAGGAACAAAAAACCACAAAGGAGAAAATGCAGAAAAATGAACCAGACCAAGTTTGGTAGTGCTTGAAATGCTATTTTAGCAGAAAAATATGATGAACAATGAAGGCAAAATGTTAAGAGAATGTATGCAGTTTGGGTAAACGTAAGCCTTAAATGTTTAGTTATCTACTTAAGTATCCTAGCCATACATTACAAGCTCAAAAGACCTATTTGATTCTGAAGATTGTGTAATGCCTACATTAGTGGAGAATAATATGACCAACAAGCCTATGGAACCTAAATTGCTCTAAAAGAATACCATTATGCATAGTGATTCTCATAAAGTTAACTCATCTGCAAATTAGTCATAAAGGGAAGACTAACACACACTCATAGAGTCAAAAATTGTATATGTTTATTAACTATGAATTACATGTTGTATTGAATTATCTAAACTGAAAATTTTTAGGATTCTGAAAATGAACCTTAATTGTAATTCTTCTAT
This sequence comes from Tetrastigma voinierianum, assembly GCA_016808115.1. Lineage (NCBI taxonomy): Eukaryota > Viridiplantae > Streptophyta > Magnoliopsida > Vitales > Vitaceae > Tetrastigma > Tetrastigma voinierianum. The sequence goes on along the minus strand of JAEQBH010002994.1, from coordinate 1,977,464 downwards.
GTCGCAACTTAAACATTGAATAAGGTTTAAATGCTAACTGACATAAGATGATTAGTATGAAAATGTCCTTAAAATAAAATTTTATTTGCTTCGAGGACAAATAAATAAGCCTTTTCTTTGCTTCGAGTACAAGCAAAACTTTAAGTTTGGGGAGTTTGACGAGTCTAAAACTCATCTATTTTTAAGCCCATTTTTCAAGTATATTTCAAGCTTAAAAGTTTAGTTTAATGTAAGATTATGGAGCTTTCACCCAGATTTATGTTTTGCAAGAAATTAAGGAAAAGAAGCAAAATTCAGCAGAAAAAAAGCAGAAATCAGCATTGTGCAGAAAAAGAGCCAATGTCGCGACATTGGAAATAGGGCCAATGTCGCGACATCAAATTTCCAATGTCGCGACACTGTGTAGAAAAGGTCTTGACACTACTACAATGTCGTGACATAGCTGCGACATCAGCTGAAGAGGGGAAGGAAAAGATATGCCAATGTTGAGACATCATCACGACATTGTTGCGACACCAAACAATGTCGCGACATCACAACTTAGTGTCGCGACATCACAACAGAGAATTATTAGAATGTTGTGAAATCATACTCGAGCATCCAAGTTGAAACACTGAAAAGCCAATGTCGCGACATCAACTGAAGTGAATAGAGCTGAAATGCATTGTAGCAAAATCAGAAAGTAACCTCAACATTCAAGAGCAATGTCGCGATATCAACTCAGTCTCGCGACATCAACTTAATTTCGCAACACCAGAAAAAGCAATGTTTATATCGTATTGATCTACAATAGTCGACGCCATGTCGCGGACATCATCAGGACATTGACTTATCATTGAAACTTGAGAATTGCCTAGTATACTTTCGTCTAAACATCGCATTCGATCCACTAATATTGACACAACTCCGATACCGCACATCACCACGACATCGCAGCTAGCGTAATTTCTAGATTTTCAAAGTGATTCTCACCTCGTTTTTAGGGCCCAATATCTGAAGCCTATAAATAGAAGCTCATGGGGAGTAGTGCGCAACTTCCAACTGCCTTTCATAAAGTTTTTTTATGCTTTTTGGGAGAGCTAAAGTCTCATTGTATATATTTTTCTTTTTTATTTTCTTTTATTTTTATTTTTGTTTCTAGATTTAGTTTTCTTATTTTAGATTAGAGAAGTGATTTGAACTGGGATTCGGAGTTGGATGAATGTAAATCAAAGCTTCATTTGATTTTCTGGAACTTAATGAATCTAGGATGCCATCTCGTATGCCTGCGCCGGTAACCGTTGTTGTAAGCGAATTCCACTAAGGTAAGTGCTCTCCTAATCACTCATCCAGACACATGCTCATAGCATGTCCCTTCTAAAAACCCGTATGGTCCTCTCTCGATTGACCACATCCGTCAGTGGGATGAAAATTGGTGCTCATCATCAATTGTATCCGCATTTGGCCTTATAAGCCTTCCAAAAGGCAAATTCCAGAACTCGGTGGATCCCCGGTCCGATAATTATGACATCGTACTCCATGTAGCCGAAAAATCTCTCGAATATACAGCCGATAGAATTCCTCCAGTGTGAAGGTCATCTTCATTGATAGAAAATGTGCCGACTTAGTGAGCTGGTCCACTATCACCCAAACCGCATCATGCCTCCACTGCCTGATAAAAATACAGCAGCCCATCATGACGTGCTCCCACTTCCACTCGGCTACTTCCCAAGGCTAGAGTAGCTCTACGCCTTTAGTGTTAGAGATCTTTACCCATAACATGATGAGAGACATCGTTTAACAAATTTAACGTGTCACTTCATTCCGCTCCACAACACTCATAATAAAATCACTTATATCTCATGCCACTTTGGATGATAGAAATTGATGTTGGCAGCCCCTACGATCTCCTCTCATATATGTCAATCGGGGAACTACAAACTCCGCCCCGGATCAAGACTATGATATATATAGATGGCTCAATCTTCACACCAGATTTGATTGTACCGTCCCTGAGAAGACTTATCTCTATATCCTACCTCAGACTCAATCGCTTGTATGGATGGCAGCTCACCAAACTCCTAAAACACCCCGAGCTTGATCACTACAATCGTAGTCCCAACCGGCCCCCACAAACTCGAAAGATCTACTACTCCGTGAAGCTACGCTAGTTGGGTACTCCCGTGACTCCTCCGATCGAGCCGTCAACCACTAGAAGATTTTCACTGCAGATGGTAATGTAGCTGCCTGAGCAACTCCACACTCCACCAGCTGCTTCCTCATGTCGAGGTCCGCCAGTGAAAAATACTTCAAACTCTATGTAGTCCTAAAATACCAAACCGTCACCATACAAATAGCGGCGCCATATCTTAAGGCAAAGACAATGGTCGCTTAGGCCTATATCATGTGGTAATTTTGCTCACATCTTCTTCAACCATCGAACCATTTAACCACTACCCAGACTCATCAAACGCATCCCGGGCCCATTTTCGAGACATCACAAGATCAGACACCTCCGTTTCCTTGGGACTATCACACAGGAGCCGAAGTAAGCTCTTTCTTCACTGGAATGCCCTCTCTCACGAAGTCATTCCGCTCAACTCTGACCTCCTTCCGAAATAACATAAAGCAGCCTGAGAAATCCTAATGAACCCCTCCCCCGTATATCCCGCCAATCCCAAGAAATCGTGTATCTCAAGACCGACTCGCCTCCCAACTTGTAGCAGCCTAACCTTCTTAGGCCTAATGACACACTGCACACGACGTGTCCCAAGAATTCCCACCCCAAGAAGCCTAAATTCACATTTGCTAAACTTAGCATACAACTGATGGTTTCTTAAAACCTGTAGAATGACCCTCACAGGATCCTCTAGCTCATCCTCAGATTTGGAGTATATCAAAATGTCGTCAACGAAAACCACAACAAACTGATCTAAATAGGGTTGGAATACCCTATGCATGAGATCCATGAATGTTGTTGGCGCATTCGTCAATCTGAAAGGCATCACTATGAACTCGAAAAGCCCATACCGTATCCTAAACGTTGTCTTAGGGATATCAGCCTCCCTAACTCTCAACTTATGATAACCGGTGCGAAGGTCTATATTGGAGTAGACTTGCGCCCCTTTTCGGTGATCAAACAAGTCATCAATTCTTGGTAATGGATACTGATTCTTGATCCTAACCCTATTCAACTGTCGATAGTCAATGAACAGTCGAAGAGTCTTGTCATTTTTTCTTAGCAAACAGAACCGGAGCGTCCCATGGAAAAGTGCTCGGTTTAATAAAACCCTTGTCCAACAATTCCTGCAATTGGACCTTGAGTTCTTGCAACTCAACTGGTGCAATCCTATAAGGAGTCATAGAAATGGGTGACGTACTAGGGTGTAACTCAATGACAAAGTCTACATCCCTGTGCAGAGGTAATCCCGGTGGTTCATTCGGAAAGACATCCTCATACTCACAAACCACCCGAGGTAGACACAAATCCTGTCTTCCTTCGTCCTCTAGGGTAAGGCTTGCTAGCCAACCCATCAACTTTCCATGCCACCTGGAGTAGTGTACGGCCTGGAGTAAAACATTATGCTTATCCCACTAAAAGGTCACACGAATACCGTCTCGTGTGTAAGTAGTAATCTTCCTAAGATCACAATCAATGACGACTCGATGTGCCGTCAACCAATCCATGCTAAGAATGACATCAAAATCCGATATGTCTATCACCCGAAGGTCCACCGTGAGTAGAATCCATGAGATCTCTAACTCACAATCCCGACATATTCGATCAACCCTCACCCTAATCCCTAGGGGAGAACTCATATGCAATGGCTTTCCCAAGGATTAAACATTTAAGCCCAAAACATTCACACAAGATGCAATAATAAATGAATGCGATGCACCATAATCAAACAATATCCTCACCCATAGGCGAGATAGAAAAAACATATCCTGTATGACCGACCGATCGCAGCTCGCCTATGGTAATGGCGACACGCCCGGGTCCCCGGGCATCTCGCCAGAGCCTCGTCCCGACTCCGACCCATACCCGCCTCTAGCGGCCCGGCTTCATAAATAGTAGATGCTTGTCCAGCACCCTGGGACTGACAACGGTTCCCCTGGCCCATGCTAGGGTAAGGAGGAACAAACTGCATCTGCACATGTCCTATTAACGATTGGGACTATGGTGTCCCATAACTCCGGGATCCCCGCCTTTGAGGGCAATCCCGTCCAAAGTGTCCAGGCTAGTGACAGTAATAATATGTCATGGGTTCTAACTAGCTAGAAGCCTTGGTCTGGCCTTGGCCTTGATAGCCATAGCCCCGTCCCTGAAATCTATACGAAGCAGGAGTCTTCTGCTTCTTCCTAGAGCTAGAAGAAGGTTGATTCTCCTTCCTCTTAGCACTAGCACCTGTATCTCGGAGGCTTCGTGCATCTTCTATATCTCTTTCAATGGCCAAGGCTGTTATGACCATCAAGTCCCCTCCTCTCATGTATGGCGGTGGATGATGTGTCTGGAACCCGTGGAGGTTACTCGTCCCTCCCTTGCACTGGGGGTCCGCAGCGCAGCACCACAACACTCGCCTCACGCAATGATGGCGTCGGGAAGACCACAGCTCCCGTAAGAAGGCTTGTTGATCAAAGGCCGGTGGTGGTTGGTTGTTGCCCCGTCCACCTCCTCGACTTGCCATCTAAACATGTCAAATAGAAATTTGAGATTTCTTTTCTTGTCTAACTAGTAGTGCATGTGCCAACTACTAGTAGACCTCAACATCATGAACTACACTGTTCATCCTTGTCCGAAGCCCTAAGGTTATGTTTTCTTACCCTAGTGTTCATCTTTTCCTATATAAATTCTACCATGTATATAATGCATGCAATCACAAACATGGAACACACATCAGAGCACAACATGAAACATGCAATGCATGCAGTGGTCTAAACATGTCCTAAAAACTCCTAGGTAATCACCCACCTAGACCCCGATACCAAACTGTGACGCTAGCATTAGATACCGAGCACTAGGTAATCAGAAACCTAAGCCCTAACACCAAGCTATGATGCTTATACCAAACATTGAGTACCAGGTAATTCGTATACCTTAGCTCTGATACTAAGCCGTGATGCCCCAAACCCCGGGGTGTCCTTTTTTTTTCGTCACTGTCCAAGTTTGTTGTAATAGAGAAATATCTGTCGTGAAAAAAATTCCTCTATCGTGCACACGTCCTTGTCATGTACGCACCTAGGCCTTGTCGTGTACGCGCCTAGAGTGCTATCGCCGCACGCCCAAGCCTTGTCGTGTGTGCGCCTAGAGCGCTATCGTCGTGCGCCTAGGCCCTGTTGTGCCAACTCTATCACAACCCGGCTGTACCATGTCGCGACACAACCTCCATGTCAAGACCCAAACTCAGTCGCGACCTAGAATATCAGGTCGCGATATGGGAACCTCCTCCCATGACCAAGCTCTATTGCACATAAAACCGTATGTCGCTGTGCACCTAGGGCCCTGTCGTGCCAACTCTATCGCAATAGCATAGCCTTTGCTGTGGCCATTCCTTGTCGCGACATAAAACCTTTTGTCGCGACATAGAAAAACTCTGTCGCGACACGGGTTCTGCCTTAATAGTTATTCTCTGTCGCGACACAGAGATCTCTGTCTTAACAATAAACCCTTCCAGCAGTAGTGAACTATGTCGCGACATCATTTTTTTTCTATCGCGACATAAACTTTCCTGGTCATGACCAACCCCTGTTGCGGAATAAAAACGTATGTCATGACATAGAAACCTTCAGTCTTGATGATTCTTTATCACGACAAGGAAATTTCTATTGCGACCTAGAAATCCTCAGCCAAGACCAAACTTGTCGCAATATGACCTCTTGTCATGACTGTCTCGGTCGCAACATAGAAAAACTCTATTGCGACATTGTCACGACAGAGAACCAGTAACCCTATCGCAACAAAGAAACGCCATGTTGTGACGTTTTCCATAGCTTAAAACTGAGAACCATGTCGTGAAAAAAGGAAAACCATGTCGCGACATAGAGCTAGGAGGCCTTGTCATAACCAAGAAAACCCTTGTCGCGACCCAAAACTGCATAAAAGAACTTTGTCGCGACTAGGAATCCCCTGTCGCGACCCAAACATGAAGTAGCCTTTTTTTTTCTTTTTGCATTTCTTGCACCTCCAACTCTCTCCCAATGCATTTAATTCAATACTACTACCTCTATATATATTATACAGGCAGTATAAAATATGGGAAAACTTTCCAATACAATATTGAACAAGTCAAAATAAGTTTTTATTACAAAACTTCTCATTTACATATACAAAACTAGATAAACTATCCATAATTTTACGAATTACATAACAAAGCCAAAATCCGGCCTTCTTCCCAACTAAGACCCCAACTGTGTCCACCTCCTAGTGTTCCTCCAACACCTGAAAATGTTTTCCCACGACGGGGTGAGCAATGCTCAGTAAAGGAATTCTTCTACAAGGTCTACTCCCCACCTAAGTGTGGCAAACGCACACACATTCAAGTAAAAACATGTACACTCCTACTCAAATGTCTACATACCGTGGATGAGAATGTGACTCACCCTATTCCATGTCTCGAGTCCTCACCGACTCCCTCACACATGCAAATGCCAAGTATGAAAAATTGTTTTCAAACAAAAATATTTTTGCTTTGAAAACTCATTGACAATCTTCGAGACAAAATCTATTGACAACCCTCCGAAAATAAATTCCGCTGACAAGCCTCGTATAAGATTTGTTTGACAACCTCCATATAATTTATCGACAACCCTCCGATATAATTTATTGATATCTTCCGAGCAAGATTTGTTGGACAACCCTCCCGATAAAACCACTTAATTAAAAGCTACAGCAGAACTCTCACCCGTTTCACACGATGTTCCCATGCATATGAAATGCAGAATGTCATTTCATGCACCATGTTACATGCATGACGAGCTACATGCAATATTAATAGATCATGGATAATTATATTTTCTACATATAATTTACATCCATCATGTAATCCACGTTAATACATCAAATAAGCATATATCAACATGATTTTTCACACAACCAGCATGTTATTCACACAAGTAAGCACACAAAACTGGATCATAACCAGAACAGCACACAACAATTTCACATGTCAGTCCATATTCAGCAAAGACACGTCACACTCCAATTTCATGTTTTTCTACAACCATACCATGTTCTAGAACAGTGGTTCCTGTAACAGGAAGACCTAGAACCAGTCCTTAACTCACCAATAGTTTGATCTAAACTATTGTGAAACCAACCCCATCGTTGGAGCTATTGCCTCATGGCCATTGGATGGCCCTTAGACAAAGAATAACCAAAGTAGGAGATAACCCCTACCTCTTGAGGCATAGAAGAAGCTCTAGGAAGTCCCATGGACACTTCCTAAACCCGAAACTTTCAACTTCCCGAAAATCCAAACTGAACTACGCCGGAACTCCTTGCCTCTGTGCTCCATGAGTAGCCCTCATCAAGTGACGGGCTTTAACTTCGCCCGATGAGATCCGAATTGAATTCGATCTCCATACATCGTAGAGAGAAGCCGGAACCCCTATTCTTTCTCTCTCTCTCTCTCTCTCTCTCTCTCTCTCTCTCTCTCTCTCTCTCTCTCGTTTCTCTTTCTCGCATGAAGAACTAGGAAATGTCCTATTTTTCCTCCCAAAATCCCCTTTTGACTTTTCCTTCATTTTTCTTTTCTTTTTCATCCTGTTTGATTTTCTTTCTTCCTTTTTCTTTTTCTCTTTTCTTTCTTTTTGGTTTTTATCCTATCGAATTGTTGTTTGCTCCCTCTCATTTGCATCATTACTTCTTAGCTCCTTACCTGATAGTTGGGAGACATTGGTTGTAATAGTTAGTAATTCCACTCCAAAAGAGATTCTAACTATGGAGAGTGTTAAAGATAGCTTGCTAAATAAAGAGGCTAGAAGGAAAGAAAAAGTTGAATCTTCTTATGGAGTACTTGTTCATGAAAAACAAGAAAGATAAGAAAAAGTTATATTAAATGTTAAATGTTATCACTACAACAAGGTCACACATGAGGAAAAGATGCAGGATTTGAAAATGAATTAATGATGAAGAAAGAAAATAAAAAGACTAACGCAATTGCTGCTGAAGGTGATATTGCATTGTGACCGATGATGGTTGTGTCACTGCAACCCAAGATAGCACCGGTAATTTATTCTAAAGGCTCTCATTCCATTTACTTCATAGTGATTTTTTTCTAATTTCTATTAACCGGTGATTTTGGTAATGTTAGAATGGGAAACAATGGTATATCCAAGATTGTGGATATTAGAGATATTTGCTTAGAGACTAGTATTAGAAATAAACTGGTACTCAAGGATGTTAGACATATTCCAGATATTCATCTCAACTTGATATCCACAGACATACTTGATAATGAGGGATTCACAAATTCTTTTGGTGAAAGTAAATGGAAGCTCACTTAGTAGTGGCAAGGGGAAAGAAACAGAACACCCTCTATGTCATGGAAGCTAAGCTACATAAAGGAGATATCAATGCAGCTCAGCGGGATGTAAGCATTGAACTTTGGCATAGAAGGATTGGTCACATCAATGAAAAAGACTTCAAACACTTGCTAGAAAGAAATTCTTGCCAAATTTGCATGGTATGCCTCTTAAAACTTGTGATCATTGTTTAGTTAGAAAAGAACATAGAGTTGCATTTCACACATATCCACCATCTAGAAGGCCAAATGTTATTGATTTAATTCATACTGATGTTTATACTATGCAAACTAGAACTGTTGGTGGTGCACTTTATTTTTTGACATTCATTGATGATCACTCTAGAAAAGTTTGAGGTTTTTCTTTGAAAACAAAAGACTAGGTGCTAGATGCCTTCAAAGAACTTTATGCCAGATTAGAAAGAGAAACAAGAAGAAGGTTAAAGGCTGTTAGAGCAGATAATGGTGGTGAATACAGGGGTCCATTTGAAAATTATTGCAAACTTCATAGCATTTGACTTGAAAAGACTGTACCTAAAACTCCTCAACAAAATGGTGTAGCTGAGAGAATTAACATAACCATTGAAGAAAGGATTAGGTGTATGCTTTCTCATTCTAAGCTACCTAAGTCCTTTTGGGGAGAGGCTATGAGAACATCAATTGACTTGATAAACCTTTCTCCATCAATTTCTTTAAAAGATGATGTACCTGAAAGAGTGTGGACAAGGAAAGATGTTTCATATGACCATTTGAGAGTGTTTGGTTGTAAAGAATTTATTCATATCCCCAAAGATGAGAGGTCACAACTTGATGTCAAGGCCAAACCATGTATTTTCTTGGGGTATGGTCATGAAGAATTTAGGTACAAAGCATGGATCCATCGAGTAGGAAGATTGTCGGCAGAGATGTTATGTTTTTGAAGACCAACCTCGTTGATGATGGTGACAAGGTTGAGAGAAAGCTAGTTCTTTGCTGAAATTCCACTAGAATTGGATCTAGTTGTTTCACCACGTTGTATGCTAATCATGGGGAGAGTTATTGGTGAAGGTGATGGTGTCACTAAAAATGAAGCACGAATTTATACCGATGATGTTGAGCCAACTAAACAAGTTGATGGAAAACTTCCACTACCAACATATGAACAACCATTGAGAAGATCTACCAGAGAGCGTCAACCTTCTACAAGATATCCTCCTAATGAGTATGTGATGCTTATTGAAGGAGAAGCGCCAGAAACTTACCAAGAAGCTATTTTATATGAGAGTAAGAAAGAGTGGGTTAAAGCCATGCAAGAAGAAGTGAGATCCTTTTTTGAGAACCGCACCTATGACTTGGTGAAGTTACCATAAGGAAAGAAAGCTCTCAAAAACAAATGGGTGTACGATTGAAAACTGAAAACAATGGCTCATAACTTAGGTACAAGGCACGATTGGTTGTAAGGGGGTTCAATCAGAAGAAAGGCATTGACTTTGAAGAAATATTCTCTCCAGTGGTAAAGATGTCCTCTATTTGTGTTGCCCTTGGTCTTCCTGCTTGCTTGAATTTAGAAGTTAAGCAACTTGATGTGAAAACTGCGTTTCTTCATGGCAATTTCGAAGGAGAAATCTACATGCAACAACTTGAAGGGTTTGAAGTAAAAAGAAAAGAAAATCTTGTGTGCAAGTTAAAGAAGAGCTTGTATGGACTCAAGCAAGCACTAAGGTAGTGGTACAAGAAGTTTGACTCCTTCATGATGAGTCATGGGTACAACGAAACTTCATCTAATCATTGTGTGTTCACTAGAAAGTTCTCTAATGATGATTTTATTATCTTCCTCCTGTATGTTGATGACATGTTGATAATTGGTCATGATTCTAGCAAGATTGATAGGTTGAATAAAGAGCTTAGCAAGTCTTTTGCCATGAAAGACTTGGGATCGGCAAAACAAATACTTGGTATGAAGATCTCCCGTGATAGGAAGAATAGGAAGATTTGGTTATCTCAAGAAAGCTACATTGAGAAGGTTCTTGAAAGATTTAACATGAGCAAGGCTAAGGCAATTTGTTTTCCACTTGCAGGCCACTTAAAGCTTAGCTCAAAGCAATGTCCTACAAGTGAGTAAGATATGAAAGAGATGAGCAAAGTTCCTTACACATCTGTTGTTGGTAGTTTGATGTATGCTATGGTCTGTACTAGGCCAAACATCACTCATGCAGTTGGAGTTGTTAGCTGGTTTATTACTAATCCTGGGAAGTAGTGAAGTGGATACTGAGATATCTGAGAGGCACTTCCAAGTTGTGCTTGTGTTTTGGCAATGGTGAGCCTATGATAGATGGATACACAAATTCAGACATGACAGGTGATGTTGATTCCATGAAGTCCATTTTAGGGTTCATGATGACTTTAGCAGGGGGAGCTATCTCCTGGCAATCCAAACTACAGAAATGTGTTGCATTATCCACCATAGAAACTTAGTACATTGCTATTACTGAGGGTTGTCAAGAAGCTTTGTGGATGAGAAAAATCTTAGAAGAGTTGGGGTTGAAACAAGAGAAGTATGTTGTTTACAGTGATAACCAGAGTGTTATTCACCTCTCCAAGAATTCAATGTTCCATTCAAGATCAAAGCATATTGATGTTAGATATCATTGGATTCGTGATGTGCTTGAGTCAAAGAAATTGTATTTGGAGAAAATACATACCAGTGAGAATGGATCAGATATGTTGACTAAGTGTTTGCCTAAGGAGAAGCTAGAAGCTTGTAGGCAGAGAGCAAGCTTGGTTAAGCCCTCGACATGAGGCGGAGGGGGAGATTTGTTGGGTCCTCCCCTTTGTGTGGGCTGGACCAATGGGAAAAGCCCATTTTTTGAATAAAAAATAAAATAAAATAAAAGAAAATCACAAAAGGAGAGCTATTGGTGGTTCGGGTAGAAGCCAAAAAGAGAGAAGAAAAAAAACAGGGGAAGAGGGTTTTGAGAAGAAGAAAGAAAGGGGTTAGGGTTTTGATCATTTTACAAGATGGAATGCCAAACAATGTTGGTTTTGGCTCAAATTTGACGTGGTGACTCCTTGCAAGATGATCTTCAATCCTAGTGGTTTCAATCTTTGATTATCTCTCCACAATACCCATTTGGCCATTCAACCATTTGGTGAGATTTTTCCTTTTTTTCCTCTTGTTTTATCCATCCTTGAGATGATGTTTGTTGTTTTGGTATTCCAAGAATGATATTATTGATATGTGTTTGTTATGAGCCTCTAAATTTCTTGTTAGAGGAGAACTTGGTGTAACTAATTACTACCCAAAAAGTGCTATTTTACACCCTTATTAATACAGGTTTTGAGCACTTTGTACTAATAAGCCTAACTAACCCAATCGGGCATTAAGGACCTAGCAAAGCTACTGATTGCATTTTGTGGCTAATTTTGTAGTTTTTGCAAGCTGCCAAAATTATTGAGTCAATCCAAGCACGAAGAATCCGAGTCGAACTCAGTATTGCAGATCAAAACCTGTAGGAGAGGAGCAAGTGTATTAGTGCGGATGCATGAAATTTCCAAGTGTGATTGCGAAATTTCTCAACTCATGATAATGTTCCCCGCCGCTCGCTTGGCTGTTTGATGGTTCCCTTTTGGTTTTCTTCCTACTTTTCCTTGTAATAGTTGTTTGGATTTGTAGTTTTAGTAATTTGTAAAGGGGGTTTTTGGCTATGTTCTCCTGCATAAGCAATCAGAATGAGGATCTTCTCCATTAATAAAAGTTTCTCTTTGGTGGGAAGCTTTCGGCTCTCCCACCTCTTTTCCTTTTCTCTCATTTTCTCTCACTTTCTAGGCAGCCAAACACCCTCCGAGGATGACAACTGAAGGACAGGGCTAAACCCCTTCTTCTTGGATGTAAAGGGCTACCGAAAGGTGGGATCTAAGGTAAATCGAGGTTTTCCATGTTTTGTAACGAAGGTATTTTCTACCATTTGTTTCATTCAAACGCGCTTTAATCCCTTTGGGTTGCTTTGAATGACGCATTTGATAAGCTTTTGGGTTCATTGGATGCTTATTGCTAAATCCATTGACATTCGTTAGTTATCATCTATGGGTTATTGAAAGGCGATTCAAGGATGTTTTTATTTTCTCCAAATTTTAGGTTTGATCCTCTGCTTCATCAGAATGGTCGGCATTTGGTAAGCTTATAGGGTCTTATGCTTAGTTGTTAGAGATGATATTCATTAGTTATCATTTATGAGTTGTTGGAAAGTGAGTCAAGGTGATGTTATTCACTGTCCGAGACCATCAATGGGAAGAAAATACCAAATTTTCAAAAATATTTATTTAGGGTCAGTTTTTACAGTTAAATGAAGAACCGGATCGAGAGATGACTATAGGTCATCCTCCCCAATGCGAGGAAAGGACCCTGGAGAACCTCAGTTGCCCTAGGACTCCAACCCTAGTGACCTAACACTACAAGGAATTTTATTTTACATTTTTACTTATTTTATTTTTAGTTTGCAACCTACCAAACCTCACTATTTTTACAAAACCCCTAATCCAAATTGAAATTCACCTTTTTGAGCCAATTGCATATCATTTACACAAAGAAAACCCATCCCTGTGTTTGACCCTAGAGTCATTATACTGCAGTAGCTATGCTACGACAGTAATAGGTTTAGGTTTATAAATGTTTTTTATTCCGAGCACCAAATCTCTACCCTGTGCATGATACGATTTTAGCGAATCAAATGGCGTCGTTGCCGAGGGTGGTGCCTAAGTGCAAATGATGACATACTGAACACTTGTGATCCTCATCACAAGTTTTGGTGAATTTTCTTGTATCGTTCTTTTTAGTATTTTTCTGTTAGTTTTTTTTTTTTTTAGTTTCATTTCGTTGTAAAAAAAAAAAAAAAAAAAGTAGGATTGTTTCTTTGTTGTCTTGTGCTTGCCCTGTTCTTACTGCAGAAGTACATGTTCTAGTGGGCTTGAATTGTGATCAAATGGAACCCCCACATGAAAAGCAACACCATCAGTATCTAGTGGAGAGAGACCCTAAAGCATTTAGGTCCATGAGGGACTATAGAAACCCTCCATGGGTGAGTGCACCATCCTACATGGTGCCTCCAACAAATTCACCGTATGGAAATACTTACAACCCTAGTTGGGGGAACCACCCAAATTCCTCATGGGAACCAAGACCTCCATAATATGCACCTCCTGCTTCTCCATCTTATGCTCAACTCAAATACCACTACAACCACCACGCTTAACTTCTTCGCTGAGTGCCACATCGAACTTGAGCAAACTGGTGGATACTTTCATAGAGGAGCAGAGGGTAGTGAACGTCCAAGCCAATTAGAAAATTGACACAGTGGAGAGCTCCCTGACCAAGGAATTGGATGGGTTCCAGAGCGAAATTGATCAGAAATTCGACAACTTGCAATGCTCAATTTCAAGGCTTGCCAGTCAGCAACATGTTCATCAAGAGGAAGAAAATCCAGAGGGAGAGTGCTTAATTGACACTATTTTGGGTGAGCAGACTAAACTGCAGCAGCTTCGGGAGGACTTGATAAAGGAACCAGTAGAAGCTTCTGAGGAACTGCAGGATGCCCTATAATCATTTGTTGTCTATGGGCCATGGAGGAGATAAGAAGAGATTCTTCCCTTGTTGACCGAAGAAGGCAGTAGAAAGGAAACAATGGAAGAGACCTAAAAGCTTATCCTTAAACCACTTCCAAAAACTTTGAATCCTAGTGCCACTGCCCAAGCCACCAACAGCCCATTGCCAGTAGCACCCTCTCCTGAACAAGTACACAACCTGCCTAAACCTGTAGCACATTCAACACATGAAACACCTTCCATCCCATCTGCACTGCCTGTGCAATACCATAGAAAATTAGTGGCCATTGTTCAAACTTTTGCCACTACATCAAAGACATTGGCAGCTACCCATACCGCATGGCACAACGGATAGTTTGGGTGCTGGTTCAAATGTGGAGCACCTGAACCTCAAGATCCTGATACTTCAATTAGCCCAGTTACCTCCAAAGGCTAGAACCGGCCTGGGGGAGTGCTCACTCCCCACTTTTTGTTTTGATTTTTTTCTGTTTTATTTTATTTATTTTATTTTATTTTATTTATTTTATTTTATTTATTTTATTTTATTTATTTTATTTTATTTTATTTATTTTATTTTATTTTATTTTATTTTGATTTAGTTAATTTTTCTCTTTAGATTTTCTCTAATTTTAAGTTAATCTTTGTTTCTGGCTTAATTTTCTTTTTTCTACATTTTTTTTTATTTTCCTGTGTTTATTTTTGCAGGTTTTTGCTTAGTTTCTGGAGTAGAAGACAAAATCCAGAAATTTCGCAACCTGCGAAAATTCGCAACCACAAGAAAGCCTGCACTGTAGCACACTGTTCCAATTTTTTTGTCTTTTATATATATATATATATATATATATATATATATATATATATATATATATATATATATATATATATATATATATATATTTCTTTTAAAAAAAAATTTAAGTTTGTATAAAGATAAAAAAAAAAAAAAAAAAAAATTGGTCTTCGAAAAATGTTTTTCTCTAAAAAAAAAAAATATATATATATATATATATATATATATATATATATAGCATATATATATATATATATATATATATATATATATATATATATATATATATATATATATATATATATATATATATCGCACAGCTGTAATTTTCGCAACCCCTCCACTTTTTGCAGCCCGATTTTGTTCTGATCATAAATTTTTCATCCAAACTCCGTTTTGGGTATTTTTGGTATCGTTGGAAAGATTAGAGAGTGTAGAATCTAAATATAACTAGAAAAAACACTTTTGAAATTATTATAAATCTGTAATTTTCAAAATGCTCCAACTGGTCAATTTTTTCCTCTCTTTTCTTCTTCCAACTTGTTCATTTGAAGCCCAAATGGAGTGAATAAGGTCTCGTTGGAAATCTTGTAAAGTCTCCTATCTAACAATGAGTACATTTCATCAAGGAGGGTAGCATTCTTTCTAACTTTCTAATCCAAGCCCTATCATAACAATGTGACATTTGGTCAGGAAGAGTTAGCCAAGGAAGTGACTTACATTATAATTTTATCAAGTATTTTGAGCAAGCCCATTTTGTATGTTTAGTGGCTTGTTGTTTGTTCCTTTTTGTGAAGCTGTTAGTTTGTTTTTGTAAAGCTGAAAACATAGTGATATATCTTTTTATACATACTATACAAATTGAAGACCAATTTAGGTCATCATTTGCTTAGCCTGCAGTTTGAAAAATTGAAACTTTGTCCAATTCTTTTGATGTTAGATTGGTTCCATGCATAATTGAGTGGATGATCGCTGACTCGTTGCTTAACCTTTTTTTCTTCCACCCCAACTAACCACACACTGTGACACATCAGTTTCGCATTGTCGAAAACTCCTAGCCTCCTAATTCTTACAAAAGCCTAGCCTAGTTTCATTTACCACCTTCAATAGGTTAAGGACCCCCATGAAAAGAAGGCCAATGAGTCTTCCAAAATAAAAAGAAAAGAAATAAAAAGAAAAAGAAAAGAAAAAGAAACAAAGAAAATTGCAACACTTTTCCTTGAAACCTGAGCACGGTCCGAGGGGTATATGGCGAAAGTCTTTAAAGCCCGGTGCTCTAAGACAACTGGTTGGGAGCCACTGACTTAGTGCTCGCTACATGGGTGGAGTTATAGGTGCTGGAGTCTCGAAATCATTTGGAGTTCGGGGTGAAACCTGGAGAGTTAGCTGTCAAAAGATCCTTATGAATTGATGCCCCAAACCTTAATTGATTGGGAGTCATCGGTGGATCCCCGTTACATGGACTTTGGTGAAGTCAATGCCTCACCATTGCACCCCTACAACACAGAAAGAAGCATGGAATAAGAGCTGATCCCGACTCATTTAGGTCAGTGAGTGAGATTCAGGTCATGGCAATAGCTTGGTCAGGGGAGGCGGTTTAAGCAGCTTATTGCCAACCCGATCATATAAACACTTAGGTTTTTTGTGGAAGCTCTAGGTCGATTCTTTAGGAAGGAAACTTTTGATGCTAGGATTTTGATGGCATTCATTCTTCCTGAGATGGTTATCAAGGTTTGCGATTCTACCGAGGGTTAGGCATTACTCGCTCACATTCTTTTTGAAAATACCATTTTTGAGAACATAATTTTGTTATTATTTTGTTTGCTTTCTTCTTCTTTCATTGCTAAGGGACTAGCTATAATGCCCCGTCCCAATAGGGTGTACGGTATGTGTAACCGTAGGGTCGCATATGTGCACCAAGGGCTTCCTTAATTATTTTAGTGCCATAATACAATTTTTGAAAGTTGTTTTTAAGGGTGAAAGTATAAAGTCTTCAAAGAATTGTGGCACTTTTGCAATTAAAAAAAGTGGAGGGGTGAAAGTACAAATTATGGAATTTCAAAAGGATCATAATAATAATAAATTACCATAATTGTTCAAGGAAGCCTAGAAAATTCTCTAGATCTCGGATGATTTAAAACTGGATCGCGCTAAGTAAATTCGCTCAAGAATCTAGTGACCCAGAAAATTTCGTTGAATTCGAGATACCGGAATATTTTACGACTCTGGGTGATAAGTCGCGCTGGACTTAAGGGACTAGATTTTTACAAAACTCGCAAGTTAGGAACGGCTTTGATCTAAGTTCATTTACACAAGTGAACTGAAAATAACAAATTTTTCAGCCAATTTAATCCGAATGAGACAATAGAAAACATTTATCCAAATAATAATAAGAATAATAATTAAAGAAAAAGATTAAAAAAATAATAATAAAAAATAAAAGTCAAATGGCAGGAGACGGATGGACAGAGCGTGAGGAGAGAGGTGAGAGCGATTTTTTTTATATTTTTCTTCTATCTGCTTTTCAAATTTACTAAATCGAACCATATATTTTGCATCTGGAAAGGTATGTGCTGGTCTACACGAAGGAGAGCTACGCCAGAGGTACCAAAAGCTTAGCATTTCGTCAAACTCCAAGAGGTAGGGAATTTTCTTACTTGAGTTCTTTTTAGCCTAAAGGTAATGTAATGGCTTGAAATTTTCTTAGAGGTTGTGAAAGGTCGTAAACTTCAGTCCCAAAATTTTTAGACTGAGTTTAGGATTTTTTAGTAATTTTGGGACTGTGGTCCCATAGTTCGGGGTTGAATTTAGGACCGTTTTATTTAGCTCGTTGAAATTTCACTTTCAGAATGTTTCGGTTTTTTTAGACCTATGGAAAGTCCCTTGGAGTCTAGAATTTAATCCATATGCCTATTAACAGCATTTGGTGTCTACATACTTCTTAGAAAAAATTAATTTAGGCACCAAGTGCAAATTGCTTGGTTGTAAATGACGTGTGTAGTCTAATACATCGTATAGCATGGGGTCGTTTTGAAAAGGTTGCTAAACATATAGTTTTTATAATTATGTGTAGGGGGCATTTTGGTCAATTTCACCTCATAGTATCAATGTCCCATCGAATGGGACTAAGACGTAGTGCTCATAGAATCTAAGTTTGTTTCGATATAGTCGCTTTGAGCCCTTGTATGTTTTATGTCAAAACATTGAACTCGAGGGCATTTATACTTTGTATGGATTTTGTAGTAGATTGGAGCATCTCACGATAATCTAGAGTGCTTGACAAGAATTGAAAGAAATTAGGTTTAAAAGGTGAGTACTAAAATCGCTTTCGAAAACTAGTGTTTAAATTACAAGTTTGTAAAGTGCTTGAAAATATAATGTAATTAGTAAAGCAATTTTTTACTCCTCCCACTTGTTATACTAGCAAAACTTGATTTAGTACTTAAGAAACAATTGGGCCCGTTTAGCAAAATCCTTGACGTGGAATAGCCATTCCTACGTATGTACTCCTGATTGTGCATGGCAGTATATGGGACATTATGATTCAACTATATTGCCCGGTTGGCAATCGGGGGTTAGATACAGTATATATTTATAATGAGTCGCCTCCTAATAATTCGGGCATATAGATAGTTAGCGGGCTGACACAGAAGAGATTTACGAGGTGTCGTTCCAATGTTCCATCACTCCGGCATTTTGCTATGAGGTTCCATTATGCTTATAGAGATCCCGCCGTGTTCAATGACCATATTAGACTTTGCAGTGTTCCGAGAGCTCACTACCATGCCAGTTCCGAGGTTCCGGTACCGTCAGGTATTTCGTGTACCCGCCACGTGGTTGGTACTTGATTTATGTGATAAAGCACTTTCAAATATTAACCACCATCAAATAGTTTTCACAAAGGTAAAATAGTCTTCGCACGCTTTCTTAAAATGGGCCACAATGGTTGGTACTTGATTTATAGTATAGAACTTTAAGATATTAACCACCACTGAAATAGTTTTCAGCAGCAAAAATAGTTTTCATAACAGTATTTCATAAATGGGCCATAGTGGTTGGTACTTTATTTACAGTATAACACTTTCAGATATTAACCACCACTGAAATAGTTTTCAGCAGCAAAAATAGTTTTCAGAAATGGTTTTCTTAGCAAAAACTCGGTTTTATCATAAACAGTTTTACAACCATTTCTGTACAGATTTTCATATTGGGAGGTACATACAAATGACGCCAAATATTTAGAACTTATAGTACTCACCGAGTCTCGCTTCGCTCACGCTGCTTTAAATACCAAAGCAGGGCTGGTCGAAAGACCTTTTCGTGATCCTCACCCTAGACACAATGTGTTGTATATATAAGATATGTAAAGTAAACGTAGTAAAAGTAAAAATGTGACATTTGTAGGAAATATCTTTTGTAAAATATGCATGCATGGTTTGAGAAAACAAAGCTGCGATGAAATTGTTTACTGATTTGTATCTTATTTTAACAGGACCAGAGGTCCTTATGGTTAGGAAGAATATTTGGAAAATATTGGGAATGTATGTTTTATACATGTGATTTTGTATTTCGGGCTTGACCACCGTGCAACCGTTATGCTGCCGGATTTTCGTTAAATCTAAAGGTGTGATTTTTAAGTACAAAATTTTATAACCCACGTTTTCCAAAGATAGTTTCAACAGTTTTAATGGCTTAGCTTGATGGTAATTTGTCAGTCGAGCGAGCTTGGTTGGGAGGTTACTGTGGAGTTTCCGATAGATTCCCTGTCAATAGAAAGGATCCGCTGTTGGTACCATAGCAGCCAGCAATAGTTCGCCTGTTTGCACATGCTTCCAAAAAGTATTTCCTATAGACCATTTTTTATAATGATTTTCCTATTGCAACCTATACTGTTTTTCTAAATCCTTGCATGCATCAAATATTGTAAAGTGTCACTGAATCTTTAACCTTGAAATTCACAGCATTATGTCTGGACGAGGTCGTAGAGGTCGACCTAGGACTTCCGCATCAAAGGCACCTTTAGAGAGAAATGTCGAGCACACCCCTAGATCAGAAGATGCCTCAATGAATTTCACCTGTGCCAGAATCCATCGAGCCGCAGTAATTTGTGGAGGCGCACTCAATGGCGGATCAGTTATATAGATTGTTACAGCTACTTAACGTCTGGCCAGCACGGAGCCTCCAAGAGCGTAGGGCATGATAGAACGCGCTCTAAAACTGTGGGCTAAAACTTATGATGGTATCGGGCGACCAGAGGCGCCAGACTTATGGTTGGGACAGCTTAGTGAAATTTATACGTTGACGGGTGTTCGGGATGAGCATGAAGTCCTCTTTCGGTTCTTATGGCAAACAAAATAAGGACTCAAGTGGAGGCCATAGAAGGACATCTCACAAGAGTCACTGGGACAAGTCCTACATGAGATGTGGCGCATTTTACCCACAGTTCACTGGGCTGGCAGATGCAAAATAGAAGAATCTTCAGTTAGAGCAAATGATCCCGACAAAGGATGTAATATGAGCAAGAGGTTTCAGCTAGAAATTGGTGCCTAAGGATACAGAAAGGAGGAAACATAAATGTAAGATTCACGGCTGGTAACAATCACGCAATTGGGTTCATTCAGTCAAGAATTTTCAAAATAACCGTTACGTCGAGGTCGCATCCAAAGGTAGAGTATGATCGCCCCAACCTCGTGGCGCCAAGAAGAGAGGTGATCCCGTGACTAGTCACCGTGCACCCGCCAAAATAGTAAAGAAAGGAAAGACCGGCGCGAGCTGTGGACGACAAGACGCTGTGGATCCGTCCTCGGCCGCTGGGCGCTGTGGAGGTGGTAGCATATAGATCCGCCAGATCATCTTTCTCCCATCATGTCTTACATGTTTATGCAGGCATCTCAGAGTGAAGGATGAACATGAGCGGTGATGTTTCCACTATCAAGGGCGTGTGAAGGCCAATTATCCGGATCGGTCTGTACGCCTTAGTATGTCAGAGAATCCTTTTCAGGTACGCATGTCTACCCTGTGCACCTCCTGGCCCCAAACATGGGGCCGGGTGGGGTGGTTCAGCAAGAGGTGGCGCAGACAACACTGTAGACGCAGGTGCAAAGGTATGGCAAAGACTCGATTGGCCGATTCAGCGTGGTACTATACAATACATACAACATCACAGAGTGCGATGATCACCGTGACGATTACCGGTATGATTTCAGCTTTATGATCATGATATTATATGCGCGCCATCAGTAATCGGGCTCACCACATCGGGCTCATCCGGCTTATTAGTACCATCTGACTTCAGAGGCACCGTGATAGAGTCCCAAACTATGGCGTGTCATATAGCTGCTCAGACCAATGAGATAATTTGCTGATATCCGTGATACCCCAGTGCTAGATTAGAAGCGTGATCCGTATCAAGGATTTTCCAAACAGACATGATCAGCATAGTATCCCACAGATTTGACATATCTAGGTAATGGATCAACAAGATCCAAGCCATTGTGAGCCACACCTTAGATTTATAAGAAAGAAGTAAGATTGTCTTAACGAGAACCAAAAGCATATTTCGAGGGAACTGGGTAAAAAGAGATCGCCGTCCTAGTTCCATTAATTCCATGCGACCGCCAAAAATGCTTCTCTTCCTCTCTTCTCTCGTAGCGTCGCTGTGGTTATTCGCATTTCCAGGATAGAGACACGACACCCGCCAGAAGACATCCCCACAGTCAAAGAGTTCCCGTGATGTCTTTCCGTATGATACTGTAGTTTAATCGAGTTGTGAAAGCAAGGCAGGCAGGCAACCCCAGCTTGGCTGAACTCATTCCAAGGACCGAGTCATATCCATTCCTCCACACGTAATGCTGCCGTCGCCAGCAGTTGAAAGAACTAAAGGCACACCGAGGAATTATTGCAAGTGGCTTCATCCACTGACTCAGCACCCCTCACCATACATGGGGGAGCTCCGCCTTCTTTCACAGAAGAAGTTAAGATGGAAGCTACTGCCAGGTATATACCATAGAAAACCCACTAGGGCGACATAATACACAACCGCATCCGCATCCTCGTGATAGATGACGCGAGTCTTTCACCAATCGTGAGACAGGATCTGAGATATTCTAAGATCGGGCACCTAAGGTCGCCAAGGCAAGGCCATTAGTCGAGAGGGTCCAGAAAGAGAATGATGTTTCTCTAAGACTACCTTCTCAGATCTACAGATACACACTACGTAGTTCCTAGTGATGCCATTCTGATCGACTAATGCCCCAAATCACTCATGGATTTGATGAACAGTATTCCAGTCCGTATTTAGATGCCTCAGATCAGATCTACTGATGAGACACTTGCAGAACGCTCAGCAGTCCAGAGGAACATGCAGCATCATCCCTCCAGCGTTATGTGATTCTTCGAGAGCCACGTGCTAATGCCTAAGTTTAGTAAGTGCCGCTTTGGTTGGACAAAGAAGTTTTCACGCGTCATTTAGATATTAGGAAGCGTGGACTAAAGATCGTTATATAAGAAACCAGAAGCCGCCGCCACTGTTTCCAAGTCCAGCTTTGATCGGGCAAATGTTATTTACAAGAAATTTATGGATTTTAAGATAGAGCAACCCGCTGACCAATCTATTGAAAAAAGGATTTAAATTGAAATGGACATACCTACCAACATAGTTTTTGAGGAGTCGGTGCGCAGATTCGACATGTAGTTAGCACTACACCGCCAGAAAGACTATGTGGTGCATAAGGATCCTCCGCATACAAGGGTTAGGTGTATTACAGATGGTAGGTGTGATAGTTTATGCTTCCCCGCCGGCCAGAAGCATCAGAGCAAACTACCCGACCCACATGATTTAGAACTAGCGTTAAAGGGTTTTTACTTCTAAAGATTCGAGAGACATTCATACTGTTCCATATGTCGATATTCACCGATCATAAGAGCTCATAAAGATATCTCACCACCAGAAGAGCTTAACTGGGGCAGCGGTGGTCGAGTTGGATTAAGTATTATGATTGCATGATGTAGTACCATCCTGAATAATGTAGTGGCTGTTAATGCCTTAAGCCGAAACCCGGCGGTTCCTTATGCTTATCTCTGCATCTGCAGACATTCCCCATTGTTGATAAAGAGCTAAGAGATCTTTAGAGTTCGCCATAAATGATCTAAGGACATCGCTGCATCATTTTATGTTCTTCACCTCTTTTAGTGGATCAAATCAAGGAAGGCTCGTTTTAGATGATTGCTATACTGAGATCGTGCATAGGAAACCGAGTTCCAGCATCACAAATGAGATGGTATAATAGTTAGAGGGAGTCATAATGTAAAAATTTAAATAGGTGAATCATGAAATCATGGAAGAGGTTCACTCAGCACATACGCCCTATGCACCCTAGTAGCACCAAGATACTCATACTCGAGGGAGACTATCGTGGAAGGGTATGAAAGGAAATTGCAAAGATCTCTCATATCCACGCCTATAACCCGTCGCAGGTGAAGGCAGCACCGTATTCGTAGAAAGATATACCTTCACATTCCGGTGGGAAGTGGGATATAGCCATTGCGGATTTTGTTAATGGCCCGGTGAACCGACAACAATGATGCCATACGGGTGATAATGGCGACTAACGAAACTGCATTTCTTTCTCCGCTTAGTAATGATGACCCTTTTGACAAGCTCAACTATACGTGGAGGAGATGCTAGATCGCATGGTGTGTTCCTGAGATC
The DNA here is from genome assembly GCA_016808115.1 of Tetrastigma voinierianum. NCBI lineage: Eukaryota > Viridiplantae > Streptophyta > Magnoliopsida > Vitales > Vitaceae > Tetrastigma > Tetrastigma voinierianum. The sequence goes on along the minus strand of JAEQBH010002994.1, from coordinate 1,953,886 downwards.
AGACCGAGACCCCATATTCACATCCAAATTCGTCTAGCTTACAGATGTCACGGACCTGACAAGACTTTGTACGCCTTTCCATCCTCGGTCGAGGTCACCGTATAAACTATTCAGACGCCTGGAGGATATGCTCGAGCATGGCCAGATAGAGCGGGAAGTCGACACGCGATTTATCTCTGGCGGAGTCGCCCGCCAACAGTTATCACCCAGTATAAAAAGGCTCCATTTAGCATTGTATGGCCTAAGGTCAGACTCGTGAGGCGCCGGGATGAAGTAGAGTGAGATCGACAGCTCCGGCAGTTAGTACAGATTACTTTAGATAAGACCCATGGTCCGAGACGTACCCAAGATAGCCAAGGCGACGTACATGTGCTATGTGGACAAACGTCAGATCTGCTGGTATAGGCGACAATCTCTCAAAGTTTCCTGAAAGGTATCCTCGGGATTTGGAACGCTGAAGCCGAGGCCCGCATACATAGTGGCCATAAGGAGAGATTATGCTGCCGAGCGGACCAAGAGATCATATATATTAGACCCTTCCTCCGAGTTGTCTGGTGTTCATAATGTGTTTCATGTATCCATGCTCCGCAAGTACATTCCATATCCCTCCCATGTACTCAGATCACCAAGAGAACTAAAGGATACACTCACCTATAAGGAGCAGCCATGTGATAGTAGATCAGAGCAGAGAGCGCATTTGCGAATACATTATTCCTTTATATAAAAGTCAGGTAAGCATAATTCAGTGGAGCTAAAAGAGCTGCATAGGTTTATGTAGTCGATGCGCAAATAATATCCTCAAAGCCAAAGTTTCTCATGGTTATATCCTCTTTATGAAGTTATTTTGTCTTATATTTCGAGGACGAAATGTTCTAAAGGGGATGGATTTGTGGCCTGTCCATAGGTGGGTACTAATCTAAACTAAATGCACAAACAAGGGTGTCTCTTGAAGTATAAGGTATGTTAATTTTAGAAAGTTGTTTTTATGCGAATGAAAGTCTTCAAAGAATTGTGGCACTTTTTGCAATTAAGGAAAGTGGAGGAAAGCAAATAAAAACAATATTGAATTTCAAAAGGATCTTAATAATAATAAATTACCATAATGGTTCAGTGGAAATTAGAAAATTCTAGATCTCGATTTAAGAAACTGATTACAAATATGTTAAATTCTTCTCGCACCCAAATGCAGATCAAAGGTCTTCTCGTATGAATTATAGGTAATCTAATATAAGAATTTCAAGTGATAAGTCGCCATGATTGCCAACACTAGATTTTTAAAGGGCAAAATCTGGTGTCGAAATGGCTTGATCGTTCATTAATAAAGTGAACTCGAAAATAAATAAATTTTTCGAGGAAGAAACGGGACCATCAAGGCAATAGAAAACATTTATCCAAATAATAAGAATAATAATTTCAAAGAAAATTTAAAAAAAAAAGAAATAAAAGCTCGTCGCAGATGATTAATTCGACAGAGCGTGAGTATAGAGGTGAGAGCAATTTTTTTTTCTATTTTTCTTTCTCTTCGCTTTCTTTCATTTACTAACCTGACCGTAGATTTTTATCTGAGCAGATAAGTAAAGTTGGTATACGATTTGAGAGCTAGTAAACAAAAGCCTGGCAGGCATTTCGTCAAACCCAAGAGGTAGGAATTTCTACTTGAGTTCTTTTGTAGCCTAAAGGCAAATGTAGAATGCTTGAAATTCTCTTAGAGGCTGTGAAAGGTTGTAAACTTCAATCCCAAAAAATTCTTAGACTCCGAGTTTATGATTTTTCGTGACTTGGGGACTGTAATTAACAAATGTTGAATTTCTGAACTCGTTCTGACATCGTTGGACAAGATTTTATCCAAAACGCCGAACATAATCAAACAAGCCGTTTTTAGACTCTATGGAAAGTCCTCGAGTCTAGAATTTAACCATATGCTTGTCAATACTTCCGTGCCCACATTTATGAAAAATTTAATCAGAAGACTGGCCGGCAATACAGCCGGCTTCACGCGTTTCTGGCGTGTAATACATCGGTCAAAGATAGTCATTTTGAAAAAGTTGCTAAAACATATAGTTTTTATGGGGTAATTCATGTGTAGGGGCATTTTGGTCAATTTCACCTCATAGTATCAATGTCCTTATCGAATGCGACTAGCACGTAATGCTAAAACATATAGTTCGTTTCGATATAGTCGCTTTGAAAGCCCTTTGTATGTTTTTTTGTTAAAACGTTGAACTGAGGGCATTTTCGTACTTTGTATGGATTGTGTAGGCTATTGGAGCATCCGACGATAATCTAGAGTGCTTGACAAGAATTGAAAGAAATTAGTCGAGAAAAAGGTGAGTACTCAAAATCGTTTTCGAAAACGAAAGTGTTTAAATTACAAGTTTGTAAAGTGCTATGAAAATATAATGTAATTAGTAAAGCAATTTTTTTACCTCCCACTTGTTATACTCAGCAAAAACTTTTGATTTCGCATTTCTTAAGAAACGCTTGGTCAGGGTTTAGCAAAATCCTTAGATGGCATGTACTGGCTTCTATCATATGTATTCTGATTGTGTATGGCAGGTTATGGGATATTATGACTAACTATATTGTCTTCATGGGCAATCGAGGGTTAGATATAGCATATATTTATATAATGAGTCGCCTCCGCACATCTGGGTATATAGATAGCAGCACGACATAGTATACGGCGACAGGTGTTGTTCCGAGGTTACATCACCAGGCATTTTGGTTCCGAGGTTCCATTATGCTTATAGAGATCCCGCCGTGTTCACCGGACCATATTAGACGGGTAGTGTTCCGAGGTTCACTACCGATGCAAGGTCCCGAGGTTCCGTGGCATCAGGTCTAGGTATTTCGTAATGCCACAAGTGGTCGTACTTTCGATTTATCAGATAACACTTTCGAGATATTAACCACCACCGAGATAGTTTTCGTGAGCGCAATAGTTTTCGTACGCTTTCGTAAATGGGCCACAATGGTTAGTACTTGATTTACGTGATAGCTTTTTTTCAGATATTAACCAACACCGAACAAGCAAGAAGAAAATAGTTTTTAGAACAAAGATTTCAACGGGCCATAGTGGTTGGTACTTGATTTATAGTATAACACCTTTCTCGATATTAACCACCACCGAAATAATAGTTTTCACAGTTGTAAATAGTTTTCTGTAAATGGTTTTCTTAGCAAAACTCCTGCTTTATCATGCGCTTTACAACCATTTATGTACATTTTCATATTGGGAGGTAAATACAATGACAGCAACATTTAGAACTTATAGTACTCACCGAGCCCGCTACCACGCTTTATGTTTTTAAATAATTTTCACCATGTGTGCCGCTTCAAGACCTTTTTCGTGATTCTTAGTCCTAGACGTTGTGTTGTATATATAAGATATGTGTAAAGTAAACTAGTAAAGTAAAAATGTGACATTTTGTATATGTAAATATCTTTTGTAAAAATACATGCTGGTTTCAGAAAACAGGTTGTGATGAAATTATGTTGACATTTGTGTCTTTATATTTTGATGGAGGACGAGAGGTCCTTTATGTTGTAGTTTGTGATATTTTGGAAAATATTGGGAGGTATATTTTATACTGTGTGATTTGTATTTTTAACGCAGTTTATGCCGCCTACTAAGTAAATCTAAAGGTGTGATTTTTAAGTACAAAATTTTACAACCCACGTCACAAAGACAGCTTTTACCAGCTTTTAACGGTTACTTCATGGTAATTTGTCACTGCTTAGCTTGGCCGAGGTTACCGTGAGTTACCGAAAATTCCCCCGTCAATGGGAAGGGGTCCCGTCACTAGCAATGTGCTCTGGCTAGGGTGGGTGTGATTACTACCAAAAATGTCCTATTTTACACCCTTATTAATATAGGTTTTGAGCACTTTTTGAGTACTAATCAACCTAATTAACCTAATTGGCATGTTAAGGACCTAGCAAAGCTAATGATCGCAATTTCTGGTTAATTTTGTAGTTTTTGCAAGCTATTTATGCCAAAATTATTGAGTCGATCCAAGCACCTAAGAACTTGGTGCTGAACTCAAGATTACATCGTGAACCGCAGGAAAGAGGAGCATAAAGTAGAAGAAAAAGGGATGCAGTTGAAATTTGACAGGATTGCGAAATTTTGCAACCTTCAAAATTTCGCAACCTTCAAAATTTCGTAGGTTGCGAATTTTCGCAACCTGCTCTCCAATTTTGTCACTTTTCACCCTGCGACACTGTTCCTGCTGCCCGTTTGACTGTTTGACTTTTGTTCCCCTTTTTGGTTTTTTTCCTACTTTCTCCTTGTAATAGTGTTTGAATTTGTAGTTTTTGATAATTTGTAAAGGGTGTTTTGGCTATAAAATCCCCAGACAAGCATTGTAACAAGGATCTTCTCCATTAATAAAAGTTTCTCTTTGGAGGGAAGCTTTCGGCTCTCCCACCTCTTTTCCTTTTCTCTCATTTTCTCTCATTTTCTCTCACTTTCAAGTACAAACACCCTTCGAGACACAACTAAAGGATAAGTGGCTAAACCCCTTCTTCCTTGATGGAAGGTCAGCCGGGTGGGATCTAAGGCAACCGAAGCTTTCATGCTTAACCCGAGGTATTTTCTACTATTTATGGTTTCATTCAAACGCTTCTGGGCTTTAATCCCTTTCCCTCGTTGCTTTTTTGAACGATCAAGATGGATAAGTCATTGGGTTCATTGGATGCTTATTACAGATCCACACATCCGTTATCATCTATGGGTTATTGAAAGGCGATTCAAGGATGTGTTTATTTTCTCCAAATTTTAGGCTCGATCCCTTCTGCTCACTGTATAAATGGTCAAGACTGCAAGCTTATAGGGGTTCACATGCTTATTGTTAGATGATATTCACAGTTATCATTTATGAGCTGTTGGAAAGTGAGTCAAGGTGATGTTATTCACTGTCCGAGACCATGAATGGGAAGAAAATACCAAATTTTCAAAGCTATTTATTTAGGGTCAATTTTTACAGTTAAATGAAGAACCAGGTCGGGAGATGACTATAGGTCATCCTCCTTAAAGCAAGGAAAGGACCCTGGAGAACCTCAGTTGCCCTAGGACTCCAACCCTAGTAACCTAACACTGCAAGGAATTCTATTTTACATTTTTACTTGTTTTATTTTCAGTTTGCAACCTACCAAACCTCAATGTTTTTACAAAACCCCTAATCCAAATTGAATTTCACCTTTTTGAGCCAACTGCATATCATTTACATTTAAGAAAAACCCGATCACAGAAATCGACCTTTACCACTATACCAAGAAGTAGCTTGGCTTATAACATTTTATTCCAAGCACCAAATCTCTACCTTGTGCAGTTACTTTATTTAGCTTAATCAAGAACCCACATTATTATTGCTTCGCTTATATAAAGAAGAGTTTATGGCCTATAGTCCTCGTGGGTTTTTTCATTTCTTTATTTGAGGATTTTCAATGCAGTACCCTTGCCTCACTGTGGTTAATTTATTGTTATTTTGCTGGTTTTTTATTAGCTCAATTGTTCGTTGAACTCATTTTGCACAGTGAAAATGTCATTTAGAACAATCGCATTTGCAATCTTCCTTAACATGGATCCGGGTTCAAAATATTCTCGTGCATCTGGGAGCAAAATATCACGGCAGATAAGTTCCAAGAACTACTGGGATAAAGCCAACGCTCCTATTCATAGTCGTTTCAAAGCCATTATTTGAGTCGCCACCATGAAGAGGCCTTAACACGGGAGGGGTTCCAAGCTGTGGTCGAGGGAGGGGAGGATCTATGGAGGCGGGTGCAAAGCTTGCCGATATTGGAGACAATTCCGTCGATGGGGTGTTTTGCAGCCACGCTGAGTATGGTCAATGTGGGAGTCAAGACCATCGACTCCCTGCAATGGTGCCGCCACATACGTCAATTATATATTCACAACGCCGTCGCTTGGGTCGACGCAGCTTAAACTTGCACTAGAGGTGGAGAAGGATGAAAATGGGTTCTTCTCAAAGGAAAGGTTGTGTGACGCCATTAAATCAGTGATGGATGAAGAAAGTGAGATAGCTAGGTTCCTTAGTGAAGAAGAATCATTCCAAATGGAAGGAGACCCTGGTCAGCCCTGGGTTTATGAGCAATCTTATCAACTGGCAGAGACAATCGCAAGATCTCTCCTCGATCGAATGATTTCAGAGATGGAAACCGCGCCACGTTGAACTATTCGCTTAATCAATCTGACTCAATATGTATTAAGAACGCCTTACGAATCAAATCATTTACAGCAAATTGTAAATGCTATTTATCAAGGAATCGAATGAAAGCCCTGTTCGATTGTCGCTCGACTCCCGATCGCTGGGCATTAACCTAGAGACAGACCATAAAATTGACGGGCTCAAATACAACCCACACCCAAGACACAGCGTCAAACATGTCGATTGATTGGGGTGCCGCCCAACATCAATGACAGCGCCCTTAACTAAGATCTCCCCAAATGCAGCCCTCAAACGAGGGGCCCAACTCGCCTTTAAAAGACCGGCAAATTTCAAGAATCCGCATTAGAAAACACTCACTCACCGACCCACAGGAGATATTTCCCAACCACTACCTCCATCGGTCATCCTCGGCTAACGCCACGGCGTGAAAGATACTTATTCTGCGGTCATCCTTCAACAAGGCGGAAAGATACTATTACGTGTCATCCCTCCAACGCGAAAGATCGGGGTGACCCAGAATCTGGGCTCGAAAATTTGCAAAATCGTAATTTTGTTGGTTTAAAATTGTAATTTTGCTAAAATCAAATTATCCTGTATCTCTGATGATTTAAACTTATTTCATATCATTGAATCTTCTCGAATCTAATCCAGTACTGTAATTTTGTTGAATTCGAGACATCCGGAAGGACATCGCTTTCGAGGCATCTGCTCGGTGTCAGAAACGACTGATGACGAAAGTCACACATAACAAGTACTCATGTGCCATAAGTGGTATGAGTAGAGAATGATGAAAATGGATCTGCCAAGAGTTTAATGTCAAACTGGAAACAAGGGATATGCTAATGGTCATTCGAGAAAGTTTAAGTCACTAAAGGACAAAAGCAGCTATTAGTGTCGGGTCTTCGTTGTCAAGAGGATAAACGCAGAAAAGGGAATTTGAGATCCGTAGCCATTTTTGAGATTTGAGAGAGATGGCACTTTCTCTAAATACGCATGATCCAACCGTCGCCTGCCTTCAGACAAGAAGGAGAACTGCTTCACGCCAGAGGGCTTCGCAAGGTACCTGGATTTGGTGGGAGTTTCCCTTCAACCCAGAGGCAGGGGTTTCTCCCACTGGGTTTTATTCCCTCTTAAATACTTGCAAATGTTTGAGCTGAATGAGGCCGTGAGCGGATCTGTCCCAAAACTTGACCAATGTTGATTTATTGAACTCACTTACAAATCATGGACTCGCCGCTGATATCTGCCAAAAGTCTAAGGGTGTGATTCATGCCATGGATTGTATCGTGGTTTGTATAAGGCCGGAAATGGCCGTGAAATGCGTGTTCACAAAGTGAACCAATGAATTGATGAGTGATGGAACCGTAAACCCTAGGGTTTTACTGTTCCTAGGAATAGTGATTGTGTGATGAAATATATAATTACATAACATGATTGTGTGATTTGAATTATGCGAGTATATTCATGTTTATATATCACCTGATTAGACGCCGTTGAACTGGCATATATATGCATTCCATATGCACTGAAACAATCATAGACTATAGGAGTGAGTGCATGAGATGAGTTCGAGAAAATCTGCTCGAGGGTCAGTTTCAAAATATTAATTATCTGAGGGTAGTTCAAAATTAAAATATCAATCGTCGAGCTACCAATTGATATTCATCGGAGGGTAGTCCTCAAATAATATATCAATCGTTTGAAAGGCCCATAATTGGATATATAAGTATACACACGTAGGGTCGTCGTAAACAAACAAAATAATAATTTTCATTTGAAGCTTAAAGTGTAGTGTGATGGAGTTGAGGACTCCTGGATTCAAAGTTGGTCATGCGGCTATTCGGCAGATCATGCATTTTGCTTGAATGTGTGTTTCATTGGAACATTGCACCCACTTAGTGGTGAGTAGCCCACTTAGTATTTATTCTCCCATCGAGCATTAGCTCACCTGGCCGTGGGACCCCCTTTTACAAGGGCAGAGCTATGCATGAGACTGGCCACAGCCCTGTAGGTCGGTTCCCAGAAGAAAGCCTGAATGTGGTTTTGGTGGTTTTACATGTATTAGAACTCTTAAGTTTACTATATGTATTGTTTAAGAGTGAAAATATTGTAACTCTTGTAAATCATAGATATATACTTGATTCATAGAAGTTGGTGTATGAATATCGGTATTGTTTATGAGCCCAAGTGGTCGTGATTGGATATATATATATATCGACTATATTGCAATCGTTTGGGACAAGACATGGAGCTAGATGTTTATCAGGTAGAGCTCCCAATGTGGAACTGATGGTGAATGCCCGTAGGTTACGACATCCACAGTATTCCGAGGGTCGACATGTAGTCAACTAATCCCGGAATGCCACAATGATACTATTCTATGTCATCATCCAACTAGGAAAATTATCATGATCATCCATTATAAATACCAGGCCACCCCATCGGTGAAAAGTACGCAGACATACGCACTAAACTTCATTCCCTAAGCGCTGATTCTTCTTTCCTCCAAGTGAACTCGACTTGGGCTTGTTCGAGAGGTAACAACAAAGCTCGGCTTGGCCCTTCTTGTTTCTTGTTTTGCAAAGAGCCCAATTAGAGAAATGACCTAATCTATCAATTCTAGTATGCTTCAGCCCGCCTATTGAAAAAGTTATCATCAGCCATAACTGCCTATGGGAATGACAAGCTTCCTTGCATAAATAAAGCTACCTCTTAGTGACCTGAAGGTATAAACTCAACACGCTGTGAGCCACGCCAATCCCTAAGGATAAGACCGGCGCACATGGATGGGCCGACTCTCCGAGGCACGCTAGAAACTACAGAGACACATCTAATCCAGGCGGAGGCAGGCGCTCCCCGTAGATACCAACCAACACTGCTGAGAAAAGAGTTGGAGCAACTCACCAGGCAAATACAACCCCCCCTCCCCCTAGGAGACATGACAGGCCAGAAAAGGCCAAAACCCCGTTATCCGAGAAAAAAACACCTCGACCCTCGTCGAGAAGCGAATAGAGAAGGAAAAACTAGCCACACCAAGGAGCATGACCCTTACCAACCCCCCGGAGAGGATCGCAATGAGGAGAGGCATGGTAGGAACAACAAAGGTGATGGGCCCATCCTTTATCAGCAGGAGACAAAGGAAGTGTCAGTGGTAGTATGTGAGGTCACTTAGGGATCCAAGAAATAGCACATAAGGCGAAGGGCCGAGCCTACCCCATGGACGCCCCGGTATAACAAATCAATCCCCATTCACAGCCTGGTGTCGAGACTTCCTCTTCCCAAGAAAGTTCGGGACAGTCACAGATCGAGATGTTCAATGGAACAAAAGACCCCATCGACCACCTCAATACATACAAAAATCATATGGAATTGCACCTGATATCAGGACTCAGAAGATGCGAGGCCTCGCTATCACACACTAGCGCCTCCAACATTGCCCCGTTTAACAAACTCCCACGCTTCTTCCATCCATCGCTCACGAGCTTCCATCGATCTGCCTCCCACTCATCAGGGCAAGGATGCATGTGAGCTTCAGCGTCACCACCATACAAAACCAAAGCCTCAAGAAAGTCCGAGGTCATATGTTTGGGGAGGTTTCAACACCTAGGCCTGCCAGTGTAGATGTTCCTAACTAGAAGTTCACCATTACTACTTCATCATAGGTCAAAGGTCGTAAGATCTAATGTGTTCCCCCATCTCAAAGAGAACCCTCGCAAGCATGACCGAGGTCCCTCGCCGAGACGTGAGAAGTATTATCAATCCGGTGAAGAAGCCCCTCCCGTCTAAGCAAAGAAGCTCACTAAAAGGAAAAGGGCAGAGCGACAAAAAAAGAGAACGAAGTCTAAGAGACAGTAAACAAGGATGATCCTGGCTGAGGAGTGAGAAAATAGAGAGCTTGCCCCCGATAAGACAAGGAACGGCCGTGGATCGCATGGGACCACCTAAGCTTCGAGTCGCAGTGGTGCCAGATTCACTGCACACCTCCGACAATCTGTCAAGTCCTACGCGAGGTGCAATAACATGAAAGGTTTCGAGGCCATCCCGCATGAAGTTGACCCCTCAAAAGAGATCTATACCAAATACCGTGAGTTCCATAAATAAGGACAATCAACTGATGATTGCATCCAGCTAAGAAAGGAGAGATTGAATAACTCCGATCCACACGCGGCATCTTAGCCGCTACGTGCGGGTTCAAAAGGACAGAATGAGTCCAGCCACCCGCCACCTGCCACACCAACCCTTCATTCCAAAGACGGGTCGCCTTTAGAAGAAATCCATGTAATCCTGAGGCTCATGGTGAGGTGGAGAAACACCAGCCAGAAGGCCCATCATGAGGTTAGATCTGGGAAACCTTAGAGTACACAAATGTGATCCAAACTTCCCATCGGATACTACCATAATCTTTCAGACTTCATGGAAGGTCACAACATCCCTGTATGACAACCCACTTGTGATAAAGGCCATAGTGGCCAATAAAACAACTACGTGGTCCCTCGTCGACAACAAGCCCTACCGACATCATCTTTGTAACACTCAACTCGACAAATGGTACTGGAGAAGCTAGAGCCACGAACGCCGCCTAATACGTGAGTGCCCTTTCACGAGAGGCACGCTCCCTGTGGCCTGGCAGACAAATGCAAGTGCTCACTTCGGGAGACCCCTATGCTAGGCTACAACAAAGGTCGATTTCATGAGGAAGCCCCATCGACTCCACAACATGTGTTACTGTGGTTCATTCCAGGAAACCAACAGAGGTTAGTGGAATGTTACTCAAAGATCAATGAAGCAAAACACAAATGAATGAACATTCACATGGATCTATGTTCTATTCACGCGAGACGGCAGGTAACCATCTGACTCGCGCCTCAAGAATTAGAACCCAGGTGTACCATGGTAACAGCCGTAACACCTCATCTACATGTGGGTTCAAACTAGCTTTAAGGCATCGGTTTCCTCTCAACCATTTTCTGTATAACATGGCAGGTATTCACCGGAACAGAAGATACGGGCGGGGTCAACCCCGCACATCTTACTGCGTTGAACGTCAATCCTCCTTAAGACCCATCAAGCAAAAGAGAAGGAGTTTCGTCCAAAAGACGTATGTAATTAACTAGGTCGATAAGTCTTCCAAGAAAGGTAATCGTAGAGAAGTAGTACCAACGGTCAAGCAACGCCGTTTCGCCAAAAAGCAAATGGCAAGTGGCTTACTTTGCATCGATTTCATACATCAATGTGGCTCGCCTGTGCGCGATAGCTTCCCTACCTTGATTGGATCTCATAGTAGACGCCTAACACGCACGGTCATGAATTCCTCACACGACGCCTTCCGCTTACAATCAGATTCAAGATGACCCAATGACCAAGAGAAGACCTCATTTGTCACCGGTCGGAACCCATCAAGTATCGAGTAATGCCCTTCGACTAAGAACTGCCAGAGCCACTACCAGCGTCGGTGAACAAGATGTTCCAAACAAATTGTGGCATCTATGGAGGTATATGTATTTGATAGTGTTTGCAAACTCCATAAAAGTCGAGCCCACATAACCCAGTATTTTAAACAGGGCGTTCCGCATGTCTTAAAAAGCTATAATATGAAATTAAACCCAAATAAATGCGCTGAGTCTCCACTGAAGTTCTTGGTTTTATAATGACACCAGGAATAAGGCAAACCCGTAGCAAGATAAAGGTCGGCTCGACATGCCACTTGAACATTAAAGACAATCGCCCCGGCGTGGAGAATTAGCATGGCCGCCGATCTGGGCCAGCAACAACACACAACCCTTTGCCTAAAGGCTCCAAAGCAGACGCACACGCCGCAGGCGCTCACGACTCAAATCCCACCGAGCTCTCCCCAGGGGTAGTTTCCAGGAGAACCCCCACTCCACTGCCGCCGCATTCTTTGCAACCAGGTGCCACCCCTCTCGGTAAGAGAACTGACAGGTGCAAAACCGGCTTCACTATTGCAGATCCGAAGCTCGAGAGGAGACGCTGGGAGGAGGTACCCAAAGATGGAAAGCTGACTCGCGCCGTAATCACACATCCAAAACTCCGACCTACTCAAGCCTCATACCGCTTGTCCCGTAATCGGACATCCATGAAGTAAATATTGCATAAACCAAACTCGAAGGTCAGACAAGTGGCTATGAGCTAAGGAATTGACATCAAAATAAAACCAAGGACACGGCAGTGGCGCATCTTAAAGGCCAGATTTCATCATGGACCACCCACGATACGCTCACTGAGGCCCAACAGAAGCAATCCACCTCCATCCGGCAGATTATCAATAGATTCGGTCGCTAACTCCCAAGGAAGCTATGTGGCTGATCCCGACCTCTCCGCACGATGGGATACACGAAATACGCCTGGGATTAAGCCCAATCCCCTCCAATAACTAGGGTCGAATATGAGGTCACATACCGGATTCAACCTTGCTGTCTACTATGGAAGACATTGAGGGTGAGCAAAACACTCCAACCTGGTGGTAAAGAAGATAGAAGACTCTATATGAGGCTGAGAGAAGATGACCTCAGATTCTCAAAAGGTACGAGTCGCCATGAAGTTCATACGAGTTCGATCAACACCAAGAGCGAATTCCAGCCGATGCCTTGGAAAACTCCGGTGACAAACCTCACAAGAACATCTTTCAGTAAACTGATACCCATCGGTCACCTTCTAATCCTCAATAAGCATCGATAAAGAGAAGCCTCCCGTGATGTCCAAACTGGGTGCCGGACGACTTTATCCGATTACTGTAGATGGTACATTACCAAGCGCAATTCAAAGTGAGGCGCCCAAACTCATAATCAGGTCGCCAGAAGATTCATCTCATCTGGGAACTTTATAAACGAGGCTTTCACGCCCATTCTGGCGTAGGGAAGGAAGACGCCAACTACATACCGGAGGTACATGAGGGCATACGTGGCAACCACACGGAAAGTCTGACCTCATGGGAAAACATTTGAGAGCAGATACCATTTTAAGCCCACAACGCTTCAAAGACGCCGATGAATCGTTAGAAAATGCAAAGCTTGTCAAGAAAGCACATGCCAAGATATCTCATCTCCCATCCGAGCCATCGACGCCAACCCAAAGCCCTCAGCCTTTTCAATAACGGGGTCGACATATCGAACCCCTACCCATCGAAGGGCCAATGCAAATTTATCATCGCGGGTCGACTATTTACCAAATGGCCAAGTCAACCCTGAAGAATAATCATGAGCGTAAGTTCGTGGATTTCGCGCGTAGTTTAATCAAGAACTACTACCGTCCCCAGCTCATCCAAGAATCCAACGGGCAAAGCAAAGGTCACTATAAGGACCTCAAGGGTAGCACCGAAAAACCAAACCCGGAAGATTCAAAAGGAAAATGGGTGTAGTACCTCGAGGTACCACTCATTTAAAAGATACATATTAACTGTCGTATAAGTCAACAACCTCGCAAACCCCGTCTCGGCTCCGGCTCGTACCAAAGTAGTAAATGCAACGAGGCTGACTAAAATCACCAAGGGATCGAACTAGCAACATCGAACACAACCAGGAGGCCCTTCGCCTAAACTCTCGATCTCCCAGAAGAAAAACGAGGTGTCCTCGTTAATGAGGACTATCACGTAAAGACAAAGAAGATATATTACGCATCAAAGGATTGCCTACGAAGCTGGCTGCCGCGACTGCTCCTAAAACTTCGCCAGCGCAGACCCCGCACATGGAATGGACCCACTAGGAAGGGTCCACATCGTATCTCTCGCGATAATCCGACCGGCAACCATGAACCCAAACGGAAGAAGGAAAACCCCGCCCACCATGGAACAACACCTCAAACAAGCCACTCATAAAACTCCTGATCAAATTATAATAAAGATCCACCGTCTTATTTCTCCTGACAATTTATGACCATTTTTACGTTAATGTTATTGTGGGCCAAACAATAAGTTATATTGATAGTTAGATTCGCGTCAATAGTGTGGCTACAGGAATCAACAAAATTTGTATCCTGTGTCCTAACGCCACGAGGTTAATGCAAAGATAAATACTTCATAGGATCTAACACCGGGATGGGTTTTCGTGAAATGAGAAGTAATGAGTTGAAATTATTTCTCGATTTAAGCTACCAAAAACAAGCATCGATGGTTGTAAACCCATACAAATTAAAGGAATATTTAAGACTCCTCGTAAGTCTGGTCACTGATCGATTTTACAGTATTCATGCCCCTGAAGGTTTGTTTCGCGTCAGATAATGACCCATGTCAAGCTTCCCAAACCTGACCATGATTTGGGCACTAAACCCAAACCCTAAATTACTCCTCATGAGAGATATGGAATTGCTGAGCATTCAAGTCCTCAACAAGAAGATAAGGGCTCCCAAAGAAAATCCCACTTACAATCAATAGGAGACAACCAAGTGGAAGACAGCTGGATCTAAGATTACATCCACCGTAACCACAAAGCTTGCCAACACACATCAAGAGAAAAGATAGATTCAGGAGGTTCTCAACTGGGTGAGATGTAGAGCCAACGCTCATAAATGGGCTGCAGATAAATGAGAGCATGTAGAAAACTACCTCCAAACTTCCACTAGTGACCCTCTTCAAGGAAAGGGGCTTTAGTTAATACCGTTTGTCATCACCAAGGTATGCTCGCTGTCGAGAAATGAAAGAAAATGAAGAGAAAATGAAAGAAAATGAAGAGAAAAGAAGAGAAGCGGGAGAACTGAAAAGAAAAACATCAGAATCAAAGATTGATCGAATCCTGATTGATACAATGCAGGCTTATATAGCCTGCTGTAAATGTGTGAAATACCAAAATAACCAATATAATAAGATTGGTTGAGGTCAAAATGGGAATTACACAAAACGGTGTCATTTGACGACAAATGAAGGGCACTCATGAGGGGTGAGGTGAATTTCGCTATCATAGCGAAATCGTTATATCGAAAATTGAATTCGCTATGCACGCACTTTCGCCATGATAAATAAATTTCACTAGTATAAGAATTCAGCATAAAATTTGACCGCTTATGCACGCATTTTCGCTATGATGGCACTGCTATGATATCGAATTTCACGACATAAAATACGGTATATAAAATACTTCCGCTAGGATCATAAATTTTCGCAATCTCATAAATTCGCTACATATGCCATACGAAAATCGTTCCTCTTCCCGCATCAATCAACCCGCAGATTCACTCCAGTTGCTCCAAATTCTAAGTTGCAATATGGCTTTGAACTTGGCTTCTCGATTCATCGTGAGCCCGCCGGCCCGCTCCCGGTCCGAGATGGAGAAGTGTTTGGCTTGTAAAACTACCAAACACTCTACAAAATGCTGTGCCAGAATACACAGTGGACACATCAATATGCCAATCGGGTATTTAACGATTAGTACCCAAAAAGTGCCTAAACTCACGGCATGAATAAATCTCAAAAGAGTGCACTTGGGCACTAATCACCCCCCAACCCACACACAAGCAATTCCTTAGCAAATGAAACACACAACCAAGAAAAAGGGAGAACATGCAGATGTGTGCAAAAAGTATGTATGAACAAAAAGTGTGGGTATAGGCACTAGTCATGTCACAGTTGGTTCGCATTAAAATCGGGCCAGAGACCGTGACATGCCATACGATCAATCACGGGTGGGCAGCCCACCAGAAGGGACCTCAACCCTAAGCTTCCAATCGAGTGCCAAGTGTATATATAACCTGCCATCAATAAGCTAACTAGCTGCTATACACCCCCCCCCCAATCCTAGCTACTAATGCCTTGGCGGGTGACCAACCAAAATAGAATCTGATTCCCACTCTTATTTCACAATCTTTTCTTAAGTAATGGGATGCAATGCTAAGAATTAACCTCACCAGTCCATATAACGGTGGATCCAATCGGCGACCCAACCAACTAAGGCTGAAAGGCACTGGCCAAAAGGACTCAATCACAAACTCTACAAGCCACCTCGACTCTAAAATGATTTTGAGACCAGCACCTACAACTCGCTTAAACTCCCACCCATCCACCATGAAGTAGGCATCAAATCTAAGGGCTCTAATCTAAGTGGTTCAAAAGCACCAGTTATTTTAAAGGTTACCATGTTTCTGGACCGTGTTTCTGTTTCAAAGTCCACGAAAGATCGCGCTTAACAAATCCTTTTTCTTTTTCTTTTTCTTTTCTTTTTCTTTCGAGACACGGGTCTTCTTTGTTGGGAACCCGCAACTCATTACATGTCACCAACCAGCTGTTTTGCTGGCAAGGCCAAGGTAGCTCTTTGATCTATTAATGAACCGATGTATACATTGTGTGTGGCTACAGCCTCTGGAAGAGAGAAAGTTGAGCGGGCACTGTGGACTCGGCCCCAACCAATAATTAGAGGGTACATGAACTAGGCTAAACAAAGACAATACATGTAATGCTCCAATTTTTAACTAAAGACAAACCACACAAAAATATGGGGCAAAATGAGTTACAAAAGTGCAAAATGTAGCTTGTATTTCTATGTCGGGATATTTCACAAAATTATCACTAAAAAGAAACTGTGGTACCTCCAATAAGATGAAAAGAACTAATAAACTCACAGGGAATTGGTATCGAACAACAGCACTCAGCACGGTAACGCAATGGTGAGGAAAATGACCTCTCCCCGCATTGCAACCCCACAACATTTCAAACCAAAAATTGTGATAAGATAAGCTTGTAAATGCAAAAAATATTTGAAAGAAAATAGGTAAAAGTAGTATACCACTAAAAAACCCAAATTAAGAGACTTAAAATAATATAAAGTAAAAATTTCAACAAAATTTGAGTGGTCTCAAGTTCGCAAGAAGAACCACTCCCAGCTTGTAGCCATCGATCTCAAGGAGGGCCCGTGAGGAGAAGCTCCACGCATGCAGTGCTGGTGTGTGATACAAAAGCCTCTCATGCTCACCCTTTGTTTTAGGCAACTGGGCTGTATAGCAGCAATCGCTGGGTGTGGAGGTGGGATTCTTCATTAACGGTCATTGTTCTCCCTCCATCAATTTTCCCATTGCTTGTTAGTTATCATGCCTTCCTGCACCAGCCACTCGTGCAAACTTCATCGACATTTGCTCCCCTCATCCTCGCTGGTTTCGCCGCCATGGAAAAATGTCGAGCCAAGGTCATGTTGCCAAATGTGAGCTACATGACCCCATTTCCTGCAAGGAATTGATAATGGTATTTGATGTGGGCCATAAATGGCCTTCCCGTAACAGACGCTTGGCACTGATTAGCGTCTCCCTCGCCACCGCCTGTCGAACCACCAAATCAACGTGATAGTAGAACTTATTCATTTTTACCAACACATCCTCCACTATCCTTTGTATTTTCACCGAACGACGGCCAAGGATAGTGGTGATGTCGGGTCAGATTCAGCCTCTCCCAAACCCAGTCGCCATACACCGAGCAGGTACGGCAAGAGTCGACACCGGCACCCAAGTCTAATGCAAGATATCACCCAGTTCTCCAATGTTAACTGAGATAGTCAGTCCCTCGATCCTCAGATTTCACCATTGTTCGCGCATTGGATGATTGAGCTAACTTGTTCAGTTAAGAATGCCTGCCAATGCCCAACCCCTTTGATCAGATAGATCTTTCAAAAACTTCGTGATGTGGGGACTTGTCTGATGATGTCCAAAAGGGTATGTTGACCTTCACCCGCTCAGACTTCTAGAATGCCCTCGCCGATTCTTCGCTTCTAGGTGCGGTTGGGAAACGAGGTGGCACAGGCAAAGGCTTCATTGAGTCCTCCTTCAAGAAAATGTTCTGCTCCAATTCTTCCCCCTCTTTCTTCTCGGGGTTTCCCTCAACAAAGCCGCATCACGATCAACTCCTTTCTCCGAGCACCCAAGGTAATGACAGCTTTGACTTCATCCATTTTTGGGGGAGGTTCACTAGACTAGCTCAGTTCATGACTTCGATTTATGAAGTACAAGAAGGTAACCTCCATTTCATCGATTTGCATTCTTAGCTCATGGAGCTCCCAGCCGTCAATTCTTCTCATGTTACTTTCCACTTATACTCATTCTCTTGTTCAAGGAGCTAAGAAGACACTTTTTTTTTTGTTCAACTCGAGATCGATGCCTTTTGCTCCTCCACAAAATTTCCACCCTCACACTGGCCGACATTCGCGCTTCAAAATGGCTTCGCTTCAACAGAGAGGTGGGTGCCCCGCCATGCCGTGGAAGTGGTGGTGAATGTCAAGCCGCTATACTCCCGTATATGAGGTCAGAGGTTTCCGTGAAAGGTTGTGGTGACTCTCCGCTTGGGGTCAGAAAGGTGTTACCATATGAAGATTTGTTCATGGCTTGTTTTAGCCAAACCACAATTTACATCCTCGAATGGGGGTTCGACATGGTTCTTCTGGGGTCGCGGATCTGGCGCTGAAACGCTTCGACCGGCGTGTATGGCTTTCACTACTAATACCCGCACCTCATGGACCCCTTTTCTTTCTAATTCCTCCAATCTTCTAGCCTGTAGATACCTCAGTTACCCCATATCTTCAGAGGGTACATGCCTCTCTTTAAGTTCAATGTATTAACTGGCTCACAGCCTTCGGGTTTGCTCATCCTGCACCTTGGAGGTCTCGCCAATAACCTAGGAACACGTGTCATCGATTTTTACTTAAGAAATCTCCTCCACACATAGTTTTCCTAATACCTTGTTTCAAGGAAGGGGACATTCCATTATAAAAATGGTTCACCAAAGATCCATGTATCAAACCCATGCACCGATAGTTCCATAAATCTCTTCCCAAGATCGGTAGAACTCTCACCATCATGAGCTGCAAATGTAATTGCTTTCTTCAAGTTGTTTGTTCATGGAGCACCGAAGAATTTTTTAAAAATTCTGCCCGCGCCTCCCCACCTCCAGCGTGTTCTGCCTTAATGCATTTCTCTAGCCAAATTTTCTCCTTTCTTGTCCTTAGGGCTGGGGTGGAAAGGTCAAGTCAGAGCCTGATGTCCACCGCAGACCTCTGTGCGGGTATACTTCAAACTCCCTTATGTGATTGGTGGTTTTCATTCCTCCATGCCATGGAATGTCGAGAGGAGGGCAACGTTCAAGTAAGGCTCTTCACCCGCCACCCTTCGCCAGTGGGAATTACGTATGAGGGTGCACTCACCCCTCGGGTGGTATGTGATCCCTCATGGACGAGCAATACGCATCGGGCTCCCTAGCACCTCACGCTGGTTTTGCTGTTCCCGATCCACCAGCAATCGTGAGGATCAATTTCAAGCCCTGTCTCTGTGGTGCCAGCCACCCTCTCGCCTACCCGCAGCTGTTCCTGGTCCCACGCATAAACTGGCTCCCCGCAGACACACTTCACAATCAATGTGAAAAACAACCAAAAAAAAACTAACAAAAGTAAGGCTAAGGTTAGCTAAATTCAAGCAAAGAAAAACTGAATGTATCGAATGAATCTCCTCGCAGTTGAACCGCAAGGGAAAAAATGATAAAATCAAAGGGAATGAGATTTTTTTACCGTAAAATTTGCATATGGACCACAAGTTCAACAGCTTATTCCACTGGAATCATCCTTAATGGCGCCATTCGATTCGCCACACACGCAGACCATAGGAATCAACAAAATTTGTAGAACAACTGCACTGTTGCAGAAGAGGTTACCGCAGTGATGAGGTTCAGGGCCTCCAACACCTGACGGGTTTTCGTGAAATGAGAAGTGCAAATTGAGTTGAAATGGCTTCTCTTGATTTTGGGTTTTGTTCAAAACAATGGGTCAGATGGTTGTAAACCGTGATATATAAATTAAAGGAAAATTTAGAAAAGAAGACCCTTGTGTTCGGGTCACTGATTAGATTTAAGGTGTATCCATGCCCCTAAGCTTGTTTCCTCGCGCTTGATAATGACTCATAGTCGCTTCCCAAACCTGACTTTACACTAAAACCCAACCCTAAATTACTCTCATGAGATGGGCGCGGCATCTCAAGGAAACATTCAAGTCCCTAACAGCATATGGCCTCAAAGAGGCAACCTATCAAGAATATCAGACAATTATGGATGACAAAGGATCTAAGATTAAGCATCCACCGTAACCACAAAGCTTGCCAACAATATCATGAGGTTAGATCTAGAGGCCTAACCTAGGTGAGATAGTGTGGAGCTTAAATGTTCATAAATGCAAGAAGATAAATGAGAGGGCATGAAAACTTCACCTCCAAACTCACCTCAAAGGACTTCTCCTCTTCATGAGTAGCTTATTGGCATACCTTGGTTTGTCATCACTAAGGTATGTTTGGTTGCCGAAAATGAAAGAAATGAAGAGAAAAGAAGAGAAGCAAGAGAACCTGGAAAAGTAAAACATCAGACTGAAAGATTGATTGAGAATTTTGATTGATACAATGCAAAAGTAGGTTTATATAGCTTCATAAAATGTGTGAAATACCAAAATAACCAATATAATAGATTACATTGAGGTCAAATGGGAATTACACACAAACCCGGGTCATTCGATCACAAACGAGTGGCAAGAATCTCATGATGATGTTATGAATTTCATTATCATAGAAATTCTTTGTTATGATATAGTTTTTCAGTATCATAGTCGAAAGTATAGCTTAAAATTTGAATTTTCGCTATGCATTAAGAATTTTCATATGATAGCGAATTTTCTATATGATGTCGAATTTTCGCTATATCATAAAGTGAAAATACGGCATAGCTTAAATTTCGCTAGACTGCTAAATTCTTCACACATAAATTTCGCTATTCCATAGCGAAAACAATGCCCTCTTCCCCGCATCAATCACCGTGATTTCTTCACTCCCACCGCCCAAATGTCTTCTGTTGCACATGGCTTTGAACTCATTGATCTTCCGTACTCACCGCCTCACCGGGTCCGGGCAGATGGAGAAGTGTTTGGCCTGCAAAACTACCAAACACCGGCATAAAAATGCTGTTAGTAACACAATAGGACATCAATATGCCAATCAGTTATTTGGAATGATTACTACCTAAAAGTGCCTAAAACCCACGAAGTGAATGTGCCCCAAAAGATATACTTTAAGCACTAATCAAAGCCGAGCTCTGGATTTGTGGCTACGCAGGTGATCCCGAATCAACAAAATTTATACCTAAACTACTCCTTACTGTAGTATAATTAACGCAAGATACATTTAGATCGAACACCGGGACGTGGTTTTCGCCTACAAATGATTTTAATGAGTCAAAATGGTGAGGCTTGTTTGATTTTGGATTTGTTCAAAACAATGGTTGTTGTCACTATACTAACTGGAAGGTAATTCGAAATAAAATGTAAAAGAAGTCCCGAAGTTTCGGGCCACTAGTTCGGGTACATGATATGGTTGCAAAGGTGTCCTCAAGTTATTTCCTCGCATTGCAGGTAAACGACCCATAGCGTCATTTTCCAAAACCGATCTTTGTTTAACCAACCCTTAGTACTCATTCTCTCTTGAAAACATATCATTTCATCGAAAGACAAATGCCCTCGGTTAAAATCTATCATATTTAACCCACTACAATGGCCTCAGAATGACAATTGATTGATTGCCAGCAGGTATCTAACATTAAATACACGCTTAAAAGCTTGCCAAGTATTGACCAAAGAAAGTACACATCAAATAGCTTTGGAAACCCCATAGTTTTGAAAGTTTGAAATTATAAATACGCAGCATTCGCATCGCGGAAAATGTAGGAGCACCCGCAAACCTATCAACCTTCATTTCCAGTGCTGACCTCCTCTTCTTCGAGGCCTTACAAACATCCTTTGAGCTGTCATCCCTGTGGCATGTTTGGTTGCCTAGAAAGTAAGAGAAAGAGGAGAGAGAATAGAGCAAATGAGAGCCGAAAACAGGGGCCCGTAATGGAAAATGCTTCGAATTAAAGTTAGGTTACAAATGTTCAATAAATGGCTTGAGCATAAATTTTACAACTGTGTGAAAATACCAATATATCCCAAACATGAATACAAGTTGAGAGGTAGAAATGAAATTAACCAAACTGGGGTCATTAGGAAAACACACAAAAACAAAGGAGGGGATGGTTTCACATGTGTAGAAATTTTCACATAGCTAAAGGCAAGATAATTAAAATTCACATGGTGTAAAATTCGTCGCATACGAAAATCTGGCCATGGGAATAATATTAGCTTAAAATTTCATATTCTATGAAATTCGCTTAGTGGTGGCTCATTGTAGCTAATTTCATGCCAGCTTAAATTCCATTATAATAATGAATTGCCCTGCCTCCCGGCTGTTCCCGCTTCATGCTTGCTATTTCTTCAATCTAGGCTTGATGCAATCGGCTACAAATCATACAAACCTGTAAATCAAAGCTCAACTGATATGTTTAGCTTGATATGATAGAATAGGTTCCTCAAACCCAAAACTACCACAACTTTGAATAATCATTAGTACCAAAGGGACCTACACGTCAATCACATCCACACTAAGATTAAGACAAAAAGCACTTTGAACCTATCTTAAATAGGTTCAGCATCTTCGTGGCAATCATAATCACTCCCATCGAAGCATGGATTCATAAAGATTGTTCTTTATTTCAAAGGAGCTACAGTTAAATACAAATTTTCATTACATGGAGGTTACATCCACCTAAGAGGATTACAAAATCTTTATTTACATCTCAAAAATTACAGTTAGCAAAAACCGTTCTTCAAATCGGCCAACACCTTGTCAAGGCAAAAGCCACAAGAAAGGGAAAAAGAAAGAGAGAAGAGAGTGCTAAAAAAGAAGTGGGAGAGGAGAGAGAGAAAGAGAAGCAAGAAGAGAAGGAGAAAGAGAAAAGAAAAGAAGAAAGCAGGAAAGAAAAACGAAGAAATGCAGGTTAAAAGTTTTTCTTCACACACCGCCTCTTCGAACACGCTCCTCAGCAATAATCCCATCAATGGGCATAGATAGGGAACAACACAACTCCCAAAAGGGAGGAACTACTGAAAAACACAACTCCTACAAGTGGTAGACCATCGACACCAAACATCGGCCCACGATCATCAGATAGACCCCATGTAGTGATGATCGAACCCTGACGCTTCATCATGCGCGGACTCTAACTCTGCCAAAGAAAGGACGAAGGTTAGAAGCATAGCACCACCACGTGAGGATCATATTTATAAGGAAGCCAAGACGTCAGTTCGCACATAATCCGTCCCCACTTCCACTGACCGCATTAAAGTCACGAGCCTGGCGTTATGGAAGGAAGATCGAAAAGGGTTTTAAAGGTTCAAGAGCCTAGTGGTAGCAGGTTTTTCAAGCTAACAGCTCAGCAGTGTCTTAACACTTAAGCCTAAGACTCGCCCCTCACGGAGCTTAAAAGCTCAAAGGGTCTTGGAATTACAAGAGCCCCAAGAGCTCGGCCAAAAGCTTAACAACCTTCGGGAGGTCTTAGTACTCAGGAGTCATAAGAGTTTCGGGTCACAGAGCTAATGAGGGCGTCTTAGCTGCCCAGAGCCCAAGAAATAACCCGCAGAGCCACACACTCAGAGGGTCTGGGCACGCCAGAGCCCATAATACCACCACTTGAGCTTAAACAACCTCAGAGGACTAACGCCAGAGCCCGAAGAGCTCGGCTAGCTGAGCTTAATTGGCCAAGAGGGTCTAGCAGCCCAAGAGCCCGCAGAGCTCTCTCAGAGGGTCTTAACGCTCAAGAGCGCTCACAGCTAACAAACAGCGCCAGCTAACAACACCACATGAGCTTAACGTTCTCATAATCTTGCCCGCCCGCCCCCCCTAAGCCTCGTCTATCAAATTCAGAGGGTCTGACCACAACTCAAAGAGAGTTCACACTTTCTTGTAGCTTAACAAATTAGAGGGTCTGCAATGCTCACAGGAGCCCAATAATCCTCGCTCTGGGAGCCATCACTGTATATGGTCTTGAAGGCACCCAAGAGCCCGCATTCGGGGTCGAGGAGCTCAACGCCAGAGAGCCCAGCCCCTGATCAGTAGCCTGGGGCTGCAGGTCATCAACCCACGCACCAGCACCAGAGTTCCAACTCGTTTCATACCATCAAAATGGGGAGGTTCAGCAACTGGGAGCTCAAGAGTTCGCTTGAGCTAATGGGGCCATGGAGGGCCTAACGCCCGAGAACCCGGAAGAACTCGCTTTTCGTGAGCTTAACAAGCTCAAGAGGTTTTGCAGGCCCACATAGTAGTCAGAGCATAATCGTCAGAAGGGTTCAATGTTTAGGTGGTCAACACCTGTAAGGACCGCCTCAAGATCCCGGCCATAACTGGCACCAATGACAAAATGTGAAAAGGGCGCAATGAAATTAATCGATGAATTGTATATTAACGAAAACTAAGCAATACAAAAATCCTGTGCCCCACGCCACACCCAAGAAGGTAAAAAAAGCCTAGATGCCTGACGTCGGGCCCCGACTCACAAAGTATAGAGTCGTGCGCGAGCCTCGCAGGCGAGAGACAAGAGCCAGCCCCGGGAGGAACCCCGAGACCACCGCACCCACCACTCAGGCCCCCGAAACACCTCGCCTCCTCGCATCAACCTTACCAGAAGCGTGTGATCTCCTTCAACCCACATCTAAAGCCGGATGTTGAACCAGGTCTGCAAGCCGATAGTCAAGGCTGAAAGGCAGCCACCAGAGTTAACATCATGGCCTGATTCTTAAGCCTCATCACTCCACCTCCGCCCAGCCTCCCCGCCTCGCAGCATCCATCCAAGCTTCACTGAGTCCGTCAAGCGCTCCATCAGACTGCCTTCAGAGCCTCTTAGCGGCCCACTCCAATGTCGCTATTCGCCCATGTGTCACTCTTGACACTTTGTAACTCCCTCCGCCACAATCGCAATCATCTTTAGTGACCTTCACGTCCTTCCTGCCTTCCTTTTCTATCGTCGACTACGCTCTCACAAGCATGCTTCAGGTTGGGATCAGCCACGAGCCCTCACAAGTCCCCATTTTCGGGGTTGAAGACCTACTCTCCCTGAGGTCGTCAAGAAAGCAACCCAGTTTTGTAAGACTTCGCCACCCCGATGAAAGCCTCTGCAGGTCAGCCCTCTTGCCAAGCCTTTCATGCAGCCACCTGCCAAAAAAGAACAAAAGTCACCGATAACTGAAACAATAAAGAAGAAGATCGACGAAAGCACTTGGAAGCACAAAAGCCGATTCCCCGGCGAAGAGCCTAAATCCTCCGACTGACGCGTATCTACACCTTCCCGAGGCCTGGGAGTCGCAGGATGGAGGAAACAGCCCCAAGAATGGGAAGCCCAGACGAAAGCAAGAGAGTCTTCACTCCTACAACCAAAGTGATCACCATTCCCTGTCACCTCATTCCCAAGATGTGAGGGGGCGCGCCCACCGACGCGGACCCAAACCAACAGAAGAACTCTGCGCTTACCATCTCCACCATGATTCAAGGCGAGGAAGGTCTCCCGCCTTTAGATCTTACCCCGCTGTGGGGGCAACCTCCGGCAAGGTCTGAGAGGCTCCCTTCATGCTCCTTCTTTCTTTGCCAAGACTCAGCAGCCCAAGATCTCCTGTAGGCTTCGACAGGTCTCAAACAAGGTGATGACTTGGAGACAACAAAGCTCATGACTTAAAACAGAGAAGACCTCAGAGTGCGAAGTCTAGCGCATTCGACTGCAGACCATCTAGGAATATCTGACCTAATAAGTCGAGTAGTCACGCACTTAACTAGCTCACACCTCCCTTGCCTCGGGCCGAGATAAGCGTCGCCAAGACCAAGGCTACGACCAAAAGCAATGTCAAAAAATATCCTACGACCTTTGAAAACCAAAAAGACAAACCAAAGCTTAAGAAGAGCTCACGAGGTTCCTGGGGTAGTCTGATCACAGTGAACTGGCGTGTCCTCTCACAAGGGATTATAATTCCAATGACGCCATCGATTAAAGAAATAACGTTCCTTCCAAGCATATGCATTTGTGCAGATGGTCCAAATCAACTTGGCACCGAGCTTGAAAATAAAGAAAGCCTTCAGTGGCCTCCTTTACACTGAAGAAGTCTAAGAGCAGGGCTATGCTGGGAACACCCAAAGCCTCGGTCCCTAAACGCATCAACTCTGACTCAGAACACCCCGGTCGGGAAAGCCGAAGGGGCGTATATTGAAATGTTGCGCACCTTTATAAAAGGATGCAAAGGGAAGCAGACCATTCTCAACGCCACCTCAAAAAGCACACCATCTTCGGGCACTGATGACGTAGGGTAGTCAACACGCGTGGCAAGAAACCTAGATCTGTCTGGCGCCTCATTACGGTCACAAAGGATCTCACCATGGCAAAGGTTCGACCCGACTGTGGCCCATGGCTCCAACACATCTGTATGGAAGCCCTCAAATACCAGCCGCAGGATATCAATTTCATTACTTTGCCCCTCGCCTTATCCAGGAGGGAAAGGGAGGCTCCCTGGACACAAACCCAAAGGAACCACCACACAACCAAACTATCGATTTCCTCACCAGTCCGCTCCGAACTAGACGCCTCAACCGGATTACCCCATGCTAAAATAGGAGCGCCGTGACCCATACAGACGCATGGCTAAGGAAAAAACGGGGAAATCAAAGAAATGCATCCCAATCAGCACGCCCTGGGAGCCTCGGTAGACTTTCGAAACCAATAAAGGACAAAGAAGAAGAAAAGACGCATTCAAGATTAGAAACAAGATGAGGACGCCAACCCTAAGCGAGATGTTATGACAATCAAAAGCATCCCGAACACACAAGGTAGTTCAAGAAAAAAAAAGGAAGCCCAAACTTGCAAAGGCAAAAAAGCTTCAAGAACAGGGGAACAAAGTGCAAACGGTCAGGAGACGTTTTTAAGGAAGTTAAGAGCCACAACCGAAATAAACGTGAAAATCGAGAAGCCATCATTATCACAAGACGCCGACAACCATTAAAAGTCTTTAATCAAACCTTTCCCGAAAGTATCCACGGTATCACACCCGATCCGGAAGCGATACACTTCACTACTCGCGAATGGATGGGGGTAACTCCATGGGGTTTGAAATAATAAGCTACAAGCCCAAGACACAAAAGGTCCAAACGCCAAGATTAAGTGCTCACCAAATAGACAGCCCTTAAGATCTCAAATGCATCTCAAACAAGTGGGCCCAACTCACCCTTTAAAGACTCCGGTAGCCCAAGGAATCCAATGAGATAGAGAAACACCCAATTCCACTATCTCAGAAAGTATGATATTTCCTAATTATTTCCCATCAATTATCCCTTATATTAATCTAAGCATAATAAGTGAAAGATACTGGCTGTCATCCTCCAACAAGGAAGATACCACTATGCGTCATCCTCCAACAATAAAATATACCATTTCGTATGTCATCCAACTAGAAAATTATCATGATCATCCATTATAACATCAAGCCACCCCATTCCAAGTGAAAACGACTGAAACATACGCACTAAACTTCATTCCCTAAATAGTTGATCTTCTCTTCCTCCAGATGAACCCACTTAGCATAGAGAGGTAATCCAAGCAGCCCCTGTCAATCCTTGTTTTGCTTTTGGGTGAGGAGCGCAATGTCCAAAGAAAGAGGACCAACCCAGCAATTCCAGTACGCTCTAGCCCAGCTTCGGTTGAAAAAGCATCATAAAAAACAAACAAGGAATCGACAATGGTGTGTCAGCCACCTCTCCGATGCTTAAGTCAGACAGAAAAATAGAGAGAGTAAATACATCCGTTTTTCAGTAGGGTATCCCCCCTCTCCTGTTGCGATTCCTTCCTTATTTATGAAGGAGGACGGTCCACTTTTTATGGAAGTGAGTGATTGGTTTGCGAAATAGAAAAGGGATGGGGGCGTCTATTTCAGGCATTGGGCATGTTCTCCTTTCGATAGGCGTTATCCGAATTTTTCGTCTACAGAATTGCTTGATCATCTTAAGGGTGTGTTATGTACTGCGATTCGTGAGATGTGTTTGAGTCGCGAGGATCGGGCCGAAAATTATCGCTCCCATCTTCTAGACAAAGCACGGCCAGAGAGGATGTGTCTAAACAATAAATCCCACAGGCCTTGTCAGACCTGATAGTCCACTACTTCAATTCGGGTCGTGGTTCAGAGATCCTGTTCGTGAGGATACTTAGGGGTCCGAATTGGCAAGGGTACTTAGGCCTGAAGTCGTCAGCTCATGGGCTTTGATTTGTTCGGGGCTCATCAGGGTGTCAAAAGCCATGGTACCCACACTAATGGAGTGGAGAATGGAGATACGGATACCAAAATGAAATATGTTTCATCCAACCCAAATAAACTACATTGTTATACGACCATACTCAAGAGTTAAAAAAATCAAATGGATAATATCAATAAGTAGAGAGTAAAACAAATCAAAATCGAGTTAAACCACTTCTTCTGCAACAGCAGAAGTGGCTTCAACCAGATTCACCAAATTAGGCTTTTGATACCATGTTAAATCACTCAAAAGATTTTGGTTTAATATAAATATTATTATTATACCTTTAACATACATCAATTTGATATTTTGTCTATGAAATTGAATAAAACAAAATTATAAAAATATATTTATAAATATTATATAATATAAAAGAAAAAACAAAGATATATGATAAATTATGAAAAAATGGCATATTTGTTTGGTTGTAGAAATAAAGGTCAATCATATAAAAATCTTCTACTTTTTAAAAAAAAATATTTATTTACTTTTCCTTTTATTATACCCTAAATTAGTATAAAAGCCATTGTTGAAGAAAAATATATAAAAAATTATGAGAAAAAATATTGCAAAAATCATGAGAAACTTAATGGTTATGTGGACCCCTCATTTATGGCTATTATGCGCTTTCCATTAAAAAGATGAGACTTGTTTTTGTTTCTTAAAAAACCATTTTTAAAATGGTTTGAAGTCGTAACTTATTTTTGTTTTATTTTAAGAGGGAAAACAAAATAAAAAAGAAAAACCCTAAATATGACTCCTGATAAGAAATCGCAGAAGCTTAGGAACAACGAGTCAGCCAAGGCTGGGGTTACTTATCAAGATATATTTACTAAATGAAGACTCTAAGCCCCTAAAGTCAAGTATTTACTAAACAAACTAAAGAAAATACAACTTTTGGCTAATCGATCAATGGATACAAAAGACAAGCAATAACAACACATAACATACCAGATATATATAAATGAATAGACAGATAAATAAATTAATAAATAAATAAACGAAGATAGATGAGAAAAATGTATACCTAAGCGGCATGTCAAAAGCGTTATCAATTAAGAAACAATGTTAGTGGAATAACAAAAATACAAAATATGGATATTCAATTAGAAAATGGTTACATATCAGATGTCAACTTATTTACAAATGATACATGATCATCGAATCTGACCCGCGTGGACGTTTCAACCCCTGACTGGGTCAAAGGTTAGTGTCTTTTCTTTTCTTTTTTTTTTCCTTTTTTTTCTTTTTTTATTCTGTTAATATAAACTTGTTCATTCATATATCGTTAAACATTTAACTTTAAATTATATTCGTAGCAGCGATTACAAAAAATATATATTCAAACTTCATAAATGGGGTGGGCCCAATATATAAAACTTTACATTTTATAAAACAAATACATATACAAAGACCATGAGGTCTTTAGTGGGCACCTTAGCATTGTGTCAATTGTTGCCGACATGCTACTGTCCTACTCGCCTTTATTCCTCGTACTCACACGAATGAAACACCTCGTGCAAGCTTATAGCTTGGGTGAATAAATACTGTGGACTCCACCCTCAATGGGGTGATCAATAGTCATACTTAGACACATGCATATACATTTAACACATCGTATACTTATACCCATGCATGTAATTTACACATGCTTATACATACTCATATTTATCATCACTCATACATTTCGCTTTTGTTCTTGTCACAAAGATACTTGCTCATCACATAAAGAATACTATGCTCTCACATCATGTCATATAATGTGTAAATTTATCATATCTCAAATCATTTGCATATTCTTGTTTATTTTCTTTTATGTTTGCTGCTCCATGATATTGTCTTAGAAGTATAATAAGTGGAAGAATCAGATGCACTGAAGATTATCACTGTATTTGAGACAAAGGATTTCTATCTCTGTATTTAATTCAAATGAGGTCATATATGATCCAAACGGATTCATGTCATCAATCAAACCTGGCCTCGATATCATAAATTGTATGCTACAAATCGTATCCCTATAGGCATGCCTACTCATCCAAGCAACCACCCTAATATAAGCATACAATCAAGTTTTAATATGTTTTCTTAACAATCTTTCGTATTAGAAAAAGATATCTCATATATACTCAGAAACCCCGAAAATCCAAATTTTTATGAAAGGGTAAAATAGTAATTTCTATTAAACTGGAATTTTTCTAGATCCTACGATGAAGTTTAATTTAACTATTGAAATCGCCTCACTGAATCCATCTTACCACATTAATTTCATTAGATTCTCATACGAAAAATGCACGTTTTGAGGCTACGCAGGTGTCGAATGACACATGGTAGTGTCAGGGGCTCACATTATTACATACCAGCCCTGAGCAAGTCAAACATGATCTCAAGTGACTCATGAGAGACATGTGGAAGATGTCGGGTGGAAATCTATGATAGATGGATCGTGATAAGGTGTAATCCAAGGAAGGTCACTTAGAATGTAACATGTGGCAAGTGAGAGGACAAGTTCTTTGACTTTCATCTTGACCAATTAGGAGAAGAGAAGGAGAGGGAGAGGAGAGGGAAACTGAAAAGAGAGAAAATATGAGACATTTTGGTGAGTGAGAAGCTCAAACATCTCAGATTTCACATTAGACCCATTTTTCTCCACGAGCGTGTGGAAGAGTCTCATCCTCACGGCCAAGATTTGATGAGATCGGAGTCGGGAAAGCCGACAAACCCAAGAGTGTAGGGTTTTCCCACTGCGTTTTATCCGCTGGCGGCCATTCAATGGCAGGGCACGTCATTGAGTGGTGCAAGCAAAGTGAACCGCCCCAAAACTTTCGGGATTGTCAGCAAAGGAAATTCTGGGGATCTGCTTAAGACAAACCGACTACTTTCGACTAACTAATTTTCCTTAGTTCCATTTTTATAAGCATGTGTCTTCGCCCCAAGGGGAATGTTTGCTGTGCATTTCAACTGGCTGTGGAAGCTGTCATATTGTGATAATACACATTAACTGGACTTTAGAATTTGTTTTTAGGTAGGAAATAAAGGAAATTTGGTAGTAGTGAGTCCTGTGTAAATTGTCAGTTACTGAACTGATGTTAAAGCTAATTTCTAAATTCGCACTTCATACCAAGTTATGGTCCTATTACACAAAGAACGGCCCAATCGGCGAGAGGTCGCTTTAGAGGTCAATCACTGCAGGTCGCCGACCGTAGGTGAGCTCACCCGTCA
Organism: Tetrastigma voinierianum; assembly: GCA_016808115.1. NCBI lineage: Eukaryota > Viridiplantae > Streptophyta > Magnoliopsida > Vitales > Vitaceae > Tetrastigma > Tetrastigma voinierianum. The sequence goes on along the minus strand of JAEQBH010002994.1, from coordinate 1,922,330 downwards.
CCACCGGGTCAATTTGACTACATGTCACTCCTAAGCGCGATAACTTCTTCGTCCGAACTCGTTTCGTAGGTGTTCTCGGGACTTCCATGGAAATCCCATTGAGTCAAGATTCCGTTTGTTTGCCTTGAGGACCGGAGGTGAGCTCAACCGAAATACTAAGCTCGGCCAAGCGTCGTCGCCGGCCGTCGATCAGCTTACCGGGTTTGACTACGCAGGACCTCCAATCCTAATGTCATAACTTTCTTCGGGATGAACTCCGTTGGTGTTCTTGGACCCCATGGAAATACCATTGAGTCAAGATTCTAGCCATGTTCGCGGAGGATGGTGCTTTGATCTTATGCGCCGACCAGCTCTAGCCAGTGTCGTCACCGCCAGGTCGCCGCCGGGTTTGACCACGTGACTCCAACTAAGGTCATAACTTCTTCGGGTCCGGGACCGCTTCCGGGTGTTCTTCGACTCTTATGAAAAGCCCATCGAAATGCTTCCATCCATGTGTTCGTGGAGGGCATTAGTACTGGCTACTTAGGAAGGCAGGCCGCCAAGGCAATGGTAGGTCGTCATAGGCTGGCTACTCATGAGACCTCCAACTTGGCTATAACTTCTTCGTCCAACTCGTTGGGTGTTCGACCTATGGAGCCCATTGAGTCACGATTTCAGCCATGTTCCTGTGGAGGACAGTGGATGACCATAAACCTTCTACATGTTTTTCACCAAGCGTGCCATGATTGTTATTTTAAGGTGTGTATGGTTTGATATCACATGCGAACACACAAGGGCATGTCAGAGAGGCTACTGTATTGGGTATAGGCCCATGGAGGCCATGATTATGGTTATTCCAAAACTTGATCAGCGATAGAGGATTTATGATCGGTGTTTCACACAAATTCAAGACCGTGGTGGCTGTCAGAACCCGAAACCAAAATTTTCAGGTTTTTTCGTCATTGATACATGGGATGATTGGAACCAAATCAGTTCATGGTTGAAGGGGTCGTGAGAAAATCTGCCGCTGGATATGTTCAAGATATTGACCTGGTCAGGTGTTATTGCTATGTTTTGAATAATATTTGTTGTGGTGTAAATTTTTTGGTATATGGCATAAGTTGATATGGCTAACATGACTATATGAAATGGCATAATGCATTTCATATGTAATCGGGCACCGCAGAACAGGTGGAGTATGAGCATGCTTTCTTGAGAGGTCAGGCTTACAATCGTTATCGGCATGTCCACAAACATATTTAAATCAGGTCACAAAATGTAGACTCTTATGTGAAATTGCCTGGTAATCGTGGCTGGGAAATCGTCCAACAATTCACACATCGAGATGCAAGCCCATGAACGTTTTCCAGAGTTATCCAACAAATTCACACCCAGGATATCTGCAAAGTATTTATGGCATCAGGGTTTCCAAACAAATATATTTGCTTGGAAAGATATCTCGCCGGCATAAGCATACGTGAGCCATGATATGACCGAGCCATGGATCATACGACATTCTAGTAGGAATCATGAATTCACTCAATGTGTGTGTGGTGTTTTCATTGCATGAGCACTTAGTGGGGAGTGAATCCATGAGGTAGACACACTACTAGATTGTCACCCCGCCTGGATCCCTTTACATATGCACAGAGGTTCGTGGAGACTGGGCTCCCTTAGATGCAGTGGATTGAGCAAATGTAAAGTTATGGCCTTGATTCATGTTTTTCAGGTATGTTAGAACCAATTAGTTTTAATATATGTTTTGTTTTAAGAGTGATGTACAACTCTAAATCTATAGAAAACTCCTAAATTTTGAGACGCCACATGAAGAGCCTCATGTAATAACAATCACTAGTACTGAGGAACATGGGTTTAAAGCATATATACATGGTGAATTGATACCTACACATACTGGTATAATTTGCTTTTTAGTAATAGGCTGAATCACCTAGGGAGCTCGAAGATATCCAAATAAATGGGCTTTAGTATCGTATTTTGCAAATGGGTGAATATCACCTAGGAGTTTATGTGGATGGCTTGTAATTCACCCGCATGTACGGTGAAACATGTCGTGTTCTGATATGTGTTACATGTCGTTACCAGACATCAGACAGGAAAATATATATGGTATACTTATATGGAAATGTGATCGCGTGGTTATACACCAAACGATAAATGAAGTTGTGTAGAAAGGCTGCATGCATGTGATTGATGATAGGTGTGGAATTTCGATGTAATTAAATTCTTAAAGCATGGAGAAAACCCTGGTGTAAAATTTAAGAGAAAAGGGTAAAACAAAGAATTTTTGCTGAAAAATCCAGAATTTTCTAGATCCTTGATGATGAAACTGATTGACCGTTGAAACGTCTGCAAATCTAGCTAACACGTTGATTGCTTGATCAGATACCAATTCAATTTTTTCGAGGCGCATAGTCTACGACACATGGAAAAGGTCGAGGGGCTCACATTGCCGCATGTCTGTAGTTCCTGAGCAAGTCAAAACATGAGCTCATGGACCCACCACCCATGAGACACATGTGGCAAACATGTCATCGAGTGGAAATTCATATGGTAGATGGATAAGAGATAAGGTGTAATCCAAGTCAAACAACAGAATGTGACATGTGGTAAGAGAGGACAAGTTCTCACTCATCTCACCAAATCAAAGGTGAGAAGAGAATGAGAGGGAGAGAGGAGAGGAAACCAAGAAAATAGAGAGAAAAGATGAGAGATTTTAGAGTGAGAAACTCTCACTTCTCTCTAGATTTCCCAGCGGTTTCAGGCAAAGCAAGGGGAAGAGTTCATCTCACGACAAGTGGTTTTAGATGAGACTGAGTCTGGGATCTTTCAAAAACCTCAGAGTTGTGGCTTTTTCTCCTACTGCTTAACTCGTTCAAGGGCTATTCAAAAATGGCATAGGTTGGGGAGGTAGTGAGTGGCCATGTGAACCGGCCCCAAACTTTTGGGATTGGGTGCTAGAAATTCAGATCGCTTTTAAGATGTCCTAGAGATCGCTTCGACTAAGAATTATTCCTTGTGTGCTATTTTTATGCTTTATGGTATGCCTTGCCCCAAGGGTGATACTAAGGTTGAATTTTGAACCATGTGAAGCTGCCATTGTGATAATACACACTTATTATCTTGCTTTAGTGAGAACAAAGAAAATTTGGTAGTGAGTCTCAAAATTAGCCACTAAAGAACTTGATGCCTGGCTTTGAATTTCTCAATTCCCACCTCGACCAAAAGCGGTGGTCCTTTTGACCTCGAACAATCCTGCTGAGAGGTCAGGAAAGCATGTAGAACGATATGTCAGGCCCAAAGGTCAGCTCACAGAGGTGAGTTCAGCTGGCTGGATCAACTCGGCCAGGTCAGCGTCAAGTCGCCTTGTCAAGTCAAAGGTCAGCTTGGTTGGATTTGACTAATGTGGTGACCTCTTCAAACTCGGCGTCATATAACTTCTTCATCCGAACTTCATGGGGTGTTCTCGACTCATGAGGTCATTGAGCTGCTTTTCCAGCCATTTGCCTTGGAGGATAGGTAATCACAATCAGCAATATCACAAGGTCAACAGTTCGGCCAGGTAAGAGTCAGCTCGGCGCTGGTCAATTAGCTCGGATGAAGGTTTTTGACTAAGTGTGACCCAACTCAAGGTCATAACTTTTTCCAACCGAACTGCTTTTAGTGTTCTTGACTGAAGCTCACGATCAAGATTCCAGTGTCGTGCCTTGGAGGACATTAGTGTTTCAGACAGGTCATCCGCCATAGCTCGACCAGGCTCGCACGCCAAGTCAAAGTCAACTCCTGGCCGGGTTTGATCACGCGACTCCAAACTTTAGTTGCCATATAACTTCTTCATCCCGAACTCGCTGGTGTTCTGCACTCATGTTCATCAGCCAAGATTCCATATGCCCATGGAGGCATTGGCACCAGAGCCAATAAACAAGGTATTCGAAAGTTTAGTTACAGAATGGTTACCTGCGCAGACCCAAATTCAAGGCCTGTAACTTCAACAACTCATGTTTCGCGTTACTGAGACCTATGGAAAGCCCATTATCAATATTTCAGCCAGCCCGTGGAGGAGCAGTGGGGTGAAGATATAAACTTGTTGAAATATATGCTTTTAAACTAAGTGTGCAGCTGTAATGGTTTGCATTTGTTTATAGTCTGGGATAATAAACATGACCTCATTGGGCAGTCGAGGCTACCTGATTAGTAGGGCAGAGGGCACTGGAGGCCATGAGAGGCCATATGGCTTTGAATCAAACCGGGACTGAAGATAGAGATTTATGATCGCTCTCACACCAAGACCTGTGGGGTCAATAACTGAAACCAAGTTTGTAAGGTTCTGCTGTTTGATGTTAGATAGATGATCAATCAAATAAATTCATATTGTGAAGGGTCGTGAGGCACCCGTCAGATGGTCTAAGATTTCAGACCTGTTGTAAAGTTATTGCTGGTTGAATAACATGTTATAAAATTTTGCAGATATGTATGCTGACATATTAACATGTATCTATGGAAATGGCAAATGCATTTATAATCAAGCAACTTGGTAGTGAGGTGAGTAATACGACATGTTTTCTTCTGAGGCTAGCTTAATATTATCGATAAGGTCCACCTAACATATTTAAATCTGAGGGTTGTCAAAACATAATTTTATCTGAAAATTGTCCTAAGAATCAGAAGCTGGAATCATCCCAAATAATTCACATCGGAAGGCCTGTTGTTTAGAGTATTATTCAAACAAATTGTACATCATAGAATTGTCCAACATATTTATGAATAGAGGGTTTCCACAAAACAATATTTTTCTGTTTAAACTATTTTCATATTAGTACAAGTACAAATAGAGCCATGAGGACTAGAAAGTCATTGGATTTGCATGTAGAGAAAGACATTCACAGTAGGAATCATGAATTTAATGAAATGTATAAAGTTTGTTACTATACGAGCACTTAGGTGAGGAGTAACCCAGGTAGGAGATTATCACTACTGAGATATCTGTCAATTCACTGTGGGATCCTTCGTGGTAACACAGGAGAGTGTTCAAGACACTGGTTCTAGAGGCCTTAGACCACAGAAGCATCCCGGTCAGGTTTTCATGATTCATGTTTGTATGTTAAACTAATAGGCTTTTAATATATGTTTTGTTTGCAGAGGATAACAACCTTGAATATAGAAAAAAATGACCCCTAGAATTAAGCCAATATATACATGAAGATCCATCAGTATCGTGTATACTATAGAGATATTATAGAACCTCGAAAATTCCAATTTTCTAAAATAAATAGAAATAATAGTTTCCGTAAAACCAGAATTTTTTCTAGATCCTGATGATAGAACGACTTCATCATGAATTTTCAGTAAATCTAGCTCACCTTCACACACAAATCTCTGCACAGTTTGACGCAGATCGCCGAGAACCTAGTGATCTGTAGTTTAAAACGGATTTGAAAGACATGTGATGGACAAAAGTCACCTACTTGGTAAAAACTATGTGACATTACGCTGCATGAGAGAGAGACTCTGAAATGGATCACGCAGATAGTGCCAAGTAAAAATCTATATGGACATAATGGAATTTTAATTGTTAATGAGTAAGATATTAAAATCAGAATAGTGTTATTCCTCCAAATTGAAAAGCTGACCAAAAAATGGCAGGATGGAAACCAAAGGCCGCAAAGGATGATTACACTCTTGTAGAGAGAAGCAATCTTCTTTTGAAGCCCCGCCACCTGGAACACGCCCGCTGCACTAGAGTAAGAAGGAAAGCTGTTTCACACGCGACGAGGATCACGCCGCTGGGCACCACTTCGGAATTTAATAACCTGCGTGTGCAGGGTTATGGTGACTCTTCTCTCAGAGTGAAGAACCATGTAAATGGTGCTAGAACGCTTTGAGGTTTATGTTTTAGTTACAAACTTGCATTTCCAAAAGCTTGAACCTGAGTTGAGAAAATTCCTATTTTTGTAGACGTGACACAGAATCTAGAAGTTGCCACCACCATAATAGTAATTTAAATTATTTTTTACAAAGAATTTTTGTATAGTACGAGGTGATTCAAAATTAATTGTTTCAGGTTTGCAATTGAATGGCGATTAATTTTGTGTTATTGATAAGAATTAAAGAAGAACATGATTATGTTATATATGTATGTGAATATATTAGTACATGAGTTTGTCGATTACATCATAGATTCATATGCACTAGACAACCTAATATTAGTGAGTATGATAAGAGTGAAGTCTAAAAATGAAATGTTTTTATGAATAGAATTTCACAAAACATTTTCTTCTAGAATTGTGTCGATGAACCTCAAATAATTACATCAAGCTCCATGAATTGTCTCTAGCTGTCTCCAATACATTCATTTCTCATGAGGGTAGCGTTCAACATTTTTACCCAAACTCCTGTGAGTGTGTTTTCGAGAACAAAAGTTTTTGTTTCAAACCGTGATTTTACCTCAGATCTCGCCAGGGCATATGAGGGATTTTAGAGGACCCTGGGACACGATCACAGACATCTCTAGAGGTTCTGTAATTACTTGAACAAGTGAGATTTTTCCGTGCATGTGCAATTGAAGTGGGAGTAAATCATAGTAGAAATTTTCATCATTTGTTAGCTCACCTGCCAAGGATCACCATTTCAAGCATGTGGAGCGACGTAGAAGTGCACCTATTGAGGCCAGAAGAAAGCTGTGTTGGGCTGGTAGGTTATTTTGTATACATGTCACCATAAGAAAATCTGTGAATTAGAGACTAAATTAGATCATCACCCGTCTGGGCCAGAGACTGATTAGAGACTGACAATTAGAGATTTAACTCACTTCAAACGTAGATCTTAATGACTTCCGCCCGATTTGAGACTACATCTCTGAGATCTTTAATTATTATTCATGTCTATTTACTTAGTATAATCAATACCTCCGTCCTAACCCGGGAGATTAAAACCGTTTGATTATGGGACGGAAAGTTCCGTTTTCTTCCGCCATTTCATATGCAGATTTTATCGTCTGGGACGGACCTGGTTTATTTAGATTCAAATGAGAGACCCAATAACTCGTCCCAATCGGGATCTGCCACCCCGCCTCTCGATTGGGGACATTATTTTGCTTTATTTCGCCTCAAATAGATGATTGATTTCCGCCCCACCGAGAGACTGGCTTATTCTATGAGACTAAAGAGACTAATAACTGTTCCCAATCGAGACTGCTTTGTCTGTCGGGGACTTAGTTTCATTCGTCTCTAAGAGACCAGCTTCCGTCCCAAATTTGAGATCAAATCAGTCTGCCTTGAGACGACATAGAGACTCATTGTTTCAATCATTTGTTTTCTCGATGAGATTCAATTGTTTATACAATGAGATTCAATGATTTCCGCCTCAAATTTGGACTTAAATCGTCCTCGCCTCTATTTGTATTTAAACACTTAATATAACCCGTCGAATTCCATTTCCACTATCGACCTTGAAAAAAAAGATGAGACAAAATTCAAATTATTCCTCAAACCACCTAGGTTTATCCCCATTTATTTATTTTATGCACATCCTATTGTCCGTCTATCTTCTAAGTCCCATTTTATGTATTTTTTTCTACTTTATAAGTAATGAAAAAAACAGCCAAAATGAAAAAAAAGAACTAAATAATTTATTACATGAATAGAAATCACAAACACATACTATAGTGTTAGCTCAATTGAAAACATGTATCACCCTATATAATAAATTAATTAAAAATACAAATTTCCCACATCATATCCATAAGAAAAGGAAAACCTTGCATTATTATGCACAAGAATAAATTATAAATTAATAATTTTAGTTTTAAAAAGAACAATGGGGTTTTTTAATTCAAAAAACCAACACTAGTTTTGTCTATATTAAATATTAATTGCGGTACTTTTTCATTTTTAATAAATGTCAATTGTCCATCACTTATATATATATATATATATATATATATATATAAGGTATATATATATATATATATATATATATATATATATATATATATATATATATATTATTTTCAAAAAAAATGTTATAGAAAATACATAATGAATAAAAAGAACGGAATATATAATTGTGGGTTTTGAAATAGAAATAATTAATTAATTTACTTCGAATATGAACTTTATCTCTTTTTTCAAAAATAAAATAGACAAAGAAGAACTTTCAAGAAAGGGGATATATATAAAAGTTATATATATAAACATAAGTAAATAGAATTGAGGTAAAGTTAAATGATTAATTAGATAATCATTTAATTAGAATTAGAACAGGTGGTTAAAAATTCTAAATTAAATATTTAAACCCATTGTCACTTAAAATATAAATTACCAAGTAATTTTTATGTACATGCACAATGTAACTTTGATAATATTTTTATTTATTTTTATTTTCAAGTTTATTAAATTTTAAAATATAAAAGTATAAAAATAAATAAACTAAATCATATAAATAAGGTATTATGATATATATTTTATTCATCAGACCATGGAAAGATTTTGTTTATAAGTGGGAGGGAAAGTCCTGTGTTTGGAATAAAGCACAGAGAGCTGTCAACTAACAAAGGATTTAAAGAGAGAGAGAGAGAGAGAGAGAGAGAAAGGAGGGTAGACAAAAAGAAAGAGACCCTGAAATCCGTAATCTGGGCGAAGGAGAACAGATTTCAACAATCAATTTGTTTAGATTCAGACAGAACTGATTATCATAATCGTTTCATGGAATCTTAAGACGAGGTCGATTGGCCGACCTAAGATAAATTAATTTCATCGTTTTCGAGGCACTAAGAATGAATGACACTGCACGCCAGGGCCTATACGCCATGGTCATCTGATAGTCAACTTCGTGAGGTCGGTAACACGCCATGTGATGACACATGGTAATGGACAGCCATTGGGGTTAAACTGCCATAAGACGATGATAAGTGATAATCCCACATTCAATGAGAAATGTGGACACGTGGTACTGAGAGGATCGGTTTCAATCCAATCTTGACCAAATGGATCAGAGAGCAAGAGAGGGAAAAAGAGAGCGCGCGAAGTGAGAGGGAAATTCATGATTTTTTGTAGAGAGAAGCTCTACCTTCTCTCTAAATTCCCACGATCTAGATCGCCTAGCTTCCGGCGAGGCAAGGAGCAAAGCTTGCTCTCCACCGCAAAGTGACTACACGCAGTACCACTGGGAGTTTCGACAAACCCGCATAGCGTGTGGGTTTTTCTCCTACTTGCCATACTTTTGTTTATGTTATGTAATGGATGGGGATTTGTTGAGGTGCCTTAGATGTTATGGTTTCGCCCAAAAGATTCGACCGAGTTAAGAAATCCCTGGAATGAGTTTTGGATGAGGCCCACTGATCAAGCCACAATCATGTGGATGTCAGGTTACTACTTAAAACATACTACTGATCGTGCGCCCAAGATGGATCACGTGATTGTGTCTTAGCCCATGTGAGCTAATCTTATTGTAGTCATTGACTATGACATTATAATTTTTTAAAGTTTAAACTATAACATTAATTTAAAAAAAATTACAATACCGTAATCAACTACTTCAGAGATGGATAGCAAAATTATAATATCGCTGAATATAGTATATGTCAGACGTAGCTAGACTTGACTTATTTTAGTAATATTACTTTTAAAATAAATATCATCCAAAAAACTCGAGAGCATGCCATTTTCTCCCATTTCCATAATCGACTTATCCGTATTCAATCATCCACATGATCCACGCTCCCCATCATGCCACGTTTCCATAAGACAAAACAAAAGGACACCTCCAAATCTCTCAAGCACCCTCTCTCGCCAATCACACCACCCTCCGTTTCCCCCATTTAATTACCAAATTACCCCCCTACCTCGTGTTTCTCAGGTTCCCATATGATATCCCCTCCCCCTTCTTTTCCAATAAATTTTGGTTTTTCCACTTTCAATTTTAAGAAAATAATTTGACAGCGATTCCAGAAAAAAGGGCTAAAAATATTGTTTTTGAAAATTTTTTAATCAATACTTTTTTAACATCTATTAACTTTGTATTATATTTTTTATTATATACACTCAAGTTTTAAACCTTGAGATCGTAATATTTTGTTATATTTTTTACAAATATGTTTTTAATGTGACTCCAACCTTAAGCTTCTTTTTTTTTTATACCAATTTAAGCTCTTACTCACTTGATCTTAGTATGAATATGAATATGGTATGAATATGGTATGAATATGGATTTTAAATTATAAGACAATTTTGACATATATATAAATTTATTTTCAATAGTATATATATTATACATTGTATTTTATAATTTTATTTTATTTTATTTTATTTTTTGGTTGGTTAACAGAAACCAAGGTTTTTTTATTTTGTAAATCTAAACTTAAACAAAAATCGATAATTGTATAAAACAAAAATCAAAATCGAATGAGCGATTAGTTTAACCTATTTTTTGGTTCGATTTTTATTTTGTTGAGTTGATGTTGATTCTTAATTTTTTTTGTACCACCCTATATCCACCTAACAATTGTTCAAGTCTTCATCATATTAGGTTGCACAGTATTTTTGGTTTGTTTACTTTTACTGAGTTTTATATAAAAATTATAAATAATAAATTTCATCCATTTTAAATTTAACATATTAATGTAATAGATTTTTATTTATTTATTATATTTTATTAATAATTTTTTTATATAATGTAAATCTTGGAAGTTTTATTTATCTACATTTTATATTACATAATTAGTATTATGTACTTAGTCTCAAACACATTCTTTTCGTGAAGCAAGATACAATATTTTAATAAAATAATTGAAATTTGAAATATTATGAAATGCATTTGCTTTGATAATTAGCATTTTGTTTGAAAATACATATTAAGAAAATAAAAGTTAATTGCTTTTATTAAATTAATTAAAAGTTTATACTGTTTCTGATTGTCCCTGGCAAATAGTATACCAAATATCACATTCACTAAGTAGAAAGATCTACAACGTTGTTTCACTCTCACATTGTGGCTAGAGCAACACGTTCTATGTCAGATCAAATCGATTTACATTTTCATTCGCGCATTTCCGCCTCCTTAGCTTTCACACAGACCTGTATGGAGATAGTAAATATGCACATCTAAAAATAAAAAAAGCCAATTCTTATAATATATATAATTTAGATGCACATTTAGTAAAAAAATTTTTTTTTTTAAAATCTCGTATGGATCGTTTTTTAGGTGTGAGCCCAGCCCAATCGCACCCCCCACCCCAAGTTGACTTCCCAGCCTTTTTTTTTAACTCTTAATTTTTGTTAAAATTTATTTTAACAAATTTAGTTAGGTAACGCTGGTGATGAGATAAAATTTAAAACCATCTTGTTGCGCAGAGAATAAACTCAAGCCCACGTAGTTATCTTTTGGTGCTCACTGTGTTGCCATATATAAGTATCTCCAAACATGGTTCAGCCATGATTTGGTCATCTCCTGACTATCCCCGATAATAGACGGTCACGATATTCCTGGTCATGATACGATACGCAAAATAAGATGATTAAAATATTTAAAAATTATTAAAATTTTATATAAATGATTAGAAATATATATATATAATTAAGGAAGCTAAAAATTTAATAAAATAAATTATTTATCATTTCATGCTAAAGATTAAATAAAAAAGCAACTAAATTTATTTTTTTTATATATTTGATTATTTAATATTTAAATTTTATAGTAATAACCATAAATCTTATTTTAAAATATAAATACATTTTTACATTTAATAAATAATATGTAATTTTAAAAATAGCTGCATAACAAGTAAAACCCATTAAATTTATATTTATTAAACATGATAATCTAAAATTTAAAATCCTAAATCATGTTAAAAAGTAAAACGTACTTTATCATATTTTATATTTATTTTCCATAAAATGTTACTGCAATTAGAAGAAAATAAAAAGACATTATTTTATTTTTAACCTCAAGTCTCTTCTCTTAATTTTCCCCCCTGCGATCAACCCACCTCCCAATCCCATGTTTCCTTTCTCCTCCCCGTCTCCCTTCCCTTTCCTCAAGGACCAGGATACACCCACATACGACTTACACGACAACCCTCGCCCACCCTCGCCACGCTCCATCCTCGATACGATATCCTTCAACGCTGCCGACGAAGAACGATTTCGCTCCTGATCCGACACGCGACAACTCTCAAACATGGTTCAAAAGTCACAGATATCAGGTCATCGACGAGGATCCCGAGGACGACGGCCTCGGATGTATTCGCTGGTATCCGGTCAGATACGCAACCTCGCGTGTAGTAAAAAACATATGAAAATATTATATAAATTATAAAATATTATATTATTTAATAGAAAAACAATGCAATTTAGTAAATCAAGAATAATAAAATAAATTATTTATGTTTGATTTAGTTTAAGTAATTATAAAATTATTCATCAAAAGAATTATAAATTATAATAATTATTATTGTAAATATATATGTATGGTAAAATTTAATTAATGTTATCTAAAAAATAGAAATATATATATATATAAAGAACTAAAACTATTAGAATATTAATAATAATACGTGTAAAAGTATAAAATATTTTTAGCATTTCTATTAGAAACATTATTTGATATTGCTATTTTTGTTCAATAGATAATGATTTAAAATTATTTGATATTTATCTTCACCATCATGAAATTAATTTAAATGAAAATGATTTTTCTTATTAAAGATAGATTTTTTACCAAAATTTGTAATTAAAAATATAATTAAATTATTATTTATCTATAGTTATTATTAATTAATTGATTTTGATATTAAATTAGGGATAAAGATTAAAAGTATCTATCTCGATTAAATGATCATTTTAATATGTGTTAAATATAATTTATATTAATATCGTATTAAATATAATTTATATTAATATCATACTAAATATAAAAGTTTATTTAATCAGTATAATTAAATATCATATGTTAAATATAGCAATATAATTCGCATTCAATCATATCTCCCAAGTTATTATTCAAACAATTTGATAGGAAGTTAAATAGTCAATTTTTATGGTTCTCCTTCCCTTCGCCCCGCATTTCTTCCCTTCTTCGTCTCGCACGCCTTTCTGGGCTTTCACCGCCGTCCAAGAGGCACCCGCCTTCTAGAGCACCATTATCACCACACACCACCTGCATCTACTGTGGAATAAGATTTCTTCAAATGCTTCCGGACACCATCACTACATCGCCAGTGGTTAGCACGATCAAAAGTGTTACCGATCTTTGATTCTTGAAGAGAATCTCGTATTTCTCATAAAGGTTTGATTTTTTTGTTAGATGGTAAGAAAAATGATTTAGAATCTCGCAAAAATCGTTTCAAATACTTTTTTTTTTTGTGATGGTGTAAGAAAGCACAAAATCGCTATTTTCCCCATGCATCTCGATTCTTGGTGGTGAAAATTGCTGATATTTGTCTTCAATCTTAATTTCAAAAAAATGATTTTTTGTATTGCGATGGTAATCAACGCATTAAGAACCTAGTAGAATCGCAAGCTTTTCCTCGTGAAGGACCCATCCGACCGAATAACTCGATTTCTTATACGATCAGAGCCTGAAGCTTTCCGATTCTATACCCCAGTCTGCAACACAGTATCACAGGTATCAGATTCCGGCAAGGGCGCTCCTGATGGAGGCGACTCTACGAAGGTCGCGACTGACACCTACGAAGCTTTCAACCTCCGATTCCAAACTTCATCTTTTCACTGCGATCTTCTGAGAACTAAGAAAACCTGAGTGTCATTTTTCTCTTATATATCCACCCACCTATTAATAGTTAGAATAGCGTAATAAAGAAAACAGAACATCATGCTAGCGTGATTAGTCATAGATAGATAATAATCAAAAGGAAAAACATCGGTTAACTACACCCCATTTATCACCATGATAATCCCACTAAATGTTCTACTCTGACTCGATGTCAAGGGTTCATCGATACTATATCTTTAGATTTTGTTTAGCTTCTTGGTTCATTATGGTTTTGTCTTCATCTGGGTTTATCTTGTTTCTGAGTTTGATTTCATCTGGCTTTCCTGGATTATGTTTTTATTTTTCTCGAATATTGTTTCTAATAAGTTTATGATCGCACTCGTTATCATTTCCCCCATTTGTTTTCTAATGTTTTCTAATGTTTTCGTTATCATCTCACCTTCTTTGTCTTTTCTCCTACTCTTTTGCTTTTGAAAAAAATTTCCGCTTTTGCTACAGTAGGAAAATTAGTTGCCTCAGAATTTCAGCAAAGTTATTTTTTGTTTATATTGATGGTTCGGTGTTTTCCTAATAAATGATCTTTTGCATTCTTTTGGCAGTTCCAATCACTTTATATCTTTGGCAATGATTATTTTCCTCCACACGCTTTGAACTTTAGAGAGGCTGGAAAACAACCGCCCATGTCTCGCAGTTATGTGGTGTTGTTAGCCGATGACTCAAGGCGCTTGCGGTGTTGATCGCTCAACATGCTTTATGTTGATCAAGCTAAAAGTAAAGAGATGTTTAAAATCATTTGGAAGTTATCCATTGATATGATGACTATCACTTCTGAATGATATGCGTTTTCTATAAGACCACACGAGTGTCCAAGCTCAGCAACCGTCATTTCCAACCCAAACGTTTGGGATGCAAGTGTGCCATCTAAGGTTACTTTTGCTCGTGAGGTCGTTGAAATTTTTACAACCTATCATCTTATGTTAAAGAGATGACTACAATATATAAGTGTTATCTTCGCAAAGGTACAAGAGGCATGATTGAACCATATTCGTATGCTGTTAGCGCGCATTGTCGAGTTATCCAATTTATGTTCTTTTCGTGTTTCCCTCCTCGAGAGTGGTCAGTTCTCCTTCAAAAAAGTTGTTTTACAATGATCTGCAGTACTTTGTAGGGTCCGGTGAGGTGTAACGCCACTGCTCCTTGATTTTTCTAATAGTTCGATTTTCCCCGCCCACCATTAAAGTGCCATCAGGTTGTCTCCCAGAAGATTACATCGTACTTCATTAATTATAAACACCACAACACAGAAAAATAGGTGGGCGCTGGGGAACAAATTTGACTAGGAAAGGTATGTATTGGTTAAATCACATATAACAAGGAATAGAATATATATATATATATAGATATATATATATATATATATATATATATATATATATATAGTAGCGACTCTCAAGGGAAAATAATCATGAACCTGGATTAATGTCAAATGTCTTTTGAGGTGCGGGAAGCTATTTTGCCCATTTTTAAAATTGAAGCCACTATATGATTGTGGATTTGGGACCCATACCTAAAACTTTCTTAAAATAGTACCATTCGCTTTTCTTTATTAAGTGTTTTATGTCTTAGTTGAGATATCCTTTAGCTTCATGTTCGATCAACTGCTGTCTATTATGTGCATAGTCACATTAGTCCCAACAATATTAACAATATATGTTTATATAAGGACTAAGAAATTTAAATATATATATAAAATATTGATCGGGTCTCATGTTTTCATTAACAGAATTAAGTATGAGTTCCTACAGAACGGATGATAATAAGATGCGCTATTGCTATTTAAAACCCAAATTTGCTGATGGAGTGCAATGCTTTTGTTCAATTTCAAATAGGTCAACCATAATGGACTGATGGACCGGATATCAAGGTGTCCGTGTAGTATGTGTAAGAATCGAAAGTTTTTAGAAACGGAGAATGTGAAGTTACACCTAGTGCAAAAGGGTTTTATACCAGATTATTATGAGTGGAGATTTCATGGGGAAACTACAACTCGTAGAAATTATGAACAGGGCGTAAGTCATACATCCACTTATGCTACTAAATCACCTGGTCCATACCATACCATGGTTATGGATGGACCCGACTGACGTTGACACTACATGAGGAGAGTCCAAACCAGCAAAAATTCACGTAGATGTTATGCTACTTGCATTTAAGATTAGGTTGTGGTGTGAGAAGCACTCACAGCTATCCAAGAGCTCTAGATCGTTGAATATTAAGTCGAATATCATTTACTCGTGAGAGATGTTATGATTCCTTATTGAAGTTTTTATGAAAGAGGCACTACCTCCGTATAGAAAAATAATTGCAAACAGAATTTTTACGACACAAGAAGATGGTCGGGTTGATCGGGTCTTCCGTTGGAGAAAATTGATTGTTAGAAAGTGTGCGGTGCATGGATATAATAAAGTGATAGCGCTTGAAGTGCTCTCAAGTTATGTGGGCATCCTAGGTACAAAAGTAGAGAAGGGAGTCAACAAAACATAAGGGTGATGTTCGTGATGTATTACTTTCCTCTCATTCCTGGGGGCCAGATCAGATGCTTAAAAGCAACCGCTAAGGATATGCTTGGCATGCCGATCATGACAAGGAAGACTGTTATGCATCATCCATCTGACCAAGGTTTGGTTTCATTTTTGACCGCATGCATCCTTCATTTTCACTATGAGTAGAAATGTCGCCGGGATTATGCAATGGGATGACTCAACCCGTCAGTCAATCTGCAAGCAATATTCGTACTGGCCAATCATTGAACACCACCTACACCGAATGTGTCATAGAAAGAGCCATATGTTCTGTCACTGTACCGGGCCAACAACCCTGCGATAAGAGATGTGTTCCTTCAACACCGATAGATTGAATCAAACACTTGCAGAGGTGGTGTCAAACATATGATGTGTCCTAAAAACAGAATTTTCAAATGAGAGCATCTGTTGTGGACTATTAGTGATTTTCCAAGATACTCAATGTTGTCTCGATGGATACTTCAAATTGTCAAATTAGCTTGTCCTATCATGGAGTACTGTGATGCATTTTCACTCCAAATGGTCGTAGAAGACATCATGGTTCGAGCATCATCGGTACCGGCCGCAATCACCCTTCGCACGGTAAACAAGAACTCGCTTTTAAAAATAAAATACTTCTTCCCGCCACCGCCTATTAGGTCCGGAACATAAATTTTGGTGCTTACACGATGTCGGGACTCCTTAGAAAATGAAGTCGATGCATGAGATCAATAGCAATATTTGTAAAACCAAGGGTCGCGGGTTGGAGAAACGCAGTATTTCGGGATTTACCTTACTGGAGTACCAATCTATTCGCCACAACTGATGTAATGCACATAGAGAAATGCCGAGAATGTTCAGCAATACTGTCATGAACATCGAGGGCAAAACAAAAGACAACATCAAAGTTGGATCACATGTTTTCATTAACAAAAGAGTTAGAGAAGAATTAATGGTAAATATCCAAAGGCAAACTACACTTCGATAAGAATGGTAAGCAAGCTGTTTGTGAATGGGTGAAAACCTCAAATTCACATGGCTATGGGTCAAGAGTGGGACTATGTGTGTGGGACTTAAAGAAGTACAAATCCTTTGAATGAAAAGTCATGACTGCCATGTCTTTGTTATGCAGGTTAACCCAATAGCATTTAGAATTTGATGCCAACGAATGTTTGGGAACCACCGACTGAGCTGAGCTATCCTAAAGACTTAACCTCGTAATAAACCTCATGAGGAAGATATGAGAGATCGAGTTAGAAATTCCGCAAATTCTATGTGTTGGATATATTTCCTCCCATTTCTTTGACTCAATGGAACATTTCGTCTGGCCCACTCTGCCAAGGCGAAGCAAGGGATAGCTGGCCCGCATAAGCCAGTTGATGTACCGCTGAGGTACTAACTTCTCATATAAAATTTTCAATTCCTTGATATTTGATACAATAACATATGAAAACAATTCATTATTGTCATAGTATAGTAGTATATATATATATATATATATATATATATATATATATAGTATATATATATATATATAGTTATATATATATATATATATTAGTTTAATATCCTTTAAAGACTTAACCTCAGATTTAAACTCATGAGGAAAGATAGAGGAGATCGAGTTAGAAATTCCGAAATTCTATGTTGAGAGCATATTTCCTCCGCTTTCTTCGACTAATGGAATATTTGCCCGCCCACTCGCCATATGAAGCAAGGATATCGCCCACACGCCATTGATAAAATTCGCTTGAGAGGTACCACCTTCTCATATAAAATTTTCACTTGATATTTGATGTTAATAACACACCGAAAGTCAGGTTCAATATGTAATGCGTGATTTAGTCGAAGAAGCATCAAACTGTCAGACATTTGAACGATTGCTCACACAAGACAAATGAATGTGCCCCGTAATGATGATGGCTGGTTGTTGTTCCAATAGAAGGTAATTTGTCAATATTCACGATTCGACTATCTTATGGAACCGCGCAGCCTAGGCCACCTGAAGTTGCTGAACTTCGCCGTCAAACCTATATTCTTTTGAATCGCGATGAGGTTACACCTATATCGAGTAAGTATTAATATTAGTAAAATTATTGATTTTTGTATTTTTAATGGTTTTATTTTTTTTATTTGAAGTATTTATATTTGATCCAAGAATTGGCCGCGATGTCGATATCGATCAAAATGCTCGATAATAATTTTATCAATGGTTCGAACTTTATGTAAGAGTATTTTGTTCTCACATAATTTTTCATAATCAAATATTTTAAATCAAATACATATCGATTATTAATATAGATAAACAAAACGGATCCAGTAATAACTGACAAACATCTTTGTAAGACTTTGTCAAGGGCCAATGTAACCACGGGTCATATCCAATGTACTTTGTCAATGGCACAAATTTCATAATTATAGCCACTGACTCGGTCGAGCTACCACAGAAGGAACAGCGTTGGTGTTTGCATTAAGGTACAAACTATAGTGAGAATGCTAGTGATTACATAATAATGATAGAGATATCGAGTTAGAGTATCTCGGTTATCCATTCAAAAAGAACTGCCTCTATTTTTAAATGTGATTGCTCGACCCTTCAAGGCATGGCAGGTACTCAGAGGCACCCAAATTACAAACAGAAGTCAACCAAAGTAGAAGGTTTAATAGATATGAACCATTCATACTGCAAATGGTATGCCAGTATATTATGTACCATATCCTTCATTATACAGGTAGCCCAAACGATTGATACTCGGCAAAAAGATTACATGGTATGGCTGTGGTGGAGATGCCCTAATTGTCAAAGAAAACTTCTTCAATGCCTAATTGGCCTTCAAGACAATGAAATTAATTTACACTAAATTGAGGTGGAGGGTAATGATCTTGCTCTTCTTAATGATCCAAATGGTGGAGATATAGGTTCCGATGTAGGAGAGATGATGAATTTGAATCAAGACGTAGATTGAACATGTTTTGGAATCTGAATCAGAAGATGAAGATGATGATGAAGACTTTGCTGATTTGTAGTATTTTTTTGCAATCTTGTTGTGAAACACCCTAGTAAACTTATCTCCCAAGTTATTATAATCACTAGTTGTCCATTTTCTAACTCCTTAACTTGGCTTTTGAAGTAATGGGAAGGGATGAGTTTGGAATTTTGTGATGGTTTCTGTTTCTAGTATTTTTTTGGGTGGAAAGAATTGTGTAATAATCCTTGCTTTAGTGGCACAAGAAACTTTTTAATGATTAACCTGCACTTGAAAATAGAGTTTATATCCAAATTTCTTCATTCATTCTTTATTTCCTTTTTATTTAATTGCTTTTGTCCACGTGATTTTTCTTAGTAGGTCAGTATTTCTGGTTGCTGCTCCATTTTGAAATTGTTATTTGATTTGTACACATCAAAGACCCAAGTCAAAGTGTGGACAAGATGAATAATGTATGCTTTATTGTTAGAATTATTGTTACTTGTTCTGGATTTCCAAGCATGAGTATAAGAACTAAAGCATAATATAAATGGTATCGTGGATTTGCTTCGCGTACATCCAAATAAAGAACTAGCCGTCAATAAATTTCGTAGTTTGATTTGAGGTTTGGTGATAATTGTGCATTTATCATCACTCATACCACGCAGAGAATACTAATCGGCGGTATCACTCACTACCCATCAACACAACCCTAAATTTTCTTTTCGTTTTTTTCATGGTTCCAAGAAGTGTTGGCGATTTCCTTTTTTCGCATAGAATTGTTTGATTCGAAGTCTTTATTGGGAAAATGAGAGTGTTTGTGATTAATGGTTAATCTTATTTTCCATTATCTTAAGTAAGGATTGATGTTTTGATTTATTCTATTTGCGCCGTAGTTCGATCACATGTGATAAAACCATACCATTTTTTTAAATTTTCTTCAAGTAAATCTAGATAGTTGACTATTATGGCTAGTACTTGAACATTAGAGGTTTCATGGTTTAGTAATATTAGGAGAGCCTAATGCATGGATTACTAAGATTTCATTTTCATTACTTTGTTTTCCATTCCTACATATTCGTTTCGCTTAAGTTTTAATTGATCGCGTTCCTAGTATCCGGATTTTGCTATCGCGATTTGCAGAGAAGATAAAGGTGGTGTTGTGGTGGTTATGATTGTGATTTTGTCAAGTGAAGCTATTTCCATTCTTTCTTTTCCAGCTTTTGCTCTACATCTAAATAAGCTTTTTTTTTTTTTTTTTCTAATTTATTTTTCGTTCTTATTAATGCGTTTGGTTGGCTTAATAATCACCCGATTCCATGCCTTGGTCCATAAGATTATAATTATCCATTTGCTGGGGTGGTTCTTTCATTCTAAGCTTATCTCGATCTAGGTTTCAAACAATTGAGGAAAGTGCTAGTTAAAAATTATATGTTATTTATTGAAACTTTCTTGGCTCCATGAACAAGAGGTACTCATGACCTAGTGGCTCGTATTCTCCTTCGATGACCACATCTCGTTCTCTTCAGCCCTTCAGATCATCACGTCTAAAGAACAATTTCATTTGTCTTGGATTTATTTGGGAAAGGAGTGGAACCTTTCTCATGCAACTCCAGGATAAGGTTAGCTCTTTTTATGTTGTTGACAATGATATCTCCTCTCACAACCCCAAATATAAACCTGACTTTGTTATCCAATTTCAACAGCTCAAGTTCAAGATTGTTTAATAGAACTTTATGCATGGAATTATTTATAATCAGTATATTTCCCCCCAATAAAAGTGCAGGGTTTGGCTATACTTTGGAATGGTGGATAATTATAATGTTTCTCTTTAGATATAGAAGATGACTACCTAAAGCCATGAAAACCTTAGGAAATAAGAACCTCTTCGACCGGAAACACGATGTTAAAATGACACAGAGGGATAGATCCAATGTTTCTAGTTAGAAAAATAATTAACAAGAATATAAGGTAAGGATACGCTTAAATGATGAATGGGGCTAAGAGCTGTGGACTTCTCTTACTCACATGTCGACGAAGTTCCAAATCGACCATTCGTAAAGAAGGTTTATGTTGTCGCTACCCACGTAGTCCCGTGCCATGCCACACGGTAGCCGGCAAGACTCCTCGATCACCATGTTGCGTTGCATCGTCTAGCGCACATAACTGCAAAGAACTGCGTAATTTTTGCTTCTTTCACAAAGTTACGCTTGAAAGAGCAAAAAATAATCTTCCTTTGACCTGGTTTCAAGCCTTCAATCAGTGGGGGTGTAAGAGCGCGTGAGAGCATGAGAGGTCTTCTTTCCACGCAGCCTCACTCCTCACTCCTCACTCCTCACAAAGACATAAAGACACAAACACCACCATTGAGAAGTGGGGGAAATTTTTGCTTTTTATGTTTTTTTCAAAGTGTTTTAGAATTGAGAGTATGCTATATTAATTTCATATATACATGTGTATTATATTGTTATATGTGTTATGTTATGGTTATCATTTAACATGAAGGTAAGATATATAGATCTTTTTTAGTTTAATCACTTATTTTAAGTTCCAACCCTTAATAATATTGTTATGTATTATTATAATTATACTTAAAAATATATTTTTGATATAATATACTTAAAAATATGTATTTAAAGATGTTTTTGATAAATATATATATATATATATATATATATATGCTATATTCTCTCTGATGTTTGATGTTGGTGACATGACCCATCCTTCATTCCTTCTACACTCACGAGTCACACCCTACTAGTAGCTACCAAATAGGAATTAGGAATAATAAATAGCAAATAGCATTCTTCTTTTTCTTCATAGATTCAGGTATTTCCCTTCTGTCCCCTCCTTATTCCTCACCTTTCATAATCAATGCTTCGAAATGACGGACATAAATCTTTGTCTTGGTTCAGTGTTCTTTTGCAGCACAAAAGTGGTGCCCTGCACTACAGAGACATTGCTGGATGTCCTTAATTCTTGCAAATCACATACAACAAAATAGTTTGGCCAAACACTCACAAACTCAAGGGAAAGTATGAGGGAAGGATTAAAACTTGAAAATGGGAAAACAAAACTAATAAATAAAGAAATATAAAACATAGATTTAAGCTTACTAGAATTTTCTCAAGTCCTTTTCTGAATTTTAATTTTTTTCTTCTTTCCCCCCTTATAAGAAGAATGAGGAATTTAAATATGTAGAAGCTGTTACATAATCTCTGTCATATTTGATTTCTCTTCCTCATATTTATATGAAAGTAAATTAGAGATTTTTTTTTTATTTCTTTGTAAAAGTTTTTTCCTTTTTGCCTTCTGTAGCTCCTCCATGATTTTATATACAAGTGCTCGATTTACATGAAAATATTTATATTGGGTTGCCAAATTCGAAGAGTAAGTATTTCAAACGTATCCATCCATTCTATTTACCTTGCTCTCATGATGTTTAAGATTTCCAGATTGGTGACACAAATATGTAGTATCTAACCAACCCTTTGCTTCATCTCCAAGAAGCCTAAATGGCACTGGATATGGAACTTTAAATGGCAAAAACTTGAAAGAAAAGGCTACTCTATCAAAATGGAAAAGGATCCGCTTTCCATCTTTAATTGATGTTGCTGCCTAAATGGAATCATAGTAGAAGTAAGTACTTACAATTTGTATGCCATTATGCTTTATGCTATTATGATCATATTTCAAAATAAGATACAACAGTGACTTTATGCTTGTAGATTAACACTTTATGCTTGTTGATGAACTTGGTGGTTAGTTTACTAACCATCATATGTGCATGGGCAGAGGTAAAGGGAAGAGGAGGAATCCATGAAGGCAGAGGTAAAGTAAGAGGAGGAAACCATGAAGATAGAGGTAATAATAATAGTAGATCTGGACGTAGTCTATTGATGAGATAAATCATGTACCGGAGACCCAAGACATGGCTCCCATGATACAATCACAAATTCCTTCGCATAACCATCACCTCCCTCCGCGACACTAAATCGCTCGCGACGTAAGATCCGTTGCCGACCTATAAATGTTGAGGCCAACATTGATGGTGCTTCTAGATTTGACCCTAGAGATGTGATCACTATTGAGAACAGAGAGTAAGCTTTCATCAACTTAATTTTCTTCTAATAATGCAAATAGAAGCATGTACTATATTAACATGTCATAAGCATTACTATCCATCAATCTAGGAAATTTAGTTACCACTCAAGTGCTTTAATGAAAGATAGTCATAATTGATAACATTTAATTAATTGACATGTACCAATGCACTAGAATACTCTTGGTTTTATGTAATCAAATGTGGCAGAAAGAGTCAACTTAATTTTTTTTTTTAGATCAGCTAGTTTTATCCAATCTAATCACGATTAATATCATTACCAAGAAAATGACTTCTTTATTTGTTTAGTATTATTAACTCTTTTCAATACTTACACTAACAAGAAAATAATTTTCATCATAGGTTGTTGCCTCACGAAAAATGCTCACGGATGATCACTAAGACTTTCGAAAGAAATGACTTCACAAGATGGGTATGCTTGGAAGAACATTCCTCATAACACTAAGGATTTGTATTTTGAGGATTTGAAGGCAATATTTCTTCTAAATATATTGTAATTTTTAAATATAAATGAGTTTGTTCACGATTTTCTGAGCAGTCTTTTTTGCAAATTTATAGAAATATTTTCTGGGTGATCAAAATAAGTGGTATAGTCAAGATCTCGGGAGAAACAGCAAACTTATTAGATACAAGAGTTTCCATCTGACCATTAAGAATGCCAAATGTGTTTCCGCCTATGTTTCTCGACGATATTTGGGCGTACTTCGAATCGACGACCAATGTGTTCTGAGTACATAAAGAAGAGCGATGCAACAAGCTAAATCGATTAAGCCGGTGAACCCGCCACTCATACAGAGGATCTACTTCATTCTTCACATGCTAAACGCATGGTTAGGTTTTTATGATAAGAAAATTTGTTACAATAATATTTTAATTGTGTGATCACATTATATACATTTTTTGTTTTGAACTCACAGGAACAAAGTTTGGGAAAGAAGCCTACATACTATGAGTTGTTTATTCGCAATCATACTAAAAGGAGTGATGGCTTATTCATCAATGAGAAAGCCAAAGCTTTGAATGTTAGCATCTTAATTAAAATTTAATGTTTTATTATATTAATAGTTAATTATTTCATTACTAAATTTATAAATTCTAATGTGATGTGTTGTTGAGTGCAGGATGATTTCATCCGACTACGGGAGGAGATGTCCCAACCAGAGGAGGGGTCGTCCGAACCTCGTCCAATTGATGACAATGAAATTTTGTTAAAATGTCTGGGGAGTGAAGAATCGTGACTATATGGTATTGGCTCTGTAAATATCAACATACCAGCATTGCCTCTTTAGTGCACTTCACCTCGACGGGTCATAGCTGAGTTAGAGGATAAATCAAGTACTGTGCAAGAAGAAAATAAGTCGTTAATGGACGCTTTAAGGATTTGCAAGACCAACACCAAAAAATAGAAGAGAAAAATGAAAAAATGCAGGAGGAGATGCGTAAACAAATGCAGGAGGAGATGTGTAAACAAATGCAAGAGGAGATGTGTAAACAAATGCAGGAGATGCAAAGACAGATGCAAGAGCAGATGAAATCGCAGTTGGCTTTTCGTGGTGACAATGATCAGATTATATTTGACAATTAATATTACCATTTTGTTATTTAAGAATACTATTGATTTTATAATTAATTAAAAGTATTGTGTATTGCAACTTATTTAATGATATCTATTAATTTAACTATTAAGCTATATCTTAATGATTTCATATAATTGGCTTTGAATGACAATAAGATCGGTATGAAAAGTCAAGACATGTCAACAAAAAATATTAGTATATATAGATCGAATAGAAATAAAATTTTTCGTCTCTCATTAGGGACGGAATGTTGCGGTCTTTGATTAGAGACGGAATTTGAGACCGAAAATTCCGTCTCTGATCAGAGACGAAATCATTCCGTCTTTGAATAAAGACGAAATTTGAGACTGTAAAATTCCGCTCCCGATTAGAGACTCGAATGAAATCGCCTCCTCGATCGTAGATCTAATCAAACTGGCCTTTGATCGAGACTAATTTGAGATCGAAAATTCGCCTCCTCGATTAGAGACGGATCAGTCCGTCAACGTAGACGAATTTAAGATCGAAAATTCCGCCTCTCGGTCGGCGTAGACGAATAATCCGCCTCTCGAACGTAGACGGAATTTAAGATCGCAAAATTCGCCTCTAATCGAGACGGACCAATCCGCTCTCGGCGTAGACTAATTTAAGCACCAAAATTCCGCCTCTAATCGAGACTCGAATTGGCCTTGGGAATTATTAATTTAGAGACGTAAAATTCGCTCTAATCCGCTTCCCCGATTAGAGACCTTTAGTCCTTCCGCCTCTAATCGAGACTCCGACAGAGACGGCCGAAAATCACATACCGCCGTTTTTAAGATCATAAATTCGCCTCTAATCCGTCTCGGGAATTGCTTACTGGACAGAAATCGAATTGTCCGTCTCTAAATGAAGGTTTTTTTGTAATGTGTATTAAAATTCTAAGGTTTAATATATGTTGTATTAAGAGTAATGTAAAAAATCTTGAACCATGATGTATATTTGGTTGGGATATTTATTTTGTGAGTATTGATGCAGGGGCCCAAGTGGCTATTATTTTACTCGCATTTGGACCCTGTATGGTCGTTGTGTATGGCTGGGACAGGTTCTGTATTTGGGTAGAGTTCCCCGTACAACGGAGACTCTGCCCGATTTTTGTGAGTGGTGTCGGGTACCCGACATTCACGAGTATTCCACGGGTTGACAAGTTGTCAACGAGACACCCCGGTTTTGGGGCGTCGCCTATTCATTATCAAATAATCTCTTATAAACATTTAACTGTACTTTTTCATATAACAAAATTATACATGTATTTTTTTTAGCTTTCATAACACATGTTATCATGATCATATTACTATGATGCATTATTTCATATAACAATACTTTTATATAACCTTTATACAATTTCAGTTTCCACAACCAATTCTGCTTGAATAGTTCGAGGTAGTTCCCAAGTCCATTTTCGACTACAATTTTGATCATGTAAACGGGATTGTTAGAGAAAGTTATTTTCTAACTCAATATACCCCTATGTCTTAAGTTTCTTATGGTTCAAACATCATGTCATTTGGACTTTTAATTTGGGAGATATAATCTAAACATTCCGAACTGCTCCTGGACAATTTCTAGGAACATAATATGGAATTGTGTCCTATATTTGAAATTTTTTTAGGAATGTTAGAGATATAATTTTATCATAATTTCTTCATGAAAGTTGTTCTCCCAAATGTCTAGTTTGTACAAAAATTTGAATCGCCTCATTTGGACTAGTATAACTCAAGTTATGATTTAAACAACTGGAATTACTCTATTTCAAGGGAATGTTCTGAGACAGATTTCAGGGACAGAATTGTTCCCTTACTTTGACGAATTTTCTGGGTCCAATGGGGTCTAAATTTGGATACACTTATTTCGGAGAGATTTGTTCTCCTAGAAATCCAGTTTACCTAAAAAATTGAATCACTCAATTTGGATAAGTGAAACTTAACTTATGCCCAAATACTAAACCGTTCAAACCCAAAACTCGTATCTAATTGAACCGTAATCGACCCAAAATGTAGCCTCCTCGACGAATTCGTCCAATGGGGTCCAAATTTGGATACACTTATTTCAGGAATATTTGTTCTCCTAGAAGTCTAGTTTACCTAAAAATTTGAATAACTCAATTTGGATAAGTGAAACTCAACTTATGGTCTAAATACTAAAATCGGTTCAAACCCAAAACTCGTATCGAACCGAACCGTAATCGACCAAAACAGAGCCTCCCTTTGACGAATTTCTAGGTCCAATGGGGTCCAAATTTGGATACACTTATTTCAGGAAGTTTTATTCTCCTAAAAGTCTAGTTTACCTAGAAATTTGAATCACTCAATTTGAATGAGGGATGACCAAGTTATCGCTAAAACAAAAACATGGGTTTAAAACAAAACAGACAACGTCTCCCCTAAAACCCAACATTTTCTCTATACAATTTTTTCCTCAATTGAGGACCACAACCAAACCAAACAACCATTCCATCAAATATCCATACCTTAAATATTTATTCCAAACAAGGATTCTATACAAAAAGAGGTATTCTAAACCTCCAAACAAGTATCTATACAAATCTTAACAAGTTTCATACCTTGCTTTTCTTTTCTTCTTCTTCTCTTCTTCTCTTCTTCTTCTTCTTCTCTACTCTTCTCTCTTTCTCTTCTTTTCTCTATCGGAAGCCCTTGCTTTTTCCCCCAATTCCAAGACCAATTGTTTGGTCTCCCATTTTTGGAGTTAAGGCCATGTTTGGCCAAAACCCCTTTTTGCATTCTTTTTCCATTCTTGCATTTAAGTCCTTTTATTTCATTCTATATGCAACTCTAATTTAACATATTTCCACTTCATCATATAAACTTTAACTTATGTCACTTGGGTCCATAATGACAAATTACTAATTTATCCTCGCTTTTGTATTAATTTCGTTTTGTTTATTTTATTTTTTTAAAGATTATTTTATTCCTGAAATTATACATTTACTTTTATTATACTCTAAACATGATATAAAACACGGTCAGGGTATAATTTTGGGTATTACAACCCAAACACATTTCTCTGTTACACAAATTAATTCCACAAGATTCCATTTTAAAGGAACTATAGTATTAATCATGTATTTAAAATGTTTGAAAACTGGTTTGAAATTGAATTTTTCAAATTGGTAGTTTGAAGGAAATTTGAAATTCGTAATTTGAATTGATTTTGAAAATTTAAAATTTGAAATTTTTAATGACTTGGAATTCTAGAAATTTAGGAATTTGTTCAATTTGAGATATGACACTTGAATCTTGAAATTGAGATTTGGAAATTTGAAATTGATTACTCGAATAATTGAAATTGGAAATTGGGAGAATTGAATTTTGAAATTAGGAATTTTGTAATTTTTGAAATTGGAAAATTAAAATTTTGAATTTTGAAATTGGGGGAGTTGAATTTTGAAATTAGGTCATTTGATTTTAAAAATTGAAACCTTGTAAAAAATGAAATTAGAAATTGGGGCACTTGAATTTTAAAATTGAGATTTTGTAAAAATTGAAATTAGGAATTGGGGAGGAAGGGACCCAACCCGAATTTCCTTTCCTAACCCGAGGGACCCTCCCGGCACTCCTACGGATTTGAAAAAACATTTCTTTTAAACCCTTTTTAAAAGTGAATCCGTGGAGCGAACCCATTTATAGAATTATGCTTTCCATTAAAACCTTATTAAACATAGTGGGAATTTTTTTTTTCTTTTCTTTTAAACATTAAACCCTTTTTATACAATTAAACATTTTGCATAAATCTGCAAGTGTGTGTAGTTTTCTATTTTTCGGACATTTCCCAATTTTACAACACCTGCAATAAAACATTTTACACTCCCAATAATGTTCATTTACTCCACATCCAACTACGGAACATCAAGTCCACCACAAGCAATTTAAAATCATTTTCTAAACACCACGAAAATATAAACAATATTTTTATAACCATTGAGCTCAAGTCGGGGATTACACCCAACCGCCTACGTACCTCTACCACACAGAGGATCAGAGCTCTCGTAGTTCATTTCTTTAAAACATATACACATTACAAAATAAAAGTGCACAAGTAGTTATTTACAAAAAAGTCTATACATTTTCAAAAAGTAGTCGTCGCGTGAGGCGAAAGTGTCACTAGCCGGGACGATGCTCAAACTGCTCGTCGGTCTCTACCCCTAAAAACATTTTATAAAACATTTGAAAAGAAAGTGAGCTAAAGAAGCTTAGTGAGAGTACAATTCATAGGAAAATAATGTTTCCAGATATAATTCAAATACAATGTGTAAAACAATTCTATAAATATCTCATTTCAATAAACATTTACTTTACTTTCTTTTCCTTTTTGAATCCGTCATATCCAATGGAACCCACCTACTGTTAACCACCGTTGGCCCATGAAAGAAACTCTGATAAAACAGTCTTACGATCACCGATGGCCTAAAGGAACCTTCGATAAATCATGTCTTTCTTTTAAATACCATTGCACTTTGGAATAAATCACACCGTGCATTAGTAACATTTTCGTACTTTTCACGTGCATGAAGATATACATCACTCTTCCCTTCCCTCTATAAAAAAAAGCATATCCCTATCCCTTTCTCATGTACCATGCACGCTTAAAGCACTTTAGTCGACTTTCCTTTAACTTTATCTTTGTAACATAGGATAACCGTGGATTCAATCATAAACATTTTCATATATATATATATTTCCATAAACATTTACATGTGTCTTCACCTTTGCTATTTAAGCCATTTTTCCTCCTTTAAAAACTTCCCACCTCCACCTTTGTCCTTAATCACTTTCCTTATACAAGTCACATTATCCATAAAATCCATTAACATTCATACCTTAACAATATTCAGTTAAAACATCTACTATAATATACTTTCTATTAAATTTGAAAACAATCCTTAAGCATTTTCTTATTCAACTTAATATCAATGTATCCAATTCACTTCCAATTAAATCAAGGCTCATGACAACATCATTACAAGCCTTAAATCAAGCCATTAGCATGCTTAAAGTGAAAAAAACCCATAATGCCCTTCACCTTAGCAAAAATTACATTTATACCTTAATAAATTCTTCTTCTTAAAACTTTAATTTTAACACATTCCAATAGGCATTTAATCACTTCCAATTGATTAAAATCAATGGAAACTCAACTTTTTCATACTTCTCCTAAGGTGGTCAAATCCTACATGTCACACATTCATAATTATTTCTTCCACTTTCTTTCAACAAATTACATTTCACAATTCATCCAATGCCATTGATTCATTTAAACTAAATCAAACCAATGCATTTCCAATTCAAACCCTCTCCATGCTATATCTCATTTTCTTTTCAACTTTTAATTTCATTAATTCCTTCAAGTATTCAAGTAATGTCATTAAATCAATTAAAACCAATCAAACAACATCACTTCCATTAACATCCAAGGCTGGGACTCCACCACAATCCTTATAATCTCATTCTTTCTTTTCAATTTCTTAGCAAAATCAACCTAGAATCATGTCAATTTAATAGCTAAAGCCTTAACATAACTCAATTGAAGGTTTAGACAAATAATCCATAAAACCCTAATGATTACCTTAATAGTTTTGGTGTCTTGGTGTTAATTTGAATTCCAATGAAATCTCTTGTTCAAATCTACATAAAGACATGCCAAGAAACTCATTTACACCATCATATAACCATTTCCTCCATTAACCTTCAAATTCACATAAACTAGTAAGTGATCTCACCTTAAAAACTTGTTTTTCCACTTAGGGTTTGATCTAGGGCACTTCATGGACATGATGAACACTTGAAATGGACTTGAAATGACATGAGAATCACTTGAATCTCTTGGTAAGGGGCTGCAGAATTTTTTCCCTTGCTTTGCTTCCTTTTTGCTCCACTTTTGCCTCTCAAATTGGTTTCACCCATATGCACCCAAGAAGCCAAGACAAATGCACTTAAATGATATTTTTTCATGCCTAATTTGCCCTCCAATTATCCTTAAATTAACCCCATGCCATTGGTTAGCATCCTTGCATTCTCATTGGTCCATATGTAACCATATAGTCCAAAAGCAATTAATTCCCCTTTATGCTTCATAAAACCCCACTAACTTGAACCATAGTTAGGCTTAACTAACTCTCATGGTTTGCTAACACAAATTTCCTTTGACTTTAGTTAACTTTAACTCATCCACTAACCATAGTTAAGTTAACTAATTTATGATAAATATCAAAATTCTTATGGAAAAAAAAGCTCCTATAGGTCCATTCTTAATCACATGGATCACCAAGCTTACATGGCACCATTCTATTGGTTCTTGCTTTGCTTACTTAGATTAGGCTTACTCATTAAATAACTTAAATTCCCTCCTTGAAAATAATACCGCTATACCGATAAAATCTCCTAAAATATTCCATGATCGTCCAATCATAAATTTGACCATGGAATAATCTAATTAAACTTATTTCCTATCATGAACATATACTTTTAGAAAAATTTAAGGGCAATAAGGAATATTTAAAAATCAAGCTGTAAAAGGGCATTTTTGTCATAAATCGTCAGATGCTTCAAAAACCCCTTAAACGAATTTCTGCTTAACTGCTTCGCATTCTTTAGACTCAATATATTATTCTAAACATTTTCGATTTTCGGGGCTCGTTTTTCAAAAATTATTATTCATTTTACCGTTTCCAATCAAATACATGACTTATCGAAAACGAAATTTACTATTCATTGAAATAGTAAATTCAGGGTCTTATAGGGGAACTTGAATTTTGAAATTAGGAATTTATAATTTAAGAATTGAAAACTTGAAAAATTGAAATTAGAAAAATAAGGGAATTGAATTTTTAAATTAAGAATTTAGAAAAATTAAAAATTAAAAAAAATTAAAAATTTAAAAAATTAGAAATTTGGAAATTGGAAATGTCAAAAATTTTGAAATTTGAAATTTGAGTAATTTAAGGTTGAGAGTTTGACGGGCTAAAGAGCTAATCAAAGGATGTGGTCGAAGGGTTTAATTGAATGACCTAACGAGTTGGGCCTAAGTAGATGATAGAGTTTTCTTGATTAAGTCCTAATAGGTTGGTAATGTGACGCCCCAAATCCGGGGGTCCCGTTGGAACCCGTCAACCCGTGAAATTCCTGTGGATTTCGGGGTGACCCGATACCACACTATTGTGCCCCATTTATCGGGATCCATATTTTCCCAAAAATCGGGTAGCGTCTCCTTTGTTCGGAGAGCTCTACCATACAACTTGTATAACAGTATAATCATACCCCATCCAGTGGTCTCAATGTAAGTAGTATCAATCTCACGTATCCATCTGTCAATATCCCCAATATACATCCCTTTACCTGGATCCATTTATTCACATTTAAATCTAAAATATGAAAATAAAACGTTTAATTACAGTCCGTAAGAGTCTGATCATGACCCTCTTACCATACTTACATACCCGACTATTTATACAACTGTCCCAAAATAATTTAATTACAATTCTTTTATACAAAATACTTTTTACAAAAGTAATATCAAGGCCACACATCGGCCTCCTTCATAATCACGATCTCGTTGGAGCATCGTCTCCCTATACACCCCTTGTACCTGAAAGGGGGTCCCATGACGGAATGAGCAATGACTAGTAGAAAATTTTTCCTACAAGGGCTACTCCCCGCCTAAAAGCATATGCAATGACATACATAAAACATCAAATCATATTCCATATAAATAATGCAATCCTATATGGAATGTTTCGTGTCATGCATAAGATGAGACTCATCATGCCCATAACCTGAGTCCCGATCGACTCCCTTACACCTGCAACACAAAGTGTGAAAAACCAGTCATTGGTGTTTCACCCAATGACTTAAACCATTGAACAACCCTCCAATTTTAATTTATCAAACTGTGTTATTCATTCAGGGCTCCACTGATTTCAGGTTCACTCACGACCTCGTCTTGCCGTCAATTCTCCCGGTATACCCTCGTACCCGAAAGGTCCCATGATCTGGGTGAGCAATGCTCAGTAGAAATTTTTTCCTACAAGTGCTATTCCCCGCCTAAATGCATATGCAATGACATACATAAAACATCAAATCATATTTCATATAAATAGTGCAATCCTATATGGAATGTTCCGTGTCATGCATGAGATGAGACTCATCATGCCCACAACCCGA
The DNA here is from genome assembly GCA_016808115.1 of Tetrastigma voinierianum. Taxonomy (NCBI): domain Eukaryota; kingdom Viridiplantae; phylum Streptophyta; class Magnoliopsida; order Vitales; family Vitaceae; genus Tetrastigma; species Tetrastigma voinierianum. The sequence goes on along the minus strand of JAEQBH010002994.1, from coordinate 1,889,183 downwards.
GTCCCGACCGACTCCCTTACATCTGCAACGCAAAGTGTGAAAAATCAGTCATTGGTGTTTCACCCAATGTGACTTAAACCATTGACAACTCTCTCAATTTTAATTCTATCAAACTCGTGTGTTATTCATTCAGGCTACTGATTTCCGTAAGTTCTCACCGCAGAACGTTGCACACCTATTCAACATTAATTTTTTACGGGCTTTCACCGACTTCGCTTTATTGCCTAAACCATATAATTAGTTTTCACCCTTGGGAGGGTAAGTATCTACCTCATCTTACTACACCCAAACACACGTGATTTATATTTATTATTGTTTTATATAACAGTAAGTCTCAATTTTGGACGTAGTCCCATTTCTGAGCTCACCACACATTCACCAAGAATTGTGAATAACAGTACCATGCACCCACACCCGACTCGACGCGATGTGACCGTGCATATGAAATGCAATCATGTCATTTCACGATGTCATGCTATATGCACAATAAGAGCTACATGAAACATTTATAAATTCCGGATAATTATATTTCCTACATATTATTTCCATTCATCACCATTTCCATATTAATATATCATGCAAGCACATATTAACATGAATTTTACATACAACAACATATTATTTATTTTTCCAACAATAACATACAAAATGGCCTAAATTCGACCAGATACAATGTGGCACCTTCAGCCCTTCAATTGCTCACACCGAATTACCGTGATACCAAAACACACCACAAACCGAAGACATCAGTCCCGGGGACAAAACTAAACCTTAACATAGTCCCGGACCAGCCTCGGGGAATAGTCTCAAATCTTGTCCTGGACCGTCCGAAACAATCCTAAAATTCACAAATGGTCGTCCAAAATAGTCTCAAATTTTCTAGTGGACCACACATCTAATCCAAAAAATTTGGGACTGAGATTTACGGCTTTTCACGGTCTCTAAGAAAACCTCAAGCCATTAAATGACCTTTAGGCTAAAAATAACCCAAGTAGGAAAATTCCTTACCTCGTGGAGTTTGACGAAACTCCAAGAATTTGGTACCCATGCGTAGCTATCAATGCGTGGATCGACTTTGCCTTTTGTTTCGACGAAAACCTACGATCCGAATTCCGTAAATCTTAGAGAAAAGTTTTTATCTCTCTACCACTCTCTTCTCTCTCTTTCTCTATCTCGCTCCCTCTGCCGTCCGTCCCCTCCTTTTTTACTTTTATCTTTTGATTTTTTTTTTAAATTTGTCATGTGTCCATTTTTCATTCGAGTTCGTTCCTACCCCGAAAATTTTTATTTATTTTCAGTTCAATTTATTTTAAATGAACTTAGTTCAAGTCATTTCCTAACTTTCGAGATATTCGTAAAAATCTCGTCCCTCGAGTCACTGGCGACTTATCACTTAGAAACTCGTAAAAAATTCCGATTGTCTCAAAATTTGATGAAATTTTTCTGGGTTACTAGATTTAGCGAGATGAATTTAAATCTACAGAAATCCGCTTTGTCATCCGGGATATCTAGAGAATTTTCAGTTTCCCAACCATTATGGCAATTTATTATTATTATTTCATATTTTCCTAAAATTTCTAATTTTTCTCGGGTTTTACGTAAAAACCTAATGAAAGCCGACCTGTATTTCGACACTTCAATGGGTCGAAAGTGACTTGGGTCTAAGTAAATAGGTTAAAATATAATGGGTTGCACTTAGTATGTTTGACCTAATTTGATAGATTTAGCCTAAGTATATTGGATCTAATTTAAATAGACTAAGTTTAAGTATATTGGACTTAATTTAATAAGTCTCACTAATTATGTTGGACCTAATTGAATGAATTTGGCCTAAATATATTAGACTTAATTTAAATGAGTTAAAGATTAAAAAGAATAATAGATTGTGAAAGACTTAGAAAAAGAGCAAAGAAATTATTAGAATAATAATAAAAAAATTTAAAAAAAATTAAAATGCCAAACGTATGCCAAATCACGTGAAGAAATGAGAGGAGAAATGGTGGTCCCCACCGTTAAAAAAACTAATTAAAGTATACCAAATAGTGGTCCCACCAAAATATAAGAGCACTCCCTCTTTCCTTCCTTCCTTTTTCTCCTCACTTCCACGTTTTCTTCATTCCATTTTCTCTCTTCCTCATTCTCTGATCTACTCTCCTCCTCATTCTTTCCTTCCTTTCTCTTTTTTTTTTTTTTTTCTCCTTCCTTCTTTCTTTTTTTGATTTCCTCACCTCTTTTGTTCTCTTTTTTTTTCGGATCTGCTCTCCTCCTCTTTCTTTCCTTTCATTTCTCTTTTTTTTTTTTTTTTCTTTTCTCTCCCTTCTTCCTTTTCTCTCTTCCTTCTCCTCCTTCCTCCCTCATTTTCTCTCTTTCCAAAAAAGATCTCCCCAGTGTACCCAACTGAGCTATTTCACAAGATCCGAATAATTGAACCCCAACTCAACAAGCATTTCTAAACGCAACCCTAACATAAACCCCTACAACTTTTAACAAGCCTTTACTCTATTTCATGAAATGTTTTTCATGTTATTTCACCCTGCAACTGAGGACAGGATACTATACTTTCATTTATAGGCCATCAGCATGGAGTTGTTAAAGCATTGTGAAGAAGCTCATGATCATTCAGGTAAGTAGACAATGAATGAAATTGATAGTGCCTAAAAAATCAGCGCATAGGCCTAGAACGCAAGCTCAGGGAACGAACCTTAAAACGGGTTGGCATTCTCCATGAGGTCGGCACAAGAGCCTCACGTGGGGACTCGGCCATGATGATGTTGGAAATTTTTGTGAGAGGGAGAATAATCAAATTGGTTTTGAGGCGTGTAGATACACTATCTTGAGTGTAATATTGTTTCTATTAGAAACAAGTTACCCCAGGATACAACAAAACCTCAAAACTTTCTTCAGGAATGTTGAGAAAAAATTGTCCCACTTCTTATTAGTTAGTTATATGCACTAAATGGCTTTTACTATTTTCAATGTGGGACTTCTTGTTTTTCCCATATTAACAAACTACTAACAATCCCCCACTAGTTTGTAATATATGGAAAATACATTCACATTAAATGTGATGCATAAATGAAGGTATCTCATCGATTTGAACCTTCACTTAGTGTAAACATTTTAAGATGCTAATGAAATAGTGGTGTCCTTTAGGATTGAATCATTATTTCTTTTATTAGAATCGAAAATGCAACACACATCATATTTATTTCATTCCTAAAGAAGTTTATAACAGGCTTAGCATTTATAACGGATCAATCCATAATTTGTGAATATGTACAAGAATAAAAAACCCTTAAAACTCTTGTTGAAGTGGCACCACTTCATATTCACATAGGTAGATGTTCTTCCAATGTCCCTGTTGTTTTAGACATAAAAGAATTCTATTAAGAGCATAACTCATCTTCTTGTTGTAATAGTAAGCACTAACCTTTTATGTATGGAACTCATTTTCAAAGTGCTTTTTAAATGCATACAACACAACTTGTTATTACTCATTGAACTTTAAGATCACTTTTGCAATCAAAAGTTGGGTTCCCATTATTGGTGTCTTTATGGGCTCTTTTTTTTTTTTTTTTTTTTACTTAGTCCCATACCTCGTTGTCCTCCACACTTAGTCTCTTGATAATGATTTAGTTAGGAGGATCACCAAATTATCTCCGCAGAATTTAATATATAATAATGTAATGGTACCACTAGAGATTAATTTAACATAACATGTCTTAGGCTAATATGTCTAGACTTTCCGTTATAAACATTATTATAAGCACTAGACATAGTAGCCTCACTATCACAGTGTATGGAAATAGTGTGGTATGTGTCGTGGCCACAATTCAAATTCTAACAACATGTTTCTACAACTCGCTTCCTTACCCGCACCAAAGCTATAAACTCGCTCCATCAGAATGTGAGATGTGCCTGCTTTGATGCCTAACTCCTATAAGCACTAACGGCCAGTGTAAATATCCAACCTCAAGTTGCAACACTATCACCAACCACATTTATTTTGTACTTTAGACCGAATAACATTCTAGCATAACAGAAAACTGCATGATAGATTCATTCTTATAGTTCTTTTTAGATACCCAAGAACTCTTCCTATACCTTCCCAATGCATTGTACTAGGATTACTTGTAAATCTTGATAATTTGCACACAACATGTGCAATGTCAGGTCTTGTACAATGCATAGCATACATCAAGCTTCCTATAGCACTTGCATAACTCAATCTACCATTGTTTTTAACAAGTTTTTTACTAGGATCGCATGGTGTGCTAGCTTCTTTTATCTTAAGATATTGAAACTTTTTCAATATCTATGTAATGAGATTGGCTTAAAATGAACCCCTTTTCATGCTTGGTAACTTTAATTCCTAAAATAGTGTCAACCTCTTTTAGGTCTTTCATTTTGAATTTTGAAATCAGAAACTTTTTAGTTTCATTTATACCAAGCATGTCGGGTTCCAAATATAAGCATATCATCAACATATAGACAAACTATTACTCCATAATCCTTAGTAAACTTCATATAAATACATTTATCAGCAGTATTATGTTTGAAACCAAAGGACATAATTATTGAATCAAATTTTTCATGCCATTGTTTAGGAGCTTGTTTAAGACCATACAAAGATTTTACAAGTTTACATAGTTTGTTTTCATTTCCTGTTAGCACAAAGCCTTCAGGTTGTTCCATGTATACTCCTTTCTTTCAAATCACCATTTAAAATTGCCACAGTCTTTACATCCATTTGATGCACATGTAATTTGAATATAGAAGTTAAAGAAAAAAGAATTCTTATTGATGTTATTCTAGCTACCGGGGCATATGTATCAAAATAATCTATGCATTCTTTTTGTGTAAAACCTTTAGCAACTAATCTTATTTTAAAGGTTTGTAATGATTCATCCGAATTATATTTCTTTCGAAATACCCATTTGCTGCCTATAGGTTTTGATCCTTTAGGCAAATCCACTAAGACCACGTATTAAGCATTATTGAGTCCATTTCATCATTCACGGCTTCTTTTCAAAAAGGCTGCATCTCTTGAAATATTTAGCCGCTTTAAAGGTTTTAGGCTCATCATTAATGTTTAATAATAGTGGTGTCTTTATTACCTTATCTCTATTACCTTCTACCAAAAAAGTAATAGAATCAGGTGATACAAAGTCAGGATCCAAATGTTTTTCTATTATGATCCTTTGACTTCTCCTTGGTGCAAATGATCCATCAATTTCTTTCCTCTTATTTCTATCAAGAGGGTCATTGGCATTAGATATATTTTGATCAACATCAATTTCTTATTCATGCACAATATGATCATATAAAAATTTATTTTCAAAGAATTCTACATGAATTGATTCTACAATAATATTAGACTACATATTAAGAAATTACATATGCTTTGGAATTACATTGCATAACCAGCAAAAAACACTTTTAAATTCTCTAGGTCCTGGTTTAAAAATCTTTGAGAATGCGGAACTTTATAAAATGCTACACACCTCCACACTTTAAATATTTTAAGATTGGGTTTTCTTCCATTCAGACTTCATATGGTGATATATGGAGGTCTTCTTATAAGTTACCTAATGGGAAATGTGACAAGCGAAAGTAAAGCTTCACCCATGGAATTTGTATGGCAATCTTGCATGTAAAATCATTGCATTTACCATATCCACTAAGGTCACATTTTTTCGCTACGCTAGTCCATTTTGTTGGGGTGTAAATGGAGACGATTTTGATGAATTATTCCATGTTCTTCCACAAAAATTGTCAAATTCTATGAAATACTGCCACCTCTGTCATAAATTTGCTTTGATTTTCCTTTCCTTTTTGATTCTCGACAATAGATTTAAAGCTCTTTAAATTTGTCATTAAATCTTTAGTTCTTAACAAATACACATATATAAATCTAGAAATCATCTATAAATGTGATGAAATATCTTTTACCACCTCTTGTTAATCTTCCATTTAATTCACAAATATCATAATGAATTAATTCTAACAATTGTGTTTTACGTTCTACACTTGGAAATGATTTTCTTGTTATTTTAGCTTGAACACATGTTTCACATTTATCTTTATAATCTTGCTTGCACATAATGTAGTCATTTGATACCATAAATTTAAGCATTCCATAATTTAAATGTCCTAACCTAGCATGCCATAAATCAGATGACTCAACAATATAAACAGAACAAGCTTTAATTTCATTAATGCTAAGTTTAATTTATCTTGACGGTAGCGGTGTATATAGTGAATGCCTAGAAATGCACTTAGTACACGCGTAGCCCAAGTAATATAGTGTACTTAAAAAGTACGGATATCGATCCACAGGGAAAGGTAAATTGACTACAGAGGTTCCGCTTTTCAGACAATATCTGAATAAAGGAATTTAGGGTAAAAATTAAGTAAGGAAACTGCAACTAAGCTGTTGATTCTAGTGAATTAATGATGTTGGCGCCTAGGGTTAAATCGCCCCCTATCACGTTCAATGGATTACTTTTCTAAAGATATTGTTATTCAATCTATTTGTAATATGTCAATTAGCGAGGTGATCTTGTCTACGAGATATCCTCTCTCGAGGTATATCCGCCTATCTCGTGAATAGAATCGAGTATATCTCTATCTCGACTCGGTATTCCGAAATGCTTAAATGTTCTAACCTCAATTGCTACCTTCAGGTTCGGAATATCTCTATTAACCAAATCGGCTAAAGGCTACTCTACCGGATCCACCCGAATACCCTCATCTCTTCGAATCTCGGATCTCGGTTCGATTATGCTAACATTGGCGGACATTAACATATAATTGAAATGCGGGTATAGAGTAGATGTGACAAATTAATAATAAGCGGAATAACGAGAAAGATCAAATTTTAATCCATTGTACACATGACGGGGTTTGATGTAACCTACCGAAGAGATCTAGAACATAATGGAAGAAAATATAAAGCTGTTTAATAAAGGAAACATTGTTCTAAAATCGAAAATATCAAAAATGAAAAGCGTTACAAATCCGGGCACTTCCTCGAGTCGGTGTCACTACTGCTCTGAACTGTTGCCTGCGATTACCGTGCGCGCCTCGATCTCCCTTGATTTCGAACCCTCATTTTGCTTTTAATGAAGAGGCGATTCGGTGACGTCGCGGCGTGGTGACGTCAGCGGCGTGGTGTGTCGCGGCGTGGTGACGTCACGGCGTGGGGGCGTCGCGGCGTGGGGGCGTCGCGGCGTGAAGCCAGGTATTCATCGCCTTGTTCCACTTTCTCCCGAAATGCGCTTCCGTTCTTGCTCTTTTTCACCCAAATGCTCCTGCATTCCACGAGAAGACATCAACTCGATATTCTAGTCACAAAAAACTATAAAATTACTCTAAAATAAACGAGAAAAATGTAAATTGGCGAGTATAATATGAGTGTTTTTAGGCACTCATCACACCCCAAAGCTTAGTTTTTCTTCACCAGCGAAGCCAGGCTTCTAAACGAGGACACACCACCCGACATAATGTAACTCACACTATTATGCGATGATGCACATCTTTGAAAAGTAGGGATCAATTTGGGTGACTCACATACCCACTTTGTTTTCGATGTTCGATGAGGCATACAGGATATTTTGACTTTCGATAAATTCGATTTAGCTAGGTGGAGCGGTAGTGCATCAAATCCATGGTGTTGATAGCCTTTCCCAAAGAAGCCCTATGTGCTTATAGTGAATGACCTCCAGGATATGCCTAGGTTCCGATACCCCAAACTTAAGCTCAACGCGCCTATTAGGAAGAAGCTAACTAGGAAAGGATAAGGCACCGTTTATTCGTGTCCTCATATTTGGAAATTTCCCTCGTGCACAAACAAAATGGGAAGAAGACTGAGTGCGAAGTTTTAGCCGAGTGTTCTGTGCGAGGATCCAGTGGTGACTCCCCACCGGTTGGTTAAGGGCGCAGGCATTCAATTCCCTTCCAGCTGCCCAGGCACTCAGCGAGCTCAAAGGCCCTAGGTTGCGTGAATGATCCATCTTTTGTCCCATGTAGCGGGCAGTGAAGTCAATGACTCCCGGCCAGTTGGCTCAGGGCATTAGGCTTTGATAGGCCCCTCAGACTGTGCCCGGGATTCCGATTAGATGATCCCGCTTATTCCTATGCATATACCTATTTTTGTCATATTTTTTTTTCTATTGTTTTTGTATTTTCTCTTTTGGTTGGGAAACGATGGCAATCCTCTTTTGATTAGGTGTCCCATCACTCAAATGGTTCGAATCTCCCTAGGTTGGTGGGCTTTGGTAGTTAGTTCGGCACTTATGCATGCTGAAAGTCACTGGTGTGTGAGTGTGATAGGGTTTTGAGGCGGTTTCTTGACTACCGAGGATTGATTCACTAGCCGCACTTCAGCTATTCAATCTAATTCTTGAGCATCAAGCAAATGTATGCAATTGAACAAGTTTATAGTGAACCAATCCAAAATTGATCCTCAATTTTCAACATATAAGCACACATGCATGCAATTACTACATGCAAGAATGTCCTAAAATATAATCAAATAGCTAGCGCATGACTCATAAACATGAAAGTGCGATGTAAAATAAAGCGAAAACAAAACACACTAAAAATGCTACAACTAAAACCAAAAACAAACACGTACCCGATCACCAAATCCCTCCCCCCAAACAAAATATCCAGTGTCCCCCCTGGTAAGATAAAAACATAGAGGGAAGGGAACTCCCCTGAATATCACTGCGGTGGAGGTGGTGGAGGCTGGTGAAAAGCCAAGAGTACAGGCGAAATTTGGGCCTACATAGGCTAGCTGTTCTTTGTAGAATGTTTGATTGGCGGAAGCACGCATATCAGCACGCAAACGCCTCCATGTCTGGGTAGGGACTGGTGTCTGGGTCTCATCGGGAAGGCGTCCAAGCGCTCGGTGGCGCGAGCACCGGTCCTCAAGATACAGGGAAGGCCCAGGAGGAATTGGCCGCCAGGCTGGCTGGGGTGGTGGAGGTGGGCTGGGGATGGTGATGGAGGGTGGTCGAGACGAGGAGCGGCCAATGTCCTCTGCCCAGGTGTCACCCGGGAATCAAGCGAGAAACTAGATGTCGGGAAGCTCGTCCTCGTCGGAGGGCTCGTGACCCGAGTCGTAAACCCCCTCAGGTGGCGGGACACCAGGTGTGTCAGCTTGGCCAGATATGAGCGATCGGATAAACCGGGCCTCGTGGCCGTCAAGGGCACCCGCATTTGCCGCGAGCCAAATATCGAAAGGGTGCCCACTGAGTTCATCGCCCTTCCGGTTATGGAGGATGGCATCCTCGATAACACTTGACTTATCGAATGGGATATCCTGGATGATGGCGAAGTTGAGCACGGAGCGCTGGGCAGTCACCTCACACACATTCGTCGTCGGGATAAGGCGAAACGATAAGAATAATTACTTAAACCTTAGGAATGTAGAGCCCCGGAGAAATGCAGCGCGAAATTGACATGGCGCCTTTGACTTGATCCTCCACTCACCCGGCCTTTGGTCAATACGGATGACCTCATGGTAGTCGAGGATGCTCGCCCGGAGGCGATCAAAGGAGTCCCGGTGGGACATGCTCTAGGCCGCCGAAACTATTGATGGCTGTGAGTAGAAACCCGATCCTTTCTTTTGGGCCTTTTGCGAGGACATGGGAGGCGGGGTTGGCGTAAATTCTCGAACTAAACTCATTCTTTGGACGAGAGGTTGGCATGGGCCATACCACTGGCCTGGGTGTAACATAAAGAAATCATCGGGGTGATGAAACCCCTTCTCCTTAATGGAAGGATGGAGTTTTGAAATTGTGCTAAAAGCCGTCCAAGCGGCGCTCGTTTATAAGCAAGTAGGGCCGCGAGCCTTGAGTCGGAGTCCTCGATGGTAGGCTAAAACGGCTTAAGCAATACTGCCTCTTCCTTGACATACTAACACAAACTGACAAAAAAAATCAAACACCTAATGTGCACCACAAACAACTAAATAACTATCTAAGGACTCAACAAAACCTAAATGCGACTCAGAGATCCTAAAGGAACCTAGCTGACCCAAAATGAGGGCCTACAATACCTCTAGAATGAAACAGAATGAACACAAACTCTTTTGTGCCCAAGCTAGAATCGGGCACCGAGTGGGTGGGGATGCCACTATGTTCGCGGCCAGTATGGGGTGGCAGGTGGTCGGCGACGTGGAGGAGGGCCTCCGTGCAGGTGGGATGGGAGCTCAGAGCCGGTCGTGAAGGGGCTGGGATGAGGGAGCTAGGGTTTAGATGGAGTGGCGTGTAATTGAAGAGCCAAAAATGAACTATTCTTGAAAGGGCGTTCGCGGGAGCCGCGTCGCGGCGTGCGGGTCCGCATCGCGGCGCGTGGCGAGGAGGACTATGACCAAATGGCCGTCGGCGGCGTCTTCGGACCCGCGTCGCTGGCGTGGCGAGTAAATGACCAAATGGCGTCGCGGCGTGAGAATTCCGCGTCGCGGCGTAAGCGGAAAAGATTCAAAAATGGCGTCGCGACGTGAGAATCGTCGCGGCGTGGCGAAAGCTTCAAAATGGCGTCGCGGCGTGAGAATCCACGTCGCGGCGTGTGAGGAAACTTCAAAAAATGGCGTCGCGACTTGAGAATCCACGTCGCGGCGTGGCGGAGAACTTCAAAAATGCGTGCGACGTGAGGAATTCCGCGTCATGACGTGACGAAGCGAAATTTTGACGTGCGCTGACGTCGCGAAGTGTCGCCAAAAATTTTGAACACACAACTCAGCCCACTTTTGAGAACTCTCACGTGTAAGCATCATTCCGGGCGTGAACCGCTTGTGAAGACACACGCTCGGGTCCACGCAATTAAACCAACAGCGAGAAACAACGATCAGAACACAGCTAGAAACCAAAATTGCTGAAAATAACTTGATAGAACTTGAAACTACAAAATTGCAGGAACACTTGGGTTGCCTCCCAAGAAGCGCTATGTTCAATGTCGTTAGCTCGGCTGACCACGAAACTCAATGTGCTCAGAACTCAAACTCTTGTGATTGTTGACTATACTTCTTGCGGTATCAAAGGAATGACTTGCTTGTCTGAGCTTCGCCTCCATAGTACGGCTTCAAGCGTTGGGTGGCGGCGCGAAGATGTGCCTTTCGGGATGTGAAACTTACGCCCCACCATGTGAAAAGACCTTTGTTACACCGTGAAGGTCCGGACCATCGAGACTCGTTCCACGGAAAAGCTTTGAAATTCGGGAATTGAATAAGAAGGACTTGTTGTCCGTAGTGAATTCTTTATTGATCTATTGCTTGTCGTGCCATGCCTTGGTCTTCTCCTTATAAATACGGGCGTTCTCATATCTGTGGGTTTACGAACTCATCTAGCTCAACGGAGTTGGGTAGTCGTTTCGCCAGCGAAATCTCTTGTCCATGTTTAGTTGTCAGTGGCTTGATAGGCTCGATGCTCCAGTTCTACTGGAAGGTGGCACGCTTTACCATAAACAAGTATGAACGGGGACATACCTAAAGGAGTTTTAAATGCGGTGCGGTATGCCCAGAGCGCATCGTCTATCTTTTTAGACCAATCCTTCCTGGAGTTGTTGACTGTCCTCTCGAGGATGTACTTGATTTCTCGGTTAGATACCTGCGCCGTTTGATTGTAGATTGGTATCTGAGATGTACGATGTGCCCGTACTTTTGCCAAAGCCTTGTCTATTACCTTATTGCGAAATGCTTACCATTATGCGTGATTAAAGCTTCCAGAGAGTTCCAAAACGTGAGAATATATTGCTGCACAGAAATTGAGCTACAATCTTGGCATCATTGGTTCGTGTTGGAATCGCTTCTACCCACTTTGAGACATAGTCTACAGCCAACAAGATGTATAAATTGTTGTATGATGCAGGAAATGGTCCCATGTTCCGATCCCCCATAAATTCGAACAACTCTACCTCAAGATAGGATGCATGGGTGGCTCGTCCTTTCTAAGAGATGTTCCCCATTCGTTGACATTTATCCACCAGTGGAAATGAAGTATTGAGCATCTTTAAGTAAGGAAGGCGATAAAAACCCGATTGTAGAACCTTGGGCTGGCGTTCTCGGCCACGAAGTGTCCACCACACGATAGAGTGTGACAATGGTTCGAGAATCGCGAGCATTTCATCTTCGGGCTGTCTCCTTATCACACAGTCGGCCTGGTGCTGTAAAGAATTGGCTCTTCCCCATAGTAGTGTTGCTTAAGGTGTGCGAAAAACCTTTTCTTCTTCGATAGTTTAAATTACGGGGAATCACTTTGGCTACCATTAATTCACATAATCGCAAACCAAAGGAGCGCCCTCTTGTCCTCAATAGCAAAAGTTTCGTCACGGAAATTCGTCATTCACCCAGGAGCATCATCTACGGCATTCGATCGCGGCAATTAGTCGCACTAAATTCGGTGCCCTTCTTGTCCTTGATTTCTCACGCGTCGAACTCTTACCGCGAAGGACCCACCGAATCAATCAGGTTTGCATCTTTCTGGTCATCAAGTACTTAATGGCGAATGATCGGTGTGTACCACGACTTTATTTGCCAATCAAATATGGCACGAATTTGTCAAAAGCGAGAGCTGATGGCGATAGTTCTTTCTCATTAGTGGCATAATTCGGTTGAGCGTCATTCAAAGTCTGCTTGCATAGTAATAACTGAAAGATTTTCTCTCGTTTACGCCTAATCTTGCCCCAATCTCATAGTCGACACATCACACATCGGCTGAATGGAAAAAGACCAATTTGGAGCTGCGATAGGAGGCTGAGATCAACTTGTTCTTGTCCCGGTAAACGTATGCGGTGAGTCAGAATTCGAATGGGATCCCTGGACTAGCAAATTAGACAATGGTTTATGTCTGTGAAATCCTTGATAAACTGCCTATAAAATCCAGCATGGCCTAGAAAACGGATCCTCGAAGAAGGTGGAGGTAACTTCTCGAGTGCTTCAATCTTCGCCCTATCTACCTCTATCCCTCTTGCTGAGATCCGATGTCCAAGGACAATACCCTCTTGTACCATGAAATGGCACTTTTCCCAATTGAGTACTAAATTGGTCTCTTCACATCTTGCTAGTACAGCTCTCAAATTTGCTAGACAATTGTCAAATGAATTTCCCATTGCGAGAAATGTCGCAGAAGATTTCAATCGTCTTCTCTCCACGTAATAGGAGAATATGGCCATCATGCATGTTGAAAGGTACCGGTGCATTGCACAGGTCCAAAGGGCATCCGCGGAATGCGAATGTGCCATGGAGCAAAGTGAATGTTGTCTTCTCCTGATCTTGGGAGGCTATGGCAATTTGGTTGTAACAGGAATATCCATCCAAAAAGCAATAATATTCATACCCGGCTAATCGATCGAGCATCTGATCTAGAAATGGCAGTGGAAAGTGATCTTTTCGAGTGGCCTTGTTCAGCTTTCTATAGTCAATACAAATTCTCCACCCGGTCACTGTTCTAGATGGCAGTAAGATATTGTTTTCAGTCTTAATAACAGTTATCCCCCCTTTCTTTGGCACCACGAGCAGGAACACCCATCTTGTTGTGAAATGGGAGTAAATCACGGTATCTAGCCATTTTAGAACTTCTTTCCGAACTACCTCCTTCATTGTCGGATTCAACCTCCTCTGCGCTTCCACTGAGGGCTTGTGGCCATCTTCTAATAAAATATGGTGCATACACATAGAAGGGCGGATCCCTTTTAGATCAGCTAGAGACCATCCGAGTGCTTGTTTGTGATCGCGAAGAACCCTCGATAACCATACTTCCTCCATTTCGGTTAGGGATGATGAGATAATTACGGAGTAGCGTAGATTCTACCCCCGGATAGTATACTTCAAATGGCTGAGTAGAGGTTTTTGTTCCATCTTGGGTGGTTGCTCAATTGATGGAATCGGCTTTTTAGCTCCTTCGCCTAGCGATTCGAAGTATTTCCTTCTATTGTGCCCAAAGGAATCCATCCACTTAACGTATTCTTACGCCTCAAATCACTCATGAGGTTCTCAGGATGCATTCGCCACTAGGCTAGTCTCTAAGGGTCGGTGGGGCCGCTTTGGCTGAACACTTATAGCCTACTATATCAACCATTAAGCACGTATCACTTTCTGCTGGGTGTCTCACTGCCTCGAAGACATTGAATTTTACTTCTTCTTCTTGTACTCTTAGTTTCAGTTCGCCCCTCTGCACATCAATCATTGCCTTACCAGTTGCTAGAAAAGGTCTTCCCAAGATAATCGGTATTTCTTTGTCACTTCCCTCCATGTAAAACTATGAAATCTGCTTTGGAAAGATAAACATTAGGCCTTTACTAAGACATCTTCTATTATCCTCTCGGGTGCTTCAAGATAATGCGCAAGGCGAAGAGTATTTGTAGTCGGACGGGCTTCTCTAATCCCAAGCGCTTAAAGATGGATAAGGGCATAAGATTAATCTTTGGCACCCCGAATCACCACAGCGCTCTCCAAAATAGCATTTCCAATTGTGCACGGGATAGTGAAGCGCACGGGTCTTTGAGGCTTCTGCTTGTTGCTTCCTCGAAGGATGGCCTTTGCATTCCTCAGGTTAAGTTTACCGTCTCGAAGTGCTAATCTTCTCTTACGAGACAAAATGTCTTTCATGAACTTTACATAGCGGGCATTTGCTACAGGGCATCGTGAATGGGATGTTTATATGCGACTTTTGAAAACATCCATGAACCGTCAGATTGCTTATCCGAGTTTATGTTTCTTGGGGTGTTAATGGGTAAGGGGCCAGGTATGCTGGCCTTTGCTTCACTAGATGTCTCTGGCATTTGTTTCTCCTGTGGCCCCATTCTTTGGCGCATCATCTTTAGTTAAGTGGGTGATCTCCTCAGTCTCTAACTGCTCTACGATTGGGGGTTTCACTTGTGATTCCAATTCTCTCCCACTTCTCAGCGTGACTGCTTTAACGTGCTCATTCCCATCTCTTCTTGGGTTTACCTCTGAATTGCTCGACAAAGAACCCGGTTGCCTTTCTGTAAGTAAGCTTGCCATTTGGCCCATTTGTGCCTCGAGCTCCTTAGTTGTCTTTGCCAGTTGTTCTTGGGTTGATTCTTTGCTGCATGTTCGCCTTAGTCTCATTCATGAATGCGGAATGCAAAGTTAACATCTATGCTAGAGCTTGCTCTAAATCCAGCTACCCCGGAGGTGATTTCATTAGCTCAGTTCGGTGCGTATTGTTCGATTGTTCGCCATCGCGTACCGCTGGTTGTTTGATTATTACGAGTTCACGATTGTTCGCCATCCTTGTCCACGGTCCCGGTCAGTAGCTGACCCATCACGGTCCTTGTTCTTTGTGATTGATTCTGATTAAACCTCGACACGTCGCGGGCTTGCTCTTGTAGGGTTTCTTGGTGACATTCTGGCGTTGTTATGTTGTCCTCCGCAAAAATTCACCGCAAACTCCACGTGGATTAGCTTGTATGGCGTTCCACGGTTCCTTCTTTGTCTATTCAGCTGCCCAGTTGATTTGTGCCACATGATTCACCGGGTTGTTAAAGGACCTCATTATACGCCTTACCCACCGTGTTTTCTTGGTGTAGCCTTCTCTCTAGGCCGATTGAGTGTTGGTTGCGGCATCTTCCAATATCTCATATGCAGTGCGTAGTTTTCTTCATCAGTGATCCCTCCGAATTTGAGGCATCTATCATTGTTCGGGTTGTATTTCTCGGACCATTGTAGAAGGTGTGGACTTGCATCCATCTGGTTGAGTCGGTGGTGAGGACACTTTCAATAATTCATGGAACTGTCCCATGCCTCACGCGAGGTTCCTCCTAGTTGACCAAACGTATTGATCTCTTGCACCAGTTGTGCAATCTTCGAAGGTGGAAAGAACTTGGTCAAAAACTTTTGTACCAACTCGTTCCATGTAGTAATGGAATGGTGGGCGTTGGTTAGCCAATGCTTAGCACTCTAACCTCCGGTGAGTGGGAATAACACCCAATCTTAGGGCTGTTGATAACTCAGGTTGTATTTGATGGTATCGCGAGGATTCGAGGGAAGTTAGTCGGAAGAATCCGTGTTCGGGTTCTCATGGAATTAGTCCATGGAACAATATATTACGAAGCATCTGTCTTTGTGTGCGACTTCAATTCAAAATTGTTTGCTTGAGATCGGTGGCCGTCGATCGCTGTACGAGACCTTTGTTGGAGTAAAACAAACAATAATAGCATGTAAGGATCGTCGGTTGTACATAAATGGCTGGCGCAGTTCTATTTACGCTCCTCGTAGTTCCAGTTTGTTCAAACGCCAAATCTTGTTCTTGATGTTTTCCATGACATTGAAGTTCCTAATGCAATTACGTTCTGCTGTTCTCGGCGCAATCACGTGCGGAAGTCTTTACGGCTCGGGGATCGCTGAGTGTTGATTAAATTCGATTTTCTTTGTCGCGTGTACTGTTTGTGAGGCTTTTTTGTCTTGTGATAACACCTGAGCTAACAAAACCCGATTACGGCCTTGTAAATATAACAAAAATAAAAGAAAAATTGAATACTATCTATGTGCTCACTTCTCTATATCAATTTAAGCTGTTCCCCGACATAGTATCAAAAAGCAATGAGGGCAAGCGCGGTGTATATAATGAATGCTAAGTACCATGAGTGCACGCGTAGCCCAGTAATATAGTGTACTTAAGGAAATGCGGATATCGATCCACGGGGAAAGGTAAGAATTGACTACGAGTTACTTTTAGACAATATCTGAATAAAGGAATTTAGGGTAAAAATTAAGTAAGGAAACTGCAACTAAGCTGTTGATTCTAGTGAATTAATGATGTTGGCGCCTAAGGTTAAATCGCCCCCTATCACGTTCAATGGATTACTTTTCTAAAGATATTGTTATTCAATCTATTTGTAATATGTCAATTAGCGGTGATGCCCTGCCTCTGAGAATATCCTCTCTCGAGAATATATCACTTTATCTCGTGAATAGAATCAAGTATATCTCTATCTAGACTCGGTATTAAAATGCCAAATGTTCTAACCTCGGTACTACCTTCAGGTTCGGAATATCTCTATTAACCGAATCGGCTAAAGGCTACTCTACCCAGATCCCTGAATACCCTCATCTCTCGAATCTCGGATCTCCAGTTCGATTATGCTAACATTGGCCAGACATTAACATATAATTGAAATGCAGGTATAGAGTAGATGTGACAAATTAATAATAACTGAATAACATGAAAGATCAAATTTTAATCCATTGTACATGACAGGGTTTGATGTAACCCTAGAAAGAGATCTAGAACATAATGGAAGAAAATATAAAACTGTTTAATAAAGGAAACATTGTTCTAAAATCCGAAAATATCAAAAAATGAAAAGCGTTACAAATCCCGGGCACTTCCTCGAATCCCGGTGTCACTACGCTCTCGAAACTGTGCCCTGCGATGCGTCAAGCCTCGATGCCACTTGATTTACGAACCCTCATTTGCTTTTAATGAAGAGGCGATTTTGGTGACGTCGCGTGGTGGTAATCGCGGCGTGGTGAAGCGTCACACACGGCGTGGGGACGTCGCGACGTGGGGACGTCACGACGTGGGGACGTCGCGACGTGACAGGTATTTCATCGCCTTGTTCCCATTTGCTCCAAAATCTGCTTCTCGTTGCTGCTCTTTTCACCCAAATGCTCCTGCATTCACAGAAGACATCAACTCAGTATTCTAGTCACAAAAAACTATAAAATTACTCTAAAATAAACAGAAAAATGTAGACTGACGCGAGTATAATATGAGTGTTTTAGGCACTCATCACATGCCATCAAGGGAATATCCCTTTCCTACAAATATACCATTTTTTGATATAACAACTTTATCAGACTCTAAAATAATCTTAAATCCCCTTTTGCACATCAGATTGGCAGACACTAGGTTCCTTTTAATTTCAGGAACATGGAACACATTGTGAGAGTGAGTTTTGTCGAGTGAAGTTCATCATTACTGTTCCTTTTCCTAGGACCTTGGTAGAATCATGATTTCCCATGAGTACTTCCTCTGGTGTTTCCAATTCATTATATGAAGAAAATAATGCTTTGTCATTCTGGGGACATGCAACGCTGTGGCACGGAATCAAGGAACCAATATGGGTTGTGGATCACGCATTAGCCATGTTTAATTACATCGCCATAGCAACTAGTTCCTTCTCTTTTTTTCAACCATGTTTGCATGATTTGAATTTCGAGAAGTGTTGCCCTTTCGGCCAAGTACGAATCTACATTCTTTAATGTAGTGACCCTTCTTTCCACAATGGAAGCAGATCCTATTCTTCTTCTTGGTCTTCATAATTCCACCATTTTTCTGAACTTTAAGATTATTTTGAGTTTTTCTAGATTTGTTTCCAGAATTACTTCCCACAGCATTCACTTGAGAGGTTTCCTTTGGATTCATATTGGTTTTCAAAAATAATTTTGCATCACGCAATCGATTTTCTGATTCGATTTGCAGATGAGTTTGAAATTCCTCTATGGTGAGGAGAGCTTTGTGGGTTATGCGAGGGGAGGCTTTCGCTTCTGTATTCATTCAAGAAGGGAGGCAATTTTGAAAGAATTGCTCCTATTTGTAATGAATCAGGAACAACTGTGTCTAAATCTCTTAATCTGGAAACTAATATTTGTAGTTCATGGATTTGATCCATGACTGGCTGATTATCAGACAATTTGAAATCAAAATAATTCATAGCAAGAAATTTTTCAGTACCTTTCTTCTCATTCTTATATTTCGTTTCCAATCTTTGTCCCGAATCTCGCTTCGTGATTTACCAGTTGGAATAGAGATCATACAAGCGATATGTTAGAGAATTCAGAATATGCCCACGACATACCAAATCATCTTCTTCTCTTTTCTTCCTCTCCTTCTTTGTAATATTGATTCATCGGGGAGTTGGACCCGAGGAATAGCAAAATCACTTCATAAAAGCGTCGAACACTTTCAAGGTTGTAGAAGGAAAGTCATCTTGTCTTTCATCTTTAATAAAGTTTGAACCATCAAAACAATTTAGTATGTTAGTCTCAGGATGACTAAACAGTTTGATGGCAGAACTTGAATTACTCTCCATCTTTAATACAGAAGCAATATTACACTCAAATTGTTGGAAATTTTTGTGAGAGGGAGAATAATCAAATTGGTTTTGAGGCGTGTAGATACACTATCTTGAGTGTAATATTGTTTCTATTCGAAACAAGTTACCCCAGGATGACAAAACCTGCTTGAAAACTTTCTTCGAAGGGAATGTTGAGAAAAAATTGTCCCACTTCTTATTAGTTAGTTGGCCTTTTTTTCTTTTTCTAAATATTGAAAGAAATATATCACTAAATAGACATGACCATTTAATTAAATAGACATGACTATTTAATTAAATAGACTTTTAATTTAAGCGAGGCACTGACCTTTTATTTGAATAGGCATGATTATTTAAATAAGGCGCGTAACTATTTTAATTAAAAGTCGAGAATAAGCGCTCTATTAAATTCGAAATTAATAATTAATTAATTTCTATAAAATAATTATTAATTTCAAAGCCCAAAGATGCCCAGAAGTGCCATATCGAGACTATTAATAATTCCTTATAATCCCACACATGTAGAGATGCATGAAATTGTTCCCTTGGCACCTTTTATTAATTTGTACTTGCAGGCACTTTATTATTTATATGCACTAAATGGCTTTTACTATTTTCAATGTGGGACTTCATGTTTTTCCCATATTAACAAACTACTAACAGATGACGTCCTGGTTACTCTTAAGGCTCGAGCCCAACGCTAAAACTAAGCCCAATGGGCAGGATAGGTGACGGGAATAATCCTCTATCCACCAGTTGTAACGTAAGAAAGGAAAGCACTCCACCTCCATGATCCGAGATCTACTCATTAAGGGAAGAAGGATCCCCCACGATTGCGGTTCTCCACTCATTAAGGGAGGAAGGATCTCTTATGATCACGGCTCCCTAATTATCTGATATCCCATTAGCGATAAGGAAGGGGTTTGAATTGGAAGATAGGCGTATCGTAGTCTAACAGAAAGTCATCGTGATCATCCATGATAAATCTGCGTCAATTCACTTAGAAGAAGATGCGCCAATCCACCAAAACCATCAACCGATTGATTTCTTTCCCTTTAAATGAGAAAAAAGAAACTAACTTAGAGCATCGGAAGGCTAGCACACCCCCGCCCAGGACCACCCGCTGCTGCGGGTTGTATATCGATCCATTTCCCGACAACGGACGGCCAGCGAGTCAATAAGCTCCAGCCCGGTATCAATAGAAAAGCACCATCGGTTGTGGCGAATGCATGGAGCGATTGTTCCTTTACAAAATCAACTTATTTCTCATTGGTAGTGGTATCGGCTCGAGCATGGTGGGAGTCACGCCAGCCCCGAGGATGCAAGACCAGCGGGGCCGGCGTTGGCGTGAACTGACGGGAGAGCCCGACACGAAGCTCTTCACGCGTAGCAGGAAATGGAGGCATTCGTCTAGGCCGATCGGCGTCACTGGCCAGGGAGTTTGGCGAGACTCGCGAGGCCAGTACAAACGCCCGGGAGGCATAACAGGCTCGTGAAGGCCGCAATACCACTCCACAGGAGGAACATAAACACCTCGGCGCCCCCCGAGACATTGACGGAGGAGGAGAAAATAGTCGAACCAATGGGCATGATCCCTCCATACCCCCCAGGGATAGTCTCAATGAGGGGATGCCTGGTAGGAACGACGGAGGTGATGAGCCAACCCCTTATCAGCAGGGGAAGGGGGAGCAATATTAGGAGCAACGGTTCCATGACATCCAATAAGAGCTCAGCCACGTGAAGGAGGCTATAAAAGGTCAAGCCCCAATCTCCATGGTTGCTCACGAATGCAGCCAAGCGAATCATGGATTCACGGAGTAGGGTACAACACTTCCCTCTCGGTGAGGAAATTCATTAACGCCAATCAAGGCCTTTGATGGGACAAAGGATCCCGTAGACCACCTCAATACCTACAAGACTCAGATGGAGTTGCACAGATACCAGGACCTCGTGCGATGTAGAGTCTTTGCCATCACACTAAAAGGCTCAGCATTGGCCTGGTTCAACAGGCTCTCGCCATCCTCAATCTCATCCTTTAGAGAGCTCTCCATCGCTTTCGTATCCCACTTCATCAGAGCCCGAATGTACAGGAAGCCAAGCTACCACTGGCGGCAAGTAAAGGAAGGCCACGAGGGAGAAGGCGGGTCCTACGTCAAGGTTCAGCTCAGGAGTCATTAAGGTAGAACATCTGAATGAAATTTTCCATCGCCGCTGTGCAGGGCTAGGCATGCGGATCAGACCTAATGAAATTTCTCAATCTCAGAACCCTCGAACAAGCATGGCCGAGAGTGCTTTCTGGCGCAAAAAATACATCAATGGAGAGGGAGAGGCCCTTATGCAAGTGGAGGAAGCTCTTGTCTGGGACCAAAACAAGGGCGAAAAAGCGGACGAAGCCCGGAAGGCGAAGGGCCGAGGCGGATCTCCATGGAGGAACAGAGAAGGCAGAGATCGATCTCCAAAGAGAAGAAGTAACGTCAGGGACCTCTTAGTTCCACCCCAGCCCGGTACGCGACGCGGTATCCACACCGACAATTCACCTGACGGTACCGATTTGTCTCGAGTCTATATGAGGTACAACATGAGAATTTTTTAAGGTGGCAGTCTCAGATGAAGACGGACCCAACAAAAAGAGACATTACCAAGTACTACGAGTTCCATAGAGATCATGGGCACCGAACAGATGACTGTATTCAGTTAAAGAGAGAAATCGAATTCCTAATCCAACGTGGACATCTCCGCTGTTACGTAGCTCCAGAAGATCGGAACCAGGCACCTCCTCCACCACCTTGTCAGCCAGCCCCAGCTCATCATCAGCAACCCCTTGGCGAGATCAATGTGATTTCCAGGGGATTCGTCGGTGGTGGGGAATCCAATTCAACCAAGAAGGCTCACCTACGCAGCATAAGATTAGAGGAGACACTGGAGGTACAGGACATGTCCAAGCGCCTTCGGTTAGATACCACCATAACTTTCTCGGACTCCGACATGGAAGGGTGCCAACATCCCCATGATGACCCCTAGTGATAAGGGCCATCGTGGCCAACAAGACAGTGCACAGGGTTCTGATTGACAATGGGAGTTCAGCGGACATCATCTTCGCATCAAAGTTTGACCAAATAGGCATCGAAAGGGAGAAGCTGGAATCGGTAAACGCCCACTTACTGGGATTCTCAGGAGAGAAAGTGCTACCCCTGGGATCGGTACAACTGGTACTCACTTTGGGAGACCCCCCATGTCAAGCCATAACGACAAAAAAATTCTTCATAGTGGATGCCCGATAAACATACAACATGTTACTGGGCATGCCTTATCTCAATGCCACAAGGGCCGTCCCTTCCGCCTATCATATGGTTGTAAAATTCCCTATGAAGAATGGTGTAGGAATGGTTCGAGGAGACCAACGGGTAGCCAGGGAGTGCTACTTAGCGTCAATGAAATAGAAAGCAGTTGACAACATCCACATGGATGAGCTTAACATGAGAGATGAATTAAACACCCGACCTATGCCCTAAGAAGAACTGGAAGCAATACAACTTAACAACCAGCCAGAACACCTCGCCTACATCGGATCCAAATTGGACAAGGTCGTCAAATACCTCCTCATCCGCTTCTTAAAGCAAAATGTGGAGGTATTCGCTTGGAAGCAAGAGGACATGGGAGGAATTGACCCAGCAGTTATCACCCAGAAGCTGAATGTCATTTCCTCATTCAAACATGTCAAACAAAAAAGAAGAAGCTTTGCCCCAAAAAGACAGAAGGCGATCAACGAAGAGGTCAACAAACTCCTTCAAGCCTGAGCTATCCGAGAAGTAGATTATCCCGAATAGTTGGCTAATGCAATTCTCGTCAAGAAGGCAAATGGCAAATGGCGACTCTGCATTGACTTTACCGAAGTTAACTGGGCTTGCCCGAAAGATAGCTTTCCCCTACCCCGGATCGACCTCATAGTGGACGCCACTACTGGCCACAAGCTCCTCAGCTTCATGGACGCTTTCTCGGGTTATAATCAGATCATAATGGACCCCAACGACCAAGAGAAGACCTCATTCGTGACACGACAAGGAACGTATTGTTATTTGGTGTTGCCTTTTGGGTTGAAGAACTCTGAGGCCACCTATCAAAGGTTGGTAAACATAATGTTCCAAAAGCAGATTGGAGCATCCATTGAAGTATACATAGAAGACATGTTGATGAAGTCAGTCAAGGCCAAGCTCCACGTAAACCACCTAGTTGAATCGTTCCAGCTCCTGAAGGACTACAAGATGAAGTTAAACCCAACCAAGTGTGCTTTCAGGGTCTCCGTAGGGAAGTTCTTAGGTTTCATAGTTAATAGCCGCGAAATAGAGGTAAATCCAGACAAGATAAAATCTGTGCTCGACATGAAACCACCCTCAAACACTAAAGAAATTTAGCTCCTGACCGGAAGAATAGCTGCGCTAAGTTGCTTTGTGTCTAGATCCAGTGACAAGTGTCAGCCCTTCTTTCAAATTCTAAAAAAGGCATTCCACTTGGATGCCTACTGTGAAGAGGCATTCTTAACGCTAAAAACCTACTTAAGCTCCCCCCCTATTCTGGTAGGCCCCTTTGAGGGGGAACTCCTTACGCTCTACTTAGCTGTTTCCGATTTCTCGACTAGTGCCACCTTGTTCAGAGAGCGGGGTAGAGAGCAACAATCGGTCTATTACTACAGTCGAGCTTTGAGAGGAGCAGAGGAAAGGTATCCAAAGATGGAAAAGCTAGTTCTAGCATTGGTGACCACCGCCAGAGGACTTCTACCATACTTCCAAGCTCACACCATCGAGATTCTGACATAACACCTAATGAAGCAAATATTGCATAAACCATAAACCTTAGGAAGACTGGTAAGATGGGCCATAGAGCTGAGTGAGTTCGACATTAGGTACAAGCAAAGGATAGCGATCAAAGGATAAGTTTTGGAAGATTTCATCATGGAATTCACCTCGACAGAGCCTACCGAAGCCACCCAGCTCGCGTTCGACCTCCCCATCTGGAGGTTGTCCATATATGGGGCCGCCAATGCTCAAGGAAGCGGTGCAGGGTTGATTCTGACCTCCTTGGATGGGATCGACGTGGAATATGCACTCAGATTCGGGTTCTAGACCTCCAATAATGAAGCCAAATATGAAGCTGTCATTGTTGGACTTAACCTCGCCTACTCCATGGAGGCTGATCAACTAGAGGTATGCAGCGATTCCTAATTGGTGGTGAAACAGATAGAAGATTCCTATGACACGAAAGGCGAAAAAATGATCCTTTATCTTAAAAAGGTACGCAAGTTGCTCAAAAAGTTCGTACGGGTTCAGGTTAGGCACGTCTCAAGAAAGGAGAATTCATGGGCAACGCCTTGGCTAAGCTAGCAACGACGTCGCAAGAAGACTTGGACAGATAGGTACTGGTCGAGCACCTCATGGGACAGCCCCCTAATGGGGGCGTCAATAGCGAAGCCCCGAGTCCTCCCGGTAATGTGGCCCGAGCTGGATGGACCACAAATACGGGACTATACGTTGAGCGGTACACTCTTGGGCGATCCGAGATGAGGCATCTAAGGCGAGGCGGATCAGCCATATTCGTTCTTTTACGAGGAACCCTTTACAAATGGGGCTTTTCCGCACCCCTCCTCAAATGAATAGGAAAGGAAGATGCCAACTACGTACTTAGAGAGGTGCACGAAGGCGTATGTGGCAACCATATTAGAGCTCGGACCTTGGCAGGAAAAACCCTGAGGCAAGGGTATTATTGGCCCACGATGCTCAAAGACGCCACGGAACTGGTCAAAAAATGCAAAATTTGTCAAGAGAATGCCAAGATCTCCCACCTCCCATCCGAGCCACTGACCTCGATCATAAGCCCCTGGCCTTTTCAGCAATGGGGTTTAGACATACTAGGGCCCCTACCCTTTAGGAGGGGTTGCACAAAGGCCGAGCCATTAGCAACTATCACCAAGAAAAAGGTACGTAACTTCGTTTGGCGTTCCATAATATGCAGGTTCGGAATCCTAAAAGCATTGGTGTTTGATAATGGAAAGTAATTCAACAACCTGAAATTCAAAAACTTTTGTGCCAAGCTCGGAATCAAGAATTACTATTAGGTCCACAGGCTCGTCATGATCCAGCCAGACAAAAGCGAAGTCACTATAAAAGGACTCGAGACAGCATTGAAGACTAAGCTAGAAAACCTAAAAGGAAAATGGGTAGAATACCTCCACAGGGTACTATGGGCTTGGAACTACACGCAGAGTGCGCAACTCCTAGAAACTCCATGCCCCTTGGCATCGGCCTTAGGGAGGCGTGGCCAGCAGTCGGGTTGGGCTCGAGTCACCTAAGGTCGAGTTTGCAAACGTTGAGCACAATGAGGAATCTCTCTACTTAAACCTTGATCTCTTGAAGAAGAAGTGAGAGCAGGCTCTGAAACGCACCAAGGACTACCAACGAAAAATAGCAAGGTACTATGATCGAAATGTTAGGCCTAATAGTTTTAAGCCCGGTGACCCAGTGCTTAAAAAACTCCTGCCAGCAAGGAAAGACCCCACTCATAGGAAACTGGGACCCAATTGGGAGGGACCTTATATCGTATCACGGATAATCCGACTTTGCAACTATGAGCTTCAAATAGAAGAGAGAAAGACCTTGCATCACTCTTGGAATGTAGAGCACCTCAAGCGGTTTTACCCATAAACCTCATATTATATCTATTAATAAAGGGCAGCAGTTCTACTTTCATTCAAATAACATTTTTGTGTTTATTTTTGGTCTGCCTACTCTCGTAAATCATAAAGAAAGAACTAGGGAGCTCGGTTTATCGGGAAATCCCGAGGGCTCGGAAGGGCCACACAGGGATACATGAAACATCGGACAAGTATCGTGTTTTCAAAAGATTGTACTTTTATTTCGAGGAATTATAGTTATTCAGGAGAGAATTCTGATCGACCAAAACCGCTCATATTCTAGAAAATTACAATCTGACTAAAAGCTGTTCTCTACATCTCGAAAATTACAATCGTGCTTGACCATTCAAAGGAAAAAACCCTGAAAGAAAAGGGAAGCCGAGAAAAAGAAAAAGGGGAGGAGAGGTATGGCATAAGGGACTTGGAAGCATTCAGCACGGCGCCCCCTCAGGGCACAGTGTTCCTTGACTGACTCCATCGAATGGCGGGTAGGGAACAACATAACTCCCGACAAATGGCCAATTTCATATGAGGAAACCAAGCGTCGGCCTATGACCACCAGCAGGACTTGGTAGTGACAATCAAACCCTAAAGCTTCATCATGTCCAAACTCCGATGCTGGCAAAGGTAGGAAGGAAAATGGGAGCGGCGTATAACACACACCCTCGAAGGAAGGCGATTATTTATAAAGAAACCTAGACACCTTGGGAAGTCACGCAGTCTGTTTTGATTCTCCATAGACTGGCATTAAAACTACGCATACTTTCCCAAGGGAAGGAAGACGAAAAAACTTAGGAGCTTGGAAATTAAAGAGCCACATAGCTCGGAGTTCAAAAGAGCCATGGAGCTCAGTTCAATAAGAGCCCAGTAGCTCAGTTCGTCAAGAGCCGTAGCTCAGTTCAATAAGAGCCAGTGGCTCAATTTGACTGGAAACCACGTAGCTCAGTTCATCAAGAGCCACATAGCTCAGTTTAATAAGAGCCCAGTAGCTCAGTTTGTTAAGAGCCCGTGGCACCGATTCAATAAGAGCTGGTAGCTCGAGGCTAGCGCCTGGCTTATTTCGGTTATTAAAGGAGCATAATAGCCTGGAAGCCTCGCAGCTCAGGTTGTAAAATAAGATGGTAAAGAAGACGGAAGGTCCAAAGGGTATAAAGGAAAATATCCCAAGGTAGATGGAGGCAAAATCGAGATTCGACATTACAAAGTCCAGGCTTAGAGCCCCGAAGTTAACAAAAAGCGCTTGAGAAACTATAGAAGCGAAGCCTAAATATGCGAAGCGAGGACTACGAGTAGCCTCGGTTACTTGAAGCCTCCAAGCCATGCAAGTCGAGGGTTAAAGTCGACAGCAGGGTATGAGTCGGCCTCTGCAGGAGCCTCAATCTCAGGTTCACCGAGGAGAGGAACAGAGCTAGGGGCATCTGAAAACACCACGGGGTCTGCTTCATCGTCAGAATCAGATTCTTTTGCCTCCCCCTCAACAGGAACTTGGAAGTTGAAATCCAAACCTGGGAAAACCTTAGTAACCTTGAGCTGAAAAGCAAGCCACCCGGAGGAATTACAAAGTGCGGGGCCTCGTCTCTCGGCTGACAATGCCCCTTCTTCGGCGACCAAGGCCTCTTGCCTCTGAAGATCTCTACGAAGCCCATGGCATTTCAGTTAGGCGCTCCAAGGAGCTCACAGCCTCGGAAGCCTCTTGGCCGACTAGGCTTAATGTTGTGGCTTTGATGCGCAGCTCATCCTGGACCACGTGTAGATAATCCCTGGCCACCTACAGCTCATCCCTGACAACCCTCAGCTCATCCTCGGCAACCCTTAGCTCGCCCCGAGCCCTCTTTTCTTTATCTTCATCTTGTACTTTTGTGATCGTGGTGTGCTACAGGTTGGATTTATACTTCACTGCATCCTCGGCAAGGCGCTGCATCTGAGCTCAAAGGTCTGCCTTCTTGGAGGTCAAGGAGGCAACCTTGGCTTTATATGCTTTCGCCGCTCTAGCAAAGCCCTCGGCAAAGCTGGCCCTCCTCGCCAGGCTTTTCATATAGGTACCCATATACAGAAACGAGATAAAATTAAGGGATAGTTTGAAATAATGGTGGAACGAACAAATAAGGGCGTCTGGACATACGATGGCCTCTCCCTAAATCGATAAGGCCAAAGCCTCCTCAACGGATATGGCATCCGCCCTCTTGAGGTCAGAGTCCCGTATGATGGACTATACAGCCCAGATGGCGAGCTCCGAGTTAGTAAGCAGTGAGTCCTCGTCCCCCTCAGTTCCAAAGCAATCCTTTCCCCCGACCTCCGGCGTCGTAGGAGGAAGCTTGGTGTTTTGCGTTGAAGGACTCCAAACAAAAATGGGCAGGACTTCTAAAGGGAGGCTCAGCCCAGGTCACTCCGGAAGGATTTTCAGACTCGCCACACCTTGGACACGGCCCGTGGGAGTAAACAGCCTGCGCGGGACTGGTCGAGACGAACCCCGCTCTTTGGTAGCCGACGGTAGAGAAGATGCTCCCAACCTCGGGATCTTACCCCGAATCACGAGGCAGCTCTCAGGGGGAGCCTGAGCTTTGCACATAATGCTTTTCTTCTTCTTTGCCAACGACTCAACTCGGGCTTGAAGCTCATCCCGAGTGGGTTTCACGGCAGAAGGCCCCTCACGAGAAGGCTTCATAACAAAGGGTAGAGAGGGCCTCAAAGCAGGGGGTCGAGAGGGGTTCACACCAGAAGGTCCGGGAATATCTTATCTAATCAACTCAGAGTACACCCGTGGGAGACACTTGGCCAACCTCTTCCATCTCCTCATCCCGGAGGCGGGATCGGAAGGATGCACGAAGCGGTCCTGACGAATCAAAGTTAGAAACACCTCATGACTTTCGAAGGCTAAACCCAATTAACGCGAATGGAAGCTCACGTAGGTTCTCGGGGGTTGTCCAAACGGTTGGAATGTCGAGCGTATCCTCTCGGTCAGTAGGATTATACTCCCAATTACGACCACTGACGAAAAAATAATGTTCCTTCTAGTGTTTGTGGGAGGACGGAAGATCCAAGATGATCAACTTGGCATTGGTGCGTTTGGAAATATAAAAAAAAAAAACCCTCTACGACCTCTTTCACACTAAAGATGTCCAACGAGCTATCTTTGGGAACCGAGGCCCTTGTCCCCTAAAAAAGCAGCGGCTAGAAGGCCGAGGCAAAAACACCAAAGAATTGGGAGAAAGTTGGGACGGGCAAGCGTTGAACCCTGCGATGAAGCGTTCTTGACAAAGGGTGCGGGAGGAAGCGGGCGTTCTTGAAGGCAGCCGAAGAAGTAGACCATCTTGGGAACCTGGACGATGTAGGAGGTGAGAAGATCAGGGCACCAGACTTGAACGCAAATAATGTAAAACTCGAGAAAATTCGAATTTTCTAAAAAAGGGTAAAATGGTAATTTCGGTCAAAATCCGAAATTTTTCTAGATCTCAGATGATGAAACGGACTTCATCGTTGGAATCGTCTCGTGAAATCTAGCTACCACTTCGAATTTTGTCAAATTCCGAGACAGTCGGAATTTCACGTTTTTCAAGGCACCGGGTGTTGGGTGCCATAAAACGGCTTGTGAAAGACATGTGATGTGAAAAAAGTCACCTAATACATGTACTCATGTGACACATGTTGCATGATTAGTGATAGGATGAGATGAATGGCCTTTAGGTGCGAAGTATGTCGAGTCGCAAAGGGACAGATGGGAATTAATGGAAATGTTGGCGAGAATAAGACAAAGAGAAGAAATAGTTTTCTTCTCACGAAAAGACCTGAAACGGGTAGCTAGGTCTTTGGATTCGGATTCTAGAGCCCAGTATGTGACTTATCTCTAAGATTTCCGGCATTCGGACCATCAGTTCTCTTCGGGCAGTAAAAGGCATTCTCTGCTTGGTGAGGCTCTACGCTTGGACATCGATTTTGTGGAGTTCCGACAACTCCAAGAGGTAGGGGTCTTCTCCTACTTGTTTTATTTTTTGGCTAAGAGCCATGTGAATGGTTAGGAATATTCTGAGGCTTGATTTAGCCGTAATTTCGGTCTCAAAACATTTGAACCGAGTAGAGAAAATCTCTAAATTGTGTGGTCGTGAACAGTGCCAACTGGGGGTTCAGCATTCACGTGATTCCCCTGGTGTGATTTTTGTGTTGTTGAGTGATTCAAAATGAATTGCTTGTATTTGCTAATTAGCCCATGTGAGCTAATTTTGGTGTTATTGATGTGAATTTAATAACATGAATTGTGTGAATTAATTATGTTAATATATACATGTTTTATATATTATCATGAGTTGTTAGGATTGGCATGATGCATTCCATATGCACTGGGGCACCCTAGAATATTAGGAGTGAGTGCATGACATGAGAAAGAAAATAAAAGGAAAATGTTTGTGAAAGAAATTTTGTGGAGATTTTCAGAATTGTGTTGGGAGATTGTTGACAATTCACGTCGGAGGGTCTCGTGAATTGTTTCGGAAGGTTATCAACCCAGTTAAGCCTCGAAGAGTAGTCAATATGTTCTGAATCTCATTAGTAAGTTTTCGAACAAAAGCTTTTGTTTTGAAGCGTGATTTACTTCGCATTTGGCATAGGCATGTGTGAGGGAGTCGGTGAGGACTCGAGACATGGGATTGGGCATGCAGACATTCAAGTAGGAACATGTATTTTCTATAGTGTGATTGTTTGCCATGGCATGTGTACTTAGGTGGGGAGTAACCCATGTAGGAAATTATCACTACTGGGCATTGCTCACCCTGTCGAGGGATCACTATTTCAGGAACAGGAAGCGATCGGGAAGGCGGCACTCATTAGAGGCCGTTTTGAGAAGAAAGCCGACATGTGGTTTTGACATGGATTATGTGAAACATGTATTAAATTCTTAATTTTAATATATGTTTGTATTAAGAGTGATGTATCAACTCTTGAACTATTGGT
Source organism: Tetrastigma voinierianum (assembly GCA_016808115.1). NCBI lineage: Eukaryota > Viridiplantae > Streptophyta > Magnoliopsida > Vitales > Vitaceae > Tetrastigma > Tetrastigma voinierianum. The sequence continues at coordinate 1,858,486 of JAEQBH010002994.1, read as the reverse complement.
GTATAGTTGATAGGTAATTTTGAGGCGTCACATTAATTATCAAATTTTTAGAATTACCAATGTTTTAAATTTTCATATAATACTTGTGACACCCCTATCTCAGGTGTCCCGTTGACAACCCGTCAACCTGCGGAAACTGGTAGGTGTCGTGTAACCCGACGTCACACCATCATGTCCCATTTGCTCCGGGATCATAATTTAACAAAAATTGAATGAGTCTCCTCATGCGGGAAGCTATCCAAAAATACAACTGTATAACAATACATCCACACTTGACCCGTCATTTCCGATATACCACAGGAGTCATTCATGAGTCATAGCGACCACTCGGCCCCATTCAACCATACCCTAAATACTATACATGTAACTATGTAGTGATATGTTTACAAGAGTTCAATTATACACTCTTACAAAAATGATATATTAAAACTGATTGTTCTAATATACATATACAAAATATAGTCAATGCATCCGGCTTTCTTCGTATGTGCGATCTGAATGTGGGTCGGCTTGCACGACACGTACTTGCTTGAAAGGGGGTCCCACGACGGGGTGAGCAAAGCCCAGTAGTGATAATCTCCTACAAGGGTTACTCCCCAACTAAGTGCACATATAATGATCAAACCAACCCATACACATCCAAGTGAAAATGTCTACATGAATGTCATATGTCATGCATGGAATGTCTTCATGCCTTATCGAGTCACTCACCCAGGCTCCATTACGATGCAAATGCAAATGGGCAACCAATCCTGAGTCAATCCCGACTCCTATCACACAACCCGAAGTCTAAGTAATAACCATGACCGTGTGTCTTCTTTGGCCAACATAACTTTTCGGCTCACACCGCCGGTCTCTTACACCCATGTTCCAAGCTTTTCACTTGAGGGGGTTAACGGTCCCCTTCTTGCTCCGCCCAACACACATTATTTATATTTCTTTTTATTCTTTAAACCGTGAGACATTTATTGGACGTCGTCCAAAGTACGAGCTCACTACCCATTCATCAACAATGATGATGGATGACCACACCCATGCACACGCACCGTATCGTGCGATGATTGTGCGTCGTCTGATGCTCAATTGTGCCATTGCACTATATGTCATGTCCTATGTACAATGATTACTACAAGGACATCTTAATACCATACACTACATCGTGTACCATTGACATTTCATGTCTAATGCAAACCATTGCCATAAATCATGCAAGCATGTCAATATATCAAACATAGCATATATTAACATAGAATTACTCATGCAGTCACTCTATACCCTATGATACTATAACTCATGGTTATAAGTTCCATACATCAATCAATCATGGGCAATCATCTTAGCTTCTATAATTCCCTTACAACCAACCAATGTTAATATAATAGGACACATGTATTACCATTACAACCATGTCGATCTTGGCCAGGCTATTGGCTTTACCTCCAAATACATAAAAATTTAACCATGTACGTCATTTACTTTAAGATGATAACTATAACATGCCATGTACTAGCCATGTTCACTAGCAAACACATTACAAACCAATATGGTAATTTACCATATTGCAAGTCAAACATGACACCTCTTAACCAAGAGATGCCACAACAATCAACCACAAACAATGGCCTTCGTAGCAAGCCTTAAACAAGTACAACGGGGCCTAGAGACCGACCCCAAAACGTTGCAAACCCAGGCTCCAAATCAGCCTCGAAATAGGTCATGAAGACACTATCTACTGAACCGATCGACCTGATGGTCGTCCGATCAGTCATCCAGTTGGATACCGTAGCACCCAAGCCTTCTTGTAATAGTGAACCAGTCGATCGGTTGGTCGACCAATTTCCCTTCCAAATGGTCATCCGGATATCCTTCTGAATTCTTTCCACTCTAACAACTACCCTTGTCCCAAGCCCCCAGTAGCCCTTAACATCAGGACACCTTACCTAGTCCCGCGACTAACCATGCCGAAACTGAAACTGACCTTTAAACCTAATTCCAAACTATTCAGAAACAATCTCATCACACCCGGACTTCAACCCATGGTTAAGGCTGAACCATACACGACCATTCATGACCCTCAATCACTACTTAGGCGAGTAATGACACACCTCATTTCCTAGGCTGAGACATGGCATACTATGCACATAATATAGCCTATGCCATGCCAGGTAATGGCCATTTCAACACATAACTTCTTGCACCAACACAACCAAGCAACCTGCACACTTGGTACAACATCAACTTTCCCCAAAGTTGTGAACACCAATTTCACTACATAAGCACATGGCTAGATTCTTGATTCCATGGGCTTTCCATAGAGTCTAAGAACACCCGAAAAGGAGTTCGGACGAGAAAGTTATGGCCATCCAAAGTTGGAGGCCAACAATAAAAAAATTGGCAATTGTGTCCCACTCAGGAATTTCCTGCTGCACACCCTAGCTTGATGCTCCACTTTGAATTAATTTCTGAGTCCAAAGGGGTCGAATTTGGATATACCTATTTCAAGGAGATATGTTCTCCTATAAGTCTAGTTTACCAAGAAATTTGAATGACTCAATTCGGATGAGTGATGGTCAAGTTATGGCCAAAACACAATCATGGGGTCGAAGGGGGAAACTGGACAACACCTCTCTTGGACACACACACATGTCCTTAGATAGAAATTAAACCGAGTAGGAGAAAAACCCTACCTCAAATAGTGTGATTTCCCAGGACACCACCTTTTCTCTATTTCTGTGATAACCCTAATCTTGGACCTTGGTAAAATCTTATGATTCAGGTACCCACGCGTAACCCTCGTCGCGTGGACCGACTTTACTTCACTGTCCGGCAAAAACTGACGGCCCGAACTCTGTAGATCCTAGAGAGAAGATAGAATCTCTCTCTCTCTCTCTACACTTTCTTTCTTCTTTTTCCTCACGCTCACTCCCCTCTCTGTCGATTTCCTTCATTTCTTTCTCTTGTTTGTTCTATCCTTATCCCATTTTCATTTCTTTTCCAATTTCTCCTTTCCCATTTTCTCTTCTCTTATTGCCTTTCTTCTTTCTCTTTCCTTTTTCTCTTTTTCTCCTCCTTTTCTCTTTTGGATCACTCTCATCCGTAGAGATCTAGTGGGGGAAACTTTCCCCCACCTCCCTTCTTGCCACTTGTCAACACCATGTTTATTCTCTTATTTTCCTTTATTCTATTTATTGCATCATGTAACACATGGCTCAATGTCAGCTATGTATTTCAAGTGTACCATGGCTCTTGCCATGTGTTATTCCATTTGGGTGCCATAAGGCATCACATGATCATGCAACATGTCACCCGACCTTCCTATGCCTCCAAAACGTGAATTCCGACTGTCTCGAAATTCGACGTGGTAGCTAGATTTTGCGAGACGATTTCAACGGTGAAGTCCGTTTCATCATCTGAGATCTAGAAAAATTTCGGATTTTTAACTGAAATTACCGTTTTACCTTTTCTCATAAAATTTGAGTTCACACACATTTACCACCCTCGATGTATCATCTGCAGCTTGATACACCATATCCATCCGGGTCTTCAAGTCTATCCCATGCATCGCACCTCTTTAGCAATCTTTGAATCTTTCCCTGTGACATACAAGCTCATCTTCCCCTTGTTGGAATACACCATTCTTCAGCTCAAGTAAGAGATGGAAGAATCAGCCATGTTTTCTACCAACTCCTCCCAAGCATCAACATATCCATATGGTAATGATTCATACCATGTGGTCATATACTCTCTCAAGATAGGCCACAATAGAAGAGATGTAGTTTTATCATCCGTCTCACAATCGTCGCCTTTATCGTATTAGCCATCCCAGAAATCTTCCCGTGTGCTCATATTTCATCTTCGCGGATGTGATCCAAGAAACTCCGATGTTGTCAACCATTGTAATATAGGTCGGTTTAGTTCAACACTGTTTAAAATTCAATCGTAAGTCGCCCGATTGCAATACTCTTCTCTTGAATAATAGGCCTGTAAATCCTCCATTGTGTCGCACGGGGGTCTTCCGGGCTGCTGTCCTCTATTCCTCTCGTCAGTCATGGTCTCTCTTTCGCCATAGCTAAGTGCTTTTCTTTCGCTTTTGTTCCTTTCTTAAGCTCCTCGAGCGCTTCTCTCCAATTCAAGACCTGAATCAGCTCGATCCTCAAGTTTCCTATGCATTGTAAAGACTTCAAATAAAAGCATACTCATATTAATAGGATTAGTCAAACCCAATACCAAATATTTTCAACATGGCTTGTTAAAAATTAAAGGACAATAGTCATCATTGAAAAGCTATTTTTGTCTTTTAGAATGCCTAAATTAGTATTTCCTTCTTTCGTCGTATTGATCCACTAATTCTTCGACCGGCAACGGCGCCAAAAACTTGTTGTGACCAAAAGACATATACAAATTTATGACACTATTACTAAAGGACTATTGTCTAACCCTTAATAATGCCATGAAACTTGTTAATTATATTTCTTTGCAATATAATCGATTAAAAATGGTTTCCTTAAGACTAGATAAATTTCTTTTCCTCATGTTTTGATCCATGATTCCAAGTGTACAAATCGAACAGCACAAAGTGGATTAAGTCCAGATATCATCCCACGTGAGATCCTAAGACTCTCAATCACTCCCGACATTACTTCCTTAAGCTCAAATATTTGGACTATGATTTGCAATTGATATATTCCTAGCAACTCTGAGGCCAATGAAAGAATAAAGACAGGTAAACTAGAAAAATGAAATAATGCTTAAACTAAATAAAGAAATTAAAGAAATAGACCAATCAGCTAGTTTTTAAAGGGAGCATTGAAAATACAAACTGCCAGAATATCAATTCCTGTTATCACTCAGAGCTTTACTTCATGAACTTCGCATTTAGAATCCGCCCATGGTGAAGGTAATGCCATGTGATTCTCCTTAATGATATTTCATCATCTAATCTTCTCGTTTCTCGAATGCAAGAGGATTAGATAACTACTTTTAATCCTGAAAGGCCTTGTTAAGTGGGCATTTTCTCCTTTTCAATACTTCAACAAACATGGACTCCGTAAACTCAGCTCTAAGACATAGGCTAAGCATTGGTTTTACACTATACTGGTTTCTCATCTCAAAATTGGAAATACCATTCTTCTGATTATTAGATCCCCTGCTAACACTCCGTAGATTGAACCACATCGCTCAAATCGAGGCTAACTCTCGCTCATATTTCCATTGATAAGTCATTCAACTCATTCTCGGTTTCAAGTGAGAAGAAGATTATCGATTAGAATTTACAGAGCCCATTAGATCCCCAATATTAGGTTCGCATACCCTTCAGATATTGTTCAAAACTTCTCGTGAATGCCTTCTGGTGGTCACCGCAGGGGCCTCGGAAATCGCAGCATGAAACAATCCCATTACAGTATAGACACTAATATTTTGAATCAGACACAACAATAAACAAACCAGCGAGATTCAAATCTGAAGTTTAGTAGACTCCATAAATTTCACGTAAAAGATAAATTCTAACAATGCAGTAAATTCAACGAAGTCGGGTTTCAGTAAATTACTTCATTACACCAATCTGCAGAGTTCGATCAAAAGAATCCATCAGAGATCGGGAATCGAAGTTTGAATTCCAAAATTTGACTTTTGTCGACTTGTAAAGAATTTGAAGAAAATAACATTCCGTATCTACCACCCAACAACTAACATCCGCATCCAGAAATTCAAAAGAAATAACACCTACTCAATCTAATCTAAAAATAACAGCAAAACAAAGAAAAAGAAAAAGAAAATAAATTACACGAGCTCTTCTCGCTACCCACGTGCACTTTCTTCAGCCGCCAAGAGTCGCCGCGAGCGCCTGCGTATTTATAGGTTTCGAAGTCGGGCTCCTATTTCGCGCACCTATTTGTGATTTCAAAATAACTGGCCCATTTGTTCAGCGTCACGACCCATTTATTTGTCACCACCACTCGATGTCGCCATCTCTCTTTACGCCGCGATTTCACCGCTCGCTTATGAGCCGCTTTCGATGTCGCGACTTCTCCACGCCGCGACTTCACCGTTTCGCTTTATGAGCGCTATTTTTGATGTCGCGACTTCTCTTCCAAGCCGCAATCATCAGCTCGCATTGATCTCTTGAGGTAGTGACTTCAATCATAGCCGCGACTTCGCTTTTCTGTTCGCCCCAGAGTGAGCTTTTATCCGTCGCGACTTGCCTTTAACACCCCTTGATCTCGATGTCGCGATACCGACCGATGTCGCGACCTTCATTCCTTGAATTGATGTCGCTGATACCAATGACATCGCCAGACATCCTTTCATTGTGGAGCTCTTTCACAGGTCGCATTTGACCATACGTCGCATCAATGTTATGCTTATGAGCCTTTTTGATGTCGTGGAAGTTTTATCATTGTCGGACTTGTCTCGCGATTCTTTGGGTGATGTCATACGCCAAATGATGTCGCAACCCATTCTTCGCAGCCGATGTCGCGGATTCATCAAGGATCGCCGCACTCATAATCCTCGCAACTGATGTCACCATCGGTTGACGCCGTGGACCTTCTTTCATTGTAATCGATGTCGCGGATTCACTCAAAGGACGCCGCGATTTCACCCTTTATTCAACCGCATGTCGCGCACTGACCGGCCGAGGCCGCTATCGTCGATCATACCGTTTGATGTTCGACCGTCGAATCACGCGACTTCATGTTCAAATTTCTTTAAAAATCTTGCCGCGAACTTAATCGCGGTCACCACATCCATGTTCATCATAAGCTTTCACTCTTTCACGACTCGTTAGCTGGTGTCTCAAGATTCTGTCCTTTCTTCAATAGTTCCCCGTCAGCTCGATTTGGAGCTCTCTCGCATGACTCTCGTGTTATTCTCTTCATTATCACAAGTCGTGACATCAAGTCCTTTCTTTCAAATTAGTTGCAACTTCCTTTACTTGAGAAGGTCGTTTCTTGTGGTTTTGTAGTCAGCTCGTCACACCTCATGGTGGTATCATGATTTCATTTATCTCTCGTTTGCGTCGGACGCCGCAATGATGTCGCTACATGAACTTTCATTTGATCGCTTTCTTTTATTTCTAATTAAGTCATATTTCGCCTCAACTTCCTCTCAAAGAGGTCACGACTCACCCTATTCACTCTTCGCCTTCTTCAAACTAGCCTGTTGGAGGTCGTGACTTGAATTGCTGGAATTGCACTTCCGGTCGCGACTTCGCCCAGCTGACTTAAATTCTGACTGAAATGATTTCTTGGTATGATATTTTTGCTAAAATTTGATTTTCCTCATTTCGCAAATTGAAGGTTGATCAATTATCGCTTTTAAACAATTCATCAATATTCTCATTATAAACTTTATAAAATATTAAAAATCTCATGAGTTTTTGGACCCATCATTCACTTCCTAATAGTGTTTATCATATACATTTCAATATAGATATTTGATTGTGTCCAAACTTTTCATAATTTCACATTATAATATACCAATATGTTCTTAAACAAAACAAATATTGATCAAATATAAGATTTTTAGAATTATAAGCATTTTAATTTTTCAATATAATATTAAAAAACGTAACATTCATGTTCTATTTTTTTAGTAATATTCATATTATACTAATGTTTTAGATATTTTTATAACAATATAGTAACTATTATTTATTATTATAAGTGTTTTACTTTATGTATATACATATATATTGAAAATCATAAATTATCTATAAAATAAAATAAAGTAAAAATTAATTATTAGTATAAGATGGCAAAATCAATTTTAAAACATAATAATATATTATATATATCATATCTATAAGTTCTCTCTCTCTATAAATATATAATACATTATTTTATTTTATAAATAAGGTATCATACATATAACAAAATAAAAAACTTACATAGAATGTAGTAATGTTAAGTTGTTGAAAACTTATATATATATATATATATATATATATATATATATATATATATATATATATATATATATATATATATATATATATATATTGTAAAAATCAGAAAATTTAAATTTTTCAAAAGGATAAACGTACTCGTTGAAAATCGTAAATTTTTCTAGATTCAAATGATCTAACAGATTTACTCAGAATTTCAACCTTGAAGTAACTTTGAATTCTTACTCTTATTTCTAGACAATGGAATTTAATGTTGAGGTGATCGGCAGCTCTGCACATGGCATGACATGTGATGCACTCAGGTGAATGGCTCACATTGGAGCCAAGTGTCAAGTGGAGGAAAAATGGGGAAAGATAAAACAAGAAAAAATAAAATAAGGAAAAGAAAAAAATAATAATAATAAAAGGAGAAAAGAGAGAAATGGAGGGGGAAGAGGCAAGAGGAGCGTAGTAGAAAGGGAGAGAGGTAAGGAAAAGAAAATTCGCTCTCTCTAAGATCTGATGAATAGAACCGTAGGTTTTCGTCAGACAAAAGGCAGATCACCCACGCATCGAGCTGCGCGTGGTACCAAAATACCTTGGAGTTTCACAACCTCCATTCTAGGTAGTGGAATTTCCTACTTTGAATATTTTTAGCCTAAAAGCCATGTAATGGATTGGGGTTTTCTTTGAGGCCGTGAGAGGCCGTAAATTTTAGTCCTAAAATTTTGGGACTAAGTGTAGGAATTTTTAGAAATTTTCGAGACCTGCTTTTGGACAAATTTCTAGCCCAATTTTCTAGACTGCTTTCTGATAGTCCTGCTCACCTCTGGACTGTTTTACGGGCCCAAAGGAATCACTTTTTTCGAGCATTCTTGACCGTGCTGATTTGGTTTTAATCCCGGACTAATGTCTTCGGTTTTTTTTTGAGTTTTCGGGGTATCAACAAATTTGCTGATGAATGAACCAAAATGGTCTATAGCCATGAAGTGGATCGAGAGGGGTGCCTTGTTTATGGGTCCGAGATTTGGTTTCATTTTGTGTGTTATTGTTGAAAATAAATAAATAAGAGTGTTGTTGTGTAAAATCAGTGCATTATGTGCTTGAGTGATGTGTTAACATAGAAATTAGGACAGAATTGAAATTATATAAAAAAATATACCACATCCGAATTTATAAATGTTGCATGTAGCATGATGGAGGTATATGAATGATACATTGCATATCATATGCACGGGACATTACGTCGAGTCGGGTGTGAGTGCATGGTTTGGGTTGACACTGTGTTTGGTATTCGACCATGGTAAATCGACATTGTGTTTGGTGTTCGATAATTTGTCGTGGGCACAGGGTAGATCGACACCTTGTTTGGTGGTCATGGTGGCTCAGAATACGGACTATGTCCAAAATGAAATATGGTTTTGAGGTTAATGGAAAGACCGCCCGTTGAAATAAAGCGGTTATCGGAGACTGTCCATAGCTTGTGAATAGCGCCGCGACGGAGATTGGTCCAACTTTAAAATAAAGTCATATTCTGAGACTATCCCATAACTTTAAAATAAAGTCATATCTGAGATCATCCAAGGCCCGAGATCGTCTCTAGATCGGTATCGTCCGTAATCTCGAAGACTCCGCCCAAGGCCTGGAGATTGTCAATTTTCTGAAATTATCCACAATTGGAGATTGTCTGCTGGCTTTGAATGAAGCTTGCTTATCGGAGGTTGTCCAAAGACGATTTATAAAAACAAAAAGTCTTTTGTTTTGATAAAGGGTCATTAGGTGAAACACTAATGACAAGCCACATTTGGCACATGCATGTGTGAGGGAGTCAAATGAGACTCGGATATGGGATAGGGTGAGTCACATTCTCATCCATGACATGCAGACATTTGAGTAGGAACATGCATGTTTTTACTTGAATGTGTGAAGTGTCATTAATGTGCACTTATAGGGGTGGGAGCAGTTCCCAGAGAAATATTTCTTCGCTTCAAGATTGCTTCACCCTCACGGACCCCTTTCGTGCACAGGGTTTATAGGGAGACGACACTTCGACGAGGCTGTGATTTTGAAGAAGGCCGACATGTGGCCTTGACAATACTTTGTACAAAGTATTTATGTAAAAGAATTGTAATTAATTCTTGGACTATTGTATAAATAGTCTGACATGTAATGATATAAGAGGGTCATGACTTAATTTCTTATGGACCTAATTAACTATTTCATTTTATTCAATTCTAATGAATGAATGGGTCCCGGTAAAGGGATGTATATTGGGTATATGGGTAGATGGACCCCGGTGGTCAATACTACTTCATGAGACCTTGACGGTTGGTGATTATACAAATATACTGTGGAGGTATGTCGAGTAATACTAACAAAGAAGACTTTGCTTGATTTTTGTGAAAAATATGGGTCCCGATAAATGGGACACAACACAGGAGAGTCAACAAATTCAAATCCAATAAAGAATTTCCATCGGTCAGACCGGTTGTCAACCCGGACCACTCCTGGATTGGGTGTCATAGTCATACTTAGCCAGGTTTACGATTACTGTGGTCAAGGGGGTATGAAGTATGATATTCAGTTTGCATCGAGCTTAGGTAAACGACACCTGCTGAGCTCGAATGTGGGTATCCACAAGTATGCACGATACTCAGCTCGCCTCACCCAGGTATCAAGAGTTCATGTACACGAGTGCCGAGGGTCGATTGTGGCATGGGGTCTAGATCATGGTATTGTCATGGTGTCTGTTTCAGGATTAACATTCTATGGGATTATGTGAATAATATACATAGTGGATTGTATATGGAACACTAGGGTTAGAAAACATAACCTTAGGGGTTTGGAAAACAAAATGAACATGATAGTTCGGGAACCGATGTGTATTAGTGCTTGGCATTATGCACCACTAAGGAAAAAGATATGAATGGTGTAGTTCATGATGTTAAAGTCTTTTGGTGGTTGGCATGTGCACTACTAGTTAAACTGAGATAGAAATTTGACAACTATATATCTATCTGACACGTGTAAATGACTAGTAGAAGAAGAGATCTGGTAGTGGTAAGGAGGTCAACCTACGACCACCGCTTTGGACTAAACGTACCTCCATAGAGGTTGTTGTTGTCGCTGACTACTACCCTTTATGCAATGGTCACGCACTATTGCATAAGTTGGTGTAATTGGGAACCAAGGGGGGTCAAATAACCTCCAGAGGTTCGAGGCACATAATCCCCTGGCCCTCAAGGGAGGAGCAGACCTGATGGTGGCGGGTCATTGTTTCCGACTAGTCAAAAAGGATACGGGCGCTAGTGCTAAGAGGAAGGAGAATCAACTTCTTCTAGCTCTAGGAAGAAGCAAAAGACTTCGTTGCACTTATTTCAGACGGCCGAGGCCATCGTGCGGCTGGCGGCCAGCCTGGCCTTTATCGTGACAGGCGTGAGATATGCTACCACTACCATAAGCCTGGACATATGAGGCGGGATTGCCCTCAAAGGCAAGGATCTCGGAATTATGGGACAGCTCAATCCCAATCATCAATGGGACATGCGCGGACACAAGTTGTTCATCCTTTACTCAAAGATGGGCCAAGGAACCCGGGGACGCGAGGTACCGCACAAGTACTCTGGGTGACGGCGCACGAGCCACATGGGCCAAGGCATGGGTCAAGGTCGAGGACAAGGCTCTTAGGCCGGGTGTTGGATACATAAAAGTGCGACATTTATATAGGTTTTAAGCCCCCCAAGCTCATGTTTTGCTCATTTTATGTAGAATATGCTTTGACCATTCTAGTGTTTTGGCGTGTGTAGGGTTTTTCGAGTCTCGTGCACATTTTCGTAGTGGTTTGGTTCCACAGAACAAATGTAGATCATCGTTGTCAATTACAATTACGTCGAGAGAGTACAGGCCTTAGTGCTACGTTGAAGAGGAGCACCGCGAGGCGTGGTCTCTTACTCAAATATAGTGGGTATCGGTACCCTGTTATTATGGAGTACTAGTGAATCTTTGGTATTGTACCACACCTCTATCGGGTAATCGGTACCACATGCGATCTCTACGGACTTGAGCACTTCAATCTTAGTAAGGGCACGCTGGCTCTTCGAATTCACCACTTCAGATCACTAACGAGGATTGTATTTAAGCCTCGAGGCGCAGCAAAGGACTGGACTTAGGGTTTATCTCTGGAACTTTGGGTGTTTGCTCATAATTTTCTAGGTTCATAGAGTAGAGTTCACTTAGCTTTCTCGATTATGAGTTTTTAATCACTTGTAATCTTTCAATGGGTTTCTATAACTTGGTATTTTAAGAGATTCTGTTGTTGATATCCCAACCTTGTAATTAAAGTGTTATTTTTCAAGTCACATTTACGATTATGTTCTAGTAATCACACAATCGACTCGATTTTACTGAGTTCTAAACCTCTATGATAGGTTCGAATCTGAACCTCACTCCTTTCAAGGTAACAACCCTCAACCTTTCTTTTCATAAGTTTCCAAATGGGATTGTACAATACTAAACACTTGTGAAAACTCTTATAAAACCTTAGTTTGGCATCTTCTTGACAATGTGTGAACGAGAGACTCTCGGTACATGTTGTGATTGATTGCAAATGCAGACTAAGAGTCCAAGCAAATTGTCTGAACAAGTGTTTGTTATCGCTCAATCGTTCTTTGTCTTATGTTGACAGTATATTTCTCACAAAGACCATTCATCAATGGCTCATAGATGAGATTGTAGGGCAAGAGATGGTGTTACCTAATGGTGTGAGCGGAAAACCTACAGATCCTATCATTCACTTGTTTTAAAATAGTAAAGCTAATCGGTTACTCAATCAATCAATCACAACCCCCATATTTTACTTTAATCGCACATTCATTGGATAGCAATCCCTAAGGATCACCAATGGAAACCACTCCTTGTGGAAATGACCTGTGGACTCCCATAGTAGTATAATGCTTGACGACATTAGTTCCTATGCTTGGGGATAATTTCAGCACATGAAATAGACGAAGCATTTTTGGCGCCGTTGCCGAGGAGTGGCGAGCACTCTAGTTGATCTGCAGAGAATAGTGGTACTGTAACACAGATTGCAAATCCCAGACGCTTCTCTACCTTTCTTTTTAATTATGTTCAGATAATATAAGTGGATACCGGCCCTGGTTAGGTAAGATTGGCATGTCGGTTCGCTCGTGACGAAAGGCAACGCCGACTGTAAGAGTTATATACACACCGCGACATTTTGAAGAGTCCACAATAAGACGGTTGTTTCAAGAGAACTCAAGACCTCAGATGGAACACCTAGAGAATCAACAAACTCTCTTTAATCCAAATGCCCAAAGGTTACCTAGTGACCCACAAAGACCCCATGAACCTCCACGACAAGGAGATGGTGATGCACCGCTGGCAATCCCGGCAGCAAGAGGGGGAAATGTTAATTTTCACCACAATCAACAGCCCCCTCGCCCCTTTACCTAATGGAAAGAACCTTTGAGAGACTTCCGCAACCTCAAAGAACCACAACAAACTCATGTATTCGCCACCCGAAGAGCTTCAACCACCCCTTATGAAGTCGAGATGATCTGCCTTCTCCCCTGTATCAAGGGCTCATCTCCAGAACCCCATACTCATTCAGTTATAGATATTTCGAGGATGTTTATAGTTGCTTAATCGTTCACGTAGGATCGCCCTCACATATAATTTGTATGGTTTTATCTTCCATTATATCTTCAAAAGAGAAGGCAAAAACATGGTTTCACCTCTTGCCCTAATTCAATTCTTTACTTGGGAAGACATGTGAAATGAATTTCGAATAAATTCTTCCTCCAAAGATCGCATCAATGCACTCATGCGAGTAATCCAAACTTTTCTAAAAACCTGGGTGAACCTTTGTTGTTGTATGGGAAGATATATGACCTTCCTCCACGCCTCCCTCATCATGGCTTGGATGTTGGACAAATTTGTGCATATTTTCAATAAGGACTCCATTCTTTGAATAACAAATAGTAATCCAAAATGATGTGTAAAGTGGAATTCTATGAAAAGGCTAGGAGGTCGGGAAATTTTTGATACAATAGCATAAAATGCTTGAACTCGAGATTAACACCTCCACACCGTAAAAGTGTATAGTACACCCAATGTGGGGAGGAATACATCACTTAAGAGAGAACGATGACTGAAGTTTAAAATAGCCAACTTAACTAGGAAGTTAGAGGCCATAGAATTGAAAGGTAGAATGAGGTAATCAATGAGACTTAGTACTCAAGGCCTATGGGATCTAGAGGTGGAGGAGCCATATCTCATTTGGTTAAGTGGTTAATCTCACTCACTCAACTATTAACTCCGCCTCTAATCTTCCTACAATAAGGGGAGCAATCCAAATAGCAAGCCAATGTTCCACTACTAAAGGAAGCCCTTCAATTCTCCATACTCAAACTTATAATCCAAGTGGGTAAGCAACTAATTTTTTTAGTTGAGGAATGAGGAGGCTCCACAACCATTTTCCAAACAAACCAAGGCCAAAATCTCCAAAACCAAGGTTTTCACCCAGCCCCTCTGTCTGAAAACATGTCCCTGGCGATTTCTCAGAACTTCTAAACTGCCTTGCACTCTCTTTCTCAAGGGAATCTAAACCCACGAAATTTCTACCAACCTGCACATAAGAGAAGTTTGAGGACATTAGACGCTTGTCCAGTTCAACAATCCACCAACGTCACCTCCTCGAACCGCCTTGAAGAACAGATGAGATCCCAAATTACTAAGCTAATTTTCTATGGGAAATTTTCAACAAGAAAGGCAAAACTCCCTTCAAACTATCTAAAACTCCCCAAGGCCAGAATAGCGTTGAGTCTCGCGTCCAAGCGATGTCACCTTGAACATTGTGAAGACTGTCACCACTTCTCGGCGTGGAAAATAATTGACAAAACCATTCAGCTCAAGGAAACAATACAAGATGTGCAAAATGAACCACTAGGGATGACAGAGGTGTCCGATGCTTCCTATGTTCCCAAGTGTATGTTGTTGATGTTGAGCCGTAAAAGACAAGGCCTCCTATGTCCCTCCTACTCCATAATTCTCAGGTTGAGAGTCTCTCAAGAAAGTGAACAACTACTCAAAATTCCTATGCAGAGTTGTTCAAACAGTTAAGGTGAACATTCCTTTATTGGATGCCACAGCAAATCCCGTCATATGCTAAGTTTTTAAGATTCGCCTGTACATCAGAAAAGAAAACATGGTCAACAAGGATGCATTCATGACTTAATAGTCCACCTCCTTGATCAGGAACAATTTGCCCCCAAAATACAAAGATTCAGAAAAGTCCCACTATTTCCATACGCGGAATTCAAATCGGGACATGCTCTAGTGGACTGGAGCAAGTGTGACTTGGGAGCAAGTGTTAACTTGTTGCCACTGCACATGTTGAGCTAGGCTAGGAGAGATCATGGTCAGAACCAATATCACCCTCCGCCTAGCCGATCAAGAGGTAAAATTCCTGCAGGGATAGTGCGAAGATGTATTAGCAAGTAGACAAGTCTTAATTTTCCCCGTGGACTTTGTTGTTCTGACACCGCACCGTGGTGAACTGGAAAGGACTCGCTCCTAGTGATTTTGGTAGGCCATTCTTGGCCACTACTAATGCCATCATACACCAGGTGACAGGACCCGACCCGATACCCTCCCGATTTCCGAGAGCCCAGCGAGTCCCACCCAGATACCTCCTAGGAAGATACGTGAACCCCACCACAAGGAAGGGAGTAACACCATGTATTAATTTAATACCCACTACATGTATATAAAAACCACAACAATTATAAATGAGGTTCCATAAAAGTCTAACACTAATATTCAGCATTCTAAAGAGTATTTACTTAGGGGCACAAGTAGAAACAATAAGCTCTACTACATCAAACACAAATGGATAAATGCAATAGAGTGCGACAAATTGTATGGGAGAGCGACAACTACGACAGGCTCCTACGACCGTCACCTGTGGAACAGATGAAACAATAATGTGAGATAATAATCTCAGTTGAGTGGCATAATTTATAAGGAAAATAACATTTTTATATTTGCACAGGTTCTTTCTCTGTAAAACCTTCCGTTCACTCTTTGTAAAGTTCGTTTAGAAACATTTCACAAACCCAACTTTTACCTCCCATCGCCCAACATATGCAACATGCTCCACAAATAGGTCGACACATGGCAAGAAACTATAACTGCGACTGCATAATAAATATAAAGCACAAGCTACAAAACATGTATAGTTATTAAGCAATAAGATAAACTTTGAAATGCACCAAATCATGAGTATTAAAATGAAGTTATACTATATTTAGAGAAACAAATACGTCCATACCACATACCCATCATAAACCGGGTCGGGTAAGCCGAATTCTCACCTCACACCGCGGACAACTAATGAACCCGGTGGTTACACCCGCCATCACGTGGCAACTAACAAACCTCCAGTAGACCCGCCATCACGCGGGCAACCAACAAACCTCCAGACCCGCCATCACGCGCAACTAACAAACCTCCAGCAGACCCGCCATCACGTGGCACTAATAAACCTTGCAAGCCCGGCCACCACGTGGCACCTAATAAACCTCCGAGTAAACCCGCCATCACGTGGCACCCAACAACCTCCGCAACTTGGCCATCACGTGGCACTATCAAACCTCCGCGTAAACCTGGCCATCACGTGGCACTAACAAACCTCCGAGTGAACCTGTCCATCACGTGTCCTCTAATAATCCTCCGGGTAAACCCGGCCATCACGTGGCAACTAATAAACCTCCGGCAACCCAGCCATCACGCGGTAACCAATATAACCGCTCCCTTCAGTATACCTTCCAATAATACCAGATAGAGTCGGGCCCACAAATCTCAAGATCCACCTTTCTTTTAACAATAATTTTTCAAGATAGTTTACAACTTCAATCCATGTACTCAAAATATCCAAACACCACCAATTCATCCACGAACACAGTAAAACTTGCAAATAATTGAAATGTTGACAAAATTCACATGAAATAATAACTTGTTTTATTATTAAACCTAAAATCATGTTTGAATGCAACTAACCATCTTATCAAAAACAATATATATGTAGCATTTAATCACAATAGATATATCACATTCATAAATCATTTAAAAGTATATAAACCACTCACTGACTATAAACGCTCGCCCCGTTTCCTTCTCGCAGAGACGTCCCGCCCGTGGAGTGCCTCGTAATATAAATAAAACACCATTTAGGCCTAAATAACCCGAACCAGCACATTGAATACCCCGAAGGCCTTAGACAACAACAATTTTTAGAACTATGAAAACTATCCCAATTTGACTCGACACAGTCCAATTGTTAATAAAGCAGCCCTATAGGCCCGATACCCAAATTGGGGCTTTTCAATGAGAGCTAATTTCTCTAATGGAACTGGCCCAATAATTCCTAAAAACATCCAATTTCACTAATACAACTTCACTTTGCAATTTGACCAATTCCAGACGGCTTCGCCCACTTCGTAATTACTCGAAACAACCTAAAAATGGAAACCTAACCAAACGATACATCAACCAAAATTTACAAACCACATATCAATGGAAAGCCCAAGAGACTCAGGAACTCATTGTTACCACAGATCTTGGTCCAACAATGCCGTAGGTCGGAAAACCTGATTCAAGCTTACCGATTTTGTTTTCTCAACGAACTTCCCAAAAGGTGCGCAACTGCAAAAAGGGACCACGTAGATGAGTTCGAAGGTCCAAAATGGTGGAAAAGAGCTATGGGTGGCCTGAGGGCCGGAAAATGGCCGAAATCACAAAACTTAGGTGAAGGCCGGGCGGTGCCGCCGTCGGGCCCGCACATCCCGGCGTGTCCTGGGCGGCACTGCCGTGAAATTTTGCGGTCGGCATCGTCCTGCGGTGGCGCACCTGGTGGTCCGGCGCATGTACAGTAACTCCGGCCGGTGGTGCCTCGCCCGGTCCCGATTTCACTCTGCCAGTGGCTACCATCAGTAGCCTTCTGCCGAGAGTTTTCTTAGGTTTTGGGAGCTCAAGTATTGTTTTGGGCTAGGGTTTTCTTACTTGCATCACAAGCTATGTTTATATAGGGTCTGTGGTCGCCCTCGGGTAAAAAATCCTGCATAGTACTTGGACACTCCATAGTGCGTTAACAAGAACTTCTAATGGTCAGAATTTTTATCCGTGAATTCCGATTGCGGACGTTCCGCCTGTCTATGAACTCAGACGATTTGCGCCTACGGTAAATGGTGTCTTAGTTAACTTAAAACTATTCTCCTCGAAAACAAACTTGGTCAACTTGGTCAACTTACACAACCAGTCAAACTTGGCCAAACTTAATAGTCAAACTCGTATTATCGGTACGTGGGTCATTACAGGGGGAGGAACTAATGACGTTTATCTTTGCAACATGACCGTTAATTTGAACTTTCTGATCAGTTATCAAGGAAATAGGGATTTATGGAGGACACATGTAGGTAAATATGATCAATCTGTTGTGCGTAACTATGAGATTATGTTCATATGATGATCCTCCCAAGTCCTGTCTATATCAAGTCGTCGAGGAGGTAACCACATCCGATTCGGTTTCAGACTCCATAATTGAGCACAAGAGGTAATGAAGTGCCAAAATGGGTAGGCACCCGTGATTTGAGAAATTACCAATTGAGGACAAGGTATTACTCCTTCCGGAAGAGAAACCACCTAAACTTGAGCTGAAACCCTACTAACATCCAAATATGCATTCCTGGGGGTAGAAGAAACTTTTCCCAGGATCATATCCTCTTTAGAGTCAGATCAAGAGAATAAACTTTTGGAAATATTGAGAACCCACAAAACCGCCATAGGATGGACAATTGTAGATATTAAGGGAATCAGCCCCTTGATTTGCAGACACAAGATTCACTTGGAAGAGGATGTCAAACCCTCTAGACAACCACAGCGACGACTGAACCTAGTCATAAAAGAAGTGGTCAAGAAAGAAGTCTTAAAACTACTGGATGTAGGTGTTATTTACCCCATTGCAGATAGTAAGTGGGTCAGTCCAACCCAAGTAGTTCCTAAGAAATCTGGGGTCACTATGGTGGCAAATGAACACAATGAGCTTACCCCACTTCACACAGTCACCACAAAGTTGGAGGGTGTGCATAGACTATGGAAACCCAATGCGACTAGGAAAGATCATTTCCTCTACCTTTGTGTGATCAAAATGTTGGAGAGAGCGTATATGGAATTTTATTGTTTTAGATGGTACTCAGATATAATCAAATTGAGATAGCCTTAGAAGATCAAGAGAAAACCACGTTCACCTGCTCTTTTGGCACATTTGCCTTTAGGAAAGTTCTTCTGATTATGTGTAATGCACTAGGAACCTTTCCAAATAAGGCATGATGGGGATTTTTAGTGATATGATAGAACACATTTTGAGAGATTTTCATAGACGTATTTCCGCTTTTGGAGACTTTTGCCAGGGATGTCTAGAGAATTTAAGGAGGGTACTGGAGAGGTGTCAAGAGAAAAAGTTAGTGCTGAATTGGGAGAAGTGTCACTTCATGGTGACACAAGGGATTGTGTTAGGACACATAGTCTCGAGATAAGGAATAGAGGTAGATAAAGAAAAAGTTGAGTTGATCTCAAACTTACCCACCCCTAAGTGTGTTAAGGATATACGGTCATTCTTGGGTCATACAGGATTTTATAGGAGATTCATAAGAGATTTTAGTGCCATAGCCCGTCCTTTGTGCAATTTTCTTGCCAAGGACGTCACCTTTGAATGGTCACAGGCTTGTGAGGGAGCCTTGATAACCAAGACTAAGTGTTAGTGTCCTCCTATCATGCGATCTCCTAATCGAGTTCCCTTTCGAGATCGCAGACGCCAAAGGATTGCTGTTGGTGAGCCATATTGGGGCAAAGGAAGATAAAAAAAGCGATCTACGCCAACAAGACTCTAGATTCCACTTAATCCAATTACACAACCATGGAAAAGAGTTCTTGGTTGTGGTCTTGCCCCAGGAAAAGTTTAGGTCGACATCGTAGGTCCTTGTAACCATTTTCACGACAGCCACGCAAACACTAGTATCTTTACTCTCTAAGCAGGATACTAAGCCTCGTTTGACTAGGTGGATCCACTGCTAAGAATTCTAACTTGACCATTATGATAAGAAGGGAGTTGAGAATGGTAGCTAACCACCGTCTCATTAGTTCAAGACAACCTCTAAAGGCCTACCCACAGCGACACTTCTCTCTCGATGAGCACCCCTTGCTCTTGTCAACTCGCCCATGGTATGCATAGTAAACTATCTAGTGATTTAAAAGATTCCACTCCCAATGGACCTCTCAAAGAAAAAGAGAAGTTTTTGGTGACATAAAAAAATAATATACTTTAATAGACCCATACTTGTTTAAATACTGTCATGACCAATTGATGAGAAGATGTGTATCCAATGACGATCAAACTGTAAGTACTCACCTTCGCCATCAAGCTTGTGGAGGCCCACAAGAAAACGACGACAAAACTCGTGTCGGTTTTTATTGGCCCACTTATTTAAAGACTCATGATTTTTGCAAAACCCGTGTTCGCCAATAATTATGGGGTCAAGCAAAAAGGAATACGATGCCTAATTCTAGTTTAGAATTATTGAGATCTTTGATTGCTGGGTTTAGACTTCATAGCCTTGCCCCCATGTAGGTACCTTTACATTTTATCGGGCAAATGATTATGTTTCTAAGTGGGTGGAGGTCATTCCAATGAGAACTAATGACCACAAGGTTGTTTTTTGAAATTTTTGAAAAACATTTTTTTCTCGCTTTGACAATGCCCTGCAATCATTAGTGATGGTGGCTCCACTTTGCATCCACACTTTGAAAAGCTGTTAAAAAATATGGAGTCACCCACAAAGTTTCCACGGCTTACCACCCATAGAGCAATGGTCAAGCCAAATTAGCCAATAGGGAGATCAAACACATTTTGGAAAAAATGGTTACCCTAAATTGCAAGGATTGGTCGCTTCGACTAACCGACCCTCTTTGGGCCTACCGTACTGCTTTTAAGACTATTCTTGGTATGTCTCCCTATAGGCTATTTTATGGCAAGGCATGTCATCTCCCGTGAAGGAGTACAGAAAGCATATCGGTCATTAAAACCTTAATTTTGATTCAAGGCAAAACGTGACCGCCGCATGAACGAGCCTATTTAAATTGAAAGACATTGTATGAGAGCTCACATCTACAAAGAGA
Source organism: Tetrastigma voinierianum (assembly GCA_016808115.1). Taxonomy (NCBI): domain Eukaryota; kingdom Viridiplantae; phylum Streptophyta; class Magnoliopsida; order Vitales; family Vitaceae; genus Tetrastigma; species Tetrastigma voinierianum. Next base: position 1,837,350 of record JAEQBH010002994.1, on the reverse strand, counting down.
GGCTCAAGTTATTCCATGACAAGAACCAGAAGGAAGACCTTTGAACCTCACCTCTCAAAAGGCATTGTCAGATACCGCTTGCACATCTTTTCCAAGTGCAAACTCTCGTTTTTGTGGATCGGATCTCTTCATCGCCAAGATAGTTTTACCCATATATGCCGTGGAGATTGAGAACCGCAGCTGGAAAATCTTAAAGTCAATGGTGGCCCAACGCTTAAAGCCATTTCGAGAACTTCACCGCTAGAGAGAAGCGAGGAACTCGTAGAGCCGCTCTACCGTGATGCCCTTCATTGCACTTATCCACCTTTCTTTCGATATAGTTTTTCTTTCTTTTCTTGCATTTCCTTTACGATTATTCATTTAGTCTGCTTCGTTTTATTTTATTTTAAATGAGAGTCCAACCCTTCTGCACTCGTATTTTTGCCCTCTTATAGTCTGTGGGGTGTATTGTCGATGGTATCGAGGGCACGCCTATTTCCATGATGGGGTGGGCATACACTAGTCGAGCCATTTAAGTGCACATATTTGGTTTAATCAGTAATGTTCTTATGAAGGCGTGCATGCAAAATTTCGATTTTCGGCTCCTTTAGTATGATACTGACTAAGATACATGCAGTCATGATCTTATGTATGCACTCCATATAGTTTCATTGCACAAACACACTAACAGGCATACACAAAACTTTTTTCATATTTGGGGGATCATATATTGACTCAAATTATTTCTATTATTCTGAGTCAATCTTGACCTGTATCATCCTCATTCACCATAAACTACACAAGTCATTGAATTCCCCAAGCTCATTTTGCTTGCTATCGTCAGCCTTGTGCATCGTTTTCAAGATTCCTTGTCAACTACATGCATCTTATCTTTCGAGGAACATCCATACGTAGTTGAGAGAGTTTACTTTAGGCCATAGTTTTCTTGTTAAACTTCTAAATCATACTAAGTCAACCCTTTGCACTCCTTCTCTTGAGCCTTGAATTGCCAATTTTCAACCCTAGAATCTTGATCACGAGAGCACTATGACTCTGCTGCAATGAAGGTGCAAGAGAGTGTAGTACACAGTTCAACAAACACAAGTTAGGTTAGAGGGGGTATTAGCTAAAGGAAAGAAGTGGGCATACAAGAAATCCAAAAAATGTAGAGAACTCTGAAATTTTAAAGCGGCACTCATGATCACTAAAAAATTGGTACTAGCACCAAAGTTTCAAAAAAGCATAAAGAACAAAGTGTTAGTACCACACTTATCGGTACCGCATCAACCCTAAAAAAACGGCAAGACACTTTTTGGTAATGGTGATCGCACTTTTATCGGTACCAGACCGTCGTATGAATGGGCCATTTGAAGGGTTTTTCCCAAAATTTTGATCCTTTCATATCTCCTCTTCCCCAACCCTATATAAGAGAAACCCTAACCTAACTTCTCCTCTCACCAAAAGCAAACCCTAGGTCAAACGTTTCCACTTATGCGTCTCCATCGTCGACCTGCATCCACGCCAGCACACACAGAGACCGGGAAGTACTAGACTCCGTAGGTGCTCCTCATCTCCTTGAGAGCAATCTGAATGAATTTTCACTGTGTTAATATGGATTGTGTTGGGTGGCTTTGGTTGGTGGTTCTATGTTCTCAGTTGATTAGGGCATCCACAGCGAACGGTATGGGGAGAAAGGTTCTGACTGATCTGGAAAGGGTAAAACACACCGCTGGAGATGGGTCATGGGAAACTTTTGTGTATGTATACTGGCTCGCTTATATTCGGCTATTTTGGGCCATTCGCGCAAGATCGAAAAACACTGGGAAAGGAGAAGTTTCCAAGCAAGGAAGAAATCAAGTTTCTGTATGAGGTAATGACTGGAAAACTTATTGACTATGTTGCAATATGGTATTATGAGGGACTTTTCGAGGTCCCCAACTGAAAATGTGCACATCCCCTTCCGACCCTTTGTTACAAACCTGTGGAAGCGCCCGGATAAGGGCTCGTGCAGAAAAAAGAGTTATTCCTAGGTCAGTCTATCACAAAAAGACGTAAGCCAAAAGGCGAGTCATGTTTCATAAGGCCTCAGTCAGCACATCGCCCTCCGGCTATTTCTGGGGCTTCATCATCATCAGCTCTTGGTCCAATCAGTACATCCCCTTTAAAGAGGATGGAGCGTAGAATCAAAGGATGGTTCAAATGCATCCTGGGGAAGCAGAAGCAACTGGATCACAAGCTTTCCAAGCTTGAGAGTCACATCCTACGAGGAGAGCTCCATCACAGGGGACATGATCCTCCCGATTTGAAGGATTTCTCGACGAGTCGGATGACTGGGTGGTAGATGCGAAGAGTAGTAGAATTTTGGGTTAGAATAAGGTGGTGTTGGCAATTGGGTAGAGACCTCAGCCATGTCATACCAACTCCCATTTTGTTTTCGTAAACCCTATTTGTGTAGCCTATGGTCATTACAAGCCTGAAAGACCTTTTTTATTTTAGTTACATAGGATGTTCCTTTTTTACTTCTATGCGTGTTAGTTTGCTTGGTTATGGAAAAATGTTTGCAGTTATAATGAAGTTCATTTCAGTTTGGTGATTTCATTACAACCTTATTTTAGATCTGTGGTCCTTTATATGAGAATCTTTATTTTGTAACAGTTTGTTATTTTGTCCATTACTTTGGGACTGTGGTAGTCATTTAATTTCAGGTGGTTGCATACATTGTCAAGGTATAGCACTATGTTCATTTTTGCCCTTTTGGGAAACTTGTAATGCCTAACTGCACCTTAGCGCATTTTGTTGAACCTCATAGTCGATAAAGAGCTGGGGCTCCAATCTTGCTAGGACTAGCAAGACAGAGTAGTCGGGGGCGTGTTGATACATAAAGTGCGACATTTATATAGGGCTTAAGCCCCCAACCTTACAAGTGTTTTTCTATCCTTTTGTGTAGAATAGGTGCTTTTGACCGTTTTAGCGTTTTTATGCATGTGCAGGTTTTTCGAGTCCCGTGAACATTTTCAGAGCGGTTCGTTCCGCAGAACAAAATGTAGATCATCGTTGAATGACATAAATCACATGAGGCGTCCCGTAGTGCTATAGTGAAGAGGGAGGCTATAGAGGCGTAAATTTCAGACAAATATAGTGGTACCCTGGTGACTTGCTATCGTGGAGCAATACAGTACTGGGCAAATTCCAGCACCACACTTACTGGTACTGGTACCACACTTACTGGTATTGATACCAACATGCGATCTCTGAAGGACTTGAGCAGAATTTCAAGACCCAGCAGTGGTGATCACAGGTCTTTCTGTAATTCACCACTTTGAGATCAATTAATGAGAGGATTGTATTTTAAGCTCACTTAAGGCATAAATATAAATGATTCTAGGGTTTGGTCTTGAACTTTTGGGGTGTTTTCTCATAATTTTCTAGGGTTCATAGAGTAGAGTACTTAGTTTTCTTCTGATTATGAGTTTTTAATCACTTGTAATCTTTCAGTTGGTTTCTATAACTTGGTATTCTTTAAGAGATTCTGTGTTTTTGATATCCCAACCTTGCAATTGAAGTGTTATTTCTCAAGTCACATTTACGATTAGTGTTATAGTAATCATGAATTGACTCTCAGTTTTAATGGAGTTCTAAACCTCTATGATAGGGTTCTAACGGTGGAACCTCACTTCATGCAAATGCCCTCAATCCTCTTTGTAAGCTTCAATGGAATTAGTATTTATTACTAAACACTTGTGAAAACTCTATAAAACCTTTAGTTTCAGATTTCTTGACAACGTGTGAACGAGAGACTTCTAAGACACGTTGTGCTTGGATCACAAATGCATCAAGAGTCCAAGCAAATTGCCTCGAACAAGCAGTATGTTTGTTATCGCTTCAATCAAGTTTCTTGTCTTATAAAGCTTTTAATGTTATATCTTCCAGTCAAGACCATTCATCATCAATGGCTCCTTAGATGAGATTGTAAGTAAGAGGTGGTGTTACCTAGTCAAGGTAGAGCTGGAAACTCCATGATCCTATCATCACTTTTTGTTTAAAATGTTGTTAATTGGTTACTCAATCAATCAATCACAACCCCCCATATTTTACTTCAATCGCACATTCATTGGATAGCAATCCGTAAGGATCACCAAGGAAACCACTCCTTGTGGAAATGACCTGTGGACTCCCACAGTAGTATAATGCTTGACGACATTAGTTCCTACGCTTGGGAATAATTTCAGCACATGAATAGACGGGGTTAATCGGGACTCGTGACCCATACGTGTTCAGCAAAGGATACCTTAAACTAAGCCGGCAGATCAGTCGACTCTTCAAGGTATGTTTCTATTCTCGTGCCTATGGGCAAGAGTATTGTTTGATTGTGTAGCATATGCATGTGATTGTGTGTGCTAGTGTATGTGAATATCGGGGACGAAATGATGTTAAGGGGGGAAGAATGTAAAACCCGAGATAAATTCAATTCTTCTAAAAATTAGTAAAACGGTAATTTCGGTTGAAAATCAGAAATTTTCTGGATCTTGGATGAAGAAACGGACTTTACCGTTGAATTTCTCTCTCAAAATCTAGTTAACTCGTCGAAGTTCGTCGAATTCTGAGACAGCCGAAATTTCACGTCGTTTGAAGCACCTGGTGTCGAGTGACACATGACATGACATGTGGTGCACTTGTGTGAATGAATCACATTGAGCTAAGTGTCAAGTGGAGGAAATAATGGGAAAGATAAAACAAGAAAAAAAAATAAGGAAAAGAAAAAATAAAATAAAATAAAAAGAAAAAAAATAGAAGAAGAAAAGTCAAATAAAAGGAGAAAAGAGAGAAACGGAGGGGGAAGAGGCGGAGAGTGAGAGTGAGAGAAGAGAGAGAGAGAGAGAGAAAGGAAAAAAAAGATTTTCGCTTCTTCTCATCCACAGAAACTGATCTCAGAGGCCTTTGTCTGATAAAAGAAAAGTCATCCACTTGATCAGAGCTGCACGGGGTACAAAATCTGAAAGCCTGTCAAAATTAACAGGTGAATTTTCCTTCACTTGAATATTTTTAGGCTTCAAAGGCCATGTAATGGCATGGGGTTTTCGTGAGGTCGGAGAGGCCATAAATTTCTTGACCGAGGTAGGAATTTAAAAGAGGAATTTTTATGACCGTTTTGGACAACTGGCCGAATTTTTGGGACCTGTTGGACAAATCAGCAAATTTTTGAATTGTTTTTCGCATCGAATCGTGGTTGAGATTTGGTTTTAATCCCTGGACTGATGTCTTCGGGTTTTGTTGAGTTTTTAGATATCACTGAAATTTGTTAATGAATGGAACCAAAATTGGTTCATGGTCGTGAAGGGATCGAGAGGTGCCCTAATTATGTGGGTTCAAGATTTGGGCAATTTTGTGTGTTATTGTTGGAAAAAAAATAAATAATATGATGTTGTGTGTAAAAATCATGTTAATATGTGCTTGAGTGATGTATTAACATAGAAATTGTGATGAATAGAAATTATATGTAAAAAATATATAATTATCCGGAATTTATAAATGTTGCATGTAGCATGACATAGCATTAAATGGCATGATTGCATTTCATATGCATGCACATCACGCCGAGTCGTGTGTGAGTGGTACTGGTCGGTCGACATCGTTCGTGTCCGACCATGGTAATCAACAACACCGTGTTTGGTGTTCTAATCTGTCGGGCACATACACAGATCAACACCTTGAGGTGTTGATGGTGGGCTTGGTAACATGTATTACGCCCAAATGAGTTTATGTTTTGAAATTACCAGATCCCAAAGGCTAAATAAAGCGTTATCGTAGACTGTCAATAGCTTGTGAATAAAGATGTTATCAAAATCAGTCATATAGCTTAAAATATTTACATTCCGAGACTGCCCAAGGTCAGAGATTGTCCAAGATCAAAGATTGTCCAAGTGATTGAGATTATCATGAACCTTAAAACCAATTCTAAAGGGTAAAATGGAAATTTCGAGAAAAAACCCCGAAATTTTTAAATTTGGATGATGAAATGACTTCACCGCTGAAATCGCTCTGAAATCTAGCTACCACGCCCAATCCCGAGACAAATGGAATTGCACGTTTTTAGAGGCATGTAGTGCCTGAATCAATGACACATGGTATGGTTAAGGGACACATGGAACCCTTAAGGAGATAATATTAATGCAAAGAGCCACGCATGACTGAAGATGCTGGTCACAATTGGGGCCATACGATGGATGATGCAATAAAGGGAATTAAGAAATAAAGAAATAAGGAAGGAAAAACATGGACCACATGCATGTGGCATGAGGAAAGAATAAGCTCCTTCCTGACTATTCACTAACGACATCCAAAAGTGAGAACAAAAAGACCATAGATAAAGAAATTTAAACGAGGAAATCAAAAGAGAAAAGGAAGAAAATGAGAAGTTAATAAATGATGAGAAAATGAAATGAAAAAGGAACAAAGAAAAGCAAAAGGAAAGAGTGAGAAGAGTTCAGAGGTGAAGAAACGAAAAGAAAAAAAGAAAGGAAAGGAAAGAAGAAAAATAAAAAAGTGAGGATTTCCTCGCTGCGACAAATAAGTCAACTGTCCGAAAGATCAAAGCTGTTACACGAGCCGATCTACGCGGTGGACACTGAAAAACTGAGTCACAAACCCACAAGGTAGGATTTTCCTACCGGTTTACTTTGAGTCTAAAGGCCATAAAATGGTATGGGCCGTTATGGAGGCCATGAGGTCATGAATTTAGTTCCAAAATTCGAATTGATGGTGTGAGAGATTTTATGCTCATTTTCACACAAATCCGTGACTCTGGCGGTTAGGTTTGAGCCCGAGACTAGAGAGCCCCATTGTTGCTCGTTTTGTGATAGAATGATGTATGGATGCATGGAACCAAACCGGTTCATGTTGGGAAGGGACCGTGGGGTACCCTATTGGATGGGTCCAAGATTGTGACCTATGTGTGTGTTATTGCTTATATGAATAACATGTTGTGTGACAAAGTATCATGTTGATATATGCTATTTGATGTATCATCATGGATTGCATGGATGTTAATTATATGTAAAAAGTATAATTATCCATAGTGTATAAATGTTTCATATATACATGTAACATGAAGGAAAATGCATTGGCATCATGCATTTCATATGCACGGTCATATCACGTCGAGTCGGGTGTGGGTGCATGGTATTGAATATTCACCGGTGTTGGTGAATGGGTCGTGAGCTCAAAAAATGGGACAAAGTCCAAGGTTGAGATCACGGAGGATGTAAATCGAACAAAACATAAATTACATGTTTTATAGTGGAGCAAGTTAGGTAGATCCCCAGGGTGAAAGACCCAAATGTTATTCACTAAGCAGATTACAACCCTGCCGATGCTCGCAGTGTTGAAAAGCGATGCAGCGTCTGCGGAAACCCAAAACTGCGGGTTCGCAGAAGAAAAAGAAAACCATGAAATGATAAATTAAAATTGGAGGGTTGTCCGATGGTTTAAGTCATTGGTTAAATACCACACGATGGTTTCACACTTAGTACTGGCGGTGTGGGGAGTCACTGACTTAGTTGTGAGCATGGGAGGGGTCGATCTCTGTGCATGACATGGAACATTTCATATAATGTTGCATAAATTGTATGAAATGTGATTGATGTTTATGTACGCCATTGCATACGCATTTTAGGCAGTAACCTCAGAGGAAAACTATTGTGCATTGTCATCCCATTTTAGAACTCTCTCTTCTTCGTGCATACAGTTCAGGGCAGCGCTTTACCCGGCAGATATGGGGTCTATTGAGGGATGAGGTAAAAACCCCAGAAAATTTAATTTTCTTAAAAAGAAATGGTAATGTCAAAATCCCGACCTTACTAGATCTCTACTTAAGAAACTGACCAATCGTTGAATTGTTTCCATAAAATTCAGCTACTATCGCACTTCACAAATTCAGACAATGGGATTTCATCAAGCTGAGTAAGACATTAAGAGGGAAAGTGACACTTTGCACTTTGAGTGGCTCAAGATGAGACACATGTCAAGGTGAGGATGAGTCAAACAATAGAGCTCGTTGCAATATAGATGACACATATGTGGCATCACATTGAGGGAAATCCATGGTGATAGGATAAGAGGATAAGGTGAACCAAGGAACGAATGGGAATGTGACATGGCAAGTGAGGGGACAGTCTTTGACCCAACCTGATTGGATGGGGAAAAGAGGGAAAATGTAGGTAGAAAAGAAAACACCGAAAGAGAGAGAGAGGAGAATTTCGATGCAGAGGCTCTACTCTTCTCTAGACTTCCTATGATTCACCACACCAGGCAGACAGAGGCAAAGTTGTTGATCCCACTGCAAGAGCTACACCTGGGTACCGTTATTGTGGAGTTTCGGCAACTCCAGGAGGTAGGGGTCTTTATCTTACTTGTATTAAGCTTTGGTTAAGAGCCATTCAAATGGTTGTTGTGTTTCGGGGCCGTGATCACCGTGTGTTTTAGTTCCTCCTCGGAGGAGTCGACTGTCAAAGTCCCGACTGCTTCTGGGCAGTCCGTCGATTGCATGGATAGCTCTCGATGTCCTATGTTGTGTATTTGTGATTGTGTGGATGGTTCAAGGTGGACCGTCGAATTTTCTATTAGCCCATGTGAACTGATTTTTGTGTTATTGTTATGAATGAATAACATGTTGTTGTGTGTGAATTTTTTTACTATATGCATGCTTGATATATTAATTATTGTGAAATGAGATATTATTTATATGCACTAGTAACCTGAACAAGAGGTGGGCGAGTGCATGACATGAAAAACGAGTTGTCAAATGAATTTATGGGAAGATTTTCTGATGAATCGCTTTGCAGTTGTCCAACAATATATATCGGGAGGATGACCTATGACTATTTCTTTTTGAGAGTTATCCAGCACCACCTCGAGGGTTGTCCAATAGAATTTTATCGGAAATTGGTATTATGTTTTTAAGAACAAAAACCTTTTGTTTTGAAAACAGTGTTTTCTCACACTTGGCTTTGGCATGCGTAAGGGAGTCAATGAGGGCTTGAGATGTGGGAAGGGATGAGTCACATTCTCATCGACAACATGTAGACATTTGAGTAGGGACTTGTATGTTTTACTTGCATATTTGGTGTGTCATTGCATGAGCACTTAGGTGGGGGGAGTAACCCATGCAGAAAATATCACTATCGGGTATCGCTTTTCAACCCGTCAGGATCCCCTTCGTGCACTGTGGAGTATTCAGAAGACTGGCTCACTAGAGGCCGTTGGAGAAGAAAGCCGACATGTGGCTTTGATTATATATTTTCTGTAAAATATGTATGAACAAAGAGGCATAAGAGTGTATAACTCTCTGAAACTATTGTAATATAGTTGGTTATATTTTTTGTGTAGTATGGCATATGGGCCCGATGTGGCTTTTTTATCATGGCTTGAGTCTCTATAGAGACACTTCATTTTGTGGCACAGATACTCACGGCTACATGTATTCCGTTGTGCTGATCTAATTGTCAACGACCCCCTGTGCTTTACATAATATACACAATGAGAGATTTTTCCTGATGCTTCTTTGTTTTTGTTTTGTTTTTGTCTCTCAGATATATTTAGCATAACCAAAACATGCATACTCTTTTTGTTGAAGTATAAAAGATTCATGGTTAAATAGAGTCTATCATATTTGTACATGCAAGAATGAGTCTCAATATATGAGACAAATGAGTGTGATATCAGACATCTGGAGCATTTAGTAGCTTCTCAAGAAAGGATCGGTTATCAACCCGACCCTGATAGGCGCCACATTGTCAAGGGCTGAGACTCTGGCGTCGTGACCGCCCACTATCGACACTGCCCATGGTCAAAGACTGTCCAAGGGCTTTGAATGAAGCGGTTATCATAGGTTGTCCAAAGGATGATTTATAAAAACAAAAAGCCTTTTGTTTTGAATAAAGGGTCATTGGGTGAAACACCAATGACAAGTTTTCACATTTGGCATATGCATGTGTGAGGGAATAGGTGAGGACTTGGGATATTGGAGAGGGAGAGTCACATTCTCATCCATGACATGTAGACATTTGAGTAGGAACTCACAGCAGCCAACACTTGAATGTGTAAAGCCATTGTATGTGCACTTAGGTGGGGAGTAGTCCTTATAGGAATATTTCTCTGCTGAGCATTGATCACTCCTCGTCATGACCCCTTTCGTACGTGAGCCATAGGAGACGACGCTTCGACGAGGCCGTGATTGTGAAGAAGACCGACATGTGGCCTTGACAATACTTTTGTACAAAGTATTTTATGTAAAAAGAATTGTAATTAAATTCTTTTTGACTATTGTATAAATAGTCGGGTATGTAATGATATAGTGATAGTGGTCGTGATTGACTCTTATGACCGTAATTTAATTGTTTCATTTTCATATTGATTTAAATGAATGAATGGTCCTGAGAAGGGATATATTGGGATATGACAAATGATCTTGTGTGGTCAATACTTTCAAGTAAGACCTCAGGATGGGTTATACCATACGTTTATACAGGTGTTATATGTTGGCAGAGCTCCTCGAACAAAGGAGCACTCTATCCGATTTTAGGAAAATATGGATCCCATAAATGGGGACACAACAAAGGTAGTATTTCCGTCACTAAATCCACAGGAATTCCATGTGGGTTGACGTTGTCAACATGACTTGTTTCTGGATTTAAGTCACACACACACACACACACACACACACACACACACAATACACACACATGACATATATATATATACATATATATATCAAAAACTTCTGACATAAAATAATAATTATTTTATTGTTATAAAAATAAGTAAAGTAGATATAGAATGCAAATATTAAAATTTTTAAATGTTATATTGAAAATTTTAAAATACTTATAATTCTGAAAGTTTTATAAGGTATTGATTTATAATATAGATAAGGTAATACTATATTTTATTTTGTAGATAAGGAATGATATATATATATATCTGTTTTTTTTTTTTTTTGATAAGTTCATTAATTTATATAATTTGATAATAATGAATAAATGAATAAGTTTTTTTTAGTTTATGATATAACTTAAAATAAATAAATTGAACAACTATTTCTTCTAATTTTTGTAATATATAATGTAAATATAATATATAAATTGAAAATGGAGGCTAGGAGGATAAATGAAATAACTTTCCTAACTAAAAAAATGTATTCCCTCCAACCTTTATGCACACAATTTTTCTTTCTCAGATCATGCTTTCAACTTGTCTCCTTTACTTTTTTTTCTTTGGTTAGAATTGTTTTCTGGACTTCTAAAAGTGGTTCTCCGCTTGTTCCAGATTACTTTTTTTCATGTAAGAGACATCTTTTTTATATTTTTCTTTATATCATTGACAATAGTATAAATATTCTATTGTGAAAATTTATTTTCAATTGAAGATTTTTATATGTTTTTTTAAATTCGTTAAAAAAATTAATATGATTAGTTTTGTATTTGCTGATCCCTTTAGATTGAACACATGTCTAGTTTCACTTTGATTTTTATAGTCAGATGATGCCTTTTCAACAGAACCGGGCCGGAGCGTGTGGGGTCAGCTGGCCGACCCGATTGTTTGTGGGTCGATGCAAAGGTCTCGATTGTCTGGCCGTAGATAGGGTCGTGGTGGTGTTGGTGTTTGAACCGCCGCCCCGACGCTGTTCTCCTCGCAAGAACATGAAATAATATGGGGCTCGCGATGGTCGAGCCCCGTACGCCTCCGATGCCGGTATCCCAGTGAACGGCTATGAGTTTTTATGCTGTGACCGGCGCGCACTTTCACCGATGGGTGGTCCTTTCCATTTATAGTAGATGTTCAACCGGGCCTGGATGGTGATTAGGGGTCCTTCCCATCGATCGATATTTCTTATTTCGCCTTTTCTATATCAAATTGCATCACCTGTACAGATAGAAGGGAGTCGCTTGTTTGAGATAATCCTCCTTCCTTATTGGGGATAGATCCAATCGGTAATTATTCTATTATTTTCCTTCCTATTGGCGATCGTTGGATCGGGCAGGATAATATATTGCTGGGGAGGTTATTCTATTTTCTCAGATGCAGCGATATACAATCCGATTCAAGTAGGATATGGGGCTTCCACTCACCCAGATTGTCTTTGACCCGGTCCCGGGTCTCGATTTGGCCAGATCGAGGAGCCCTCGGCATTGCGCTAGCGCATCACCTCTTTGGTCTTGACTGGGCCTACAAGCTCATTTTTCAAACCCTATCGTTGGCCCCCACTCTTGTGGGTCACATGCAAGGGCACTTAATTTCTTGTATCGCTGCGCCTACGTGTCCGTTTCTCGTGGTTGGTCGGCTGAAGCCTTGTCGCCGCCATGTCTTGTGATAATGATGACCCTTGCTTCGCGCTCATTTCTCCCATTTCTCCAGCTCTTCCTCTGTTTTCAGGATATTTTTCGTCTCACTGCTTCTCCGCTTCCTGTCCTTTCTCACCTCCTACGCCTTTTGCAGCCTTTCACACATCTCTCGGGTCTACTGGGTCCGTATTGTTTCATAGGTTTTTCGATTGGTACGACGAAACACTAGGGCTTAACCGGGACACTATTTCTTGTCGCTGTCTCCGTCACGGGTCCAAGTCGCTCTTCTTCTTTGCCGACTGGTGGTGACTCGCCTGTTGTCGCCTGATCCGCACGCTGAAGATGCACTCCCACTGCCGGCCATATCTCGATCTCCCGACGCCAAGCGTCCTCTTCCCGATGATATGGGAAGAGAAAATAAACCAATTACATATCCTCGGGGCTGAGTAATCTTAAATCTACCGTCGAAGATGTCGTGAATGTGGGACCAGCAAGGCCGACCTTCGTACGAGTACCTTTTCTGATCAGCATCGACCCTCGTATCCGAGCATATCTCTCATGTTCAACCTCTTTCTTTGCGCAGCCTCCGCGGTTCGGGATGGTTGTTTGTTTTTTCAGGTCGCTCTTCGACAATGGTCTCGCTTTCCTCCTCTGACTCCTTTCATGAAAGTGGCTCTGCAACATTTCAACATTTTGTCCTCTCCAAACCGCCTCTCCCAACGATTGTGGGGCATTTTGTGAAGGCTGGCTTTTTTAGGATAAAGGGCTCGGTGTCCAGCTACCTTGTTTCTCTTTCATCTCGCCTAAACGAGACCAACAGGCTTTCTTTATTTTTCCGTATCGCCCGGCTCCCAAGGATCTCCTCACCTTCCACTTCACAGGTCATGAAGGACGTTATTTCTTCGTTAAGGTTTCAATTGAATACAATCAGACAGGATGACACCGTGCCCAATGCCCGGCGCCCCGATAACATCTGCAGTATTTGTATTGTTTTTGGCATGACTTGTCTCATAGTGGCTGGATGTTTCTGGATTTTTTCTTATCTATTTGTTTCAAGAGGCTCTGCTTTTGAAACTTAGCGCCTGAAGATACCGCCATAGCCCTAGCTGCCATGGATATCCGTCCCACGCGGAATCACAAGGCCTGACATTCCGGTCCATCTAATCATGCACCGCACGCCCCGCTTCGAGATCTCGCCGCTTACTCAGATCCTCTCCCGCTATTTATCAAGCAATCGCCCTACCAGGAGAGATTTTGGTTCTTTGAAGTATTCTAAGCCTTTGAGTGTGAAAAGGGAACCAAGCCCGTTGAGGAGAGGAGGCTCGATTTCGATCAAAAATCTGTAAGCTCGGGCGCCCTACCGGTCCGAGAGCCTGAGCGGGACATCGTCCCTTTAGGCGAGGCCTGGTGAGTCCGAGCCCCCAACCCTCCTCCCAAGCCCGACTAAGGGGCGAAGAACTTTGAGCGGCCACCGAAGCAAAATGCTGGTGGTCATGCCTATAGCCAAAGGTCTGGGAATCCGCCATTGAAAAGTCAAATCGCTCTCAAAAGGCTTATTTAACCCGAAGAGAAAGAAACCTAAAACAAGAGTCGACGAAGACCGGGACTCTTTGCTCTCTAACACCGATCCTATATATGTGCGGTCTCCTCTATCCTCGTGGACTCGACCTTGGAGGTCGACATGATAAGCCACACATCCAGGCTTTCAGCCTTATCCCTTCTCGGGGGATTGCCCTTGCAAGCTCCACGACGTGTTTGCTTCCCATGTCGCTCATGGCTGGCGTTAACTTCATGTTTGATATGCGTGTAGCCACTATCTCAAAAAGGCCCGGCCGAGAAGGCCAACCAAACGAAGCACGTAGAATCGCCTCGACTTATAAAATAAGGTGGCTTTCCTCACTTCCGAACGAATCGAGATGTGGGCGAACGCAGCATATGACCTGGGCCAGGGCGGAGCGACTTTAAGTCTCGATTTAACATACTTCGCTGCTCACGGAAGAAAGTAGAAGACGAGGAACCAAGAGCCTCGGATTTTCAAAGAACCGGCGAAGCCGAGGTTCGAAGTGTCTGTGCTTCGCAGAAATGATTCTGAGCTAGCCCGAGAGAGGGCCGGTTCGACGTGAAGCCATGGTTAGGAGGAGCTCATCACCTCCTGTGGTGAGTCGCGCACCTTCGCTTAATTACGCGGCAAATAATGGCAATCAATGATAAGAAAGCGCACTCGGCGCCGTCGCTGGCTCGAGTGCAAGGTGCGCGAGACCGCTTGTCGCGGAATCTTCCTGCCGCAAATTCGCAGATCAATAACGAGGAACGTCGGATCAATGAGATCTCTACCGCCGAGTTAGTTTAACTTTCACTGCAGGATGAGGCCACAGGCGCCCTGAGAACGCTGCTCGCGGGCTTCTCGATGGCTCGCCCAACTGAAGTCAGTGGATGCATACTGTATCCGGACTTCACTTTGGACCTCCCACGACGCAAGAGGTGGCGTAAGAATCTTTTTCACGAACTACCTCAAGAGCCCGTACCCCGCCGTGGCCACCCCTCTCGCCGCCCATTCCTCTCCCCGCCGACGCCCGGATCTTCTACGCATATATTTGCCCCATGTTGGCTTTATTTGTTCATCTCGCATATACTTTGGCCGGCCCGAGGCTCAGACATGTGTGTTCTTCCGAACATATTTATATATATATATATATATATATATGGCCTCTTTATATATATATATATATATATATATATATATATATATATATATATATATATATATATATATATATATCGCCCAAGCCATTATAGTATTTCTGTTGTTTTTTTTCATGATTTGTATGGGTCTTGAGCTGAGGATCGGAATGCATGAATATAGGTTTCATAAAATTAGTCATATGGCTCTGTGGAAGAGTTTCGCCTACGATTTAGCCGATCTATCTAAGGGACTCGCCAATGTCACTGGGCCTGGTTCCGCCCACGCAGTCGAGGGAAAGAGTTTGTCGACAATTGCCTGTGAGCTCGGGTCCATGTGGAACTCCAGGATGAGCTCATCAAAATGACATCAGGTAGAGTCACGCCCATGCTGAGTGACGGAAGAGCCTGGCTTAACAAATAGCTGGAGCAGAGCTCTGCCCATGTTGAGTGATGGAAGAGCTCAATGTAATGAATAGCCGAGTAGAGCTCGGCCCATGTTGGAGTGATGGGAAGAGTTTCGTCGAATGAATAGCTTCTAGTAGAGCTAGTCCATGCTGAATGATGGGAAGAGCCTCTGGCTTAATGAATAGGCCGAGTAGAGCTCGTCCATAAAGTGAGTGACGGGAAGAGCTCTGGCTTAACGGTTGAGCAGAGCTCGTCCACATGTTGAGGATGGGAAGAGCTCATTCGAATGAATAGGCCGAAAGAGAGCCTGGCCCATGTTGAGTGATGGGAAGAGCTCGCCGTAACGAATAGTCGAAAGCAGAGCCCGCCCATGTTGGAATGCATGGGAAGAGTTTCGCTTTAATGAATAGTGTGAGCGGAGCTCAGCCCATGTGAACTCGGGGGATGAGCTCACAAAATAATAGTCGAGCAGAGCTCACACCCATGTTGAGTGATGTGGGAAGCAGCTCGCGTAACTAATACTGAGCAGGGGGCCCACGATGTTGAATGATGGGAAGAGTCAGTTTAATGAATAGTAGACAGAGCTCGCCCATGAACCGGGGATAAGCCTGTCAAAATAATTAATTGTGTAGAGTCGGCCCACAAGGAGGATGGGAAGAGCTCGTCAGAACGAATAGTTGAGCAGGAGCTCGCCCATGTGGAGTGATGGGAAGAGCTCGTCAGAATGAATAGCTGAGTAGAGCTCGTCCACGTTGAGTGATTGGAAGAGCTCGTCAAAGTGGATAGTTGAGTAGAGCTCGTCCATGTTGACTGAGGGGAGAGCTCGTCAGAGTGAATAGTTGGGCAGGAGCCCGCCCATGTTGAATGATGGGAAGAGCTCGTCAATGAATATCGAGCAGAGCTCGCCCATGCCGAAAGACGGGAAGAGCTCGCTTAACTATTAGTCGAGCAAGAGCTCACCCATGTTGGAGTGGATGGAAGAGCTCATCAATGAATAATGAGCAACAGTCAGCCCATGTTGAATGATAGGAAAAGAGCTCACGAATTAGCTGAAATGAAAGGTAGATTGTCCATGTTGAGTGATGGGAAGAGCCTGGTGTTTAACTAATATTGAGCAGGAGCTCGCCCATAAGCCGAGTGCGTGACGGGAAGAGCTCACGTAATGAATAGCCGAGAGCTCGCCCATGTTGAGTGATGCGGGAAGAGTCGGCGTAATCTAATAGTCGGTGCTGGTGAGCCCTTGGAACGATGGGAAGAGTCAATGAATGAATAGTAGAGTGGGAGCTCGCCCATGTGGAACTAAGGATGAGCTCACAAAATATACTAATCAGGTAGAGCCTCGCCCATGTTGAGTGACGTGGAAGAGCTCATCGAACGTAATACGAGCAGAGCTCGCCCATGTTGAGTGAGCGGGAAGAGCTGCCAAGTAATGAATATCAGGCAGAGCTCGCCCAGTGTCAATTAAGATGGCAGTCACACAAAGAATAAAATCGAGTGTAACTCGCCCATGCGGTTGAGTAATTGGAAGTTATTTAGTCAATCTAATAGTTGAGCAGAGTCGTCTGTTGAGTGACGGAAGAGAGCTCGTCAATGAATAATGGTGCAGAGCTCTCGGCCCATGTTGAGTGATTGTGGAAGAGCTCTGTCGTAACGACACAGGCAGAGCTCGCCAGTAATAGAGTGATGGGAAGAGCTCGGCTTAATGAATAGCAGAGCCGCCCATGCTGAGTGATCGAAGAGCTCATTAAAGTGATATTGAGCAGAGCTCATTCATGCTGAGACAAAAGAGCTCACATAATGAATATCGAGTGGTAGCCTCGTCCATGCTTGAGTGATGGGGATGAGCCCGTCGTAACGAATAGCTGAGCAGGAGCCCGCCATGCTGAATGGATGGGGAAGAGCCTGGTCTGAATGAATAGGTTACTACAGAGCCCATCCATGTTGGAGGATGGAATAAAGCCACAAAGGAGCAAATGCGTTCTGCACCGAGAGGTCGAAAAGTGGCGATGTAGCATGAGGCCGGTTCGACCGAAAGGTGGGCTCGGCGGAGGCAGGCAGCTCAAGGCTGGGGCAGAGCGCCGCGGCTCGGCGCCGCCGAGGCCGAGCGGCGATATAGCCCGAAACAGGTCTTACCCGAGGCGCGGCCGGCCGGGTGCAGGTGAGCTTCGCAAAGTGAGCGCCGCGGGCTCCGGCGCCGAGGCCGAAAGTGGGCGATGTAGCTCGGAAGCCGATCGATCGAGGCAAATGCGGGCTCAGGCGAGTAGTGAGCTCGCCAAAGTGAGCAGCGCGGGTTCGGCGCTGAGGTCGAAAGGGCGATGTAATGAAATGTCTAACTCCGAAAGTAGCGTGGGCTCGCAAGTGAGTAGGTGAGCTCGCCAAAGTGAGCGCTGCGGGCTCCGGGCGCTGACTTGCCGAGCCGTGCTGCCCTCGTGCTGCATATCCCGTGCTAGGGTTGTTGAAGAGTTTGACACAATAAACGCTTCGTATTGTCGGGTTAATTTTCGATTCTCAGAAAGAGGCGAATGCTTTTAATGCGGATTCTATGGAGAATTTGAACGATTGCCCGAAGCTGAAATGCTTTGGTAAATTTTATAAATTACGGTTTCATTGCCAGAGATTTGTTCCTTGTATATTTTGCTTTCTTCCATGACACCGAAACTTCTTATGATATGAGGTCTATGCTTGACTGCTTCTCGCTGCAGATTCTCTCAAGACTAGCGCACGTTTCCTTCTACATGTGGAGCTAGTTTTTTCCGCCAGTCTCCCCTTCATGAGTTCATGTTACCTCAGCTTCTGTGCTAGAATGCGTCCTATGGGCACATCTCTGCACGCCTCTCTGTTTTTTTTTATTCTTTTCTCTCTCCTTTCTCCTTCTACTCCTCTCTTTTTCTCCCTTCTCCTTCTTCCTTTTCTTCTTCTCCTCTTTTCCACTTTCTTTTCTTTTCTCCCTATCACACCTTTTTCTTCTTCTCCAGCTTTTCATTATGTCTTTCTCCTTTGTCCCTTTCTTTTCGCTTTTTCCTATCACACCCCTTTTTTTTTTTTTTTTTTTCTTTTTTTTTTTTTTTTGCGGCTCGAGGAACCGCCAGACCGAATATTACCTCAAGATAATCGAGGACACCACCGATTGTAATCGAATGCAATTCAATTGAAATAAAGAGACACTTTTGTTTTTACGCCCCAGGCATCTTCTTATTTTGCCTTTTTCGTGTCTTACATATATGAACCTGCTTGGAGATAAGC
Organism: Tetrastigma voinierianum; assembly: GCA_016808115.1. NCBI lineage: Eukaryota > Viridiplantae > Streptophyta > Magnoliopsida > Vitales > Vitaceae > Tetrastigma > Tetrastigma voinierianum. The sequence goes on along the minus strand of JAEQBH010002994.1, from coordinate 1,818,703 downwards.
CCAACCAAATGACCACAATGAACGCTCCATCTATCACGTGAGATTCGATATGCGTCAGCCAATATCTACAACCGACACCATCAAAGAAACGCTTTAAGATGTTCCCCCAGATCTGCACGAGGTGTCGCAAGATTTTTCCCCTTCTTCTCGTTTTAAGTTCATACTCATCGGTCCGACGACCCAGATATGATGTATGGGCCTTCATTGGGACTCAGTTTCCCGTGCGCCTGCTCTTCTCGTCAAGAGCTTTTAAGACTAAGTCGCCTCGCATGCTTTTGCTGACTTTTTGATTATAATACCGCTGTTTCCTTTGATACTCCTCCTCCGTACGCCTTGGAAATACCCGCCAAGCCATCTGGGCGAAAGCCTAAGTTTAAACGATAACGCCATTACGCTCCGATGCTAACTCGACTTGGAGATTTTATTTTAATTCAATGTGGCTATCGCTTCGTGCTGTGCGCAACAAAAGAAATTCAGCTTCTGTGGCCGACCCTACGCCGTCCCAGAAGTTCTCATAGTACTTGGGAGGTATTCTACCCAACTCCTTTGAGATTCTAACTTGGCCTCAAGGTCGCTCTGAGGTTCTCGACACTTATCAGTCTATCTGATCGCGATGTGCTTCGTATCTAGTAATACTTTAATTCCGAGCTCGCACGTAAATCCTCGAATTTAGCATTGTCGAATCAAGCCATGGTCGATACCATATTTTGAATGCCACGGGAGATATGATGGCTCGCCACACTAAATATGATCTTCTCGCTCCGTGAATGGCTAAAGGCCTCATTTTCCGCCCACTTTGTAGCAATCCATAATCGCGACGATTATACCCAGACTGACTTGCCAATGGCAGAGGCCCCAATATGTCCAAACCCACCGTTGAAAGGCCGTGACTCGTGATTGGATGTTAAGGGCTTTGACTCGGAGGCGTGGAGATCTCGCGTGCTCCCCGCAGAGATCCCCGTGACTCGACTATCACGCATCCTGAGCATGGTTGGCCGCAGAGTATCCCCTTGCCTTTAAAATCCTTTCCTTTACTAATGCTCGAACGCCGATATGGTTCCCGCATATACCTACAGGTACCCTCTTAGTACGTACTGCGTCTTCTCCGTAATGCATTTTAGAAAGGTGTGTGAAGAATCACAGAGGTTCTCCTCACAGGATTGCAACCCGGACACTCACCCTTATCTTAGCCGTCTCACGGTCGTTCAGGTAGCAGGTTCCGCTATTAATATAATCCCAGCCAGTCCATCTAATCGTCGACTCTACCTGAAGCAACCGGGCCATGCCATATGATTCCATTGCAGGGCTCCCGCCTGTATTCAACGATGCCCACCCCGCAGGTCTTCTCGGAACACCTTCATATGGGACATGTCGACTTGAACAAACACAAATTTCTTGGATGACATAACCTTTTCGAGGCATAGATCATCGTTTACTCCAAGCCAAGAGGGTTTCTTCATTTGCCCCACTCACTGGGCCAGAGTCATCAGATAATTTCTAACGTAGGTCGACCTCTCTAGTGAATGGCTTAGGTTGAGGCTCCCTCGCATCACGTCTCATACTCGCCTCGTTGTTTGGAAGCATGAACCCAACTGAGTGCATATTCAATGTCTATCTTTCCTGAGGTTGTAATTAGACCCACCCGTCTCTTGTGCATTTGAGGCTCCATCTACAAAGAGCTTCCAAATTGGGAGGTCGTTTTCTCTGAGTGGCCTCGAGTGAAACTCATTTCGAGGAATTCCATGACGGCTTTTCCCGCCAGACTGTGTGCTTTTATGGTCGCTACCGCACTGACGCCGAACTCACTTAGCTCTATGGCCCACTTCATCAGCCTTCCAGAGGCTTCTGGTTTGTGCAACACTTGTTTCATCGGATATTCCGTCGGGACTTCTATGGTATGAGCCTTTGAAAATAGGGGATCGAGCTTCCGAGCCGTAAGCTGGTCAAATAAGCAGCTAATTTCTCCATCCTCTGCACTCCCCTTCCGCCTCTCTCCTCTCGAGCCTCGACCGGCAATAGCAGACCAAGGTTGTACTCGTTCTTTGTCTCTAACGAGTACTGCGCTGGTCGAGCCTGGATACACCAAGGCAGTGAGGAGTTCTCCTCATACAGACTTCATTTTGAATGTGGGTAGAGAATCGATACGCTTAATGCATTAAATGCTTCCTCGCACTTCAGATCCCATTGGAAGGCCTCTTCAAGACCTTGAAGAAGGGGTCGGCACTTTGTCGCTTGCCTGATACAAATCGCTTAGACCTAACTTCCGTCAATCTCTCAGATTTCTTTATTCCGATGGCTACCTACATGTCGAGCACACAAATTCCTTATTTTATCCGGATTTGCCTAATTCTCTACATGATTGACTATAAAGCTTGTGAATTTCGCTACCACGCCGACTACGATTCGTCAGGGTTTCACTTTCATGTTGTAGTTCCTAGATCTGAACGTCAGAGGTGGTGAGGATATGGAGATTGGTCAGAGAGATTTTGCTTCAGCATGTCGCCTACGCATAAATCTCTCCAGGTCGCGTTTATCCGCTTCTCGAACATCTCGGTTTACTAGCCTCCAGGTTGCTCTCGCTGCTTTTGATCCCGAACTACCACACGATAACAGCCTTTGAGTCAGGACGGAGGTCTTTCTCGGTCATCCTGACCATACCGATCGATTGTAGCCGAAATGCGTCCATAAAACCAGAAGTTCGTGGGTTCATGCGGAATCCACACGGCGGTCGGGTCTGCAACAGCGTCGCCTTCGCATGCCTTGTTTATGTCAAAGGAAGTCGATACGCAGTCGCCACTTGCCATTTGCTTTTGACGAGGACAACATTAGCCAAACCACCGATTCTACCTCCCCGATTTCGCCCCCGGCTGAGAAGCCGGTTTATTGCTTACGTTTTCGCTTTTCTACAAGTCGCGCGCTTTTGCTCGACGGCTTAGCGGGATGCGGGTCAAAGGCGTTCAATCCGGTGAGTGATTAATGTGAGATCGATTCCCTCCCATGTCCGCCTCAATGCTTCCATGCGAAATGTCTTTATCTCGTCTGAAAATCGAGCGAGGAGGCTTTCTGGTAATTCCCATATTCGAGCCGATAGCGCAGATGTTCCCGGTCACATCCGATATCTGGCTCTAGTTCCTCCGAGGGCTCTGGGCCGTGAGACCGTCGCTCATGTCAAGCCTGCTCATTCACGCTTGTCAATTGCCCTTTGTTTCATGGAGGCGGTGTAGCATTCTGGCCATCATCGATTCTCCTCGAACCATCTCTACACCATGTGTGGTCAATTTGATTATCAATGTGATACACGAGGATGGCTTTATCATACTGGAGAGGGTCTCGCCAAGAACATGTTATGTCGACGGGCTGCCTACTATAAGGAACCTGTCAGTCGCCGTCGCAGGCTTTCTCCCGTGGTTACACCACTTTGAATCGAGCCTAATGGCAGATTTCTCCTAAAACCCCGCATGTGTTGATCGATCTAGCTTTTTCTCCCAATGCCCATTTTGATCGGCTGATGCGAATATGATGTCACTCTGAACTCCCGCTATCAATTAAAACCCGTGAATCAGGAAGTTGGCACAATTGCGCGAATCAATTAATGGTCGCCACGGGATGCTCAGATCCTCCAGACCGAAATGAGAATCGTGATGGTGGTGTCTAGTCACAGAATCTCTAGATACGCTTGTATTCCCATTCGGCTGATCCGATGCCAGCGCAGGTGGGCCTCCGAAGGAACTAGATTCTCTCCCCGAACCCTCCCTTAGATCACATGATTTCCCTCAGGGGCTCGCTGAGGCTGAGTCGTGGCTTCGCGAGTATGTTTCAAGTGGTTGAGTCGCCTCGGCTCGATTGGCCTGACTTTGGGCTTGGATTTGGTTTACCTTCCTTCTGGAAGATACATGAAACGCAGAGGCATCAGCAGGCTAAGTATTCTATCTTCTTCACTATAGAGCACATTGTCCGCGCGATGCCTCAGAATCCCCGTGGAATCGCAATACTGCAAAGTTGTCTTCTGGCAGGTCTCATTTTCATCTCCGGTCGCCATCTTAGGAACTGCCCAAGCCAGACTTCATGCAGACCTGCATTACCAGTCGCGTAGGGTGAACGCTGAGGTATGAGAACACAAGAAATCAACCGACATAACTCCATGGTCGATCCCCTGCGGCTCCTCAATTTTGTGGATCGCCACGCTTTCCTCGGGATTTCTCACGCCCGCTCCGGGCCCGGCCCTCGCTCTTTTCACCGTCACTTTCGTTACGGAAGAACCTCTTTCTTTGATGAGGCCTCTCTCGCCGTTTATATATTTTCTATAGACACTTCGCGATGCTGCTTGCGTTTTCTTCAGAGGATGAAAACATCTGGTCCTTTCGATCAGAGATCTCAATCCCGCAATGAACAACGCCTGATATGACTTCATCTAGTATGTTCATTTTCAGATTCAGCTGCAGAACTTGGTACCGCACACTGCATGCTTTTCCTCATATTCCGCTTGATGTCACAGATGGTAATCCAGGCTTACAACGCTCGTCTCATAATGGCACAACAGCTGGATATGTAGTCTCAATGGACGATAATGGCTGAATTTCATGAACCAAAATATACTGTCTTAGAGAGGCAGTTCCCATCGTTAATCGGCCTTACAATTCACAAACAATTCGACTTTTAATATTGAGGTGATCAACTGGGCCTTGACCATCTTAGAATCGTTTCTACGACAGGGCACTAACCCTCACATAAAGGTAAAATTCTCGGTCAGCAATGAGATCATGCCTGTTGCACCAGGTATCCATAGTGTTCGGGCGCTACTTCCTCACCAGCCACCTCCTTCTCTCACATCAAGCAGAGCCGCTGAAGACTCAAACCCGCGCTCCATATCCGCTTCTCCCGCCCTCACCAGGGTGATGTGGTACTTCGCTCGCCGGTTATTACGCCCCCTGGGCATATTGCTTCGTTTTCTCCGCAGGGCCGACAGGGTCCACGTGCCCCGATCGGCGATTCGTCGCCGCTCTGCAAGTGGGAATGTCAACTGGTCTTTCTCGGGAGGAAATGTCGGGCCTCTGGTCCGCCGTTCTGATGCCAGGGACCCACCGCAAGTTGTTCCAATCTTCCATCTGCCGATTACCGGTGACGGGGCGCCCGGTCACGGTATTAGCTTATTATGCCACATACTATCCTGGGGCCTCGCCATTCAATTGCTTATGGATCCCGCATCCCTCAGCGACAGGTTACTTCCTCGCTTTGTTTTCTCACATACCACGTGAAAAGAGAAATCAAGCAGATTGCAGGAAGTGAACCGTCGCCCTTAACATAACCGATGATGCCTTTTTTCAATGTGAACCTGGCTGAGCGTGGGGTCGCCGAAGGACCTGACGCCTGTGGGCCGATGCAGCGCCCGGATTGTCCGTCGAGATAGGGTCGCAGGCTGTACTGAATCGCCAAATCCTGGACGCTTGTCTCTCCCAAGAACATGAAACATGGGGCTCGGCGAGGCCGAGCCCAGTAGCCCCTCCGATGCCTAGCTTCTCCAGAAAAAGAAAAGACCAGCCATAGCTGTTTCTGCATTTCGTAATTGGCAATTCTTCATCAGGATGATAGTCCCGTATTTATAGTATGCCAAAACCGCCATGTGATTAGTCCTTCCCATTAGACGCCTGATATTTTTATTTCGTTTCTTTCATTTCACCCAGACACTCTGCATGCATATAGAAGGAGCCGCTTGTTTGAGATAATCCTCCTTCCCCTTATCAAAGAAAGGCATCCAACTGCGCGATCTCTATTATTTTTCCTTCCTCAGGCTTATGATTTGCCATCACAGATAATATATTGCTAGAGTGTTAGTTCTTGGCTTTCATGAGCTATATACAAAATCTGATCCAGGATATGGGCCCACCACTAGATTAAGTCACTGACCTCGGCCCTCAAATCTTCTCTTCATTCTGCTTCTCTGCATCGAGGTTTCTCTCCAGCATTGGCGCGCCATAAGATTTCACCCTTTGTCTTGATCATGGGCTCACAAGCCTATTTTTCAAACCCTATCAATAGTCAATTTAGTGTTCTTTTTTTTGTTTAATTATGAACTTTTAATCAAATATAGGTTAGAATCGATAAGCGGCTGAGTCTAGATTTCAAAATGATCGCTGAGAATGGTTCATACACCCTTTCTCTATTAATTAGCTCTTAATTACTTCATGCTTCTTATAGTTCTTGAACAAATGCCTTAAAATTAAAATACCATCTTTAGGTCTGCATTAATCATCTTGAAGATTACATCAAAGGAGTGAAATTCACATTGCAAGTGGCAAAAATTATGCTCCCATTAGATAAATACCTTTTAATAATACATTAGTCAGCATTAGCAAGGTTATAAAAACTTCACATACCACTGGAGTTAGCTGGATATGTTTCATATTCAATCATCAAAACAAGCAAGGAGTAAGATCGGAAACAGCGAAAGCTGCACACTTATACAATTGACTGTCAGGAAAATAAAAACAGTAAATCACCATCTTGTCTTGGAGATTTTTCTTTTAGAAGTCACAGGCCTATTTTAAGAACTATTAGAGTGGATATTTATAATATTTTATTATATATGTGATGTGGAGAAAAACTTGTCTTTTGTATTATTAGAAAATATTAAACTTTATTATTTAAATTAATTTTCAATAATATTTCTTAAAAAATTATTATTTTTGTATATTATTATTTATTTATATCAACAAATTGATTCCACTTTTTACAAGGCATTAATATTCTAAAAATCATTTAGCAGATTTTATATTATATAAATTTTCTTCAGAAAATAACACAACCTCAAACAAGCTTTTTGCTTTAAATTTTTAAAAAGTGTTTAAAAGTAATTGTATTAAAGGTATGTTATAGATACTACAAAATATTATTTTTTATTATCTTACTTTTAAACAAATAAAGATAAAAATTTGACTGGAAGTTGAGTTAAATTGTAGTTGAAAGTATATTTGATGATATATTCTTTTTCAACTCCACTAGGCCAGTTTTATTGTAAGGCCGCCAACTAGGATGGCCTAGCTGGCCTGTCCGTGTGCTTTGCTGTCACCTCACTCAAAAGAACAAGAAAGAAAAAGAGGGTCGCGGCTTCGCCCGTACGTCCGAATGCCTAAGTCGGGCCTTCTCCCAGAGAAAAGATAGACCGCGAGAGGCTAATGTTTTTAATTTTCACCACGGTGGTATGATATATATATGTATGTTTTCCAATTGACGGGTGATAAGGACTCTTTCCCATTGATGGATATTTTGCCTCATCGTTATTAGATTTAATTAAGGGATATTGAAGGAGCAAATATTGAGAATATCCTCTCCTTTGCTGGCGAGATCCTCTTGACGGCGCACGTCGCTATCGTGAATTATCCATTTTTGTCGTGAGATTAGCTGGATCGCAGGATAAGATGTTCTTGGGATTATCCTATTTATCTTATTGGCTTAGATTTAGTATGATTTTGTTGATGGTTTCCAATTATCCGCTTATCGCCCGTAAAGCAGCTGGATGGCTTCCTTTTTTAGTTACCACATACATCAAGGGCTCGTGTTTCATCGGGCTTGGTTTCATTTGGGCTCGGCAAGCGGGCTCGCACGCTTATTTTCAAACCTATCGCGCCCCCTGTGTTCTTGGAGTATGGTGTGCGTGGGGCGCGGGTCGTAACGCCGCATCGGGTGTGATTTTAACGCACAACTCGGGTCGATCAGCTTAGGCTTTGTCGCCGCCATATGTCTTGTGATAATGATGACTTCTGCCAGCCATTTCTTCCAATTTTCACTTCTCCGTCTGAGATATCCTCCACCGTCGCCAAAGCCCCTTGAACCTGAAGCTTTTTCTTGCTTCATAGTGAGTTCCACTTCCCTTTCCCTTAGCATTCCGGTTTGAACCTTATGCAAAGTCCTTTTCAAGGCTGCTCGAGATAGCTGGCTTCATTCCCGGACGGTGCTGCCTTTCTCCTCTGGGTGTCTTCTTTTTCAAGTACACTGAAAAGCAGGGCCAGACTTACAAGTTGTGCTCTGCCACGAGCCACTCACCCATAGGTCCGGTCGCTTCTTTTCTGTATTGTTGAGGCACTCTCTGCTGTCGCTGCCAAGGCAGTTGGCGGCGCCCAACGGCTTCGCTAGAGCTGATCTTTCAAGACGCCAAGCCCTCCCTTTTTCCCTTAAGCAAGGTATGAGAATGGATGATACATCCCTCGGGATTGAATATCTAAAGTCCGGGCCGTGCGCACGTTGGTCAGTGGACTCAGCGTACCGACTCTTTATATTGGGCCACTTTACACAAGACCTCCTTTAGGTCCGGTCTGTCCTGACGCTTTAATCTCTTACGGTTCCAAAGATTTAAGATGGTGTGTTTCTTTGAAGTGGCCTTCGACAACGGTCTTCGCTTCTCTCTACACCTCCTTTCTCATAAAAGTGGGTTTATTGAAGATTTAAATGTTCAAATTTTCTAACACTTTTGTCTTTGACCAGTCGTATTCTCGTTGGGTTATTGGTTTTTTCAGGACAAGGGCCTGTATTCCCAAAGATAGCTTTGTTCTTGATCTTTTTTAGCATAAAGGAATCAAATGAGGGCTTCCTTTATTTTTCCAAAGTGTCGGCGCTCTTTTCCTGCAATTTTCATCTTCCATCTTCCCCCAGGTTTTGGAAGGAGCGCATTTTTAGTTAGCGTGCCGCAATCGGGAGTAATGCACTCTAGACAGATGACACCGACATGCTCAAACATTTTGACCACCCCACAAATCTACTTGAGTATCGCTTTGTTTTTGGTATAGTCTTTGTAAAGTCATTGGGCATCTTCGACTCAGATTAACTGTACTTTTTCTAATTAACTACACCTAACCCCGAAGATAATGTTATAGCACATGAGTTGGCTGAGTGTTCCCCGCGCCCCTACTCGGAGTTGATCAGGTAGGACATTCCTAGACCTTCAAGCTTGAGGTCTACCCGCTCTGCTGCTTTGAGGCCTTCACCTCCTTCCACTATGAAATTTTTCACGGCCTTCACGCTGCCTAAAGTGTACGAGCTTTAAATTTCTCAAAGGAGGTAATCACCCTGGAAGTCCTACAACATGGTTTAAAACTTTCAGATTCAAGAGAAGGACCGCCTTCGCTGAGGCAGTCCCAAACTGGGAAGGTCCCTCCTTCTCTATCCATGTCCGCTGCATCAGGGCGCTAGTGGTCGCCGCTCCACCGAGGTCCCTAAGCCCGAGTTCCCAGCCCCATTCCAACTCACTGCAAAGGCAAAAGACTTCTAGTAATACAATGAGTGCCGCTGGAGTCATGCCCATCACGCTGGAATCCTCCCAGTGTTGCTCCCTTCTCGAGTACGAAGAATGAAGAGGGAAGTGGGTTCAACCGACAGAGATGGCGACTCGTTTTCAATGCCGAAGTTTACATGGCGCGGTCTCGTTTATCTCGCAAAGATTCAGGTAGGAATTTCAAGAGGGCCTGGGCGCCAAACTGCGAGAGTTTTAGCTTTATCTCTTCAGGGTCGCCGTAGTTCTTCGTATTCTCGCTCGACTTAACTTGAGCCGATACTTACTGTGTCAGGTAAGGGTGTGTTACTCATTTGAAGATATTACAAAAGGCCAATCTAAACGTAAGGTTGCGTCAGCCGCCCTCGAGTTTACAAGGCGAGGGCTCTCCCTGACGCGGCACGCGAGATCAAAAGATATGGACCAGAAAGGTAAGCTAGTCTGATGGAGGTATCTCCTTGTCAAAGACGAGCTCGAGCGAGGGTGTAGAAGACGAGGCTAGAACAAGAGCGGTCAAGTTTAGCCGGAGGTTGCTGATGGGCCAAAGGATACAAAAATGACTTGTTGGAGGCCAGGATGAGCTGTGGGCCTACCTAGTGTGAGCTTGGGAGCGGTTAGGAATGAGTTGTTTACGCTCACTGAGCTGAGTCGCTGGGGTCTAGAGAAGAAAGCCATAGCAAGGGCTGGAGATGTGAGTCAGGTAATAAACAACACAAGTAGACAGAGCTGGTCACGATAGCTTTTGAGGTCAGAATTCTCGAGATCCACCGACCAGATGCCATATGCGTTGGGGACCTGACAGCAAGAGACTGTCGCCGTAGGGGATCGAGTGCTATAGGAGATTGAGGATGGCACCGCATCAATGGCTTCGGGTGCTTGCCTTGGGCAGTCAAGCACTGCACACCAGCCCGGACTTCAACTTCGACATTCCTAGCGACAAGGAGGCGAAAGAGTCCCTCTCCGTAGACTATCCTGGAGAACCAGATACTCCTATTGAGGCCCACTCCCCTTCTTCACCCTCTACTCCTTCCTCTGATGTCTGACCTTCCACACATAATTCCGCTTGCTTGTTTTTTTTTTTTTTTTTTTTTTTGGGCTTGGGACCCCGGAGATACGTAGCCTTTTCCTTAATGAATATCACTTTATCACTACTACCCCACTGTGTCGCCACGCTTTTTGTATGAACCGGCGACTTAAAGGCATGGATCATCAGAGCGGTCGCCAAATCGAACCGGCTCGGGCGAGCCATGGCCAAATTGCCCGAGCTGAATTGACTTCGTCAGATATATACCCGAGCAGTAGCTGAGCTTTTCAACAACAGCCACGAGGCTTCGCTGGCCGATCGCTCAGCCGAACCGCAGTTTCGCGCTGCCCGAAAGGCAGTAGTTTATCTCTTTCAACAGCCGCCGGGCTCTCGGGCGCCGAGGCCTTTGGGCGAGATTGCCTGTCGAATCACCTCGGGTCGCATGGTAATCGAGAAGGAGCTCTTCAAATTGAGTTGCTTCGGGCGCTGAGGCCTTTCGGGGCAAGATCATCTCGAGGCCGAATCCAGACTGGGCCGCATGGCCTAAGCAGAAAGAAGCTGAGCCTCTTCAAACCAGCCGAGGCTTCGTGGGCCGATCGTCGAGCCAAACTCCACTTTGGGCCTCGCAGCCCAGCAGCAGAAGGAGCTTTCAAATCGAGCCGCGAGGCTCGGGCGCCGAGGCTTTGTACCAACCGACTCACTGCACGGCCTTAGTGCAGAGGCAGCTGAGCCTTCAAACTGAAAGGTCGGGCTCGCCGAGGCCTTTTGGGCGAGATTTCTGAGCCAACCACTTCTCGTGCCTGGCCGCTCACAGTGAGTCGGAGTCCAAACAGCTGTCACCTTGTGGCGCTTGGTGCCCATCAAGAGCTCGCAACCGAGCTGAAGAGCTCCATAGGCGCGAGGCCTTCCCCGGCGATGAGCCTACAACCGAGCCGGAAGAGCCCGCGGGTGCCGTGGGCCTGAGCCAAGAGCTCGCAACCGAGGTGGAAGTGCTCGCAACCAGCCGAAGAGCCCGCGTACCGAGGCCTTCCCGAAATAAGAGCTCGCAAATCGAAATGGGCAGCCCGCAAATTGAGTCAAGAGCCTGCATGCCAGCCCCGGTCAAGAGCTCTCTACAAATCGAAGCCAAGAGCTCCGGGCGCCGAGTTTCTGGCCAGGCGAGCGCTCTCGCAACCGAGCCAAGAGCTCCGTGGCGCTAAGGCCTTCCCGAGCTGACGAGCTCTAACCGAAAGTCGTTATGCGATCGCTCGCTGACTTCCACTTCGAAAGATGCAGATGTCTTCACACGTCGTTTACGGAGAATTGGAACGATGTAATCTTTCTCCGAATGCTTTAAAGTTTTCCTATAAATGCGGCCTTTGCTAGCGGAACCCATACTCGACCTTCCTTTGGGCATAACTAGAACCGCGCAACAGCCGCCAAGGCTCGCACGCTCGCAGGGATCCGCTTTGGGATTCGTCAGCCCGATGACCTCCCCGCCTCGCTGGAGCTGTGTTTTCTCCCCAGTCTCCCTTCATGGGAGTTGTGTTATTCCTGCCAAGGCTAGAATGCGCCTGGCAGGTGTACCGCCTTTTCTATTTCTCTTTCTCCTCTTTCTTCCTCTTTCTCTTTTCCCCTCTTTTCAGATCTCTTTTCCTTTTCTTCTTTCTTTCTCTCCTTCTTCATTTCTTTCTTCTTCTCCTTCATTCTTTTTTCGCTTTTTTCGAGGAACCGCTTGCATCGTTTGCTTCCTAGATGCAAGGAATGACGCTCAGCTTATTGTAATCAACATTGTTCCTTTATTGCACAAAGAGATATTTATTTGGAATCTGAATTCTTGCACATTCTGATGTATGTGACCTTATTGTATCTCCCCTGACTGTGACGTCTAACCAGATAATCAATAAACACAGCCAATCCAACACCGACAATACTTATTTAAGATTACAAACTGCAGGCTACCGATAAAAGCTAAGGTGTCTCAAGATTCTGCATGGAGGCAGAACCTTTTCCTCTCATCTGAGCTCGTAGTTGCTTCGTGGTCCACATGGCTTGTCACGATATAGCCTTCCGCTCGGCCCCCAGTTTTCCACGCTACCGGATTTTTCTTTCTTTGGTAGGGAGCTACTACCAGGTCTCCCGGCTTGTAACTTCGGTTTGACTCTCTCTGTAATACTCGCCTTCCTTTGGTATTCTTCCGCGCCTTTAGACCTCGGTCTCACTTTTCATCAGAGGTTCAAATTCTAGGCGAGAGCCTGCCATTGCTTTCCACACTTTGCCACCCGATCCTTGGGGACTTTAATCTCATTTCACAAGGCCATCGCTTCGTGCCAGCTAAGGTGAATGGGGTTTCAGCATTTCACTTGCGCCGTAGTTTCAGAAGCTCATAACACTTCTGGGAGGATTTCTACCCATTTGCCTTTTAAGATATTCCAATTTGGTCTTCAATGCTACTTTAAAGGTTCTGGCGGTGACTTCGCCCGTCCATTGGGATTGCGATGTGTCGGACGAGTAATAGTTCTTTGGATCCCAGCTCAAGACAAAAATCTCGAACTTGACATTATCAAATTGCTTTTCCATTATTCGACACTGTGAGTTCTCGATACCAAACCTTCATATTATGGACGCTATATAAAAATTGCGTATTTTGTTCTGTGATAGTAGCCAAATGTTCACTTCCTCCATTTGGTGAAGCACTAATTAACGACGATGACTTGTATCGTCTCTTCCCACTAAGAGGTCCCAATATGTCCAAACCCCATCACTGAAAGGCTGGGGTGGGCTCAGGATCGACGCCGTGGGCTTGACGGGAGTGAGAGATTTTGGCGTGCTTCAAGTACCTTGCATTTCACTAGGCTTCACCGCAAGGTTTCGAGCATTGTGGGCCAATGCATCCCTACCAAAACTTTTCCCGCTGAACCCGAGCTTCCACGTGGTTTCCGCATGCGCCTTCATGTACCTCCTTGAGTACGTATTCGGCGTCTCTTCCTTCAATACACTTAAGGATGGGTGCGAAAAAGCCTCGCTTGTAAAGACGTCCTTTATGAACAGGTAAACCCCAATGATCTTGCCCCGAGCTAGCAACGCTGGGTCACTCCTGAAGCCTCCCATTAAGTAGTCCTGTACGGGTCCATCCACTTCGCTCGACGCGACGTGGACCGATGTCCATGAGATCTAAGTGGAGTGGCCCGAGGTGCCCAACAGGCGCCGCTCCGGTTGGTTCTCTTGGGAGGCTATGGCCGCTTTTCTAAAGTGATCCACTCGTGGTTTCTCCGCCCGGATATGTGTCTCGACCCTAACAACACAGAATTTCTTCAGTAATTCCCGTACTTTTTTTAGATATAAGATCATTTTTTCACCTTTGGCTTCGTAGGTGTCTTCTATTTGTCTTACTACTAGCTGGGAGTCACCGCGCACCTCGAGTCAAGTCAACTTCCATGAATGGGCGAGAGGTTGGAGTCCCCGGCTATGACGACCATACTGCCATGTTAGAGGCCTGAACCCAAACCCGGTGCATATTCGATATCTATTCCTTCTGGGGAGGTTAGGATTAGTCCGGCCCGTCCTTGAGAATTGGCAGCCCTGCCTATAGATAGCTTCTAGATGGGAGGCAGCATCGTTGAGCATTCTCAGAGGTTCTCACGAGGTGAACTCCATGACGAACCGCTAAGACCGCCCTTTATCAGAAAGCCAAGCCATATCTCGACGCCGAATTGCTTAACTCTCTATGGCCCACTTCATCAACCTTCCCGAGGTCTCGGTTTGTGCAAGACTCGTTCATCGGGTATTCGCTGACTTCAATGGTATGAGCTTGGAAATAAGGAGGAGTTTCCCGTGTCGCGGCAGCCAAAGCCAGATCGCTCCATCTCGGTACCTCTCCTCGCTTCCTCTAGAGCCTGACCGCATTAGTAGGAAAGATGTTATGTACTGGCCTTTGTCTGGCGCGACGGCGCCGGTCGAAATCACACCGCAGTACGCAGTAAGGAGCTCTCCCAGCGGCTCACCGAACGGGGAGAACCCTGTGATAAGTCTTCGCTATTGCAATGCTTCTTCAACGTATCCTACTGGAAAGGCTTCTTCTCGTAACCTCGAAGAAGCTGGTTGACATTTATCGGCCGCCTCGACACGAACCGCGTTATTTCCCGCTAGACGTTGGACCTCCTTTTATGTTTGATGGTAGCTATGTCGAGCAATGCACTTTATCTTGTTCGATTTACCCCAATTCCTATTGCTAATCATATAAATCAAGAATTTTCCGCTGAGACCAAGGTGCATTTAAATGATCAATCAGCGTTGTATCTTTCTCATGATCCGAATGCCTCAGACATATGAGCTATGTGGAGCTCGGGCCAGAAAGGATTTCACCAGTAAAGATGTCATCTATACACTTCCATAGATGTTCCTATTTGCTTCGAACATCCTCATACACTTCATAAGTAGCTTCGCTCGCTTCTTAAGCCCAAAGGGCATCACACGATGCCAATAAAGTTCCTTGCCCTCGTGATCAACGAGGCCTTTTCACAATTCAGATCCATATACCGATTCTGCTTAAAGCCGGAGAAAGCATCCATAAACCGAGGAGAGTTTATGGCTCTGCCATAAGACATCTAAGATGAGGTCGATTCACCAAGAAAGGGAAAGCTATCTTGGGCATGCTCACACGCGAAGTGAAGTCGATGTAGAGCCGTCACTTACCTCGCTTGCTTTTGACGGCACGCTGCTGGCCAACCATTCAGATATTCCACATCTCCGATTGCCCCCGCCCCGAGGAGCTTTCTCCGACTTCCTCGTTGATCGCTTTGCCTTTCTCGCTAGAAGCTCGTTAACGCTTCTGAAAGATGGATCGGACGCTTAGCCTATGAGTGATTATCATGGGTCAATTCTCCCATATTTGCATGCTTCCATGCGAAGATGTCTCTGTCAGCCTCAAAGAGCCTTGGGTAAGGAGGCTTCGAGGTCTCCCAAGTGAAGCTTGAAACCAATGCAAAGTAGGTGTTCAGGTCGTCATTCAACCAGATGGGTTCCGCTTCTTCCCCGGTGGCTCAGTTTCAGGTTCACCGTCGCTGATGTCGAGCCTGCCTAGGTATATGTTATCGACTGCTTTTTGCTTCATGGATGCCGAATAACATTCCTTGGCTACGCGCTGGTCTCCTAGAACCATCCCCACTCCGCTTGTGGTAGGGAACTTGATCATCATGTGGTAAGCAAATGGAATGGCCTTTATGGCGTTAAGAGAGGGTTTGCCTAATAACATGTTATAAGCAGACGGGGCGTCTACAACGAGAAACTCCATCGCGCTGCTGCTCGACACGGGGGTCTCCCAAGAGCACTAACCGGATTAAGCCACGGTAGCACCCTTCTCCCTCGAGAATCCTCAGTGGGTGTTGAATGGTTCTAGCCTTCCACATGCCTATCTTATTATCAAGGCTTCCAGGCGAAGATGATGTCTACCGAATCCTCCATTATCGATCAAGACCCGATGGATCGCTTTTGTTAGCCATCAATCGCCTTATTACCACAAAGGGTCAAGCCATGAGGTGATGACATCCCTCCAGTCCGAACTAAAAACTATGTTGTGCCCTAGTCAATTGCTTTGACACCCGCCCTCGCACCTCCCACATCTCTCCCCGACCTCGACAAGTCATGCAGATGGGCCTTCCTAGCGGAGCTGGACTCCCCGCCTCCTGCGAACCCTCCTGAGATCACGTGGGATTTCAGGGCCGTTAGTGCCGAGTCATCGCCGCCAGGTGGTGGTGGTGCGTTGCCCGAGCCCGACCGGGCCTAACCTTCGCATGCTATGAAGCTGGCTGAGATATCCACAATTAAATATTCTATTTCTTCGAAGTTGTATGCACCGTCCGCGGGCGATGTCCGTAGTCCCTATGGAACTCACAGTACCTAGTGTTATCTCATTTGGCTGGATCTGACCTCATTTGAGATGGCCACCTCAGGAACTGTTCATGCTGCACCTCGTGCGAGACCTCGTGAAATCGGCAACATGCCGAGGAGTAAACCGTCGAGGTGACAATGCTGTCGCTGTCACGATGGACCTAGGCGGTCTCCCGAGGCCTCCGCTTCTGGGATCGCTCTTCTTTCTTTGGGCACTCGCTCCATCTCGTTGTCTCTTCGGGCTTCACCTCGCCGCCGTCGCCCCGCTTTCTTGCGGGCTGAAGAGCCCTTTCTTTGGATATGAGGCTTCTTCACCATTAATGTACGCTTATCAGGTACTCACATAAGGCACCGAGATTCTTTGAGATAGAGAACATCAAATCCTTTGATTGCACTCCTAGCCCAACGATGAATGCAAAGATAATTTAACTTCCTTATCTAGTATATATTCACTTCAAAGACTGGCATTAAAAACTGACATACTTCACTGCTTTCTAAGTAGCTTCCGGCTTATGGTCAAAGATGATAACTCGGCTTCCCCAGATTTTCGGCTCCAATGAAGTGGGAAACACTGCAAGGAAAGCTCTTCCGAACGAGATTGTACACGCCAGAAAGCCTCGTTAAACGCCATGTCGGGCCTTTAGCGTGATAGCGAAAGCTCTGCACCGCATAGGGTTCTGATAGCCATGTAGCTCCATTTGATTCTTATAAGTGTTGAGATGATCGACGAGATCTTTGGCACTATCAAACGCTTCTATTTGCATTCGAACTTCACGTAGGGGAAAGTGAGCACCCCTACCGTGAATGGAGACTTTCACATTTGTTGTACTAGGTGTCCATGTAGCCGATCACCGCCTCATATAACTTCCTTCACGGGCCGAAATTCTACCGGGAGGCTCCTGGAATCTCTCGTCTCCCATAATTGCTCTCCTTCGACTTAACGCTACCGTCGCTTCCAAAGATGCCCCCCAAGTGTTGTTTCACGCTCTCCTCTCCGTGGGCCTGGGGGTGGTCCGCACCGCGGGCTCTGCAGCCGGATTCCCACTTTCGCTAGCCCCTGGGAACGCCGTGGCTGCCCTTTGTGATCACTTGTGACACGACCTTCTTAAGTCTGTCGCGCCGCCTCGGTCGCTGCACATGTCCGGTGAGCTGCCCACCCCTCCCATCAAGCGCTGTCGGTGAGGCCAGAGGGCCTCCAATTCCTCATCCACTATGTTGGCTTGCGTCACTTCAGCATGCCAGAGGTCAACTATCTACGCCGTCGCCGGTCCTCGCATCCTCGAGGATTGGCGTTGCTCTCGTAATCTGTTGATACTATCGCCGAGAGACGCTCATGACAGAAGAACTGTTTGCTTCCCAATGTAATGCGGCGCCAACTGATGATGTATTTTTCAACCGACTGGCTGGAGCGCATTGAGGCACCGGGCCTGGATTTAGATTGTCGCTGGCCGGCGGTGGTGCTCGCTGTCACTCTCACCGTTAAAAGAACAAGAAAGAAAAAGAGGTTTCCGTAGGGGGTTTCCTCGCCCCGTGGTCGCTCCAATGCCTGCCGGCCTCTCCTACTATAAGATAGACCGCTTAGGAGGGCGAATGTTTTTAAGCGCACTTTCACCGCAGGCGGTACGATATAGTAGTGTATAAGCTTTCCAACGAATGGTGATATGACCTTTTTCCCCATTGACGGGATATTTTTTGCCTTTATCGTTATCGGATTTCAGTCAAGGGATATTGAAGGAGCAATATTGAGAATTATCCTTCTCCTTGTTGGCGAGATCCCCGCTTGACGGCAATGAAGCCGCGACGAATTATCCGCCATTTTCCTGCTGTCGGGTGAGATTTAGCTGGGACGGCAGTGATAATGTTCGGGAATTATCCTACTCCATTATCAAGTATTTAGTCTCATTTTGCGTGGATGGGGTTCTTCTAATTATCCGCTGCATCGCCTTGGGGCAGCGGATTGTGGCTTTCGCTTTTGGCTGACATCAAGGGCTTGGGTATTTACTGCTTGCTCTCTTATTCGTTTTCTTTCGCAAGGCCTGCACTACTATTTTTTCAAAACTCCATCAATATTTAAAATTAATTGTTAAAATTATTTTTGGTAAAGATTTGTAGATATTGTTATTGAGGTTTTATAAAACAATGTTTGTTTGAAGACTTAAATTATTTTTAATTTAATTTCTACGACTTCAAATATATTTAAAAATAAATACGATAGATAATATTTTACATTTATTCATTTTTCATATTCATATTTTTTTAAAATATTTCTTAGATAATAAAAATTAAAAAAAATGATACTATAGTTAGGAACTATTTTTTAAGAATGTAAATAAATATAATATGATTTATATATTTATTCATATTCCTTATTATATTTATCTAAATTTATTGGAAATTATATTCTGATGTCTTTGGGCTATTTCTTCATATTTTTTAATCTTATTATAGAATTATTGCATTTATTTTTATTTTTATTCTTTGCACCATGTTATAAGAGATAAAAAAAAAAATTAAAGAAATCATATATAATGAACAAGGATTTAATCAATCTTCAATTTCCGGACCCACTGTTTTTGGAGGGTATTGAATCCTTCTTGAGTTTTGCAAGAAAAAATCTTCTAGGAAGACAAACTATTTTGTGTTCGTGCAAAAAATGTGGAAACCAACGTCTTCCATCAACTTATGATGAAGTTAAGTATGATTTAGTCAAATACGATTTTAATTCAACATACAAAGTTTGTGACTTATGTAATACCCAGGAAAAAAATTCAATTTTTCTGAAAAATGGTAAAACGGTAATTTTGGTTGAAAACCGGAAATTCTCTATATCTCGGATGACGAAATGGATTGCGCTGTTGAATTCGTCTCGCGAAATCTAGTGACCTAGAAAAGTTTCGTCGAATTCTGAGACAAGCGGAATATTTTACGATTTTTCGGTGATAAGCCATCGTTGATTTCACAGGAAGAGATTTTATGAAAATCTCTAAGTCGTGAAATGGCTTGTGCTAAGTCTATTTAATAAAGTGAACTAAAAGAAACAAATTGTTTCGGGGTAGAAACGGACCTAAATAAAGTAATAGGAACCATGTATCCAAAATAATAATAATTATTATTATTATTATTATTATTATTATTAAAAAAATGAGAAAAAAAAAAATGGAGGAGATGGACAGGAGGGAGAGAGTGTCTAGGAGAGAGATATTTTTATTTTTAGTTTTCTTTTCGCTCGCGATCTATGGAAATCAAACTCCAGGTTTTCACCTGGGGCTGAAGGGAAAGGATCCACGCAGGAGGGCTACGCAGGCTGTGTAATCTTGAGTTTCACAACTCCAAGATGTAGGGAAATTTTCATTTGTGTTATTTCAGACCAAAGGTTATTTAGACATCAGCACTGGCTTAGAGGCCGTGAAAGGTCGTGAAATTTAGTTCCAATTTTTGGACTGAGTGTAGGGAATTTTTAGAATTTTAATGATTATTTTCGATCAGTCCGGCTGAATTTCGTGATCAAGCGCATAGTTCAAGCAAATTCTTCGTGATTGTTTGGCGACGCCCGCATAGATTTTCGGATCGTTTTCGCGCCCCGACTGTGTTTTATGTTTGGTTTATCCTGGATCGATGTCTTGGGTTTTGTGGGTGTGTTTTGCATTCTAATAATTCGATGATGAACCGTGAAGGGACCAAGAGGGTGCCCTATTTTCATGTCCGAGATTTTGGCCGCTTTTGTGTTATTATGAAGGAAAAATAGACAATATGTTGTTATTAGTGAATTTTAAGTAATATATGCATGCTTTAATATATTAACATGAATTGTTGTGAATGGTATATTGCGTTTCATATGCACTGGACACCCTAGAACCGTAGGTGTGAGCATGATGATGTTGAGAAGCTGACTATAATTGATTATCGGAGTATGTCCAAAAACGAATAAAAATCTAAGGGTTGTCAAAGAAAATTTTATCTGAAAATTGTCCAAAGAATTGCTTTGGAAAGTTGTCCAACAGTTAATGTCAGAGGATGTCTAATGGACTATTTCGAAGAGTTATCCAACAAATTCACCTCGGAGGATTGTCCAAACGATTATATCGGAGGGTTGCCTACAACAAAACAAATATTTTTGTTTGGAAATCCATTTTCATACATGGCACAAGCATGTGTGAGAAAGTTGGTGAGGACTCGAGGTACGGATTAGCATGTAGATATTTCCTCCGAGTAGGGAACTGGTGAATTCACTTGAATGCAGTATGTTTGTCATTACATGAAAGACTTAGGGCAGAGCAACTCCATTGTGCAGAGAGATTATCACTACTAGGCTTTGCTCACCTCGCAGAAGACCCTTAGGTATTGTGTCCAAAAGGTATCCGACCGCATATGGGACTCATGGTGGATGAGCCGTGAGGCGTATTATTATATTTTTTGTTTTTTTTGTCTTGTATTATATTCGAGCATAACCAAAACATGTATACCTTTTTGTCTTATAAAAGGACTATTGGTTAAATAGTCTATTATTTTTGTATATTTGTGAATTAAATATGTAGAAATGAATCTCAATATATGAGACAAATGAGTGTGATATCGGACAATTCGATATTTACGTACTCGCAGGTTGACGGGTTGTCAACGCAGACCCCCGATAAGGCAGGTGTCACAAAGATGGTATCAAAGCTAAGGTAAACGACACTGGTAGCCCTGCGGATGTAAACGATTAGCCTGGGAGCTGGTGTGTCCAAGTATGATCCCGATGCCGTACCTTCCACACAGATGGCATCGCAGCCAAGGTATATGATTACTCAGAGCTGCACAAGCATGGGCCTAGAATACGGAGTTGTAGTGCAATGCCCGGCATGATTATCATATACTGATAATCACATAATTTTGCTTCACGCGATGGCATCGCAGCATAGGCAATAACGAACACCGGGTCTGAGGGACATGGGCTTAGGCTATGGCTATTATGGTAAAATTGATACCAACGTCATAGCTTGGTATCAAAGCCAGTACACTCAATACCTAGAGTTCAAGGATCTGGTTTAGACCACTGCATGCATAGTATGTTTCATGTTGTGTTCAGATGTGTTCCATGTTTGTGATTGCGTAATTGTGTGTTACAAATTGCGCAGAAAGACATATACACATTATGATGTATATGGGAAATGTGATTGCGTGGTTGTTGCGTTGAAAATTATATACATGGCATAATGTATATAGGAAAAAAGAATGGAATGCTAAGGTTAGGAACCATAACCTTAGGAGTTCGGAAAATGAAATGAACCGGAAAGTGTTGAATTTTATTGAAATAAATAGAAAGGAGTGGTTGACAATTAGCACCACTTAGGTGATGAACGGGTCAGTTCATGGTTGTCAAGTCTATTAGTAATTGACATGTGCATTACTAGTTAGACTTAAATGAAAGTAAACAAAGGTTGTTGCCATTTGACAGGTGTAGATGGTATGGGAAAATTCTCCCCTAGGATCTAGGGTGAGAGTTGGTCAGATATGTCGGGATTGTGAGTCAGAGATCTCATAGATTCTACTCATGGTGGGGCTTCGGGTGGTAGCCATATCAGGTTTCGATGTCATTCTTGACATGGATGAGTTGACAACCCATCCAAGAAACACGATTGTGACCTTAGGCTGTTATCACACTTATTACCTGCCTTGGAGTATAGTGGATGGTTTACATATGCAAAGTGACATAATTACAGATAGTGTGTGGAATTCTCGTGATCTAAAATTCGTTATTAGGGGAAGAATGTAAACCCTAAAAATTCAATTTTCCTAAAAAGGGTAAAATCTGGTAATTTTGATTGAAAACCTGAGTTCTAGATCTTGATGACTAAACGATTATACTGTTGAATTCGTCTCTGTAAATTCAGTGATGCTAGAAAAGTTTCATCTAATTTTTGGAGACAAGCGGAATATTTTATTATTTCGGGTGATAGTCAAGCCAAGGATTCTTCGTGACGCAGATTTTTACCAAAATCTCAAGTCAGAACGGCTTAAGCTAAATTCATTTAAAATAAAAGTGAACTCGAGAAGAAACAAATTGCTCGGTAAACCTAGACCCAAATGAAGCAATATGAACTATGTATCCAAAATAATAATAATAATTATTATTATTAAAAAAAAGGATAAAAAAAAAGGGAGGAGACGGACGAGAGGGAGAGAGAGCCGCCTATATATATTCTTATTTTATTTTTCTTTCTTCACTTTTCTCACATTCATGAAATCAAACCATAGGTTTTCGTCGGGCTGAAGGCAAAGTTGATCCAATACAAATGGAGGGCTACGTGTAAAATTAAAATCTTGAGCCAAACTCCATGAGGTAGGGAATTTTCCTACTTGTGTTATTCCTATCCTAAAGGCTATTTAATGGCTTGGGATTGGCTTAGAGGCCGTGAAAGGCCGTAAATTTCAGTCTCCAATTTTTTGGACTGGGTGTAGAAATTTTTAGGAATTTTCATAACTATTTTTGGATAGTCCGGGCTGAATTTAGGGACTGTTTTCGTACGTCAGCTAAATTTTCTTATTTTAAGTAAATCGACAAGAGTTTTGGGACTTTTTTCAGCAACTCGAACTCGTGTTGAGGTTTGGTTTTGATCCTATGACTGATGTCTTTGGGTTTTGTGGTGTGTTTTGGTATCCCAATAATTCAGTGATGAACCGTGAAGGGACCAAGATGTGCCTTGTTTTCTATGGGTCTGAGATTTGGACCGTTTTGTGTGTTATTGTTGGAAAAATGAATAACATGTTGTTTGTGTGTGAATTTTGTTAATATATGCATGTTTAAATATATTAACATTAATTGTTGTGAAATGGCATATTGCATTTCATATGCACTAGGGCACCCTATAACCGTAGGTGTGAGTGCATGACATGTTTTTCGGAGGGTTGACTCATAATTGATTATCAGAGTATGTCCACAAACGAATAAAAATATGAGGGTTGTCAAAGAAAATTTTATAGGAAAATTGTCCAAATAATTGCTTTGGAAAGTTGTCTAATAGTTCATGTCGGAGGATGTCCAATGGATTGTTTCGGAGAGTTATCCAACAAATTCACCTCGGATGATTGTCCAACGTATTTATATCGGAGGGTTGCCCACAAATAAAACAAATATTTTTATTTGGAAATGATTTTCATACATGGCACAAGCATGTGTGAGAGAGTCATGAGGACTGAGGAAGGGATTGGGCCTCAGAGACACCGAAAGTATGAATAATGAATTCACTTCAATGTGTGTTTGTCATTACATGAGCACGCTAGGTGGGAGTAACCCATGTAGGAGATTATCACTACTACAGGCTATTTCACCGCCGCGGACCCCTTTCGTGCAATGTGTCCGTGTAGGCGTTTGACCTGCATATGGGACCGCATGAGGGATGAGAGCCGGATGCGGCTTTGTTATGTTTTGTTTTTTTTCTTGTATTATATTCGAGCATAACCAAAACATGTATACCTTTTTGTCATATAAAAAGACTGTTGGTTAAATAGTCTATCATATATTTTTGTATATTTGTGAATTAAATATGCAGGAATTAGTCTCAATATATGAGACAAATGAGTGTGATATTAGGACACCCGATATTTACGTGTTTCACGGCCGACAAGCCACCTATGTCCTGATAGGTGTAAATTAACTTACAGGTGAAAAATATAACTAATGCATGTCAGAGTGATTTCGCACTGCAATTCAGCTTAACATACAAGCAAGTTTGCCCATCTACATTAGGTAAACGAAGTATGGCTATTGTTTGACATGAATTGGTAACTGATTATGCTTTATTCCAAGTTAATTAATTCTTTTTTTTTTTTGTCTCAAAATGTTTATGTACTTGACTTTGTTGTATCATATTATATACTTATAAAGGAAGCAGTGAAACTGGTGGTAAGTGATGTATGAAACAATAGTAGAGCTAAAGTATATATCAAAGCTCATACCAAAGAGCATGGTAATAGTCGATGCCCTAAAATTGTGGTAACTAGTCAATGTATATAAATCCATATATACATACATATGTTATCTTATTTTCATATTGTTAATTGTTTTGATTATTGCATAGGAAAATTTTGAGAAATTGAAAGCTCAAACCCACAATCTAAAATCCATAAGAGCATATGATGCCTCTTAAGTAAGATAGATATATAAGTATTTGTTTATATAAACAGAATTTTTTTTTACTTTATATCTAAAATTATATTTATATGCGCTTATAGGCTCTGGGAAGAATGGTAAGTGTTCTTCGATTTGGTAGTGGGGTTTAGATATCTGATGAAAAGAATGTCAATTCATTTGTTGAAGAAACCAAAGCTTGAGGGAAGAGAACAAGCTTAATACGTATGATATTGAAAACCCAGTTCGAGTTCAAGTCTTGATTAT
Source organism: Tetrastigma voinierianum (assembly GCA_016808115.1). Classification (NCBI taxonomy): domain Eukaryota; kingdom Viridiplantae; phylum Streptophyta; class Magnoliopsida; order Vitales; family Vitaceae; genus Tetrastigma; species Tetrastigma voinierianum. The sequence continues at coordinate 1,794,172 of JAEQBH010002994.1, read as the reverse complement.
ATATTGTTCATGAGATGGTAGTCTTCTACTTAGTCATTGATTTTATAATTTTACTACACTTCATGAGTTAATATTGTATGTTTTAATTATTCAAAAAATGTCAAAGAGCATGTCTCAAGAAACACCACAATCACAAAGACCTATAGAACATAATACTCCATCACACCAAGTAAGATACAATTTTTTAGAATTTATAATATATAGAGAAGACATTTATTGCTTAATTTAAACTAATTTTTATTTTTACATACATACATATTTGTAATTCAAATGTCAGATGTCGTTGTAAGTTATATGAATTTCCTCGTCGTGGTACAATTGTTGATGGTGAATTGATTGTCATTGATCCTTCAACCACTATCCACAATTCTATATTAGGAGTAGGCAACTATAAGATTGCATTGACACATAACATAGAAAGTAATACAATGTTGTTCAATCCATATGGATATATCATGAAACTATTATAAATAGTCAGGGATAGGTGGATTTGAATATTTGGCATAAGGCATTTCTAGATATTGCTTAAATATTCTCTATCATGAGGTAAATTACTCTTATTTTTTTATGTTTCTATTCAATTTAAGAAAAATATTGAGTGTGACTAAATATAGAATTTGTCATTGACTTTAAGTGAAATCTTTATCATAAGCCTCATAGATATATATTGGTTTAATTTTATTTATAACTATTATAAAAGAATTTTATTCATTTCAACTAATGGTAAGATTTATTTTGTATATCATAGGTTAGCATGGAAAAGGTTAAGAGAAAGAAGAAGATTGAGAAAGGAATATATGTACCCATCTAAATCTCTGGTTTTTGAAACCCGTATAGATTGAAATGAATAGTTGTAGTGAGTGACAATTATTGTGTTTTATATTGATTCTTAAAGATATTACTTATCACATTTCATAGTTTTTTTCTTCATTTTTTGTATAAAATTACACTTAGCACTTTTTTAATGATTTAAATATTTAAATTATTATAAAGTGTTATCTATTAATTTATGGGAATTTTTTAATTGTATGAGCAGTAATATTGATTGGATGGTTAATGAATAAAAATTATTTATTCTTGATTTATTCCGACTAACTTAGTATGTTGGTAAAAGCGATGGCTTGATTCCGTTGTATAATCATTAATTATCAATTTTATTATTTACGCTTTTCTAACTAACTTAACTCGTCGGTAATAGCTAGTGGGTATGGTTCACCTTGAACAAACCGTGACACAAAATAAAAACCAATCGTCCGTTTTTGGTTTGTTATTTATATAAAACAAAAATCTAACCATTAATATGGTTAACCAAATCTTTAGTTAACCATTTATTCAATTAACCATATATCGGTTTTTCGGTTAACCATAATTAAAAATTAAATTTTCAATTCCATAATCATATATTAAAGTTCAAATTATAATAAATACAATAAAATAAATGCAAAGAGAAAAAATGAATACAATCTATTCATTTGCAATCCCATAACACTTGTGCATTTATAATACATCCACAAATAATATATGAAACGCATGAGATTAGAAAATTTAATCACGATTTTTTACTCAACCACATGTTTTAACAACTTAAATAGAAAAATAAATTAATCCAAAGAAATCACAGCCTATATGCTTTGATTTTGAGAAAAATGGTAAAAACTTGGTTTTAAGGAAAAAAGTAAAAGTGACAGATAAAAGTTGGAAAGTCACAACTCACACAAGTAGGAAAACATATTTTATGTATATATTTTTTATTTTTCGATTGGTTAATTGAAATCACACAGACATTTGTATTTTGTAAATGAACCTAAACTAAAACTCCAGATTTGTAAAACAAAACAAAATCAAAACCGCCATCATAACCTATTAACCACCACACTTTGGTTTGGTTTTTTGATCGATTCGGTTTCTTAAGTTTTTTGGCTCACCCCTAGTAATAGCAAAGGCTTGGTTCAGTTGTTATGTCCGTCGCTTAAAATCTTTTATTATTTACATTTTCCAACGAACTTATTCCATTGGTAATAGCAATGACTTAATTTAATTGTTAAGTCCGTCGCTAAAAATATTTTATTATTTATGTTTTCCAACCAACTTAATCTGTTGGTAATAGTGACGAACTAAAACCATTGGATAATCCGTCACTAAATAGTATTTACTAGAAACGGAAATTGTCCATCAGTAGACTTTTTCCAACACACCTTTCCCCGACCATCATGCGTCAGAAATATCAGTCAATAAATGTTTATGGCAAATGTTTATCCCCATCGGAAAAAATCATTTTTCTTGTTGTGTCTCCTTGTACCATCTTTGATATAGTTGGATTTATAGCTCATCTGCCCATGGTTTTTCTCGATTTGGGTTTTCCACGTAAATCTTGGTATTCTGTCTTTTTCGTTCCTATTTTATTTGCATTTGTTCTCTAATAGAATTAAAATTAAATTTTAATAAAAAAGTTAAGAGGTGTTGGGTGGGGTGAGGGTGTGGTTGGGGTGGGGAGGAAAGAGAGGTGATCCAAGAGAAAATAGATATTTAAGAGTGTTATATTAGTGCAAGGTATTACATTAGTGATCTAAGGATGTTACATTAGTGTTGTAACTCCAAGGTTTCAATCGAGTGATGGGAGGAGAGAGGATAAAGGAGAAAGATAAGTGACCCAAGAGAGAGAGAGGAGAGAAAAGATAAGAGAGAATGAGGAGAGATGAGAGAAAAGATAAGAGATAGGAGAAATGAGACATGTGCATTTATTTTCCCTCTCATATGTGGTATAGGTGAGCCCACATGAATGGTATTTTTGACTTGAAAGTAGGTTTCCTGTTACACCACATGCTTGCCTTATTTTTGTGGTTTTATTACATGTTTAATGTATATGAGAAACCAAATTTCTATTTTACTTATTATGGTACCTTCGTTACATTTAAACACGATTCCTTTTTCTTTTTTTTTTTTGAAAGCAACATGTACCTGCCAATTCAATGATGGAGTTTGGGGGTACAAATGATCTCTTTATTGAAACAAATATAGATTCTAGCTCTATTTTCAAAGTATTGTTCATTCTAGCTCTCATTCAAACTATGTAGGAAAGATACTAAATTTTATATTTTTTAATGTAGGTTAGAAATCGCAATCAACAATCGTGACAATTGAAGCTATAATTACTTACTACGGATTTAGTTCAAAAATAAAAACCACACACACTGTAGCTTCACCTATGTATGAAAAATAAAAAGTTTAGTATCTCTCTTAGAGTCTTATAGACGCCCCATTTCCCTGGTCCATGGACAACCCATCAACTCATGAATATTCGTGGATAAATGTGCAACCCGACACCACTATGAAAATCGGGCAGTGGCCCCTGGTAACAGAGAGCTCTACCGAAAATACAACCTATCCCAATCACATGGCAACCTGTCCTAATATTTTAAAAAGACCACATCGGGTCCATATACAATTAAAATGAGCAAAAATGGCCACGTGGACCCATACATCAATACTCACTAAAAATATCCAACCAACTATATTTCATGGTTCAAGAGTTAAGAAATCACTCTTAATTCAAAACATATATTAAAATTTAAAATTCTAATACATGTTATACAAAAGTAGTACCCAAGCCACAATCCGGCTTTCTTCTAAAACGCGGCCTCTAGTGAGCGTCGTCCTCCTGTACACTCCCTCGCACAAATAGGATCTCCCACGTGGGTGAGCAATGCCCAAGAGTGATAATTTCCTCACATGGGTTACTTCCCACCTAAGTGCACATGTCATGGAAAACAAACACCTGCCAAATTCATGATCCTACTTGAATATCCATAGCGCCCAATCCCATGTCTCGAATCCTCGACTTTCTCACATGCCGCCAAGCCAAATGCGAATAAAAATACAGCTTTTCAAAACAAAAGCTTTTGTTCTCTAAAAACTTATTAATGAGTTTCGGTAAATATATTGACTACCTTCGAGGCTTAATTGATGGATAATTTTTCCGGCGTCATGGTCCGCTCCAGATGAACTCGCTGGACCACTTCTCCAAGGCAATTCTTCTAAAAATCTTCCTGAAATTCTTTCTACACCGTTTTCATTTTCTTTCAATTTCTTTCATGTCATGCACTCCACCTACTATCTAAGGTGCCTCGATGCATATGGAATGCATTATGCCATTTCCAAACAATTTATGCTAATATATTTTACATGCATATATTAACATAATTAATTCACATAATTCATGTTATTCAATTCACAATCAATAACACCAAGAATTAGCTTACATGGGCTAATAACAATCCAAGCGATTCATATTTGAATTACCCAACAACACAAAAATCACCTGAACAGTGAAACCCTAGGGTCGACACTGTTCACGGCCACACAAGTAGGGATTTCTTCACTCGGTTCAAAGATTTTGAGATCGATAACACGACCTTCTAGGTCTCAACATATTCTCATCCATAATATGGCTCTTAGCCAAAGAAGAAAGCAAGTAGGAAAAGATTTCTACCTCTTGAGTTGTCTAACTCATTGAAAATTAGTGCCCACGCGTAGCTCCCCACTGTAGACCGGGACTTTGCTTTCTCATTCAAGCCGAGAACCGACGGTCCAAACGCCGGGAAATCTAGAGAGAAGTCACCATTTCTCTCTCTAAAATCTCAAACCCCACTCACTGCATGATTTCCAGCCCTTTGGAGAATAAAACTATTCTCCTTTTTGTCTTATTCATTTAACTTTTTAATAATTCCATCCATGTCCCTAAGTTTTGGATTTTTGACACATGGATTAATCTAAGCCATTCATCTCATCCTCTCACTAATCATGCACCATGTGTCACATGGGTACATGTAGTAGGTGACTTTTGTCACATCACATGTCTTTCATTAAACTGCTTTTAATGCACCCGACACCGGTGCCTCTAAATGAAATTTCGACCGTCTTTAATTGTAATTTTAAATCATGTGGTAGCTAGATTTCGAGATCGATTCCAACTATGAAGTCTGTTTCTTCATCCGAGATCTATAAAAATTTCGGATTTTGATCGAATTATCATTTTACCTTTTTCGTAAAATTAGAATTTTCCGGTTTTTACATTCTCCTCCTTAAAAGGAATTTCAACCTGTACCCTCATTCAATCACAACGAATCACATGCATACGCAACGCACCATACCATGCATGTATACTTGGGTCATTTAAGTGCTTAATGACTAAACCACATACCTTCATCCCTAAACAAGAAGTGGATAGGTGGGCCCGCATCGTGTCCTTGCGCCCCACGCTGACTCACCACCTGCACAAGATAGTTAATTCTACCCGCCTTGCATCGAAAACTATCCGATTTATCCATAAGGCAATCGTCCCATCCGCTAACCTCACTTCTCCCCAATCCACTACATGAGTCGACTGGAGTATACCGACATGGAGACGGAATACCTCATGGACACCCACATGTCGGGGGTGGTAAAGCCAACTAGCACGCCTATAGTGCCACCCTCTCGAGTATCCAAGGGCCTAATGAACTCGCTAGCCTCGTCGCTAAACCCGACCACTTCTCTCTTAGGCATCACCTTCCAAGAAGACATGATCTCTAACCTCGAACCTAAGGGTCGCCGCACATCAACATAGCCCTTCGCCGCCTCGAGCCGTGAGAAGACGCCGTCGTATCGCTCACCTTCTCGAGGTGTTCTAATCAAATCAAAGACTCGCGATGGGAAGCCTTCTCCCACCTCCTCGTCCAACATATCTGATCCCAGATGCCTCCCATACAATGCCTCATATGGTGCCATGTATACTCACCTAATAATCAAGTGGAGCAGGCGACCTATCAAGGGTGGTGCTTTCCCGCCTACTTCCTATGATCTAGGACGCATGCTCGCAGAGATGTCCTTCAACACCTATATGGTCCTCGACTAACTCCAGGTTGACTCCACCAAAACGCATATACAAATTTAGCTAATAATTACCAAAGGACTATTGTCTAATCCCCTGAATCGCACTATGTAACTTGTTGAGACCAAAAATCTCCTAGAGTTAATCTTCAATTTTGGTTTTAGCCTGATATAACGCATGCACAAATGGCTAAGTAATAAACAGATATGGTGTCCGTATATCGATCCTGCGTATATCTCAAGAGAGAATTTTAAATCAACTACCTGATCATTTGTTGCGTAATTATTGACCATAAAGTGATATTGGGTCCAGCTAGTCGGAAATTATACTAGCACGAGTAAAAATGAACAATCAAATAAACTGAATATAAAAGACAAAGAGACAAAGAATAGTTAAGAAAATAAATGGACATCGAATAATTATCTTTCAGAGAACACATCAAGTATACTCATAGTGAAGTACCACTCCTCGTAGTTAATACCGATAAAACTTTGAATATTTCCAGTTTTAAAATCGCCTACGCGAAGTGTAAAGCCCGATTCTCCACACTCCACATTTCTCATTATCTAATTTTTCCTGATTCTTTTCAAGACAGGAATGAGATAACTACTTTAAAAAGGGGATTTCCTTTAATCCTGGTATTTTTCTTTCGCAATACTTATATACCCATTTTGCGACCAAACCTAGCTCCCAAGTTATCGAATACAAGGATATACAACTTCCAAACATTTTTCCTCTAAATTAGAATAGATCAGTTCTCCTTGATTAGATCTCAACAACACTCGATTGGCCTACTATCCTAATTGAGGTGAACCCTTTGCTTGTTTAAATTGATAACTCGCTCAACTGCTCTGATTTCAAGTGAGAAGAGGATTTATCCAAGGTAACTATACAGTTCCACAGATCTCTAATAGCAAAGACATAATCATAAAGAAATGTTCAACTCTCAGAATGTCTTTCTCCGTGAGGTCACCAGGTGGACCTCCTGAACCGTGAGCAATGAAACAAATCTTAACCCAAAGATAAGAAACTGATATTCAGATCCGCAGTATTAAAACCCAAAACCAAGGCAAATTCATAAACCTAAATTCACAAGACGTCGGAAACGACTGGCTAAGAGTATTAATTTATGACTATAGCATTCACTTAAGAAGCCGGGTTCTAAATTAATACACACTGCGCCTTTCCTCCAGATTACGAGAACGATCAAGATTGGGAAATCGAATTAATTCGAATTTGTCCGGATCTCAAATTATCCGTAGTAATTTGAATAGAATTGATTATTGCATTCACTTTCGTCGAAAGTATAACATCCTAATTCCGGTAAAAGAAAACTAAAACTAGAACGAGCAACACCTAATCTCTAACTACCAACATTAAAGAAAAGAAAAGAAAGAAAGAAAACTAAAAGGGTGAAAATAAAGAAATGAGCCGGGCCTACCCATTCTGGTTCAGGTCGCCGCCTGCCGTTTAGTCCTGGGGCACCGCTGGTTATGTATTTCAATAGTCTTAATTCCAATGCATTCGTCAGGGATTCCAAAGTTAGTCAGTCTATATGTTTCTCGTTTCCATGTCGATATTGATCTCTTTGTCGCTGACATCATCCATGTCGCGATATCGATTCGATCGCCACGATATCAACTTAACTCTCAACATCCTTCAATCGATGTCGCCCGATGTCGCCGACATCGATCCTCGTCATGATATCACTTTATGCCCTTCGCAGTTTCAATTATTCCCCGATGTCGCTATATCGGAGATCTTGTCGCTACATCGCCAACTCTTCTCGCGCCTTTCAATCGATAGTTCGCGATGTCGCTAATTTCACCTCTTTGCTTGTCGCTACATCGCCTTATGTCTTCGAGCTTCACCGGTTGCTTTCGTGTCGCGACTTCAGTCCTTCCGCTGGTTATCAACAAATTTTCCGCTAATCTCACCATCCTTCCAAACTCGTCATAGCTTCAAGGCGATTCCTCTTATCGCGACTCCATCCCGAGAGTAGCGAAGATCAACTCCTTGTCGCGACATCACGACGTCATAAGTACATCATTCCTTAGCTTCCGTTAACTCGCGCCTGCTTATCTCGTGATTCCCGTCGCACCAGCTGTTATTTCTTCACTTAATCCACATGTCGCGACCTCATAATCTGGACTGTGCAAGACCAAAACTACATCAATGAATCAATCATTTGTTTCATTCCGCCAGCCACTTTGCATTTTTTTATTCCACCATTTGCTGCATTTCTTTCCACCGCATTTTCTTTTATGATTATACTCCCCCGCAAATAACAAATTTTAGGTGAGTTTCTTCATATTTCTCGCATTCAATTGCATTCCTTTACATATTAAAATCAAATGTAAATGGACTAAAATAGATGACTTTAAGCTCATCAAACTCCTCAAACTTAAAGTTTGTTTAGTCTGCAAAGTTAAAAGAAAGAATTATGTTTGTCCTCAAAAATTAAATAGGACATTTTTCTGTTCATGTTATATAGAGAAGTCAATTATAATTTAAATACAAGGATTGCATTGTTCTCCCACATCTAGTCAAGTCCATTTCAAGGTTGATTTGATACTCTTTTGTGCATACAAAACTAAACTGCTGAAATTGTTTTACAAACAACATAACTTATTGGATCCCTGCTGGAAAATAAATTGTTTTCTCTCATCTTCATAATTATTCACTTAACTCTAGGTCCTTCACAATGCACTGCTTATTGCCTTTCTTCCAAACATAAGCTTGTTGTTCATATTGATCTCCACTAATGTAGGTAATTCCATCCTTCAAGATCAATCCCAGTCTGGGCTTGTAATGTTAGGCTTGCAAGGGTAGGATAAGAAGGAACTTTTTGCCTAGATTACCCTGAACTTTTCTCTCTTCTTTCACTACACGCCTTTTTTCCTTGTATATTTAATAAACTCCCCCAAACTTTATTTCTTGGGACATCTCCTGATTTCTTCTATTCGTAACTATGCTCCCATTTCTCATTTGTAATTTAACTATGGGAATTTCCTTGTTTTGTCACCATCAGAGATAGTGCAATGTTTTACTCAGGCTTTCCCAAACACCCTTAGCTTAACTTGTTAGTAACTCCCATACTGTATACATTAGGTTACTAGGTGTTGAAACACCCCTGAAGAACTTAATAGTTCAAGAGAATTAGGCCACAAGGCAAACTTATCCTTTTGGGCCTTCTTTCATTGTATTTCTTGACCCTTTCCTTTCTTCATTCCCTTTCTGTTTTTTTTCTTCCCTGAGTTCTTCAAAACAACCTCCCAAACTTGATTTCCTTCTTCCTTTTCAAGTGGCTTCTTGGGTAATTACAAAGCTCCATCGAGGATTGATTTTTGGAAGGTTCGGGGTTTAAATTAACATTTTTAGAAATAAGGCTTGATTGGCTCAATTTCTGAACTAAGGTATATGCTTTATTATAGATAGGATATTTGAAATGGTTCAAACTCTCTCCAAGAATGGCCTCATGATCATTTTTCTTTGTCATTGTATCACCTAGATTCTCAATCAATAATCTAACAAGTTCTAGACCAAGCCGCCTAACGTTATCGACCATTAGAGTTCCTTGATTAATTTTGCTCGATGAGCAGTTAAACCCCTTAGTATCCAACAGGTTCCTTGACTCATTGTTCATACCAATCTCTTCAAAAATAAGTTTTGTTCCTTCAATTTCATTACTTTCTCTATTCTGTACTATATAATAAATTTAAATCACTTTAACCTTGTGTTTCACAATGAAATTGTATTCAGCCGGCTTTGTTTCCTCGTTTCTTTTGTTGTTTTTTTTCAAGTATTTCAAACTAATTGCTTCTATATCTATTTCAAAGATTATGACATATCAAAGAATTTTTATTCTTGAAATAAATCATACTTTAATTTCCCTCTAACTATGCATCACAAAGAACACAATGATTGAACAAAAGGTTCAAAATAGCACACAACACCAATTCAAATTTCTCATTTTATTTCATCTCATCACAATATATTAAACAAGTCGCGACTTCACTTCGCTTTATTTAGGATCATGAATTTAGGCTTTTAAAGTGAGTTAATGGCATTAAAATTCATGTCGCGACATGCCAAGTTTGTCGCACTCTGGGATTTTTATAGAATTGTTTGATTATCATGTTGCACATCCTTTTATTCCTCGCTTATTCCCCAGCTATTTCCTACCTTGTTGGGGTTGTTGCGACATCATTTTCATTTTGAATTGACTTCGTCGCGATTTCACAGCGGTGTCGCCGACACATAATTCTTCCTTCAATACTACAAATTGCTCTTTTTCAAAAACAGTCACGACATCAATGTTTTGTCGCGACATCACGGCGTCGTGACATAACCTTCTGCCGCCACCTAAGCCCTAACTCAATGATCTCAAGGACCTTGAATTCTTTTATTGTTCCTAACCTTTAGACATTCTGCATTCTAAGTTAAAGATTTAACAATCAATTCAAGTAGAGATTTACAGAATTGGGTTAGGAGAAGGTTACTCCTTTTTCTCATGTTGTGACTCTCTTCGCAAGTTGCTAGAATTGTTCCCTGTAGTTGCCTCTACATTCATGTTCTTAAACCTTGTGAAGCTCACCGCAATATTCAAGAAATCTAATTAAACTATTGAATTGATTTTTAAAAATTAAATCTATCCTTATAAAAACAAATCGACTCTAATTTTCAGCAACTAAAAGAAAATATTTCAAAACTAAAATCGAAATTAAATCCTTATGGTTGCCTCCCATTAGTCACGTCGCTTTGAGTCCCAGAATGACTTGGCTGCTGTGGTACTCTTCTTTCCCCTAAGCACCGCTTGGCCTCATTTCCTCTTCCCTCGCTTAGATAATGCTTTAACCTCCTGGTCCATTGACCTCGACTTTCCCATTATCGCCCTCGTTAGTCATCATCTAAATAGTACTGACACCACCGTATGGCTCCACTCCATTTGGATTTTAATTTCCGAAAAACAATTTTCGCCTAGAATTAACAATACAGTAACCTGTTTCCTCGCTTCTCCTCCAACTCTTTTCTCAAAATTTCTCCGATCGCGCCATTTCTAGTCTTGGCTCTTTATATACTTGTATTATCATAGTTTATTTATAATTCTTCCTGCATAAATTTGATAATCTTTTCTTCATAAAAATTTCTAAATCAAGTTTAACTTCTTTGATGGCCACATTGCCTTGTATCTCCAATTCAAGAGGGTAGACATACATGGTTCTTCACTAAACAACTCATTGCATGGGGACATTCCACGGGGTTTTCAGATAAAATTCCGTAGCCCAAAGTGCATCATCAAGTTTGGAAGACCAATCCTTCCTACTTGAGCTCACCGTCTTTTCAAGTATTCTTTTGATCTCCCTGTTGGAAATTTCTGCTTGTCCATTGGTCTCGGGATGATAAGCTAAACTCATTACATGCTTGATCCCATACCGCCATGAGTTTTGCAATATTTTGTTTGTAGTGGGTTCCCCATCACTTCAATGATAGTTCTCGTGTTCCAAATCTGCCAAAATATTCTTTTGCAAGAAACTCACAACCTGATAGCATCATTCCTGGACAAGACGTTTCCACCCATTTGGAACGTAATTCATCGCTGAAGATGTATAGGTTTCAAATGATGGTGGGAAAGGTCCCATAAAAAATCTTATTCTCATACATCAATTTGTATCACTATAATACTGAGGGCATTTCATTCCCTTGGCCGCTGATATTTCCAAATCTTGGCATCTATCACACAATTTAACCCACTCAAAGACAATCTCTCAAGATAGTGGTCAATAAAATCCTCGATTGGAGCATTCAGAGTCGCTCTTTCAGAAAATGTCCCCTTATATGGTGATGCATGGTATCTATTTAAAAATGTTGCCTTGTTCACTTTCTCGCACACATCTTCTGCTATCATGTCAGCACCTCTTTTGAATAATAGTGGGTCATCCCAAATATACACCCGTCGTCGGGCTTCCTCGAGTTTCCTCTTCCTCGCTGGTAGTCAGATCAAGGCATTACTCCACAAGCGATAATTCACAATATCAAAGATACCATGGAAGTCGGGAAGGAACCTTAAACAATTGCTCATCCGGGAAGTTCTCTGTTAACGCTCACATTTTCTTCTTCACGCTGCTTTTTTCTACTCTTGACAAGCGATCAACTATCACTACTTGTCACATCCCTTTATCCTTGATTTCAAATCAAACTCCCCGCATCAAGAAGACCCACCTTATCAATCTTCGCTAGCTTTCCCTTTTTGACATCAAGTATTTGATCGCGCATGATCGCTGTGAAATTACCACATGGGATCCAAAATGTATTGCTCAAATTACAAGCAAATACTATGGCTAGCAATCCCTTTTCGCTTGTTGAGTAGTTCTCTTAAAGCTCATTGAAGGTCTTACTAGCATAGTATATGGCCTCGAATACTTTCTTTTCCTTTCCCCAACACAGCCTCCCATGTGAGAAAATCAATCGGGGGATCACACATTATTTCAAATCTCCGATCCCATTCCCTGTGCAGCCATTATAGGTGCTTGTACCAATCCATTTTGATTTTTTTCAAAAGCATCCTTGCAGGAGTCATCAAAAGAACCTTTGCATCTTTTCCGCAATCGCATAAAGGGGTCTCGGTTATTTTTGAAAAGTCTTTGATGAATCTCCTGTAAAATCCAAAGATGCCCCAAGAAGCTTCTTACCTTTTACCGTGGTAGGTGGTGCAAGAGTTTTGATAATGGATACCTTGGATTGGTCCACTTTGTGTCCAAAGAGCGCAAATTTTATGCCCAAGAACACCTTCTCACATACTACAAATGGCATTTTTCCCAATTCGCAAGAATAGTTTGTCTCGCATCTTTGAAGCATCAAGCTCGCATTGTTCAAACATTGATCAAAGTCGATCCATACACATGAAGTCATCCATGAAAATTTCCATCACTTCTTCAACCAAATCATAGGAACACAGACATCATACACTGAATGTAGTCGACATTATGATGTCCCAAACTCCGCATCCTTCCGAAGGCAAAGGTACCATAAAAAGACGTGAATGTGGTCTTCTCATCCTCGTGTGCACAGCAATCCGATTGTATCCCCGAGTACCCATCCAAAACAAAAGTGTGAGGGTGTCTCGCTAACTCTATCCAACATCCGATCAATGAAAGGCAAAGGGAAATGATCTTTTCTCGTTAGTCAATCTAATCTCTCAGAATCACACTACATACCTCCATCCTCGTCTGCTCTTGTTGGAATCACAATTCATTTTTTCATTTTGATCGCAAAGAAACCCCTTTGAAACCACATGGACCGGGTCTCTCACCTGGCACTGGGTTCGAAATAGCATAGATAAAACCAAAGATCTCGCAATTCCAGTACCTCCTTTCGACTACTTTCATCATTGATTCGGCCTCCTTGGTGTTCTACATGGTTTTGAAGTTCTTTCTAGCATAATCTTATGCATGCAAATTCGATGGACTGGATACCCTTCATTTCAATGGACCAATTAGCGATTCCTTATGCTTCCAATATTTTCTTTAATCTTTGTTCTCGCCAAAGATCACTAAGTCCGTTGAAATGATCATCGGTTTTTTTCTTTGGTAATTCTAAGTAAGCATACTTAAATGACGGGCAACTCTTTTCTTTTCAAAACTAGTCCTTTCGTGACCGGCTTCGATGAATTTCCTCTTTTTCAATATTTTCTTGTCATTTCTCGTTTGCTTCAAGCTCATCATAGTTTCTAAAGAATGAAAATCACATGGAAATTCAAAATAGACATCTTCTATGATAATGGAATTCATCTCTTTTTCATCGATAAAACCTGGAGTATTACAACTTCATTGTTAACATCGTGGTTAAAGTATAGACAAACTGCTACATTTGCAACTTTCCTTGTCTCTGCCTATGTTTCTGTATACTTTTGATCAAGCTAAAAGCAATACTCTTCTCCAACCCTCAAGGTAAGAACTCCTTTTGCATGTCAATAAGAGCAGCTCCAGTAGCTAGGAATGGTCTTCCCAATAGCAGGGGTACTTGTGAATCTTCTCTCCATGTCTTAATGATGCCCATCGGGAAAAACAAAACTTCCCAACAAAGACCAAGACATCTTCAATGACTCCTTCAGGTTTTACCATCGATCCGTCTCGCCATTTGAAGAGGAACAATAGGAGTAAGCTCCCAAACTTAGTTTCTTGGGCAAATGTAAAAGAGGCATCAACTGATACTAGCCCCCGAGTCACGTAGAGCCTGAATTCAATTCCTCCAACAATACAAGAACGTGAAGCCCCGGGGTCTTCATCTTTACTGGGTAGTTCTTTCGACACGATCAAGTGGCGTGAGATCTCACTCATTCCTTCCTCTGCTATTTTCTTTCTTGCTCGCATGTCCTTCGCAAATTTTGCATAGAGTGGCATCCGAGTTACCACTCAAGAAAGGCATACTGATCTCCAAATTTTCTGGAAAGTTTTCTGTAAAAACCTTAGTAAACCGCTCCATCCTCTTTTGTGGAAATGGGATTGCAAAGCTTGATCCTTAGATGTTCTTCTCTACTCCTTCTTTTTCTTTCTCCAAGACTCCTTCCCTTCCTGGTCTTGCTCCTTCTTTGTTGTCAGCTATCTTTTCTTTTCATCTTTCTATTCCTTCCCACTCCTCAAATTGCATAAGCCATGCGCCTGATTTTTCTTCAGGTCACTCAGGAAGGCATCTTCCTCTAGCTTTGCGTGTGGTTAGTGGCAAGTCAGCTCTACGTGTCTCCTGTGTTCTTCAAGGATGCATTTGTGGTGGTCTCTAAAATTTGGGAATTGGCAGCAGCCTGCTTCCACTCCTAAGCAAACTTTGTTCATGGAGGTTCAACAACTTTTTTATTATCCCCATGAACTCGCAAAGATCTCGCTTCTTCAAAAGATCGGGCCTCCTCCGACCCTCGTATTCATTTATGTCACTCGATGTCAAGGTCTGAACCTTGGTGGCCGTTGATGCCCTTGTTGAGGGTTCTCGTCTCGCTCAGCCTTGAGAAGCCCCTCCACCATATAGAGAAATTCTCATGGTTCCTGAGCGTCGCAAAGTTAGACTGGGCTCAATGGTAACTTCTCTGCCACCTAAGTATTTTACCTCAAAGATCATAGAACTGCTCTTCATTAGCTTAAGCACTTCCTCTTAACAACTCTTTCAACTCGCTTCCTACTTCATGGACAACAAAGGACTCCTCTTTGTTTCATTCCATTTGATGCATAATAAAGATCCAATCCATTCCATAGCATTCATCTCGGTCGCCTCCATTATCCCTTTCTCCTCGCCCCTTTGAAGACTCGCTGTAAGGAGTTTTCATATTGCATTTTGCCAGTCCTATCGATCTTTAGCCTCCTAGCACTTTTACGTCAATGCTCCTACAACACAAGCATCAATGAGTCCTCTGATGTATCATTCAGAGCATGGTACACGATGTCCATTCGTCTTCTTGTCAATTCCATGTGATAGGCATCTTCTCAAGAATCGTTGAATCTTTCCTGTGCCACATATAGGCTCCTCATCTTCCCCCCGTCGAAACAATGTGACTTCCTCCTCCTTTCACAGGTGAGCATGGGGGAAGAATCCGCCCAAATAAAGCCTCACCATTCCTCCTAAGTATCACCGTAACCATATGGTAAAGATTCATACCATGTGGCCACTGCAGATTCTTAGAGAATGGGAATAGATGTAACTTGGATAACCTCCGTCTCACCCTATCTACCTTAACTGTGTTTTGCCATCCCGAGAAATCCCAAGTGTTCATTAGGATCTTCACTGATGACCAAGAACTGTGTCAGCGCCTATCAGAATTAGTGCCGGCTTTAGTTCAGTTGTCGGGCATCGATAGCGTAGTCGCCCGATTGCCGAGTATTCATCCTGAATGATAGGCTTCCAAAATTCCTCCTCCATGGTATCGTTGATTGGAGGTCTTCTGGTCGCTTATCCCTGTGTCCCCTGGGCCGATCCTCGTCTTCATCCGCCATGGTGGTGTTTTTCGCCTTGTCTTTCTGCCGCTAAGTGTTTTCTCCACCCGTGAATCACCAAATCGATCGCTTCGCCTTGCGCATCAAAGTTTTTCGAAAGCAAACATCCCATTAATAGGATTAGTCAAAACAACAAATATATTCAATATGGTTCGTCAGAGGTTAGTGGTCAAAATGAACCACAAATAAAACTATTTTTGTTCTTTTCATTAAATGTCCAAATTAGTATTTCCTTCTTTCATCCACATTGATCATCAAATTCTTTCGATCCTCAAAGAACGCCAAAAAACTTGTAAAAGTGACCAAAAGACATATACAAATTTATGACACTATTACCAGCGGGATCATTGTCTAACTCGAAAACTCCGCATCTATAAAACTTAAGACCAAAACTCCTAGAGTTAATCATTTTCAATTTTGGCTTCTGGCCTGATAATCATAAGTGCAACAGGTTTGGTTAAGTAATAAAATGGATATAGTCCGTATATCGATCCCACAGAGATCTCAAGAATTTTAAATCAACTACCCCGACTACTCAAGCTTGCATCTATTTGACCATAAAGTGATATCAGTCCAAATTTAAGAAGCCGGAAATTATACCAGCACGAGTAAAATAAATGAGCAATCAAATAAACTGAATATAAAGAATAAAGAATAAAGAATAGTTAAGAAAATAAATGGACACGAATAATTATCTTTCGTAGAACACATCAAGTATACCGCTTGAGCTAAGTACCAATTCCTGTAGTTAATACCGATAAAACTCGAATATTTCCGTGTTTTAAATCATCTGGGCTGCTTAGCAAAGAAGCCGATCTCTCCACACTCCCACATTTCATTATCTAATTTTTCCCGATTCTTCAAGACAGCAATGAGATAACTACTTTGGGTGGGATTTCCTTAATCCGTATTTTTCTTCGCAATAATTTCATACCCATTTTATGGACTCAGAACCTTAGCTCCTAAGTTACTTCCATTGCCAAGGATATACAACTGTGTTACTCTTCGAAATTAGAATAGATCAAATCTCTCTCCTTGGATTAGATCTCATTTAACACGTGGGATTGGCCTCACTATCCGACCGAGGTGAACTCTTTGCTTGTTTACTGATAACCTGCTCAACTCGCTCTTGATTCAAGTGATAGTGAGATTGAATCCAAGTAAACTTATTAAAGCTCAATAGACTTCTAATAGCAGTTAATAGTTACCTTCAAAGAAATGTTCATATAACTCTCAGAATGTCTTCCGGTGGTCACCTCGTAGGACCTCCTTGAAATCGTGAGCAATGAAACAAATCTTAAACTGCATAAGAAACTGATATTCGATCCGTAAAACATTAACCCAAAACCAGAAGTAAATTCATAAACTGAAATTCACAAGATGCTGAACGACTGGCAGAAAGATAATTTATGAATTATAGTATCTACTTAATGGAAGTCATTCTAAATTAATAATTACACACTACAAGCCTTCCTCCGATCATGAGAACGATCGTAATTGGGAACCGGAAAATTCGACCTGTAAATTTGTCCTGATCTCAAATTATCCGTAGTAATTTGAATAGAATTGATTATTGCATTTTACCGCCGTAAAGTATAACATCCAATTCCAGAAAAGAAAACGAAAACTATAACGATAAATCTAATCTAATCTCTAACTACCAACATTAAAGAAAAGAAAAGAAAAGAAAAGAAAACTAAAAGGAAAATAAAGAAAATGAGCCTTCACTCACCTGCACTTTGTCGTGGTCTGCCGCTTTAACTGGGGTAGCCGCTATTTATAGGTTTCGGGCTTGGGCCCTAATTCCAATGCATTCTGCTGTGGATTCCAAAGTTAGTTGGCCCATGTTTCTATTCATGTCGCGACATTGATCTCTTGTCGCGACATCATCCATGTCGCGACATCGATCTCACGTCGCGACATCAACTTAACTCTCAACAGCCTTCAACTGATGTCTTCTGATGTCGCGACATCGATCCCTCACGCGAAGATCACTTTATGCCCTCGCAAAGTTTCAATTGTCTTCCCGATGTCGCGTCACATTCACGCGACATCGCCTCAACTCTTCTCGCACTCTTCAACTAGTCATGACGCCGCACCGGTCTCTTGTCGCGACATCAGCTTATGTCTTCGAGGCTTCACCGCTGCTTTCTTGTCGCTGACTTCAGTCCTCTCGTCATGACAACGTCCATAACCTACCATCCTTCCAAACTCATTATAAATAAGGCAATTTCGTCGCACCATCCCAGTCGCTACATCAACCCTTGTCGACATCACGATGTCGCTGCGACATCATTCCCTTTAGCTTCGGTTAATCCACCGCTTATCCGTGATTCCCGTCGACCTCGCTGCTTATTTCCTTCACTTATCCCGATGTCACACCTCATAACTGACTGCAAGACCAAAAACTTACATCAATGAATCAACTATTTGTTTCCATTCCCCGCCTCACCCACTTCGTGATTTTTATCTCCACCATTCACATTTTTCCACTCGCATTTTCTTCTTTCTTTTATACCTCGCAAATAACAAATTCCTGTGAGTTTCTTCATACTTCGTGATCTTAATTATTCCTTTTATATTAAATCAAATGTAAAAATGGACTCAAAATAGATGACTTTAAGCTCATCACTAACCATCCGGTCTGCAGGTGGAAAGTGCTGTACTCATGGTCACTTTGTGCCCATAGCCTGAAACTCTCTTCCAAAAGTACGCTGTAAACCCTCGTCTCTATCCGACACTACGGATACCGGGTACTCCATGGTAATCGAACGATCTCTGACATATACAACCGGTCAATCTCTCCAATGTGAAGGTCATCCGCACGACTAGAAAATGTGCCGACTTCGTGAGCCGGTCCACTATCACCCATACCACATCCTGTCCTTGTAGTGTCCGTGGCAAGTGGGTCACAAAATCCACCAGATGGCTCCCACTTCCACCCGCCCACCTCCAATGGCCAAAGTAGCCCCGCCGGGCCTCTAGTGTCGCAATTAACTCCGCCGACACGTGACACACTGGCCGAACAAAACCCCACGTGTCACTTCATCCCGCTCCAAGAGGCATCAGCGATCGAAGATCCTGCACATCTTCATGCCACCCGGATGCCGCAAATCGAGCAAAGTGAAACTCCCCGAGAATCTCCTCTCAACCTGGGCCAACTGGGAACCACTACCCGCTCCTATACCGAAGACTACCATCCGCTTGACGGCCCAAATTCTCGCCACACTGTGCACTGACTGCACTCCACCCCCGATGGATACTATCTCCCCGCTCTCCCGCCTAGACTCAATCACTCGCTTCAACAAAGACTGCACTACTAAACTCCCAACGTACTCGAGCTTGCCTCGCAAAGATCGTAGCCCAAACTCGTCCATTAGCCTCAAGCATCCGCCATCTCGGCAGCTATACTAGCCAATGCTCCTTATGACTTCCGATCGAGTGCATCAGCCACCACATTTGCCTTACCAGGGTGGTAATGCAAAGTGAAGTCATAATCCCTAGAACTCCATCCATCTCGTTGCCTCTCATTAAGGTCCCTCTCACATGAAAATATACTGACTTTTGTGGTCCGAGTACACCTCGAACCGTCATATAAATAGTGGTGCTAAATCTTTAAGGCGGCACTACGGCCGCCAACTCCCCGTCTCAGGGTAATTCGCCTATGATTCTTCAACTAACGGAACCAAGCTACCACCCTCCTCGTACCGCATCAAAACACATCCCACCCGCCTCGAGGCATCACAATACACTGTAAATTCCTCAGTCCCCCGTCCAGACTATCAAGATAGGAGCAAGAGTAAGCCCCATCTTTAACTCTGAATGTCTCCTCGCATCGGTCATCCCAATCAACTCACCTTCCGTCAATCTAGTCATAGTGTCGTGACCCGAGAAACTCAATGAATCTCATAAGCATTCCGCAAATTAATCCCAAGAAACTACGTGATCTCTCGAAGACTCCACTTCGCCTCTCCCAACTCATCACTCGCCGACCTTCTCAGTATTCACTGACATCGCCCTGGAGGCCGACACCACGTGTCCCAAAACCTCACCCCGCAAGCCAAAACTCGCACTTATCGAACTCGCGATAGTCATGGTCTCTCAAAGAACTGTGAAACAACCTAAGTGATACTCATGCTCCCACTGACCGAGTAGACAAAATGTCATCCACAAAGACTACGATTAAACTAATCTAGATAGGGTTAGAATAACTTAGCGCATGAGGTCCATGAATGTCGCCGGGAGACTATTAACTAAAGGCACCAGAACCTCAAAGTGCCCATAACGCGTCCCGAACGCTAAGGTCTTAGGGATATCTATCTCCCCAACCTCAGCTGATGGTAACCAGTGCGAAGGTCTATCTTGGAGTAGACTCACGCTCCTCTCAACTGATCAAGCAAATCATCAATCCTCGGCAATGGGTACCGATTCTTGATCGTAACCCTGTTTAAATGCCTATAATTAATGCACAATCGAAGGGTCTTGTCCTTCTTCTTCGCAAATAGAACCGAAGCTCCCCATGGTGAAGTGCTCGGTCTAATGAACCCTTTGTCCAATAACTCCTGTGAGCCGGACTCAGTTCTCAGAACTCAACCGGTGCCATCCTAGCGCGTGAGTCATGTGACGGGCAAAGTACCAGGTGTAACTCGACATCAAGTCTACAACCCTTAGTGGAGGCAATCCTAGTAGCTACTCCAGAAAAACATCCCATACTCGCATCACTCGAGATCTAAGTCCGGTCTCACCTCGTCCTCTAGGGTAAGGCTCGCTAGCCAACCCACTAAGTCCCTGACATCTGGACTCGCATAATCGTCTGTGGCAAAATTATCATGTCATCTCCCCCTCGAAATACAACACGAGGAGTACCGGCCCCCACGGTATGTGAACCTCCTACGCTCACAATCGATGACAACTCGTAAGCCGGGCCACCAATCCATCCCCAGGATGACGTCGAACTCTGACATGTTCATGATCCTCAGGTCCACTGTGAGTAGAATCCCCGAGATCTCTAACTCGCAACCACGACATACCATCCCTATCCTCGCCCTAACCCTTGGGGAACTCACGCACAGCAACAAGTGGCCCTCCAAGGCCTCAACCTTTAAGCCTAACTCTATCACAACCGATGCAAAGATCTCTAAGGTGGTAAACACACCGGTGACACTATTCACATACCAAAAAATATTTCATACCAATGTCCATGCATTCATTGGTAATGCAAGACCATAATTTCATATATTAAATCATATTTAACAAAAAAAAAGTTTATTTTATTTTATTTCATTTTATTTTATTTTAAAAATATTTATTTATTTATTTTTATTTTTTTTGAAAACCTCGTGAACAATGCTCATGAACAGTGTCCCAAACCGTGACTCGATAAGGCACTGAGTCGTAACTAAGCTCTGGTGTACAAAAAGACACTCGACCTAAATTCTCAAGACACATGAATGGTATTTTTGACTTGAAAGTAGGTTTCCTGTTACACCATGCTTGCCTTATTTTTGTGGTTTTATTACATGTTTAATGTATATGAGAAACCAAATTTCTATTTTACTTATTATGGTACCTTCGTTACATTTAAACATGATTCCTTTTGTTTTTTGGGGTGTTAAAACATGTACCTACACCAATGATGGAGTTTGGGGGTACAAATGACCTCTTTATTGAAACAAATATCGATTCTAGCTTTATTTTCAAAGTATTGTTCATTCTAGCTCTCATTCATACTATGGAGGAAAATATACTATATTTTTCTATTTTTTTAATGTAGGTTAGAAATCGCAATCAACAACCGTATTAATTGAAGCTATAATTACTTACTACGGATTTAGTTCAAAAATAAAACCACAATTACTAATTGTAGCTTCACCTAGATGAAAAAAATAAAAATTTTAGTATCTCTCTTAGAGTCTTATGTGACGCCCTATTTCCCGGGGGTCCGTTGACAACCCGCCAACTCATGAATAGCTCGTGGATGTCTGCAACCCGACACCACTATGAAAATCGTAGAGTCTCCTTTGTACTGGGAGCTCTACCCAAATACAACCCGTCCCAATCACATGGCAACTTTGGTCCCAATATTTTACAAAGACCACACAGGGTCCATATACAATTAAAATGAGCAAATGGCCACGTGGGCCCATAGCATCAATACTCACTAAAATATCCAACCAACTATATTTCATGGTTCAAGAGTTAAGAAATTCACTTTAATTCAAAAACATATATTAAAATTTAAAATTTACTACATGTTATACAAAGTAGTACCCAAGCCATTAATCCGGCTTCTAAAACGCGAGCGCCATCCTCCTGTACACTCTCTCAGACTAAATAGGATCCTCGATTGCAGGAGCAAAGCCCAAGAGGATAATTTCCTACATGGGTTACTCCCCACCTAAGTGCACATATCATGGCAAACAAACACACTCAAGCAAATTCATGATCTACTTGAATGTCTACATGCTCAATCCCATGTCTCGAGTCCTCACCAACTCCCTCACACATTCTTAAGCCAAATGTGAGCAAAAATACAGTTTTCAAAACAAAAGCATTTTATTCTCGAAAACTTACTACCGAGTTTCAGTAAATATATTGGACTACCCTCCGAGGCGAATTGCTAGATAATTTTTCCGAATAGTCATGGGTCCGCCTCCGAGATGAACTGTTGGACCACTCTCCAAGGTAATTCTTCAGAAAATCTTCCTCAAATTCTCACAACCGTTTATTTTCCTTTCAATTCCTTTCTCATGTCATGCACTCACACCTACCATCTAAGGTGCCCCGGTGCATATGGAATGCATTATGCCATTTCCAAACAATTTATGCTAATATATTTTACATGCATATATTAACATAATTAATTCACATAATTCATGTTATTCAATTCACAATCAATAACACCAAGAATTAGCTCACCTGGGCTAATACCAATCCAAGCAATTCATATTTGAATTACCCAACAACACAAAAATCACATGAATAGTGAAACCCTTGGGTCGGCACTGTTCACGGCCACACAAGTAGGGATTTCTTCAGTTGGTTCAAAGATTTTTAGACCGATAACACGGCCTTCCATGCCTCAACAAATCCCCATCCATAAAA
Source organism: Tetrastigma voinierianum (assembly GCA_016808115.1). NCBI lineage: Eukaryota > Viridiplantae > Streptophyta > Magnoliopsida > Vitales > Vitaceae > Tetrastigma > Tetrastigma voinierianum. The sequence continues at coordinate 1,771,219 of JAEQBH010002994.1, read as the reverse complement.
TGGCTCTTAATAAGAATAGAGTGCAGCAGATCCTCATCTCGAGCTGTCTAACTTCACAAAATTGGTGCCCACGCGTAGCCCTCGCTGTGTAGACCGACTTTGCTTCTTGCTCCTTTGAGAACCGACGGTCCGAACGCCTAGAAATCTAGAGAGAAGTCATCCTTTCTCTCCTCAAAATCTCAACCCAGCTCACCGGCATGATTTCCCAGCCCTTTGGAGTAAGAAACTATTCTCCTTTGCCTTATTCATTTAACTTTTCAATAATTCCATCAACGTCCCTAAAAGGCTTGATGACACATGGGCTTGACCTAGCTTCATTCATCTCATCCTCTTACTAATCACGCAACATGTGTCACATGGGTACATGTAGGTGACTCTTTTCACATCACATGTCTACAGTTCATATGATCCGACACCTTAAAAAACGCGAATCTTTACTATCTCGTAATTCGACAAAATCTCGATATGGTAGCTAGATTTCGTGAGATGATTCCAATCTGAAGTCCGCTTTCACATCCAAGATCAAGAAAATCTTGATTTTGACCTGAATTACCATTTTACTCCTTTTTCGTAAAATTGCACTCTTCCTGGTTTTACATCTTATGTTACATTAATGGGGCTAGATTGCACAATAACTTGAAAAAAATGCCTAAAATCTATATATATTTTTTATTAAAGGGGTTATTTTTACCCGAAACTCCCAATTATGTTCATGACATTGATTTAAATCAGGTATTAAGGGAAGCCTCTCAATAGCAAGATGGTTTGCCCTTTTTCTTTTTATTACCCATGGGATATTTGCTTAAAAAATGAAAAAAGGACAAAATTCCTTCGGCTTTTCTTTGACTAACATGTGAAGGACAAAAACCATTCATTGTTTTCGATAATGGAGATGCAGCTATCTCATATGTAAGCCACAATTTTTAGTAGATGAACTCGTGACAATGAGCCGGGAAAAGGAAAAAGGAAGAAGGAAGAAGACGGTCATGGCGAAGAGCAGTCAATTGCTTATAGCCATGTTCCCATGGTTTCACATATGGATTCCCATTCCATCTCTCCAACGAGCTTGCCGAAAGAGGCCATAAGATCACCTTCTTCTTGGCCAGAAAGGCTCACTCTAAGCTACAACCCTTGAATTCTCATCCTCATCTCGTCACTTTCCATCCCCTCATCGTCCCTCCCGTCGATGGCCTCCCTCTGGGAACTGAAACTGCCTCCGATATCGACCGTTCCTTTACTCATCTCCTAGAGATTGCCCTTAACCGCACCAGTGACCAAGTAGAAGCAGCTCTCCGTACTTTAAACCCTGGTATTTTGCTCCATGTATTTTGCCTATCCAATTGAGAGACGTATCGGTGTCGCCGCCTGGTTACCCCTCCTCCACGACGGTAAGCCACGACATGGAAGTCCAAATTGATAGACTTCATTTTATGCCATCTCTAGGAAGGCACTCTTCTAGCACCGTGATCGCCACCGCCTGGCTCGCTTCGATGAGATCTCTATATGAACATGACCCATTTATGATTACATCGAAGCCCTCGTACTTAAACAAGTGTCTTAACTGGCCCCGTCCTACTTAAACCTTCACCGAAGCCATTGGAGGACCTGTGGGTGGAGTGGCTGGGTGGGTCGGATTGATGATGTTTGTTGTTTTGGTATTCCAATAATGATACTTTTGATGTGTGTTTGTTGTGAGTCTCTAAATTTCTTGTTATAGGAGAACTTTGTGTAACCCATTATTACCATTATTGAAATAGTGGAAGTTTAAGTGGCCTAAGGGTCCCATGGTTTTTTACCCTTTTTATTTGAGGGTTTTCCACGTAAAAATTATTGCCTAATTGTGGTTGATTTATTGTTGTTTGGTTGGCTTTTTGTTGGCTCAATTGTTTGTTGAACCTATTTTTTGGCACACAAAGAGGGAAATGTCATTTTTAGAACAATTGCATTTTGCAGTATTTCCTAACAAAGTGGTATCAGAGCTTGGTTTTTTGGAGTTTTTCTTGTGTGCAAAAATGGATGACGGCATGATAAATAAAATTAAATTCGATGAAATATGCCACTAGGAAGCATATGATGGAAGATTTACTTTATTGTAAAGATTTATACAAGCCCATTCGATTAAAAGAAAAACCATTAGACACAGTTGATGATGATTAAGATTAGGAACATAGAAAAGCCGTTGCTTATATGAGAAGGTGGATGGATCCAACTCTACATGAACACATTTATGATAAAACGAAAGCATATGTTGTTTGAAAAAAGCTTGAAAACATTTTTGCCAAGAAAACATCAATAAATAAAACTACCTTGATTAGACTTGTAAACTTGAAGTACAAGGATGGGAACAACATGATTGAGTATATTAGTTCTTTTTAGGGTATGGTGAACAAGTTGGTTGCCATGAAAATGAATATTGATGATGAGATGCAAGCATTATAACGCACCAAATCCCGGGGGTCCGTTGACAACTCGTCAACCCGCTGAAGATTCGTGGATGTCGGGTAACCCAGCACCACACCATTGAGTCCCATTTTCCCAGGACCTAGGATTTAACGAAAATCGGACAGAGTCCCCTTTGTACGGGGAGCTCTACCCAAACTACAACCTATGCAATTACATGGAAACCTATCCCAATATTATAAAACAACCACACAGGGCCCTTTTATCCATCCTCAAACATATAAGCACATGACTATAGGACCATAGTCCATAAGAGTATAAATTTACACCACTCTTATACAAAACATATATCAAAATTAAGAATTCTAATACATGTTTTACAAAATAAAAATCAAAGCCAATCCGGCTTCTTCCCATTATCTAGATCTAGTGAGCGCCATCTCCCGCACATTCCCCGTACTCGAAAGGGGGGTCCCATGGATCGCGAGCAATGCCCGCAATGCGGAACTTATAAGGGCTACTCCCCACCTAAGTGCACATGCAATGGTCATGCAATGGTTATGCCACAAGCACATTCCAATCACGATTATGTCAATCTTAGAATGGAATCTACATGACATGAATGAGATGCTACTCCTCATGATCCCTGTACCAAGTCCTCACCGACTTCTCTCAACATGCAATATGCCATGTATGAAAAACTGTTTTCAAAACAAAAGATTTTTGTTTTTGAAAACTCATAGGACAATCTTCAATATCAAAATTTATTAGACAACCCTCCGATATAATTTATTGGACATACTCAGATAAAATTTGGTGGACAACCCTCTGATATAATAAAAATTGGTGGACAACCCTCCGATATAATAAAATTTGGTGGAAAACCCTCCGATATAATTTATTGGATATATTCCGATAAAACTGCTTTGTTCAAAAGCCATGTTAGGAAACCTCCGATCATTCATGCGACCTTTTAGGACTTTGTCCCTAGACCGAAACCAACATCAACACCAAACACAATGCTGATTTTCCCATGCACTCACACCCATTTCATGTGATGTACTTACGCATAAATGCAATGCAATATGCCATTTCCTAATATCAATTATTAAGCATATATATGAGTGCTATATGAAGCCTACCATGCATTTCAACTCCATGCATCAATTGGAAAGTTATATCAATAAACACATAAATTCCAATTAATTCACACGATTCATGCCAACATATCAATGGCACGCATACATTGACATCATAAGTCATTACCACTCGAGTAACGACATAATTTAACCTTTAGGCCTAATTGTGACATATCAAGTCCACAAGTAGCCTACATCAAGCCATGCAATAGCCTCAATCATACACAAACTCATGCATTTCCCCAAGCCTCATGGATAAGTATATCAACATGCATATAATCACCAACCAACATACACCAATTTCAATGTATTAGACCACACGCGTCATCACAACCAAGCAATTTGTACACTTGGTGCTACAATTAAATTTTCAGAAAATATATGGGCACCAAATGTCATTTACAGGCATATGGCCAGATCCTAGACTCAAGAGGCTTTCCGTAGAGTCCAAGAACACACGAATCGGAGTTCGGACGAGAAAGTTATAGCATTTTCATTCAAAATTGGTCAGTTTACTTTGCTTACACTAGAAACAGTCTGTGATACCCGATTTCAGGGGTCTTAATCCATAATTTGACACTGGTTCTTTGTACTCCTTTGAAGATACGATTCTTAGGGTTCTTCTTCAACTAGAATCACCCAAATTGGGTCACCGAAACTCAAGATATGTCCTAAACAACCGAAACTACTCAGTTTTCAAACATAACCAGAAACTGTCTGAACATATAGCTCCCCTTTGAATGCATTTCCAAGTGCAAAGGGGTCAGAATTTGGTTAGATCTATTTTAAGGAAATATGTTCTCCTATAAGCCTAGTTTACCAAGAAATTAAAGTCACTTAATTCGGATGAGGGATGGCCAAGTTATGGTCGAAACACAGTCATGGGGTCTCAAAACATAACAGGAAAACTACCTAAACATAGCTCCACTTTGAACGCATTTCTGAGTCCAAAGGGGTCGAAATTTGGATAGATCTATTTCAAGGAGATATGTTCTCCTAGAAGTCTATTTTACCTAGAAATTAGAATCACTCCATTCAGATAAGGGATGGCCATGTTATGGCCAAAACACAGTCATGGGGTCAAAGGAAAAAAAACTGGACAGCATTCTCCACTTTGACACACACATGCCCTGTATTTAAATTAAACCGAGTAGGATAAAAACCTTACCTCAAATTGAGTGATTTCTCGGGACACCGCCTTTTCTCGATTTCCATGAAAACCCGAACTTTGGACCTGGCAAATCTGACTTAAGACTCCACGCAGAGCCTCTCGTCACAGAGCAAACTTTAAACTGTCACCGACTCGACCACCCGATTCAGATCGTAAAGAGGAGGAGCTTTCCCCTCTCTAACTCACGTTTTTCTCTTATACCAAAATGAGATCCCTTTGGCATGTTAGATATTTTAGGCTATTTATAGTGTGGACACGTGGCTCACGTCGCGCCATGTGTCACACTTCTTCGATTCCGTTCTCGCCCCGAAACAATTTATTTCATCCCGGTTTCAGTTCCATCTATCTTAAATGGGCATTCTTTAAATATTTGACATTTTTCTTAATTTTTCTAAAACTTGCTGGGTCCACTGACGCCGTCGCCCCAAATCACCAAAATCCGATCATCTCGTATCCAACGAAATTCATCGGGGTGACTAGATTTCATGAGACGATTCCAACGGTGAAGTCCGTTTTGTCATCCAAGATCTAGAAAGAATTTCGAAAAAATTACCATTTTGTCCTTCCTAGCAAAAATTATCCAAGATCTAGAAAGAATTCTAAAAAATTACCATTTTGTCCTTCCTAGCACAAATTCAAATTTCTAAGTTTTTTTTTTTTCCTCGTACACCTAAAATCGGGGTCCTGACTACCCACAACTAAATGAGGGATCTACATGTCTCAGGTTACGAGACATACATCTTAGTAAAATGGCCATTGATGGGGCCCATACATCCATAATTATCGTAGAATAATCAACTATAATTTTTATAGTTTTCTTATGCCTGCTTTTACAAAAAGATTTATACATATTTACAAAATATTTAATTAAAGCCACATTTTGGCTTTCTTCTCAAAGCTACCTCTCTACTGAGTGCCATTCCCCCGGATAGTCCCCGCACCAGTTGGGGTCCCACTACTGTGGATGTGTTTCCAAGAGAAAGTCTTCAAGGATTACTCCCCACCTAAAATGCATATGCAATGGCATATATAAACAAGTAATCACATTCCATACAATTATTCACTATTATATGAAATGTCTATATCATGCATGAGATGCAACCCCTCATGCTCACCACCTGAGTCCCACCCGACTCCCTCACACTTGGACTGCCAAGTGTGACTAAAACAAGTCATCTGTGTACTATACCATGACTAACCATTGGACAACCCTCCAATATTATTTATCAAATTCTTTTTTTGTTTTATTTTGTTAGCCACGGATTTCTGGGTTTACACCGTAGGACGCCGCACGCCTTTTCAACATTTTCACGAACTTACATCGCCGGGATTCATGTCTAACCGTGAATAACATTTGGGACTTTCACCCTGGGGGGGGATCTACCCCAACTTGCTCCTCCCAAAAACATGTGAATTTATCATTTTGATCATTTTACACACTGCGGAATCTCTTATCTTGACTTCATTCCATTTCTCCCGAAAGTTCACGCACCCATTCACCAACACCGTGAATAACCTACCCCGCACCCACACCAATTCGACGCGATGTGACCTGCGGCATATGAAATGCATGATGCCAATGCATTTTCATGTTACATGCATGAATGTATACTTACGCTGAAACACGACATACCATGGAAAATTATAATTTATACATATAGTCTAACATGCAAACCATGTTAATACATCAAATAGCATGCATCAACATCACACTCCACACACCGTATGTTATTCAAGCAAGCCATATTACAACTAGGTCTCAAAATTAGACCATTCAACAAATACTTCACCGCCTTTCACAAACATGAACCACCTGGGTCTCAAGCATTATTATCACAACAACAAACCACAACACCTAGAAACTTTCAGTTTCTAACAAAACCCTAACTCCCACAAGCCCGAAACCTGGCCATGAAATCCATACCCCCAAATTCCAGGCTCAACTAATTTCCATGGCCTCATGGCCTCCCATAAGCAACCCTTACCATTATAAAGCCTTTAGGCTAAAAGTAAACCAAGTAGGAAAATATCCTACCTCTTGGAATTTGATGAAACTCCAACTTTTTGGTGTCCACACGTAGATCCCACTACGTGTACCAACTTTAGTCCTCGAACTTTCGAACGTCGACCGCCCGAAACCCGGGAAATCTTCCTTTTCCCTTTCCTTCCTTCTCATTTTTCTTCCTTTTCTCTCTACGGATTCTTTCCTTTCTTTTCTTTCCTTTCCTTTCTTTCTCCTTTTGCTTTTCTTTTCCTTTTTCTCTTTCTCATCTCATTTCCTTTCATTTCTCCTCATTTTCTTCTTTGGTCATTTTCACTCCTTTTGGAGCCACCACACATCCGGTCAGCGATGCACTTCTCTCATTTCCTCAAATTAAAGGTGTGGCTCTCCCTTTTCCATATTTATTCCTTTATTTCATAATTCCCTTACGACATCACGCACCTGCTGCCTACTGTGGAGCCATGGGATCTTTCCACATAAATTTAATCATGAGTTTATTACTTTTTAGTGCCAAGTGTCACACTTTTATGGTGCCAAGTGGCATCCCCCTCCCTTGTCATGTGTCATTCGACAACCCACGCCTCGAAAAACGTGAAATCCCGACCACCTCGGAATCCAATGAAATTCGACGTGGTAGCTAAATTTCGCGAGACGATTTTAACATAGAAGTCCTTTTCGTCATCCGAGATCTAGAAAAATTCCGGATTTTTACCGAAATTACTATTTTACCCTTTATCCAAAATCTTGGATTTTCTGGGGTTTCACATTTTCCTCGGTCTTACATTCTTCCCCCCTTAAAAGAATTTCGTCCCCGAAATTCACACACACTATCACACACAAACATATATAATAGCTATTCTGGGCCTCCAATATTAGACTTCCAATATTGTGACAAACATACCTTTCATCCTCAACACGAAAGGATAGGTGGCCCGCATCGTGTCCTCCGCTCCCAAGCTGCCTCCTCCACTCCCTGTTGCCACAACACTTCACTCAAATTCCACACAAATTTCCTGCACGCAAATCCTTGATCCCTAGCTTATCCAAGATACGCAGACCGGTCCCTCCTCGAAGGTCCCATCGAGATCAAAAGTAATCTCTCCCAATCCACTACATTTAACCGGATCCGAGTATACTTCCGCAGCATGGAGACATGGAACACCTAATGGACACCCGATGTTCTGCAGCGCCCAACCAATATGCAACCTGTGGCCAACTCTCGAGCACCCCGGCGGCGTAATATACCTCGACGCTAGCTTCCCTCGCTTGCCGAATTTGACCACTCCTATCTTAGGCATCACCTTTAAGGAGACGTGATCACCAACCTCAAACTCTAGGGGTCGACGTCGCTTATCAGCGTAGCTCTTCAGTCGGCTTTGAACCGTGAGAAGACGTTGTCGTATCAAGCTTCAACTTCTCATAGGTGTCTCTAATTAGATCAGGACCAGTGATGGAGCTCTCTCCCACCTATGTCTAGCAAATAGGTGATCAGCATCGCCTCCCATACAAAGCCTCATAGGGTGCCATCTATATACTCGCCTAATGATTGTTGTTGTAGGCGAATTCCACTAAGGGCAAGTGCTCTTCCCAACTACCCTTATGATCTAGGACGCATGCTCGCAGCATGTCCTCTAAAATCTGTGTGGTTCTCTCCAACTGACTATCTATCTGAGGATGAAACACCGTACTCATCATCAATTGTGTCCCCATGGTCTTTTGGAAGCTTTTCTTTAAGTGTGCCTTGAATCTGGGATCTCTATCCGACACTATGAACACTAGTATCCCATGTAGTCGGACATCCTCTATGATTTCTACTGCATGTACCTTCCCATCCTTTAACAACAGCCCAACAAATGTAGCAAAGTTCTTGATATCCATAGGTTCTCTATCCTTAAACTTATATCGTTTCTTTATTCCTCTGTTTCTTAAATTTCTTTGAATCCTATCAAACATAACATATCATTGTATATAAAAGAATTGTCCTAAATAAAATAGTTTTTTATTAGTAACAAGACATTTTTACTTAAAAAAAAAAGCACATACTTGGATGAGATGAGTAGTAAGAATGACTAATTGGGCATGCCATAAAACTTGATGCCCAATAGCATCTCCAATAGTGGTAATTTGGCTCGGAATATGTATAGGAAGTAATGCATTTGGATCATAAGAAGCATCCACAACAACAAGGAAGTTAACACCACATTCAAGTACTATTGTTCCAAATTGGGTGAACTACATTTTCATTCCTATGGCCAATTGACATTTCCTAATTTATAAAATGAAACAATATTGCTTTAGTTATATGCAACCATTTCCAAAGTTGATAATTTCCAAGTAGGAAAGAATCGCTTAGGACAAAATTGAGTTATCATAACTTATCGAGCTTATTAATATAATTTATTATACAAACATATATTGTAACATTACTTCTATATAAGAATGATTCAACTAGGTAAGTTGATATGAAAATTATGAGTTTGTGTTAGCACATTTTTATTATAGAACATAATATTAATTACAACATACCTTGTTTGCTTATAGCACTGGAGGAGTGTGGTCATCTACTCGACGTTTTGGTTACTCAACAATTTCAGGAAGGACAATATGTTTTTGGAACATGTTAGAATAACAACAATTATATTTAGTGCAGTAAAACTCATCCTGTGAGAGTTTAATAAACAGCTGTTCTAAACTTGATTTGTCGCCTTATATCTTTCATAAATTCCCGCAAAGCACTATCTGCCATAGAATGAAAGTATTGTCGTGGTGTATAATGATTTCCTTTAGCTCGTACTCGACCACTATATTCAGGAGTTCTCAATGCTTCGGTAAGTATGTCATTTCCATTGAAACTCGAACTACTTTCTTGTGATCAAGCAGTAAACATCTTATCCTAAGACACAATGATGTTATAAAATTTAATGTCATATTGGTTAATATAAATAAGTTATTAACGTAAATGAAATATATGTTACATAACTTATATTTACAATCTTCTCCACTACCGAATGACCACCTCATCATAATTGTCATTTTTTTCCTCCATTGCTTTCTTCCATAATATGCTTCTATCAATGACTTTCGTAAAGCCGGTTGCTACCAACTATTAAAATATTGAAATGTAATATAATGAGTCTCTAGTCAATTTCAACATAAAAAAATGTAAATAAACATCTTTAACTTACCATCTCTTCCTCAAGACCAGCATATCCCTTCCTACTAAGATGATAATTATAAATATGTTTTTTCCTTCTTTCTTTTTGAACTTCTCTAAACTCCTACAAATTTTATTTCATATTAAGTAAAGAAAATATGAGTATATGACATGAAAATAATTAGAAATTTACTGAAATCTGAGACAATCTTTCTTTTGACAAAATCATTCAATCTTTCATCTTCAATAAAATCGTATTCAATCGGTGGTTTTTTAAGAAGCTCTAGTTAGTCTTTGAGAGGAATGATATACTTTGCAGTCAACATGTTCTTGAATGATCTAAAGCACCTGCCCATTGATTTCATACAATTCCTTCTACTTTTACAATCCAATGTAAATGCAGCCTAGAAGTAATGAACATAGTTATTAGTTATTAAAAAAATTTGCAAATAGAATTAGAAAACATTATAGATAGAAAAAAAAATACTAGTTTACCTCAATGGAGTCCCACAATTTATTCTTCAATTGCTTAGGTACATGGTGCCAAGTGCTATATCTAATTGGCACCATGGTACGTGCCAAAACACCTAAATAACTTGTGAGATACACAGCAGCTTGTCCGACATAAACAACATCAACATTATACTTTATCGCAAGTTTTATTCCTTTGCTCCTATTCTTGATAATCATAGTCTTTCTTGTTATCCCTCTACATCTCTTTCAGAGCTGCTTTATCTTGTTGTTCGTATCCATACCGCTTCATAAAAATAATTATAATGTTTAAATAAAAGAACTAAAATATTTAACAAAATTTAAAGAATAAAAATTAACTAATTTAAGGCATTACCTAATCACCGTTTTGCATAAAACATAATATCACACGTTTTGAATAACGTCAACCCGACATTAACTAAAATTGAAAGCATAACAATCATCTAATAACAAAGACAAATAAATGAACTAGTAAGCATACATTTACACTACAAAAAACTATAGTAGCATATCAATTCATTACCATAAATAAAGCCACTCGGTTACATATAAGACTGTTCTCAACCCAAATTCCCTCACAATCATCTCGAATACAAATTTGATCAGAGTCATCCATTGCATCAAATAATTCAACTTATGGCAAAGAAGATATGACTATATTATGTTCAATAGAAATGTCCATAGGATCATCATCATTTGCTCTTTCTGTGAAGTCTTGTTAAGGAGTTGACAAAACAATTTACCATCTTGGATCAAGCTCATCTTGTATATAGAAGACTTTCTTAGCTTGGGAGGCTAATATGAGCGAATAAGGCTTATGAGCCACTGCTTAAAGTCGACTAAAATTAAAGCCAGAGATCATCGACTTGATTCCATTCTTATTATCAACCTAATCACACTTGAAGACGAAGTGCAGACATAGTATAATCGAGTCCCGAATCACCGATAATATACGAAGTAGAAACAAAGCTCCACGAAAGCGAGTTTTTATCCCTTAGCACTAGCAATTTGCATGAGTCGTTGCTTTCTGATACAACTCCTTATTTTGGGTGGCTCGTAAATCATCACTCCTTGGTATTATATTGACACCATTGATGACATAATATGATATTTCATCATAAGTAGCGGACCATCGGCTATTCATTTAAGTTTTAGATGTGATTCATTATTTCCAATTGCAACTTGACCTATAGAAATAAGTTCGATTATCATTTATATGGTAACCATTAATGAAAAAGATATGGAAAACGAAACCATCGTAGTACCTTTTATTACGTAACAAAAGTAAAAGTACATACATGCTGCATCCACCTTAACCACTTTTGCCTTTTATTAGCGTAGATGTGTTTCACTTTCGATCATGCATGTACTTTCTCTGTAAGTCATGTATAATAATTGCATAATTAGAGTCATATATTATATGTTCAATAAATAAAGAAACAAAAAGTTAGTGGTGCTTACTCAATATAAGGTTGGACAATTGAGATATTTTCCAACACATAATGATGTGCTTGTAACCATAAATTGGAATCGCACCCCATAGTATGACCTCGAATATTGGTGCCACAGAGCTTTTGGTCAATGTTCAATTTACTAGAATTCAATTGCATCCACATTTGATAAGTACTCTATCTGAAACTGATTCAGCCTATGCGCAATATAGCATTCGTGATACAACCTTAGTCGATCGATTTCACTTACATAGCCTTTTAACACTTTCATAAACCTTTGAATGGGTACATCCACACAAAGTAAGCCAGGTCTAAAAGTCTCACCTATCTTATAAGATTACCGCAGTAGATGCACCATGATATCAAAGAATAGAGAGTGGGAAGTACTTTTCAAACAAAGCATAATGTCACCACTATCTCATTTTGTAACTCGTCTAATGAAGGAACATCAAACTTTACTATAGAGAGCATTGAAAAAAAAAAAACTCAATCTGATGGCATTATCACATGCTTGGGCAGATAAGGCAATGTGGCTGGCAAAATTATTTGCATTAAATGCATGATAGTCTTAGGATTTTAATCCATAAATCTTCAAGTCTTCCATTGACACGGGTTTGAGGTTAGAGCGATACCCGTAAGGAACCTTGATTGTGAAAGTGTTTGTGAAAACACCCTTCTTTCCATTATAGAGAAATTGTATAACATGCGGGAGGAGATATGTTCCTTCGATTCAAACTTTGGTGCCAATTCACTCTTAAGCCCATTTCTACAAGATCTAGCGAGGTCGCCCATCCTTGTCTTACACAATGTTGAGTAAGGTACGATAATGTTTTTCACGAGCATTTTCTCATTATGCATTACATCAAATTATGGCGAACATGAAGATATTTCCAATACTCGAGTCAGAATATGGACTTCTTTCCAACTAATTTGTATTGTTGATTTAGTTACCAGTTAACCTTTTTTTCCCAGGGCTAAATTCCATTGATTTTTAATATTTCCTCGCCGGTGGTATTTGTGGAGGTGAAGCGAATCTGCTGTTTTCCATCAAATGCTTTCTTTTTGTTTCTATATAGATGGTTTCTTGGAAAGAAATCTTCTAATGCAATATAAAGTTCTTTTTCCAGCCAACAACCTCACAGAATATGTTTCTTCTCCACATATAGGACAACCATAATATCCTTTAACTGTGCACCCTAACAAGTTTCCATATGTAGGAAAATCATTGATTGTCCCTAATAGAACGGCTCCTAATATAAAGAATTCTTGTTGATGTTCATCATAAACTTGAACTCCGACCCTCCCACAATGTTATTAGATCTTCTATTAGCGGTGCTAAATAGACATGATATCATTGCGCTAGGTGTCGATGGACGAAATTAATAGAGATAACATCATAAATTTCTTTCATGGAATATGGAGTGAAGAAATATCATTATGTGAAATGGGCTAACAACTATGTTTGTTATTAAATGAACTATGAGTTTATGCCATGAAATGCTTGAGTCTCAAGTTTCTAGGTTTTGAGGAAAACTCAGGCCATCTATGATCAACTTGCTTCCATGATAGTGAATCTTATGGATGACGCATTTTCCCATCAAAATTGCTTTCTTTAGCATGCCATATGAGCTCTTTTGCAATTTTTGATGATTGAAACATTATTCTAAATCTTGGAATTGGAGGGAAATACCACATTACTTTAGCAGGAACTCCTTTTCTCCTCTTAGTTCATGTATTGCTCATCTCCCGCTCGAAGTTCCACGAGGTGGGACATAGGATGCATAACCAGCTCCTTCGATAAAGTACACAATCATTTAGGCATGCATGTATTTTCTCATATTCCATTCCCGAAGAATTTAATGTCTTTTCGCTTCATACATGAACAAAAGGCAATTCATTGTTTAAAGGCAACATATCTCCCAGTATTTAAAAGCTGCAGCTCTTATCAAACCACCCAGCGTGCTTTCAAGTTGTCTAATTTGATCAAGGCAAACAATCTTGTAAAGTTGCCCAGCCCGGGATATAATGGTTTTACGCATCTTGCTAGTAATCTTGCAAACAATTGAGGTCATTTGACAATCATCATGTGCGGCAGACCATTTCTATTATCTTATGTTGATCATCAAATTGAAGTCTATCATAATGTTATCTCTTATGGTTGGTGAGCCGCCCAGAGCCTCTCCGTACGATACCATGTATGGTAACTTTGATCCAATTCCATAGAAAAACAAATGGTCTCGAATCTTTTAAGGAATTATGGAATATCATATTACCACATTGTAAGCAAGGACATTTAATGGAGGTTTTATTTGCAAATTTTTGTATTGCAAGTACAACAAACATTCTCATCTTTATATTCCTTCGATCTTCTATCCTTTGAGATCCATGAACGATCCATTTTTAAAGAACAAATTACTTCCAATAGTGATCGAACTTCAAATGGAAGAACATATCAACATTTTCAATGTTATTCGTTTAACCTTATCTATTTTCTCTGCTGAATATCGATAATCAATTTAATAAAATATTTATAAGCATGTAGTCTAAGATGAAGAGGATGAAACATTACTACTTTAATCATTTTGACTTTGGTTACATAGATCTACCCCTTATAGAGAATAACATACTAAATATTCATAAATTTAAACAATCCAATTATATATATATATATATATATATATATATATATATATATATATATATATATATATATATATATATATATATATATATATATATATATATTAATAATATTGCTTAGGAGTAGTAAATTCAAAAGATGTATAATCACATTACAACAAGTGTATACTCCGATATTAACATATATAATATCAAGTTATATTATTTGTTTTATACTAACATTTCTAACATCATAAATTAGGAATTAGTTTCCTATCCCATATAGGAATACACAATTTCTATGTGTCAACCACCAATAATACTTAGTTTCATTTTTTTAATTAATTCACATGTGCATTAATTTTACAAGATTAACTTTTGAATCATTTACAAGATTAACTACATATTCTAGTATGCTTATTTCAAAATACTATGCTTTTAACGGGAAGGCCTAAGAATCAACTTTCAACTTAAAGCAACATCTAAGCAATCAAAAACTATGAAGGAAATTGAATAAGAAATTAATTAATTTTGATAATTTAAAGTGCACATAAATAATTGTCCCACAAAATAAATAATAAGGCAACAAAATTTTATTATTATCTAACGTATCATAATAGCCTAAATGATGATGATTATTATTATTATTATATCATTTTTAATTTTATCTTTCACAAAAATGATTATATATATATATATATATATATATATATATATATATATATATATATATATATCGACCAAGATAACTTTTACTTCAAATATAATGTATACTTTGTGTTGAATTAAACTTGAGAAGGATAATAAGTGGTCATCTAGGATGACTATTAATTTTGATGTCTCTATCTTTATATTTAAACAATAAATATAAGAATAATAATAATAATTGTAATAATAATAATCCATAAATCAATAAACAATTATTAATTTATTTCAAATTGCACATTTTCTTGAAGGAAATCAAACGGGATAAATTATTTCTCACAGTTAGTCTGATTCTTAGAAAATAAATATTTAAACTAAAATATCATTTTTATTCTATATATAAAGTCAAATATGAAAAAAATTCAATTCCTTAATATAAAAATATTTTAATCTTCTCATAATCTGATCCAACAACCTCCCATTTATGCATTCCCTGAGTACGTATAGGTTTTTATTCCTTTTTTGTTCTTTTTTTAATGAAAAATTATTTAAATCATATATGAGCTAAAAGCTAATTCTCTAATTTATAAGAAAAAGGACATGACATTACAGGAAAAAGAAGAAAAATAAGATGAATTTTTTTATCAAACACATCTAAGAAGAAAATAAAAGTGTTTTTAAGAGAAAATATTTTTATTGGCCATGATTTTCCTTTTATGTATTTTCCTTAACTATATTATTTTATTTAATTCTAGCTACTTAAAAATTTTATATAATATTTATTGGACTAAATCTTATTTTCCTTATTTGTGTAGTTTATTTTAACAAATACTTTGCTTAATTTCTCATTTTCCATAATCAAAATTCCCATGTATATAAGGTATATGTTCTCATTTTCATAGTAATATCCTTATTTGTGTAGCTTATTTTTATAAATACTTTGCTTAATTTCTCATTTTCCATAATCAATATTCCCAAGTATAGAAGGTACATATTCTCATTTTGATAGTAATATTCTTCTTTTCTTTTTTTCTTTTTTTGAGAAAGATAGTAATATTCTATTCAAACTTCTCAATGAATAGAAAACATTTAAAAAATAAAGTAAAAGTATTTAATTAGGTGAGTATTAATTTACCTATCATCTCTTTCCATACAAGATTATAAAATATTTTGACTTTGCTATAATATCAAACATAAAATAAACAACTGTAATTAACAAATTCTTTTTAATACGTGAGCTACACTATTTTATAGATATGACAATACATGTCTCTAGGTCCATAGGCTAATTGATTTTGAAATGGCATGACTATATAGCACGCATTACGAAAGTTAAAATAAGCTTATAGCCTCTTTTTCGTACATTCTGAGTGCGAAAAACAAGGAGGAAATCCTTAGCCCTCCACTTTGCCTTAGTGACCTCCTTTCCCAACTTAAGAATTCTTTTCTTTTATTTTGTTGACATGTGAAAAGATTGACATGACTCAATGAGTAGAGAATCTGGAATCCCATTTTTTCTAAATGGCAGTGTGATTCATGAAGTAGAGAATTGTTCCAGAACTTAGCTCCCACTTTGCCTCCTCCCTTCAAACCAAACTAGTAAACTTAGCTCTGAAACTAGAAAAAGCACTCTCTAAACATCATGACCTGCGAACCTGAGCTACGACCCGTTAACTCTAAAAAATGTAACCTTGATCGTAAACTCTTCAACCTTTTTAAAGTAGAGCCCACCCAGAATTCATAATCATCCATATTTGATAAACTTAAAGCTGCTTAACAAAAAAAATAGGAAGATTTTCCCATTTTTACAATCGTAAATTATTGTGAACCTTGTAGAACCAAATCATCCTCCCGAAGAAAAAAAAAAATTGTGTTTAAAGGAGTAGAATCCACATTAAATCAAAGAGAATGTAAATTATCCATCTCATGTTTGGTTCGCAGTAAGATTGCAGAAATCCAACACTTCAAATGAAACAAACAAACATATCGTCTTTCTATTATTAAAATGGAGGAAAAAACCAAAAGTATACCTTTCCATGAACTTTCTCAAGGCTGAATAGAGATTTTGGGAAGAGCTTTAAAGCGCCATAGGACCCATTGAAAGCCACTAACCCGGCCAATGTAAACTACGATTAGAAGGAGACAAGGAAAGAGACATTAAAACTTGGAGCTCCTCATTTATAAAACCATCAAAAGTCTCAAGGTCATCCACCCGACAAAATCAATGCGAATCGTAAATATAGTCGTTTTCTTACGGATTCGGGAGTTCCTCGTAAGGTGAGAACATTGAGGATGGATTCATCATGCCACAAGCCACGAAGAAGACTGGATTAATAATACCCGCAGATCGATGATTGATAGGAACTTATTGATTCGATTCGAAGATGAAAAAGAAGAGTAGAATTTCCTAGTAGTCTACCATTTATTATACCGTGTTTATTCGTGACTTTGTGCGTCGGATTCTGAGAGTTTTAGTCTAAGAATAAGAAACAAATTTATTTATGGAATGAAGAGAGCCAGCATTTTTAAAGTGATAAGGTTGATCAAAGCATAAATTAAATATGACATTTTCATCGCGTCGGCTTGATAAGTGCCATCAAATCCCTTTAATTCTCTTTTTTCTTTTAAATCTTGACACTTTCTAAAAGCGCCAAGGATTGAAGCGCCATTGAATCTATTTTTTGTTGTAGTGCACTCACAAGAAGCTACTCTAGTCAGTACTCCCTGTGACTTACGATTGAGCGCATCAGCCACCACATTTTCCTTACCCGGATGGTAATGCAAAGTGAAGTCATAATCCTCCAGATACTCCATCCATCTGTGTTGCCTCATGTTGAGGTCCCGATGTGTAAAGTACTTCAAACTTTTGTGGTCTGAAAATACCTCGAACTTCTCACCATACAAATAGTGGTGCCATATCTTTAAAGGCCCGAAGACTATAGGCATGACTCCATTGTCGTATGTCGGAGTAATTCCACTCGTGGTTCTTGAATATCTAAGTGAACCATAAAAAGCTAAATCTGCGAGCTTGCATCGAGAGCAACACATCAGTCCAGATCCTTGAGGCATCCACAATGCATTTGTGTTACCTCTATCCCAGATGCGGGACTATGGGAATGAAATTTGTAGTAAGCCTCTTTTCAGTTCTTAGAATGCCTTCTCATAGAGGGTCATCTCGCATCAAACTTGACCTTAAGATCGATCTAGTCATAGATATGGTGACGTACCAGTATAACTACATGTGAAGTCCCATCTGTGCGGAGGTAATCCCGGTAGCTCATCTGGAAAAACATCCTCATACTCGCAAACCACTCGTGGTAGACTCAAATCCCGTCTCCCTTCATCCTTTAGCGTAAGGCTTGCTAGCCAACCCATCAATTGTCCACTCCATTTAGAGTCATGCACGGTCTGGGGTAAAGCATCGTGCTTATCCCCCTTAAACATAACACTATTATCGTCCTCAGCATAGGCAATAACTCTCTTACGATCATAGTCAATGACGACTCGGTGTGCCGTTAACCAGTCCATCCCGAGGATGACATCAAACTTCGACATGTCCATGACCCTTAGGTCCACAGTGAGTAGAATCTCGGAGATCTCTAACTCCGCAATCCAGCGTGTCGGATCAAACACTCACCCTTGTTCCTAGAGGAGTACCTTCAGCGGCTTTTCCAGGTTTCAACATACAGCCATCTCCGAGATTTCTCTCATTGTCTATTTAGCAGTACACATGCAACCACTGTAGACGTAACATCACCATTCTTACGTTCATCATTTTCCAAACTCTTAAGGTTAAGTTTTCTAACCTAGTGTTCATCTTTTCCATATATACATTCACCTGCCTTATATAATTCACGCAATTGTGACTGCGATCAACGGTGATCTACTGATCACGTAGCACACGGCGCGAAAGTATTATGAAATTAAGTATGACTAACGATGCAAACCCAGTACCATTCTTTTCTGGTGGCCACATGCCTGCGTTCGATGTACAGGCACTACGACGCCAGAACTTCGATGAATCTTACGGCTAAACCCGTATCCATGACCCTTGAATTTTCGTGTACCTGGGACTCTTGATACCTAGCTAAGGCAGCGAGCTAGTATCGGACCATACTTGTGGATACCACACAGGCTCCTAATTGACCGTTTACCTAGCTCGTACAAGATGTGACGCCCGATCCGAAGTGCGGTGTGACCCGTCGACCGCGGAAGATTCGTAGATGTTGGGTAACGACGCGCTCATTGAGTACCATTTCCGAGGACCCGAGTTGCGCGAAAATCGGAAGGTCTCGCTCTACGGGGAGCTCTACCCCCAGAATACAACATCGCGATTACATGGCAGCCTATCCTGATATTATGCGACAAGATTTTGTAGAGTAAAAATGGCCACATAGGGCCCATTTATCCATACTCAAACATATAAGCACATGATGCCATAGTCCATACTAGTATAAATTTACACCACTCTTATACAAAACATATATCAAATTTAAGAACTATAATACATGTTTTACAAAATATAAATCAAAGCCACAATCCGACTTTCTTCTCATTATCGGCCTCTAGTGAGCGTCAACTCCCTACACATCCTATTGCACGAAAGAAGTCCCACGACTAGGTGGCTTATTTTGATGAGTGAAATCCCTCTGAGCTTCTCCTACTTAAGTGCACATGCAAGGGTCATGCCACAAGCACATTCCAATCACGATTATGTCAATCCTAGAATGGAATGTACATGCCATGAATGAGATGCTACTCCTCATGATCACTATACCAAGTCCTCACCAACTTCTCTCAACATGCAATATGCCATGTATGAAAAACTGTTTTCAAAACAAAAGATTTTTGTTTTTGAAAACTCATTGGACAATCTCCGATATCAAAATTTATTGGACAACCCTCCGATATAATTTATTGGACATACTCCGATAAATTTGGTGGACAACTCTCCGATATAATTTATTGGACATACTCAGGTAAAATTTGGTGGACACCTCGATATAATTTGTGGACATACTCCGTCAAAACAGCTTTGTTCAAAAGCCATATTAGGCAACCTCCACATCATTCATCACGACCTTTTAGGACTTTGTCCCTAGATCAGAAACCAACATCCCAACACCAAACACAATGCTGATTTTCCCTCACACCCATTTCAATGCAGTAGCCTTGCATAAATGCAAATGCAATATGCCATTGCCTATCAACATGCTACATATATATGAGTGCTATATGTACATGCCTACTCATGCATTCAACCCCACTTCATCAATTGGAAAGTTATCAATGAACATGAAGACCAATTAATTCACACGATTCATGCCAACATATCAATACACGATACATTGACATCATAAGTCATTACCACTGGTAACTTACATAATTAACCCTGTAATCTAATCAGGACATATCAAGTCCACAAGTACTCTACAATAAGATACATGAAATATAGCAGTGCAGGTAGCCTTCAATCATACACAAATCCCACATTTCAAGCCTCATGGAGGAATTATATCAACATGCATATAATCACCAACCAACATAATTCAATTTCAATGTATTAGACCAATACGCCACACAACTACAATTTGCACACTTGGTGCTACAATTAAATTTTCAGAAAATACGTGGGCACCAAATGCCATTACAGGGATATGGCCAGATCCTAGACTCAAGGGGCTTTCCTTAGAGTCTAAGAATACATGAATCGAAGTTCGGACGAGAAAGTTATGGCATTTTCATTCAAAACTGGTCAGTTTACTCTGCTTACACTAGAAACAGTCTGTGATACCTGATTTCAGGGGTCTTAATCCATAATTTGGCACTTGTTCTTTGTACTGCTTTGAAGATACGGTTCTTAGGGTTCTTCTCCAACTGGAATCACCCAAATCGAATCACCGAAACTCAAGATATGTCCTAAACAACCGACTACTCACAAACATAAACTGAAAACCATCACATAGCTCCCCTTTGAATGCATTTCCGAGTGCAAAGGGGTCGGAATTTGGATATACATATTTCAAGGAAATATGTTCTCCTATAAGTCTAGTTTACTCAAAAATTAGAATCACTTAATTCAGATGAGGGATGCCAAAGTTACAATAAACACAGCCAAGGGCTGTCTTAAAACATATCAGAAAACCTGCTTCAAACATAGCTCCACTTTGAACGCATTTCTAAGTCCAAAGGGGTCGGAATTTGGATAGACCTATTTCAAGGATTTGTGTTCTCCTATAAGTCTAGTTTACCAATAAATTGGAATCACTCCATTCGGAAGAGGGATGGCCAAGTTATGGCCAAAATACAGTCATGGGGTCGAAAGAAAAAAAACTGGACATCATTCTCCACTTTGACACACACACATGCCCTTACATAGAAATTAAACTGAGTAGGATAAAAACCCTACCTCAATTAGCGTGATTTCCCGGGACACCGCCTTTTCGCCCATGAAAACCCGAACCTTGACCTTGCAAAATCTTTATGATTCCAAGATCGCACTTAGCCTCGTCACAGAGTAGTTTTGTGAATTTCGACTCGATCTGATTTCTCGACCACTGGATTCGTAGATCGTAGAGAGGAGGAGTTTCTCTCATTTCTCTCTCTAACTCACGTTTTTCTCTTAGACCAAAATGAGATCCCTTTGGCATGTTAGATATTTTAGGCTATTTATAGTGTGGACACGTGGCTCACATCGCGCCATGTGTCACACTTCTTCTGGGTTCGCTTCGCCTGAACAATTATTTCTCCATTTAGTTCCATCTATCTTAAATGGACATTTTTAAATATTTGATATTTTTCAAGATTTTTCTTAAAAATTCGTTTTTAGGGTCAATCGACAGCCGTCGCTCTTCAAAATTCGTGAAAACTGACTCAGAATCAATCAAATTCGCCTCACACATTCTAAAGAAGACTCAACAGAAAAGCCCATTTCGTCATCCAAGATCTCAGAAGAATCTGATAAATATCAATAGGCTTTGTTCTTCATGTAAAATTCAGATTTTTAGCTTTTCCTACCACAAGCATCATTACTTTAGTCTCAACCCGATAGTCGGGAGACATCGGGTTGTATTAGTTAAAATTCCACTCAAACGAGACTCACCATGGAGAGTGTTAAAGATAACTGCCAAAATTAGATAGAAGAGTATAGAACAGACTCTATATGTCATCCCCCAAAAACACGGATCGCTGTCAGCGTCGATCGTCATCACAGTAACGCATACAGGAAGAGGCGTGCTTTAAATGAATGTAATGATATGAAAGAAAATAAAGAGACCAATGCAATACTACTACAGATATTATGATTGTGACTGATGACTCGCTGTGTCACTTGAGTAAACAAGATATCAACTCCGGTTAATTGATTTTGGTGCCTCATTCCATGTTACTTCATAGTGATTTTTCACTTTCTACAGAATCACATTTTGGTAATGTTAGAATGGGGAAACAATGGTGTGGCCCAAAGATTGTGGTATTAGAGATATTTTCTAGACACTAGTATTGGAAACAAACAGACTCAAGGATGTTATAGACATGTTCCAAATATCTGCCTCGACTTGATATCCAATACACAGAAATGATGATGAGGATTCAAAATTCTTTAAAAGAAAGTAAATGGAAGCTCACCAAAGGCTCTTTAGTGGCGGCAAGGGGAAAGAAACGGTAACACCCTCTTATGTCATGGAAGCTGGTTACATAAAGGAGAGATCAATGTGGCTCGGGTGGGGATGTGCGCATTTGAACTTCGGGGCATAAGAGGCTCACACATCAATGAGAAGGACTTCAAACTCTTGCTAGAAAGCAATTCTTGCCAAATTTGCATTGTATGCCTCTAAAAACTTGTGATCATTGTTTAGTTGGAAAAGCACATAGAGTTGCATTTTCACACATATCCACCATCTAGAAGGCCAAATGTTATTGATTTAGTTCATATTGATGTTTGTACTATGCAAACTAGAACTTTTGGTGGTGCACTTTATTTTGTGACATTCATTGATGATCACTCTAGAAAAGTTTGAGGTTTTGCTTTGAAAACAAAAGACCAAAAGATGTCTTCGGCAAAGAACTCCATGCCGATTAGTTATAATGCAGCAAGGTTAAAGGTCGTCAGAAAGCAAGATAATGGTGGTGAATACAAGGGTCCATTTGAAAATTATTGCAAACTTCATGGCATTCGACTTGAAAAGACTATACCTAAAACTCCTCAACAAAATGGTGTAGCTGAGAGAATGAACAAAACCATTGAAGAAAGGATTAGGTGTATGATTTCTCATTCTAAGCTACCTAAGTCCTTTTAAGGAGAGGCTATGAGAACATCAATTGACTTGATAAACCTTTCTCTATCAGTTCCTTTAAAAGGTGATGTACCTGAAAGAGTGTGGACAAGGAAAGATGTTTCATATGACCATTTGAGAGTGTTTGGTTGTAAAGCATTTATTCATATCCCTTAAAGATGAGGTCAAAATCCATGTCAAGGCCAAACCATGTATTTTTCTTAGGGTATGGTCAGCGAAGAATTTAGGTAATGTGCTATGGGATCCACTGAATAAAGAAGATTATCTAAGCGTAGATGTTGTGTTTCTTGAAGACCAACTTTGTTGACGATGGTACAAGGTTGAGAAAGGCTCTTTTCCAATGAAATTCCAATTAGAATTGATCCATTTGTTCCACCTACAAAGGTATGCTAATCATTGGGGAGAGTTACAGGAAGGTGATGGTGTCACTGAAAATGAAGATGACCCAATAGTTGATGATGTTGAGCCAACTGAACAAGTTGATGGAAAACTTCCACTACCACCATTGAGAAGATCTACCAAAGAGCGTCAACCTTCTACAAGATATCCTCCTAATGAGTATGTGATGCTTATTGACAGAAGAGAGCCAAAAACTTACTAAGAAGCTATTTTATATGAGAGTAAGAAAGAGTGGGTTAAAGCCATGCAAGAAGAAGTGAGATCCTTACTTGAGAAGAACCACACCTATGACTTGGTGAAGTTACCATAAGGAAAGAAAGCTCTCATAAACAAATGGGTGTACATATTGAAAACTAGAAACAATGGCTCAAAATTCAGGTACAAGGCACGATTGGTTGTAAGGGGGTTCAATCAAAAGAAAGGCATTGACTTTGAAGAACTATTCTCTCCAGTGGTAAAGATGTCCTCTATTCATGTTGCCCTTGGTCTTGCTGCTTGCTTGAATTTAGAAGTTTTCTTCATGGCGATTTGGAAAAAGAAATCTACATGCAGCAACTTGAAGGGTTTGAAGTGAAAAGAAAAGAAAATCTTGTGTGCAAGTTAAAGAAGAGCTTGTATGGACTCAAGCAAGCACCAAGGCAGTAGTACAAGAAGTTTGACTCTTTCATGATGAGTCATGGGTACAACAGAACTTTATCTAATCATTGTGTGTTCACTAGAAAGTTCTCTGATGATGATTTTATTATCCTCCTCCTGTATGTTGATAACATGTTGATAATTGGTCATGATTCTAGCAAGATTGACAGGTTGAAAAAAGAGCTTAGCAAGTCTTTTGCCAGAAAACTTTGATCGACAAAAACAGACATTGTATGAAGATCTCCCGTGATAGAAGAATATAAGCTTTGGTTATCTCAAGAAAGCTACATTGAGAAGCTAAGGTTCTTGAAAAGATTTAACATGAGTAAGGCTAAGGTAATTTGTTTCTTCCACTTAAGGCATCACTCTAAAGCTTAGCTCGGCTAAACGCCCTACAAGTGAGAAAGATATGAAAGAGATCAGCAGTTCCTTATGACTTTGTCATGGTAGTCTGACGTATACATGGTCCCAGACCAGCCGACATCGCTCGCTGGAGTTGCTAGGCCAGTTTCATCAACTTAGAAAGAGCACCGGAAGTATAAAGTGGATACTAAGATAGAAGTGGTGAGCCTATGCTAGATGGATACACAAATTCAGACATGGTAGGTGGTGTTGATTCCAGGAAGTCCATTTTAAGGTTCATGATGACTTTAGCAGGGGGAGCTATCTCTTGGCAATCCAAGCTGCAGAAATGTGTTGCATTATCCACCATAGAAACTGAGTACATTGCTATTACTGAGGGTTGTAAAGAAGCTTTGTGGATGAGAAAATTCTTAGAAGAATTGGGGTTGAAACAAGAGAAGTATGTTGTTTACAGTGATAACCAGAGTGTCATTCACCTCTCCAAGAATTTGATGTTCTATTCAAGATTGAAGCATATTGATGTTAGATATCACTGGATTCGTGATGTGCTTGAGTCAAAGCAATTATATTTGGAGAAAATACATACCAGTGAGAATGAATCAAACATGCTGACTAAGTGTTTGCCTAAGCAGAAGCTAGAAGCTTGTAGGCAGAGAACGAGCTTGGTTAAGCCCTCGACATGAGGCGACAGAGATTTGTCAATCCTCCCTCAGGAACAACCACGGGCAAGCCCATTGTTTGAATAAATAAAATAAAAGCAAATCACAAAAGGAGAGCTACCGGTGGTTCGAGTAGCAGCCAAAAAGAGAGAAGAAGAAAAAAACAGGGGAAGAGGGTTTTGAGAAGGAGAAAGAAAGGGGTTAGGTCTTTGATCATTTTACAAGATGGAATGCCAACATGGTGATTCCTTGCAAGATGATCTTCAATCCTAGCTGTTTCAATCTTTGATTAGCTCTCCACAATACCCATTTGGTCATTCCACAATTTGGTGAGATTTTTCCTCTTTTATCTTGTTTTATCTGTCCTTGGGATGATGTTTGTTGTTTTGGTATTCCAAGAATGATATTATTGTTGTGTGTTCGTTGTGAGCCTCTAAATTTCTTGTTATAGGAGAACTTGGTGTAACCCATTATTGTCATTGTTGAAATAGTGGAAGCTAAATGGTCATGTGTCCCGTGGTTTCATACCCTTTTATTCGAGTTTTCCACTTAAAATTGTCAGCCATCATGATTGATTTATTGTTATTTGGTTGGCTTTATTGTTGACTCAATTGTTTGTCGAACCTATTTTTTAGCACACAAAGAGAAAAATGTCATTTTAGAAATAATAGCATTTTGTAGCGTCTACCTTCTAAATACTCTGATTCGGTTTATGGTGTAATATTATGTGCATTTGAGAGCGAAAATATCATGGTGCAGGATCAGTTCCAAGAACTACTCCTGGGGCTAGAGCTAACAGGCCTCCCATTCATAGCTGTTCTAAAGCCACGCTGAAGCCGCAACCAAGTAAAGAGGCCCACCGGGAGGGGGTCTCAAGATAGGGCCTGAGGGAGGGGAGTGATCTACAGGGGCGGGTGCCGCGTACCATCGATATTGAGACACCCGTCGGTGCGATGTTTTGTGAGCCACAGTGGGTATGGATCAATGTGGGAGTCGTTAACCACCGACCCCAAACGGTACTACTGCCGGAATACGTTGACCATATATTCAACTCCAGTCGCTATCGACGAGCCAACTCAAAGAGCGGAGAAGGATGAAAATGGGTCGTTTTCAAAGAAAGGTTGTTGACGCCATTAAATCCTGATGGATGAAGAAGTGAGATAGCTAGGTTCCTTGGTGAAGAAGAATCATGCAAATGGAAGGAGACCCTGGTCACCCGCTTTTCTTATGAGCAATCATATCGACAATTTTGTCAAGTAATTGCAAGGTCTTTTCCGATCGAAATGATTTTGCTTATGCGATGGAAACGCTTCCACCGTTGAACTATTCCGGGCTTTAATTAATCTAATTTGAATCAGACAAGAATGCCTACGCTGCAGAGTCAATCATTTTCAAGGGTGCCTCAGAATGTTGTTTATCGCGCGAATGAATGAAAGTTCTAAGTTCATGGAGCGACGGGAGGAGAAATAGAGCATGGATGTTAGATTTCCTTTTAGTGGGCTGACAAGTGTTAAAATTTGGACATGATTGTGCTGTCTATTTAGTAACCCAATAAAGTTAGTGATCTATTTCCAATTGAATTAGGGTTCACATAAATAATTATATAATTATTTCATTAATTATAAAATATGGAATTAATGTAGAGCTCTTTCGCTTGCCTCACGTTGTTTCACGGGTCAATGACATTATAAGAACATGTAATTTTGAGTGGGTCCCCGGGCTCTAAAAACCTATAGCATGTTATCTGCAGCCCCATTGAGAGAGAACGAATCATTCTTAGGTTTTACAATCCAGAAGACAAACCCTAGCCTCCATACTGAGAGAGTCATACTGCATTTGTCACTCAGAACTGATCTGTGTATGTTCTACAAGGTCAGTTTATTTGATCTTTGATTAGTATGCATGATTCTATGGTTGCGGTTTTATTCTCGTATTTTGGTGTAATAAAGAATAAAATCATATATCTTATGTGTTTATTCTTATGATTAATCTAACAAAATGACGTGTTTCCGATCATACCGATCATTTGATTAATAAGTTAGTATTTTGGGTGCTAATTTGATCATACTGCATTTTTAAATATATATATATATATTTCGGGAACTCCAATTTATGCAAAATTCAATAATTTGTTTTTATTGCACCATGTATGGGTTTGACAGCCATAATGTTCTTTCGCTGCTTTGAGTGAGATTCGCATGATTATTTCGTGGTTAAAATCAGTATATTAGGAATTAAACCCATGAATGTCGACCGAAATTTTTTTTCGCAAAATTGGCATCAGGATTGTTCCACAAAGAGACGAGAAACCCAACTTGAACTGGTCGAAAACGATTCCTGACACTAAGCATTCCAACACAAAGTCAAGCCGATCGGCACAAACGCCGCAAGGTTGAAGACGATCCAAACGCTATGTCGCTTGGGAGTGCAAAGGTCGACGCCATGTTTATCATTATTATTTTCATAACGCCTTTCAATAAAGTAATAATTACCATTAATTGAATTACCATTATTATTTTGGTAACGTCACTGAATTACCATTATTATTTTCATAACGCCCAACTGAATTCATCATTATTTCCATAACGTCTAATTCACTATGATGGCATGATATGTTTATTTATTTTAGAATTAATTTTTAAATTAATATGTTACCAAAGTAACCTCTCGTTAATTCTAATTAAATTAATTTTATAATAAATGAACTTTCTATATCTATGCTAAGAATACCTGATTATCATTTTATGCCGATGTAGGGTAACATTAGTCTAAATGTGAGACAAATAAAGTTTTTAACACAAACATTATGTCGGTCCAAAGAAAGGCATAATGCCAGTCATGCGATAATATTGTCTACATTTATACAGGACTGAGAGTACCTGCTTTTCTAAATTGTTTTTACGTCCAAAGACTAAATACAATGTTGGTGTTTGGTATCTATTATGTGGCCCATGTGTATATATATTTTGTGCTTTAATATATACGTGTGTAGTATTAATGTGAGCATTTTGTGTTTATTTTCGCATCTACTATGTTCATATATTTCCGCCAATATCGTAGCATTCCTGCTTAACAACTTTGTTAATATGAAGTTAATTTGCTTTTGGAAAACAAGATACTGAGACAGACATGTGAGCCAATTTACTCACATATGTCACTATGCAAATACACTGAGCTCACTACCAATTGATGGTGAAAGATACATCTAATGAAATGGCGAGTGTTTCTTCATATAAGCTTATTGGGATATTTCACTTATGTTAGACTCTCGTTTATTTACTTGGAAAACACATTATTTAAATTGCCATTTAGGACGGAATTTGATTTTCTGCTTCATGTTCGACAAACTGGGTTATCTTTGTTCATTTGGAAACAAACATTTAGTCTTTTCCAAAATTTATAAAGTTATTGAACCTGTAGTCTAATTGATGTTTATAAATTAAAAAGATGAAAACCAATAAAATTAATAATGAATGCAACCATTATTGGACTAAATAATTAAATAATATAAATCTCATATATAACAGATGGGACATATTTCCAAACAATTTAATTGAAAGGCTAATAACTCAAGGAATTCTTGATTCCCTGACAGGTCAGATTTGACATATGTAGATTTAATAAAAGAACGACAACAAAGAAAGACAGTGCAAATCGTGTGTAGCGAATGCCTTGTAGTTGATGATACGATATATGTGACCATTCTGCACTTGAATGGGCACACATACTTTATCACATTTATGTGACGACACTACGTATATGGCTGTTATTTGTACCTAACATATGAAAAGGCACAAGCCCAGAAGTTCAAAATTTTCAAAGCCGAGGTTGAAAATCAGCTAGGCAAGAAAATTAAAGCCATCAAATCTGACCGTGGAGGGGAATATTACGGTAGATATGATGGATCAGGTGAACAACGACCAGGGCCTTTTTCCAAATACCTTCTCATCGTAATATACCTCACTGTTATACCTGAACTCCAGTCAAAATGGTGGCCGAGAATTAATAGAACCTTTAAAGACATGGTGTTAAGTATGATTAGTCATTCTTCTCACCTAATTCATTATAGCGAAGCATTAAAGACCGCAGCTTTATACTCAATAGAGTTCCCAAGTAGCAAGAATAAAACCATATGAGTTAAGTGGACGGGTAAGCAGTTTGGGCATAGACATCACGCCCTGGGTTGTCCACCAAGCAAGGCCTTATAGGCCCAATGAAATAAAACTGGACTCAAGGACTGTTAGCTATTATTTTGTGGGATACCCTGAGAGGTCCAAAGGGTAAGGTTATGACCTTCGCTGCGTCCTTCTTTCGAGACGGTAATGCCAAGTTTATTGAGGATAGTGGGAGCACTCCTTAACACAACTACTATTGAAGCACAAGATAAAATCAGGTACCCCATTCTATTATCATGGACAAGTGTCGTGTAAATGATGACATTCGTGCAACTTCCAATACAACGAGGCCCACCCACTGGGGATTTGGAGGAACCACATCAAGAGTCAGTGGAAGAACCTCAATGTATTTCAACCCGAAGTGCCATTAAGGCGGTCCACTAGAGAAAGGAGAAAGGCAATTGTATGATTATAGGTTTTCTTCGGTACGAGTTTGATACAGATCGCGAGGTCGACCATTGTCAATCAAGCCAAACAAGGCACCAATTCGTAAAGTGGATTGCGCCTATGCAAGAGGAAATGGTCTATGAAATATAATGGCGTTGGGATTCGCCAAATTACCTAAAGGTATAAAACCAAATTGGTTGGTAAATGGATATTCAAAACCAAACGGGATTCAAAAAAGGCAATGTCGAGATATAAGGCACGCTACGCTACGCTTTACCTAAAAAGGAAGGCATATTTATAAGGAGACCTTTTCACGCAGCTTCACTAAAGACTGCTCAATTATAATGGCACTTGTAGCTCATCAGGATCTGTGAGCTGCACCAAATGATCATTAAGATGTTCTTCCTCAATGGAGACATTGATGAAACTATATACATGGTGCACCAAGAGAACTTTGAGTTAGGAAACCCAAAGCACCTAGTATGTAGACTCAAGAAGTCCATTTATGTTTGAAAGGTGCATCCCACAATGGTACCCTAAATTTGATAAGGTGATTTCTTCAGGAGCCTCAAGGGAGAACACTGCTTGATCAAGGTATATATCTTAAGTTCAGTGGGAGCAAGTTTGTTATATTGGTGTTTCATGTGATGATTCTAAAGCAATGATGTAGGTCTATCGCATGACACCAAAAGGTTCTTATCCAGTCATTTGAAATGAAAGACTTTGGTGATGCATCATATAACTGTTTTGGGTATACAATCCATAGGATCGCTTTAAGATATATACTTGGCTTATCTCAAAAGGCTTCATATCAATAAGGTGCTTGAAAGGTTTAATATGCATACTGCACCGTGTAGATAACTGGGTGGCAAAGGGTACAATCTGGCCTAGGTCAATGCCCCAAAATTGAACTTGAGAGAAAAGAAATGGAGAACTACCCTTATTCGTCTGCAATAGGAGTCTTATGTGGCACAAGTGTACGCGTCCGACATAGCGCATATACGTGGAATGCTACATGATATTCTGCACTCGTATGGGATCAATGAGCAATAAACGAAAGTGATGAGGTATCTTCAGAAGACAAAGGATCGTATGCTCACATATCGGCGATCCAATCATCTGGAGGTTATTGGGTACTCGGATGTAGACTTTGCAGGATGTCAAGATAGCAGGAAATCGACCTCAGGCTACATCTTCATGTTGCCAGGAGGGGCTATTTCATGGAAAAGTGTCAAATAGACACTAGTAGCCTCTTCAACCATGGAAGCTGAATTTATAGCCTGCTTCGAGGCATCTAATCAAGGAATATGGTCACAACTTTATCACTTCCGACTTCGTGATTATTGAAGGCATTAACAAGTCACTAGGATTAATTGTGATAATAAAGTCGCAGAAAGAGACCAAAACAACTGAGTTCATCGAAATCAAAGCACATCGACATTAAGTTTCCGTTGTAAAAGAAAGAGTTCAAAAGAGTGGTCAAGTGTCAATTGGTTAGCTATTAGTACAACTCCATGATTGCACTCACTTTACCAGCAGCTCGCCACCTAAGGTGTTTCATGAGCATGTCATTTCGACGGGTGTGTACTTAGTCAAGACGTATAGGAAGATAGTGAGTTCATTTGGTTTTTTATTTGTAATTATGTGATTGATGAATGCCAAAGTTATTTCATTTTATATGTACGTACATGCTATGATTATTTAATGCATTTATGTTATGTTTTCGACTACTCTGTTGTGATGTCATGATTTTCTACTGCTGTTTAGCATGTGGTATTTGAAAATATGATACTAGACTCATTTGAGTCATAAAGAGGACCTTTTTGGAGATAGGCATACTATAGATCACATTTTATGTAATCTCCAAGCCACACACCTATATTTGATCTATGTCATTGATTGCAGCCATTTGTCGATAAAGATGTGTCTCAAGGGCGCATGAATGTAATAAAGGCCGCTTGATCCCATTCTAGTACAATTAATGGACCAGATTGTTTAAAGTATTTCTATGATCGACAAAGGTATATTTGCACGTTAACTTTTAGTATTCAATCATGTATGAGCTGCAACACTTGTAGCCCATGGGAGATTGTTAGATTTCCTTGAAGGTCGATTGCCGTTAAATTTCGACATGATCAGGCCGTCTATCCAAGAACCCAATAAAGAAGTGATCTATTCTCAATTGAATTGCGTTTCACAAATAATTATATAATTATTTACAATATAAAATATAATTAATGTGTGAGCCTGTCACTCTTTAATGTTGTTTTGATGGGTCAATGACATTAAGGGGCAATTAAGTAATTTGAGCAGGGGTCCATGGGTTTAAAACCCACAAAGACGTTATCCGTGTACCTACTGGTAGTGGTAACTAATCATTGCTTAGGTTTTACAATCCAGAAGACAAACCCTAGCCTCCATACTTGAGAGAGTCATACTTACATCAGTTTCCACTGCAATGGATCTAAATGTTCTACAATATCAGCTATTTGATCTTGATTAGTATGATTCTGTGGTTAAGTGTGGTTTTATTCTGTATTTGGTGTAACAGTAACAAAAATCACATCTATGTGTTTATTCTTGTGTATTTAATCTAACAACGGATACCAGAATGAAATCTGTTTCATCTAACCCAAATAAACCATATTGTTGTATGGTGACAGGGGGTTAAACAAATCAAATAGATAATATCCGTAGATAGAAAGCTAAACAAATTAAAATCGAGTTAAACCACTTTTTCAACAAAGAAGTGGCTTGAACCAGGATCTTCAATTAAATTAAGCTTTGATACTATGTTAAATCACTAAAAGATTTGGGACGCATTATAAATATTATTATTAGTACCTTAACATACATCATTTTGATATTTTGTCTATGCAATTAAATAAAACAAAATTAAAAAAAAATATTTATAAATATTCTATAATATAAAAGAGAAAACAAAGATATATGATAAATTGGTGAAAATGGCATATTTGTTGGGTTGTAGAAATAAAAGGTCAATCTATATACAAATTCTACTTTAAAATATATTTATTTACTTCTTCTTTTATTATATCATAAATTAGTATATGCCTCGTTGAAGAAAAATATATAAGAAATTATGAGAAAAAATATTGCAAAAATCATGATAAACTTACTACTAGTAACCCTCAGCGTGGCTATTATGAGATTTCCATTAAAAAAACGAGACTCGTTTTTATTTCTTAGAAAACCATTTTTAAAATTGTTTGAAGTCGTAACTTATTTTTGTTTTATTTTAAGAGAAACAAATAAAGAAAAGCAAACCCTAAATACTTAATTTTTTACGATGTTAAAATACAGTTTAGGAAAATTGAGTTTAGTCCGAGTAATGCTATTTATCTAGACAGATGATAAGACAAGACTCTAAGCCCTAAAGTCTAGTATTTACTAAACAACCAAAGTTAAAATACAACTTTCACTAATCGATCAATCGATACTGCAAAGAGCAAACAATAACACCGATAATATACCATATATATAGTAAACGAATGCATCGCATAAATAAATTAATAAAATAAAATCGAACTGCTTAGACGGAAAACGCTGCACTCAGTAGATGATGTCAAAATAATATCACTGGTGTTAAACAACGTTAGAAAAACAGCAATAACAAAATACAAAATATGGATATTCAATTAGAAATTGGTTATAGATCAGATGTCAAATTATTTATTAAAATGATACATGGAATATCAAGCTCCACCCAAGCCCATTTATCTGTGACACAAATTAATTCCACAATATTCTATTTTAAATGAACTGTAGAATTAATCATGTATTTGAAATGTTTGAAAACCGGTTTGAAATTGAATTTTTTGAAATTGGTAGTTTGAAGTTGAAATTTGAAATTTTAGAATTTTGAATTTGGATTTTGGAAATTTAAAATTTAAAATTTTTAATGACTTGAATTTTAGAAATTTAAAATTTAGAAACTTTAGACTATGACACTTGAATCTTGAAATTTAGATTTGGAAATTTGAAATCTATCACTCAAATAATTGAAATTGGAAATTGGGAGAGTTGAATTTTGAAATTAGGAATTTTGTAATTTTTGAAATTGGAAAATTAAAATTTTGAATTTTGAAATTAGGAGTTAATTTGAAATTAGGCATTTTAAAATTGAAACCTTGTAAAATGAAAATTAGAAATTTAGGCACTCAAATTTTAAAATTGAGATTTTGTAAAATTAAATTAGAATTAAAACTTAGTTTAAAATTTTAAGAATTTAAAACTTGAAAATTAGAAATTAGAGGTAAAATAAGAATTAATTTAAATTAAGAATTTAGAAATTTTAAAAATTAAAAATTTTAAAAATGAGAAATTTGGAAATTGGAAATGTCAAAAATTTTGAAATTAGAAATTTGAGTAAGTTAAGGGTGAGAGTTTGACGAGCTAAAGAGCTGGTCATAAAGGATGCTTAAAAGTATTTAATCGAGCACTGAATGAGTCGGCAAAGTTATATGATTGGCTTTTTTAATTAAGTTCTAAATGGGTTGATAAAAATCTAAATGAGCGAGTTCAGATGAGATAGACCCAATTCGGGCCGGCCTAAGAATAAATAAAAATATAATAGGTTGCACTAAGCATATTTGACCTAATTTGATGAACTAAACCTAAGTATATTGGATCTAATTTAAATAGACTGGACTTAAGTATATTACACTTAATTTAATGAGCCTCACTAAATATGTAGAACCTAATTTGATGAATTGGGCCTAAATATATTAGAACTAATTTAAATGAGTTAAAAGATCAAAAAGACTAATAGATTGTTAAAGACTTAGAAAAATAGCAAAGAAATTGTTAGGATAATAATAAAAAAAATTAAAAAATAAAATGCCAAACGTATGCCAAATCACGTGAAGAAATGAGAGGAGAAATGGTGGTCCCCACCGTTAAAAACACTAAAGTACACCAAACGGTGGTCCCACCAAAATATGAGAGCACTCCCTCTTTCCTCCCTTCCTTTTTCTCCTCTCTTCCACGTTTTCTTCCTTCCCTCTTCTCTCTTATCTACTCTCCTCCTCTTCCTTTCCTTCCTTTTTTTTTTTTTTTTTTTTTCTCCTCCCTTCTTCCTTTTTTTGATTTCCTCACCTCCTTTTTTCTCTTTATTTTTCTAATCTGCTCTCCTCCTCTTTCTTTCCTTTCATTACTCTTTTTTTTTCTCCTCTCTTTCCCTTCTTCCTTTCTCCTTTCCTCTCTCCTTCCTCCCTCATTTTCTCTCCTCCCAAAAAGATCTCCCCAGTGTACCCAACTGAGCCATTTCACAAGATCCGAATAATCAGACCCCGACCTACAAGTATTTCGAAACCCAACCCTGACATAAACCCTCTCTTAAGCAACTTTTAACAAGCCTTTACTCTATTTCATGAAATGTTTTTCATGTTATTTCACCCTTTAACTGGGGACAGGATACTAGACTTTCATTTCATATGCGCCATCAGCATGGGTTGAGCAAAGCATCGTGAAGAAGCTCATGATTCAGGTAAGTAGACAATGAATGAAATAAATCACAGGTTTGATTGTCCACAGATTTTAAAATTTGTTTTTTGTTTCGAAAAATAGGAAGAATAAGGGTCACCATAAGAACCATGCTTGATTTCCAATTTTTGATATTAAAAAATACAAAAAACACAATAAATACTAAATTAAAAAAATAAGACCAATTTTCAAAGATCTGCTTTAGTTATAAATCAAAGTGAATCTTTTATGATTATTATTGGTGAGACCCGTATGAATTTCCTTTCTTTTTACTTTTTTTTCCGTTGTTTGTTGTATGTTTGACATGCACACCAATTGTCTCCGACACGGATGTGACTTGACATTGAAGTAACACTAATATGGGTGTTTAATGTCAAAATAATTGATATCTAAAAAATATATATTTTAAAATAATAATCAAATTAGACTTTTTAATCATTGTGATAATTCCAACTTAAAAAATAACCTTAAAATCGAATTCAATTCTGCAATTTTTAAAATTAACCTTGTAAATGCAATCAAAAATCGCAATCATCGATTGTGATTTTGAAAATAAAGCTTAAAACCATATTCACTAATTGTGATTTTGAAAATTACACATTCACCTTCATATCTTTTGAGGCATATTTATTAGAAATTTTGCTAAAATATTAGTCTACACATATTACTAATTATGCATTATAACTATCTAGAAAATGTAACTCCTATGAAATGATCTTATAAAGATTAAGGCCCTGTTTGATAAATTAAAAATTAAGCAATTAAAAATAAGGCCAAAATTCAAGCTACGACTTCATAAGATTGACCAGACTGTAAAAAACGTCAGATAAAGTCTACTAACAACTGAATGCATGGTTATAAATATATCTTATTTGATAATTTAGAACGCCGAATACCGAAAAATTATGTATTTTACATATTTACCCTTATTATCATTAAATTACATATTATCCAAAATAAATAGAGTTTCTAATAATATTTTATTTTTCACTACAACTATTAATTATTGTAAATAACATGTTTAAAAAATATGTAAAAAATATTTATTCTAATAATATTATCCAAAAAAAAGACATAAATATGTTTAAAAAATAACCAATAGAATCTAAACTTTTTAAAACTATCCAACTATCCAAACTAACCAAGAGATATTTGCAAAATATTATATTATTTATAAGGGTTTTTTGATCCAATTTATGAAAATATTTATTCTAATAATATTATCCAAAAAAAGACATAAATATGTTTAAAAAATAACCAATAGAATCTAAACTTTTTAAAACTATCTAAACTAACCAAGTGATATTTGTAAAATAATATATTATTTATAAGGGTTTTTTGGTCCAATTTATTTTCATTTAATTTTTTTTTTTGTTGACCGTATTCTACATTCCACGTTAAGTAGGTCTTTACCTACTTATAATTTTCAATGCTTTTCATTTAAATTTCAATTAAGAGTTTAAAATTTTGTTATTTAAACATATCAAAATTAAAACCATTAAAAATTTTCATTTTCAATGGTTTGAACATTTTCAATAGTTTATCAAACAGGGCTTAAGTTAGTGAAATTAAGATCACAATTGGTATGGCTATTTACTATGTATATACCAAAGGTCTTATTACTAATTTTATGATAGGCTAAATTAATTAGAAATAAAAAATGAAAAGTCATGAATTCTCGTGAAGATGAATGTATCATGAATCCTCTTAAGGTGATATAACAGAATCTAAAAATGTATTATGACTCACCTTAATGAGATGTATCATGAATATGAAAATGTATTATGAATTTAAGGATGTATCATGACTCTTCATATGCATTATGACACTCTATAAATAGGCAAGCCATATAAACAGTTTTTCTTTCTATCAATCCCATAAAAAGAGAAAATAAACTTTTGATGAATTGGTATCTTTTTTGTTAGAACTAAGTTCAGATAAGCAAACTAGAATTTTAATTAAATTGGATCATTGAACTTATATGGGCTAATTATAGGCCCAAGTATGTAAGTGGATTTAATGACCCACTAAACCCTATTACAAATATAACATTATATTTAAGTTTAGTGAGACATACTAATTTTAGGGGGAAAAAGAATTTCTCTGTGTCCCATATATATCTAAAAACAAAAAGGCGTTGGATTATTCTTTGAGCTCATACTCTGTGGTCAAGACTTGTAAATCAGTTATTGCTTAGAAGATTCACGGATTAGTTTCATTCCGGTTAGTATGTATTTTATTTTTACTTTTGTTGCATATGAAATCATAGATTTTTTTTAAGGATGTCCCGAGATTCCATCATCTGATATCAGAACGGGTTTTCTATATTCCAGATTTGAGATCTTGAGATTTTATAGGTTAGTAAAAAGAAAAATCAATTTTTTTTTATTTGATCTACTTTTAGATCTGCTTTCGTAATTGTTTAAAAAAAAATTCAGTCTTTATTGATTTGATATTCTAATTATGGGTTGGATTGAGTCTGATATTTAATCCTTACTAATCTTTCCATATATCTATGTCTTCATCCAAAAAGTATGGAGTTTGTGAACAATGGATGCCGATGATTTTTTTTATTCTGCTCTTGCTTAAAAGTCAACACCTTTGTTTTATAGTTCCATGCAAACATACTATATAATGTTATTTTTTGTGCAGGTATGCAGAATGCATGCTTATTGCTTGAATTCTAGCAAACATGTTTTGTACTTTATGAATTCCTTGTGGTACTTGAACATATGACTTGAAGGCACATTGACCATACATACTATATTTAATAAGAATTGTAGTAATTTGGAGTTTTAGTCCTGGAGGATGGTTTTATTTTGGAAAGTGAGAATAAAGATCTTAATATATTTTCGTTTTCCTATAAAAACCCGTTATTCCAAAATTTTGAATATCCTAGATAAATAATTTGACTTACTTTGCATTATTCATTTTTTCTTGAGTTTTTTTGTAATAAGAAAAATCCTAGATAAATTAATTTTAATTAATTTTGAATTTTGAACTTAGGACTTCAATTATATTTTAACAAGAGTTATCCTTTAATAGATAATTGTTAAATAGATATATAATTTTATTTATTATTATGAATTAATTATATTTTAACAAGATTTATTTTTTAATAGATAAATGTTAAATAGATAAATAATTTAATTTATTATTATGAATTAAATTATATTTTAACAAGATTTATCTTATAATAGATAAATAATTTAATTCTAAATTATTTTTTACAAGATTTATAAATGTTAAATAGATAAATAATTTAATTTATTATTAGGATTAAATTATATTTAAACAAGATTTATCTTGTAATAGATAAATGTTAAATATGGAAATAATTCAATTTATTATGAGGAATTAAATTATTTTTTAACAAGATTTATCTGGATAAATAATTTAATTTGTTATTAGAAATTAAATTATATCTTAACAAGATTTATCTTATAAATGTTAAATAGATAAATAAATAAATTTATTCTTAAGAATTAAATTACATTTTAACAAGAATTATCCATTGTTAAATAAATATATAATTAAATTTATTATTAGGAATTAAATCATATTTTAACAAGAATTATCTTTAATAAATAATTATTAAATAGATAAATAATTTAATTTATTATTAAAAATCAAATTATATTTTAACAAGAATTATCCTTTAATGGATAATTGTTAAATGGATATATAATTTAATTTATTATGAATTAAATTATATTTGACAAGACATTATTTAATAGATAAACATATAGATAAATAATTTACTTATTATTAGAAATCAAATTACATTTTAACAATAATTATTCTCTTAATGGATAAATAGATATATAATTTAATTTATTAATAAAATGATTGATTTAATTACACGGTTGTTTTAAGGTATTTAAATTATTAATTAGTTAACAATTTACATGTTCGATAAAATTATATTTCCAATATAGTTTTAAGGTGTTTATTATAGAATTAGTTTGATTCATGGAAATTTACTAAATTAGAGAAATTTATATTTAGATTTTGCTTTGGATTAAGAGAAAATACAAAATTACTTTACAAACTTTTAAAAAACACTCGATTTTAAAATAATTAAGTGGTAAGGTTTGTCTGCTCTACTTGCCTTCCACCGAAAAGACTCAGAGATTCAAGTATGCTCCTTTGAACCACCTAAATTAGAAAATGTGAGGATCCTAGTTAAGAGAATCTCTTATGGTTAGTTAATAAATATTTTAGTGGGAGCAAACAGTTTAAAGTTGGGACTCTTTACTTAATAAATATTAAAACTAAGATCAGTGGTGCATACACTTAACTTGAAGAAAATCATAAACTATCTAAAACAGTCCATATTTATTTTCTCAAGAGGCAAAAGTTTAAAGGGCAAGTCAATCACCTAGTGTAAGGATAAGTGACTTTTGGGATTGATTAGATTATATATCTTATTAACTTTAAGAAGCTAAACCTGCCTAAAGTAAGATAGCAAGTTCTCATGGAAGTTAATTTATCATGTATTGATGTATGTAATTTTGAGTGTTATATTATATACTATCAGTGCAAATTGTATATATAATTATACATGTCTTATACTAGTAATGAACACATTATATCACAAACAATTTCAATTTCATTCCTCAAGATAAATATTTTTCGGTTCTTCAAGAGTACCAATCAATGTATAATATAGGATCTCACTTGTAGTTTTATGATTAGTTATTGTCCCATATTCTAGAAAGAATTTAGTTTAAGTTTCTAAATAATGTAATGATATTTATTCAATTTTTTTAATAACACTTTTTGTGACGCCCCGATCCCGGGGGTCCGTTGACTACCCAACTGCCATAGATTACCTTGAATGCTCCAAATCTGACATTTTTCGACAAAATTCCGCAAAGTCTCCTTTTGTAATGGGAGCTCTACCTAAATACAAACTGCATAAAACCTCATTCAAAATAAATTAATATAATGTTTATGATTAAAACGCCACAGCCTTCATAAACCAATATTCATAATAACGTATAGGATATCCAACTATCCAACCATAGTTCAAGAAGAGTTCAACATTTTATACAACATATATTAAAAATTAAAATAATTCTGTAATACATGTAATACTTCATAACCCAAGGCACAATCCTATTTTCAAACTCGCCAAAGATCTAGTCGTCCCTCGCACGCCCCTCAGACTGTAAAATAGTATCCTCGACAGGTGAGCTAATGTCGCAGTGGAATCACCCCAAGGGCTACTCCAAGTGCAAATGCAATGTTCCAAAATTAAACACATTCAAGCAAATGCATGATCCTACTTGAATGTCTAACTGATCATTTCGCACTAGTCCTCACGATTTCCCCCACACTCGCCTAAGCCTCGTATGAGAATTATTATGTTTATTTATGGACAACCCTCCGATGTATAAATATCAATTGGGCTGTCTTCGACGATTGATATTATGTATAGACTACCCTCCGATGTATATCAATTGGGCCGACTCCTACGATTGATATTTTATTTGGTATGGACTACCCTCCGATAATTATCATTTTTAGACAACCCTCCGAAACCATTTTCTCTAGACTCATCTCATGCACTCACTCCTACCGTCCTGTGGTGTCCTAAAGGCATATGAATGCAATGACGCCAATTCCATTACGCTTCATAACACATGCAAATATATAAACATGCATATATTCACATAAAAATTAAATCACACAATCATGTTATGTAATTTCGCATTTCATCACATCAAAATTAGCTCACATGGGCTAATGATCAAACACGAGCAATTCTACTTGAATTACTCGACCAAACACATTAATTCACAAAATTTATTTTGTGAACACTATTCTCGGGAATAGTGAAACCCTCGATTACTATTCCCGGAAAATCACCAATCATCGGCTCACTTAGTGAACCCGGGTTTCACGGCCATTTCCGGCCTTATACAAACCAACACATAATTTATAGCATAAATTTATGAATTTAATACCCAAACATCCTACGCTCACACCTATCCGTGGACTCCAGTCTTACCGACTAAAAAAATTTCTGAAGATCAATTCGGTCCTGCCTCAGACCGACCGTGCCGCTCAAGACCTTAAGCCAATCGAAACATTGTAAAACACTTAAATAAAGTGTAAAACCCAAATAGGGAGAAACCCCTATCTCTCGGAGTTTGTCAAAAACTCTCAAAACGGAGTCCACGCGTAGACTTCTCCGCGTAGAGCAGCTTTCCTTCTCGCTCCGACGAAATCTGATGGTCGGATTTGCAGGTATTCTAGAGAGAA
Organism: Tetrastigma voinierianum; assembly: GCA_016808115.1. NCBI lineage: Eukaryota > Viridiplantae > Streptophyta > Magnoliopsida > Vitales > Vitaceae > Tetrastigma > Tetrastigma voinierianum. The sequence goes on along the minus strand of JAEQBH010002994.1, from coordinate 1,729,458 downwards.
GCTTGAGGTTCTCTCTCTAAAACCTCCATTTGCAACCTTTTGTAACTTTTCTCCTTCCCCATTTCACGTTTTCCCTTTTTGAATTTTGAAGGAGACAAATACTATACACATTTTGTCCTATTATCCAACTTACAATTCAAAAAATGATGTTACGCCATTCTTTCTCCCATTTTCTTTGACATTCCCAAGACTATCTCTCGCCGCCCATTTTCATCATTTCTCTACTCATACCACTTATGGTATGCGAGTACTTGTTATATGACTTTCTCGTCGTGATCAAATCGTTTACTCAAGACCCGAACTGCGATGCCTCAAAAACGGTAAATTCGACTATCTCGAATTCGACGTGCTAGCTAGATTTCTCACAGACGATTCCAACGGTAGTAACCAAGCTCATTATCCGAGATCTAGAGAATAAATTTCGATTTTTAATCGAAATTACAATTTCAGAATCAAATTACGATTTTACTCCTCTTTTCCGTAAATTGGAATTTCTGGTCTTACATTCTCCCATCTCTAAAGGAATTCACAAATTCTCGACAATTACAATCACTCACATGCATACGCAACGTGGCACTCTACTACGCATTAAATGGGGCCATTTAAATCTTTGAACACAACCACGTACCTTCATCCCTAAACAAGAAGGGATAGGTGGCCCGCATCGTGTCCTCGCACTCCCACATGGACTCCTCCACTCCATAGTGCCTACATAGTACCCTCACTAGCCTCACGGTCTTACGTCGCAAAACATGATCACGGCTATCCAAAATGCACACTGGTCCCTCCTCAAAGGTCCCCAACAAGGTCAACCCCAATCCGCCTCTCAATCCACCACACGAATCCCGATCCCAGTGATACTTCCCAGAGCATGGAGACGGCAACACCTCGTGAACACCCGACATGTTAAAGGTAACGCCTCTCTAACTGGGTACACTACACGGTGCCTATCCTCCGCAGTGCATCCTAAAGGTCCAATAAACCTCGGCGCGATAGCTTCCGCGCCGCGAACCCGACCACTCCCTCTGGGGCATAACCTTCAAGAAGACGTGATCCCCAACCCGAACTCTATGGGCCGACGCCGCACACGCATACTCTTCTCATTGCTCTGAAATTTCGCTTAAGACGCGCCGCAGGGATCGCCTCACCTTCCTGAGGTTCTAATAAGATCGGGACTGATGGAACCTCTCCCACCTCGGTCCAACATAATGGCGACCGCACGTGCCTCCCATACAAAGGCTCCCATACGGCACATCCGTATACTTGCCTGATAACCTGTCAGAGCGACCCACTAAAGGCAAATGCCTTCCCAGCCTACTCCTTATGATCCAAGACGCATGCCTCGCAGCATGTCCTCTAACACTGTATAGTCCTCTCGCATCGAATTATCCGTCTGAGGGTGAACGTCAGACTCATAGTTAGTCGCGTGCCCATAGCCTTTTGGAAACTTTTCCAAAAGTGCGCCGTAAACCTCGGGTCCCTATCCGACACTATGGATACCGGTACTCCATGTAGCCGGACTATCTCACGAATGTATAACCTACACTCTCAAAGGCGGTGTCATCCGCGATCGCTAGAAAATGTGCCGACTCGTGGAGCCGGCCCACTATCACCCATACCGCATGCTCACGCGGCCCTGGCAAGGGTCACAAAGTCCATCAGGACGCATCCCACTTCCACCGCCCACCTCCAATGGCCGGCACTGGCCGCTTCCCGGTGTCACTAACCTACTCGTTACGTGAGACATCGTCGAACAGTCCTCATGTGTCTCTTCATCCCACTCCAATAGCATCGGGCGACGGCGATCCCGTACATCTTCGTGCCAATTGGATGCACTACAAATCGAGCAAAGTGAAACTCCCCGAGAATCTCTCAAATCGTCAACCGGGGAACCACTACCCGGTCCCTATATCGGCGACTACCATCTCGCGTGAATGGTCTCAAATTCCTCGCCACCCGTATTCGACCGTACTCGGTCCCTCGATGGACACTATCTCGGCCCGCCACTGACTCAATCACTCGTCATCGCAGACGGCAGCCACTAAACTCCCTAAGGTACCCCGAACCGCCGTCCCATCAGAGCCTAAACCGGGTCCCACGCCTCGAGCATCCTCCACTCGAGAAGCTATACTAGCCAACGCTCCGTGACTTCCGACCGAGTGCATCGGGGCTTCACCACATTTGCCTTACCGATGGTAATGTGCGAAATCATATAATCCTCTAGAACTCCATCCATCCGGAAATGCCTCATATCGAGGTCCCGTCACAAGAAAATATATCGACTTTTATGATCCGAAAGTACACCCTCGAACTCCTCACACAGATAAGTAGTGGCGCCTAAATCTTCAAGGCGCATCGCGGCCCAACTCCATGTCGTAGGGCACCGCTTGATTCTTCAACTGACGAGGAACTGGTGCTTACTACCTCCTCCCGGATCAGATCAAAACACATCCCAATCCGGCCCTCGAGGCATCACAATACACCGGTACCCCCGTCTCCCCGGTCCGGACTATCGTGATGGGAGCTAAAGTAAGTCTCCTCTAAACCCCCGAATGCCTCCGCATCGGTCATCCTAATCAAACTCGACCTCCTTCCGGTCAACCTAGTCATAGCCGCTATCCCGAGAAATCCTCAATGAATCTCCTTGAGACTCGCACCCAGAAACCACGATCCGAAGACTGACTTCGCCTCCCAACTCACCACCGCCGACCTTCTGTCCACCGATCGATGCCGACACCACGTGTCCAAAAATCTCACCTCTAATAAGCCAAAACTCGCACTTACTCGAATCCCGCGTATAACCGATGGTCTCTCAACAATCAGAAACGATCCTCAAGTGATACCATGCTCCCACTCGACCGGGAGTGGTGATCAAGATGTCATCCACGGGAAGACTACACAACCGATCTAAATATGGTCGGAATATCCTATGATGAGATCCATGAATGTTGCTAGCGCATTCGTCAATCCAGCGGCACACCAGAAACTCAAAGTGCCCATAACGCCAGCCTTAAACGCCATCTTAGGGATATCCAGATCCCCACCCTCAACTCGATGGTAAACTGGGGCATGGAGGTCTATCTTCGAGTAGACTCAAGGTCCTCTCAACTCGTATCAAATAAATCATCAACTCGGTAATGGTACCGATTCTCGATCGTAACCTGTTCAACTGCCTCGTATCAATGCACACCGAAGGGTCTTGTCCTTCTCTTCGCAAACGCAACCGAGCGCCCCCATGGTGAAGTGCTCCTGGCCTTAATGGAACCTCTTTGGTCCAAGAGCCCTGTGAGCCGGACTCAGTCTCGCAACTCAACCTGCCATCCTATGAGTCATAGAGATGCGAAGTACAAGGATGTAACTCGACACCAAAGTCTACTACCCTCCGCTGAGGTAAATTCCAGGAACATCCGAAAAACATCCACATACTCGCATACTACTCGGTAGATCTAAGTCCGGTCTCTCCTCGTCCCTCTAAGGTAAGGCTCATACCTAACCCGCCAACCGCCCCTCGACACTGACTTGTATACCGTCTGGGGGCAAATGTCAAGGCTTGTCTCCTCAAATACCACACGAGTACCGCCCTTCCGCGTGAGGTAACCCCTCCTACGCCACAATCGATAACGACTTCAAGTCGCCACCCAATACATTCCTGTGATGACATCGAACTCGATATGTCCATTATCCTCAGTCCACCGTGAGCAGAGTCCCCTAGACTTCCAACTCGCAACCGCGACATATCATCCTTAATTTTCCCTAATCCAGGAGAACTACATACAAGTGTTCCTCCAAGGTCTCTAGAGGTCCTCGCTCTTTCCACCATATTTTGGCCCCACTCTCTAGTTGGAACACCACTAGTCTATCTCGGTAAAGGTCGAGGTAATTTCCATAACCCTAACACCTTCTCACTCAGATGGAATCCAACGGTCCTAGCCACCACGGATCTCCTCCCCGTGAATGCTCCGAGGATGATGCGCCCTAAACTCGGAGGCACTAGACCTCCTTGACTACCTGCTACACTAGCCCGTGCGATAGCAGCCGCGCAATACCTACAAATTTTAGCAAAGCCTAATGATCAACACTCGGTGGTGCCTGACTAGTACCTCGACGCCCCTCTCTACGCCCCTCTCGCCCCCTCGACTCAGCAATCTACACCGCTTAATACAGTTCATCTCACCGCAAAGATCTCCACGACCAAACATGCTCCCAGATACTCATTCATACAATATAATTAGTGTATATTATTACTGTCCTTGCATTTACAGGTAATGCAAGGCAATCAATTATGCATTTAAATTTTTTTTTTTTTCAAAAAATTTTTATTTTTGAAAATTTTATTTTTTCAAAAATTTTGTCTAATTTTATTTGATTTTGATTTAATTTAATAAATTTTTTTTTTTTTCGAAAATTTTTTGTGAGGAAGAGTGTTGATGAACCGGGTTCATGAACAGTGTCCAAAAATTGACTTAGAACAAGATCGAAGTCAAACCGGTCAAAATGTGCCGAGTGCACCCGCGCACAAATTTACGCCAAGAAGACGCCTGCGCTCGCGCGCCCGCCCCGTGTCGCGCCCCGCTCCGCCCGTGTGCCCACGCCTCCGCCCTCGCGCCGCCGCGGTCGTGTCGCAGCGCCCGCCGTAGCGCCGCCACGCGCCTGGCCGCGGTCGCGATACAAACCACTCTTTGCTCCACCGCCTATCATTAACAGCTGAGACAACAAAGCAGTATTGCACACAAATTGTCCCCAACCAAGTCTGCAACACAACCCGCAAATGCCAACCGAGCCCCCCAGCCACCTAATATCAGTACCACTTGCACGTAAGGTAAATACAATAACCTCAACCTTATCAGTTCTTTCCAACTTGCAATATTACTTGATTGTATTGCAATACAAAATCTCAGCCTAATTAACTCCTCGCCCATTGCAATACAACTAAAACTCGCATGCCAATTCTTGGGCAAGAGCCAAATTCATTTCGCATCGTACCCTTTTTTTTTCACCATTTTTTTTCTCATTTCCTGCCACTGGAAAACACTAAAAAATTTATATACCTATTATATATTTTTTTTTCATTTCTTCCAAATTTCCATCGGAAGACACTCAAAAAAAATACATATCCATTTTTTTTCATTCTCCGTAATATTCAAATAAATTTGTAAAATTTGATGTTTTATTCAATTTTCTTCAATTTTACAACTTGTAAAACTTAGGAAAATTATTTTCTCTTCTACTTCCAAGCCAAATAAATTTCTAAAATTTATTTTATTTATTTTCTTTTCCAAGCTTTTACACTCGAAAAAAATTTCTCCACCTATATATATATATGGTATATATATATATATTTCATTTCAATAAAACCAAATAAATTTGCTTAAAACTTATTTTTTGTTTATTTTTTTTTCTCATTTAATTCTCGAAAATGGCTCAGAAATATTCTCAAAGCTCTCCTTCATAAATACTAACCTTGTTCAACCTCAAAATTTATTAAATGATTTCATTATCCAATAACCAAATAAATTGATTACAATTTATTTCATTCCACTTACATTAATCGTAAACTCCCTAAGTTTTGTTTTCCAACATAATAAGTGCTAATTACCTACACCAAACATCATACAACATATAACAATTCATGTTATAACTATCATTCACATTAACAAATTATCAAATCACAATAAAACACACCAAACACATGCATGCAAAGTGTCCGGCTGCACCTGATTTCCTAGGTAATCTCATACCTAAATTTGACATCAAACCACACCTAGTGGTGATGTTCTTACCCGACTATGGCCTAAGTCCAAATCCTCAATCTTTAGGTTTCCATATACCTATACTCTACATCTAACCACCCAAGTGGCGATGGATACCCAAACCCGAGCTCCTAGGCATTCGATACTTAAGCTCCGATACTAAGCCGCACGCCCGATCCTCGGGGGTCCGCTTGACTAATTCACAACTCATGGACATTTCGCAATGGCTCCGTGATCCGACATTTTTCATTTAAAATCGAGCAGAGTCTCCTTTCTGCACGAGGAGCTTCCACCCAAATACAAACCCGTACAAAACCCGTCCCAACAATCTAATATAACACTATGATTAAAACGGCCACTCGGGGCCCATAAACTAATATCTCATAATAACGATAGGATATCCAATTAGTCTCAACCATAGTTCAAGAGTCTAAATTTTCATTTTATACAACATATATTAAAAATTGAAAAACAATTTAATACATGTAATACTCATAACCCAAGGCACAATCCGGCTTTCTTCTAAACCCGCCCTAGGACGAGGCCGTCCCTCGCGCACGCTCCCGTACCAGAAAATAGTATCCCTCCTCGCCAGGTGAGCTAATGCCCGCAGGAATCACCCTAAGGGCCACTCTCCACCTGCGTGAATGCAATGTTCCAGTATCAAACACACATTCAAGCAAATGCATGATCCACTGAAGGTCTAACTCGATCATCTCAGACCCAGTCCTCACTACTCCCTCACACTCGCCTAAGCCTCTTTGAGAATTATTATGTTTACTCTTGTGGAGGTCAACCCTCCATGTATAAATATCACTGGGTCAGTTCTCCTGACAATGATATTATGTATGGATCACCTTCCATGTATATCAATCACGACTCCTGACGATTTGATATTTTATTTGGTATGGACTACCTCCGATAATTATCATTTTAATAACCCTCTAAACTACATTTTCTTCTAGACTCATCTCATGCACTCACTCCTACCGTCCTAGGGTGTCCTAAAGGCATATGGAATGCATGATGCCAATCCCATTACAAGCCTATAACACATGTAAATATATAAACATGCATATATTCCATAAAATTAAATCACACAATCATGTTATGTAATTTCGCATTTCATCACATCAAATTCAGCTCACGTGGGCTAATGATCAAACACGACGAGCAATTCACTGAATTACTCGACCAAACACATTAATTCACAAAATTTATTTTGTGAACACTATTTCCTGGAATAGTGAAACCCTGCTACTATTCCCTAAAATCACCAATCATCGGCTCACTTAATAACTCGTGGCTAGCCATTTCTCATTTTATACAAACTAACACATAATTTATAGCGAATTTATGAATTTAATACTCCAAACAGCCCTACGTTTCACACGCTAGCCCGCGGATCAGCCCACCCACTAAAAAAATTTCTGAATAATCTCTAGCCCCAAGTTTCGGGACCGATCAAACAATGCTCAAGGCCTCAAGCCAACCAACATCACGAAACACTTTAAATAAAGTGTAAAACCCAAGTAGGGAGAAACCCCTACCTCTCGGAGTTTGTCAAAAACTCTCAAAACCGGAGTCCACGCGTAGACTTCTCCGCGTAGAGCAGCTTTCCTTCTCGCTCCGACGAAATCTGACGATCGAATTTGCCGGTATTTTAGAGAGAAGCTTGAGGTTCTCTCTCTAAAACCTCCATTTGCAACCTTCTGTAACTTTTTTCCTTCCCCATTTCACGTTTTCCAATTTTAAGGAAGACAAACACTATACACATTTTGTCCTATTATCCAACTTACACTTCAAAATGACGTTTACGCCATTCTTTCCCGCTTTGACATTCCTAGCATCATCTCGGCCGTCCACTAATTCATTTCTCTACTCATACCACTTATGGCACATGAGTACTTATATATGACTTTCACGCATCAAAATCGTTTTTACTTCAAGACCCGAACCGCGATGCCCGAAAACGCGGTAACCCGACTATCTCTAATTTGACGAATCACGTGCTAGCTAGATTTCTCGCGAGACGATTCCAACCGTGCAACTGCTTCATATCAAAGATCTAGATATTCAATCTTCGATTTTTAACCGAAATTACACTCAGAACTAAAATTACGATTTTGCCCTTTTTCCGTAAATCGAATTTCTGCCCATACACTTTTGTTTCTATTATGAAAGGAAATGAAGTTGTTACATGTGGTGCATTGATGAATAATTTATATCATATGAATTGTGTTGTTATTCAAGTTGATAATGTAGAAAAATTACTGAAAAGAAAATAGCCTAGTATATATCAAACTCAATTATGACACTTATGGCTTGGTCACATAAATTTGAAAAGAATACAATGACTGGTGAGTTGTGGGCCATTAGCCACTTTGAACCTTGAGCAACTACCATTAAGTCGGAATTGTATTCAAGGTAAAATGGCTAAGAGATCCTTTACCGCCAAAGGAGTTAGAGCTGAGGGATGTTTAGATTTGATACACTCAAATGTGTGTGGGCCATTTAGTGTCCATGCAAGAGGTGACTATGAGTATTTCATCACTTTTATCGATGACTACTCAAGATATGAATATGTGTACTTGATGAAGAAGAAATCGGAGGCCTTGGATAAATTCAAGGAATTTGAGGCTGAGTTAGAGAAACAATTAGGAAGACACATTAAATCACTTCGTTCTGATCGAGGTGGTGAGTACATGTCTATTGAATTCGTTTCTTTCCTCAAGGAGCATGAGATTTTATCTCAACTTAGTGCTCCAAGAACTCCACAACAAAATGGAGTGGCGGAAAGAAGAAATTGAACTCTATTAGACATAGTAAAGTCAATGATGAGTCTTTCCACATTACCTTTATCCTTTTGGGGATATGGCCTAGAGACAACAACTTACATTCTGAATATGATGTCATCCAAGTCAGTACCAAAGACACTCATGGAAATGTGGACAAGTTGAGTCATATTTAGATACGGGTCATCTCCGCGATGACAGTTAGGCCACGTGAACAAGTTTGATGCAAAGTCAAATTGTGTTTATTATCGATATCTAAAGGTATAAGGGGTTACTATTTCTACGGTAAATCCTGACATGAAGGTATTTGTGAGTACAAATGCTAAGTCCATGGAAGAAGAATACATCATGAATCACATAATTAGGGATATGAATGAATAAACAGAAAAGACCGAATCCCCTACTATCCAAGATAATATTGTTCTTATTGATCCACAACCACTAATACATGATACTAATACACCAAATATGCCTCGTTGTAGTGGGAGGGTCATTAGACCACCTGTTAAGCTCACATTGATGGGAGAATAATCTTTGACAATCTCAAAGTCACATGAGAATGATCCCATAGGTTACTACGAAACAATTAATGATAAAGATTTCGGTTTTTGGAAAGAGGCTATAAAATCATAATTACAATCCATGGATTCTAATAATGTGTGGACTCTTATGGATCTACCCCTAAGGGGTTAAGCCCATTGGTTGTAAATGTGTGTACAAGAGAAAGAGATGAGTAAATGGAAAAGTTGAGACATATAAAACTAGATTGGTGGCAAAAGATTATAATAAAAAATCAGGTTTTGATTATGAGGATAATTTTCACCAATGGCCATGATCAAGTCCATCATAATACTTCTATCCATTAATTGCAGCATATTATGATTATGAAATATGGACAAATGATGTCAAGACATCCTTCCTTAATGGCTATCTTGAAGAGAACATTTATATGATGCCCCCAGATGGTTTCATAATCGAAGGTCAAGAACACATGGTATGCAAGTTGCATAAGTCCATATATGGACTTAAACAAGCATCGAGATCATGGAACAAACGTTTTGATTAGGTAATCAAATCTTTTGGTTATGATCAAAATGAAGAGGAACCTTGTGTATATAGAAAGATGTAGGATGATAGAGCGGTTTTCTTGATTTTATATGTAGATGACATTTTGTTTATTGGAAACGACTTTGAGATATTGTCAAAGGTAAAGATCCAATTAGCTACTCAATTCCAAATGAAGGATTTGGGAAAGGCGCAATATGTTCTAAGTATTAAGATAATACGATATAGAAAGAATAAGATTATTGCAATTTCTCAAGAAAATTATATAGATAGTATATTATCTAAGTATAACATGTAAGATTCCAAAAAAAGGACTTACAACTTTTAGATATGGAATCAATCTTTCTCAAGACCATTGTCTTAAGACAACTGAAGAAAAAGAATACATGAAGACAGTACCATATGCTTCAACAATTGGTAGTCTTATGTATATGATGTTATGTACTATACCAGATATATGCTATTTAGTTGGAATAGTGAGTAGGTATTAGTCTAATCCAAGTTTAGAACATTAGACCGTTGTAAAACATATACTCAAGTACCTAAGGAGAATGAGAGATTATTGTTGACTGTTTTTTAACATAGACCAAAAACAATTGATTCTTTATACTGTTGTTAGGACAAATTTCTGACATAGCTTCTTAATACTAACTAAATCAGTCCCCAACAATGGCACAAAAAACTTGTTGAGTAAACCAAAATATGAAATTTGTTTTCTGCTTATATGTAAAATGCTTCTTTTTAAAATTTGTTTGGTCTAGATCACTGCAAGTGCACAGGTCATACAAGTAATACAGTGGATTTTAAGTCCAGATATCATTCCCACGAGGATTGATTAGAAAATTTTAAAAATTAACTACCCTCACTACTAAAGATCCTTACTATTTGAATTTCCAAAGATTAAGATAGATTTATCTTTGTAGATAAAAAGAAATAAAAAACTAATGAAATTTCTAAAGTACATGATTAGAGAGTTCACAAAACTCAAATATAAGGGAAGAAAAACAGTGTTGTGACCATCACTTTACGAGTTCCAAATAAGACAAAGTAATGGATACGAAACTTGGAATTGTCTAAGAGCAAACTAGTGTAGCAATGGATTTCTCCTAACACTACACATTTCACTATCCAGCTCACCATACTTCTATCTCTATACAGTGGGTCTGAAAAGCTACTTGTAGGATTTGTTCCTCTTTTAAGATCTGACTATTTTTCGTTCTCAATACGTCACAGTCATTTCTTAGGACTGGAAATTGCTTGCCCCCATAGACTGGATTTAGCAAGCCCTCTCCAAAGTAACAAGTGTCTCAGCCATCAATTTGACAAAAATTTCCTCTTCCCTTGATTAAAGTCTCAGCTAACACGGGGTTGAAGTCATTCATCTCAATTGAGGTGAAACCTTTCAGAATTAAGTTGCTAAATTAGTAAGTGGATCTTATGCCTCGAGCACACACTCCTGTTGTCACCCAGGAGGAAGCCTTGTAAGTAGAGGTTAGAGCATCACTAGTGATATATCAAAGTAATTCCAAAAGTACATTAATTCAAATAATATTAGTGTAATTTTACCCACAAGTGACTGCTCATTACTCTAAGGTAGTCTCAACTCTGTGTCACTCAGAGGGATTCCTGGAAATTAGAACAATGATACAACTCTTTCTAGGTACCAAACACTGATATTTAGAACAACTCAATGTAGGAGTAATACCAGTTAAATCACTCCAATTTTTACCCAAAACAACATTAACTCTTACGATCAATAATCCCAACAAAATGTTCTTTCCAAAAGGAGCTTAGCCTTTCAAATCTGGATCACAAATCACAATGACTAGTTGATTAAACGAATTCATTTAGATTGCAATCAAAACTAAAGAAAAATTATTTCCAGAATAAATCCCAGATTTTCATTTAAGTTTAGACATAAATGAAATTCAATTTACATGAATACCAGCTCGGACTTCCAAATCAGATCACTGCTCAATCCTAAAAGAAACTGAATCTAAAAACAACTGAAGGAAAAATAAAAAGAAAAAGAAAAAGAAAAAATATATACAATAAGACTTCAGTTTTCCCAAAAAACACAAAGACTTGATGAATGCCGCTGGAAGCTGCGCACTACTCCCTAAAAAGCTTTTTTCTATTTATAGCTCGTGTCTGGGCCCTAAAACAAGGCGAATCACGTCAAAAGCCCAAAATTATTGCCTCGCTGCTACCGCTCGGGCGATGTAGTGATGATGTCGCGACATCAGGGTTGTCGATGTCATGGGTTGCAGTTGATGTCGTGACATAAAAAATCTGTTAGGTACTTCTTAGTTTCCAAAGGATTTGAGCCCATGTCGCGGATGATGTCGGACATTTAGTCGGGTAAGCTGCGACATACCTCGATGTCACGACATCATGACTAATGTCATAACCGATGTCACGATATTTATTCGACGTCACAACATTGAATCAAGCTTTCACTATCCGTGCCGCTTGATATGACGTCAGCGACATTGACACGCCGATCACTATCGATAAGCCGCTGACATTGCCTCTCGCAGTCTGATCTCATCGTCGATGTCGTGGACAATTCCGATCCGATGTCGCGACATTGAATCTTGTTACTAAGGAAGCATTTCTTCCACGTTTTGAGTGTGATGTCACGACAATTTTTCAGGTCGTCGACATTGGGACTCGCCCTCATCACTCGCAGCCGCTTTGATTGAAGGTTGCGACATCACCTATCCGATGTCGCAACAATGAATGTGATAGTCTCCAGCGTTCATGCTTTGGCTAATGTCGTGACATTGTTTTGATGTTGCGACATTTAAACGATTCGGGCCATTCCTTCTAAGTACCGACATGTCGCGACATTGTCAGACTTCGTGTCATCCTCGTAGCTAATATCGCGACATTGTCATAGTTTCAAGACTTTCTCCACAAAATGTCGTGACACTGGAAATCTACCGAAGCGATGTCATTACATTGGCCCTTTCTTTACACCATGCTGATTTTTGCTCATTTTTATGCTGATTTTTGCTTATTTCCTTTAAGTTTCTGCAAAACAACAAATTTGGTTGAAAGCTCCATAATTCTGCATTAAACTGAACTTTTAAACCAAAAATATTCTTGAAAAATAGATGAGTTTTAGACTCATCAATTATATAATAGTTTATCATGGTGATGAGTTGACCTCTATAGGATATATTGATCCTAACTTTCAGTCAGATGCAGATTTGAGGAAATTCACCTCTGGATATGTTTTTATATTAAGAGGAGCAATTGTTAGTTGGAAGAGTATTAAGCAATCATGTATTGATGATTCAACCATGGAAGCTAAATATGTGGTAGCATCAGAGGCAACTAAGGAAGCAGTATGACTTAGGAAATTCCTTATGGAATTAGGAGTCACAAAGAAAGGTTGTCGAACGAGGATCTTATATCAGGATAACAGCTGGGGGCAAGTATTTTTAAGCCAAAGAACCAAGGAATCATAGGAAAGGAAATCACATCGAAAGGAAGTATCACCTAGTTCGAGAGATTGTGTAGAGATGAGACATTATAGTAGAAAACATTGCATCTCTAGTTTAACCTGACAGATCCTTTTACTAAAACACTTAAGACTAATGTGTTTGACTCTCATGTGGTCTCAAATGTACTCTCTAGTTTTTTGAGTTTGATGGTTTATAATGTAATTAGTTTGAATTAATAAAATTAGTGTTTCAGTTACTTCATATTATCGTGTCCATTCAGGCCTAGTTCAAGCACATTGTACATGTCTAGGTGTGTGTGGATGCACATAGGACATAGATATGAGTTCTCGTGGCTCAGGTTGTCTACTTATACTCATGGATGTTAGCAATCCATAAGAATGTGTGTACGATATTTACCTATTTATTAGAGAGAATGTCAAGGTGCCTACTAGAGTGGGTCTCTAGATATCATACCAAAGATGTACTCTAAGATGATATTGAACGAGACTTAGGAGTGCAAATCATCATATACTATCTTTGGACGGTTTTGCCCCTAGCTACTATCATACATGGGCTCTAAACCCTAAGGGTCGTTGGAGAGTTGAGGGGAGTAGGTTGTCATTTTGAGGTGCTCCTTTTGACCATCTATTAGTGACAGTCACTCAAAGTGATCTTGGATGGCTTTTTACTCTAGCTCATAGAATCTTGCTTTGACCAGACATAAGAACCATGATGACCCTAATTATAGGGCAATATACAACCTAAGGTAGCTTAAAAGGTGATTGATCATAGTTGTCCCTGGCCAGGGCGGCCCCACTTGAGTTTGGGGCAGAGTTACAATCATGATCAAGTCAAAGGGTAAGCTTGTAGCCTTAAGGTAAAATGGTAATTTCAATATTTTATAGTATAATGTTTGAAATTACTAGTATTGATTCATGGGGAGGTGGTGTGAATGATTAGTAGGCCTTGGTAATCTTACACAATTATTTGGAATGAGAAGTTTTCAATTTTGGAGTGTAGTTGGTCTACTATAGTGGTCTGATTAACAAATTGTGGAATTATGTATAGTTAATTCCACGGGAGCCAAAATTGGAAAGTACTATGGGTCCTCGGGCAAACCCATTTGTAAGTGGGCAGTGTTATGAGCAGTTTATGATCCATACGAGCCTTCAAGTTTGTTTTAGTGCTATTGGGAGAATGTTAGAACTAAGCCCAGATAAGCAAACTAGAGTTTTAATTAAGTTGGACTATTGAACTTATATGGGCTAATTATAGGCCCAAGCATGTAAGTGGATTCAATGGCTCGCTAAACCCTATTATAAATATAACATTATATTTAGGTTTAGTGAGACAGACTAATTTCAGGGGGAAAGAGAATTTCTTTGTGTCTAGATCTAAAAGCAAAAAGGCATTGGGTTGTTCTTAGAGCCCAAGACCCTAACCTGCTATCACTCGAAGATTCACTGATTAGTCTCCCCTCTTATTCCCTGGATGTTATGTATTTTATTTCTACTTACTGTGACATGAAATCATAGATTTCAGAGGAACCCGATTCCAAAATTTTCACCATCACATTCATTATAGATTCAAGTATGCTTCGCTTACTTATGCTTTTGATGATTTGAAATGAAAGATCTTTAAATGATTGTTTTCTATCTATGAACTATATCTTGCACTAATAATATTTTTTTGTATTTTGAAGGAAATAGATTAATATTAAAACATCGCTAATTTAAAATCATATTTTATATATACTTAAATGTATCAACCAACTGTTATAAAGATAACAAAAGTTAATTTTTAAAACTACAATTATCAACTGTGATCTTAAGGTTAATTTTCAAAACCGCAATTGATGAATGCAGTTTTTGTTGGAGTGTTGACTCTACGGTATTCAAATATAGAAAAATTACGGGTTGAAATTTCAGTTTTGAAACATGCAAAGTATACTAAAACAGTAACAAGTAAATGTGAAACGGTTATATAGAAGTGTTACACGGAAAAAATAAAGTGTGACATGAAAGTGTTACACGTAACGCTTCGATATATACAAACCAGAGTACTAACCCGACTGCGCAACAGAACCGTGATAGAACTTTGTGTGGATCAAGGCTAGTTTGACACTATGTCCTAAGACATTTCGCCCCCACTCTGGTGCTTATGGAATATCGAAGGCCCGCCCCAAGATAATGATCTTCACACAGATAGAAGTAGCACTCCAATCTATCTGTCCAGCGAACCAAACTATGTTGTGTACTCTCTGAAGGCACTACCTTAAATGCCGAAAAATAATGCACTAAATCTTGTCTTAGTGCACTGTTTACTGAATGAAAATGACTGAAATTCGTTTATTGTATTTTTGGAATGACAATGAACCTGATTTATAGACCTCTTCGTGACTTCCCCATTACCACCATCCTAAAGACACAACTCAAAATGAAAAGACACAGCTCAAAATGAAAGGACACAACTCAAAAGGAAAGTCCAAACAACACCTTTTCATGAACGGACACAACTCAAACTGAAAGTCCAAACATCACCTTTTCATGAACGGACACAACTCAAACTGAAAGTCCAAACAACACATTTTCAAGAGGGTCACTTGGGAGCCTATTTTCTCATGCATTTCTTACTCGATTTGAGAAAATGAATATACTACATTATTCTCCTCACAGAGTAGAATATGAACCCACGAAATATTGTTCAAAATAACAATTGAGTCCCACATTAATTTAGGCTCAAAGTCAACCAACAACTCAGTTTTTACACTTAAAAAGAAAAACTGTTTTGGTCCAATAGTTTTAAGATTATTTTTAAAACCACAATTAGTGAATCGGTTTCCAAATTTTGGCTGTGATGTTGAACTTTATTTGTATACTACAACATAAACTTTTAAATAAATCTATTGAAAAAAGTTCATTTAATCCACATAAATGTAAGAATCATACATCATCACTAATTCAAGTTTAACCTAATTAAATGAACTCAAACTCAACAATGAGAGTCTAGAAAAAAAAATGATATTAGATTGGCTTAGATTGTCAATCATACCTAGCTCATATGGTAGAACGTTCAATGTTTAAATAAGAAATTTACTATATTGTAACTAAAGTGTTTAGTTATAAATAAATAAAAATTGGCTTAAATCGAATAACTCGTATTAAAAGTCGAATTAGATTAAACTTGAGTTCATTATTTCATCATTTGGATTGGTTCCGGCAAGACATCCATCCCACGAATCCTCTCAAATCATCAGTCCTAAAGCAAACAGATCAGGGAAAGCTGAAATTTAAGTTGTACTGTTTTAAATAGCACATCAATTGGTCCCTTTCGAGCTACATCGGAGTGACTAAATCATTTACAAGGACGAAAATGTCCGGTGATGAAGGTCCAAGCGCTCTCGGGCTCCCCACACAGGTCCCGGAGCCTTGATCTTCACACGGTTTCCTTTCTTTTATTTCCTTTATTTTCTCCCTCCCTATGATGCTAAGAAATTGAAGGACTTTATGACTATACTTTTCCCAAAGCCCCTAAGCCCGTAACGGGCTCAAGATTGGAGGTTGTTAGTGGTTGGACTTGGATCCCTTTTCCTTCCTCTCTCTTTTTTCGGCTCTTTAGTCCTTTTATAGTTTATTTTGGATAACACGTGTTTGTTCCCTTATCTAGACAGTTGGCTATTCCTTATTCGACATTCTTTTCGTTATCGGTTTCATCAATTCGTGTGATTGTGTCGTGACTCGCTTTGTTTTTAGGCCCCAGTTCGTCTAGACGAGGTGTGATATGATTGTACAAGCAAAATTTATATCAAGTGGCTTGACGATGAGGCTAAACTAGAGTCACGACTATGCCAGATCAAGCTCCGTTTTGCTTGCAAGTTGGAGACGAATGTGGCCCTTCAGGTGGTATCGAAAGATTATCGAGGAGAAATTTCCATTTTTCTGTATATTTTGGTGAAATTTTCCAGAAATTTTGATGGAAATTTCGCCATAAATTATGAAATTCCACGGAAGAAAGAAAAACCAGTTTGATGAAGCAAAAAGATAAATAAGAGAAGAGAAAGGAAAATAAGATGAGAAACCATTTGATGGTTGATTGGAAGAAAACCCGTTGGAGGCTCTATGAACTGACAAAACCTTCTCGTGAGCCGTGGTGGACGGGAGTCATGGAGGAGAAGAGAAGAAGGGAAAAAATGAAAGAAAAAAAAAATAGTTTAGGGGACATGCCAAACTGAGTTTTGCGGGACTCAGGCGGGAAGTTAAGAAAGGAAAATGAATTTAAAAAATTAGAAAAGGTTACCCCACTGAGAGTTTATGTGGACTCGTGGTGGAGAAGAAGAAATGAAAAAATGAATAAAAAAAAAATTAGAAAAGATTGGGGACAGGGTATCGGGAAGGGGTTTGGATGCATTACTACACAAGCACTTATAACAGTTGAAATTATTAAAAAGATCATAAACACTTATAAAATTGAAGTGTTTAAATAAATAAGTATTTGTCATAATTTAAAAAAAATTAGAAAAACTAAAAACTATAAAACCAAAGAACTAAAAATTATATATATATCTATATATATATATATATATATATATATATATATATATATATATATATATATATATATATATGGGTATATATATATATATATATATCACATGAAACCATGATCAAAAATTAAAAATAAAGTAAAGATTAACTATATACCGAAAATATTTATCATTCACGTGTAATCACTATTATAAAAAATAGCTAATGAACAACACTTTCCTATTTACTTTTGTTTCATATGCATCAAATATATTATAAAAACTAAAACATTCTAGGTTTTTTTTCTTCATTGAAATCTTTGGGAATTTATTTATATAAATTGGAACATGATATACCATGAACTCATTGTTATTTATGATGCAAGGCGCATCGAGGTATAAAAGCTTCTTAGGGCCTTGAGGCGCAAAAGCCTACCGAGACCTTGAGGTGCAAGGCACATTTGAGGTGTGGGCTTTTTTAAATGATGTGTACCCTACATAATATAAATAAAAATTATATATCTCACTTAATATTGTCTATAGATTTTATCTAATAATAAAATACAATAAAGTAAAAGACATCAAATATAAAAATCAAACATCACCGGTGCTTCCCATCATCACAAACATTTTTAAAACAAAATAAAAAACATCATTAGTACTTCACATCATCACAAAATTTCTAAGATCCAAAATAAAATAAACACTCATGGATCCACATTAAATTCTAAATCAAGAAAATCATCATCAACATCATTCTTCCCATCATCAATAGAAATTTTTTTTCTATTTTTTAATTATATATTAGAAAATTTTTCTATTTTTTACATAATTTTTTCAAAATTTTACCTATTTTTTATACAATTTTTTAGAATTTGTTTTCTATTTTTTCATAATTTTTCCTAATTTTTTTACTTAGTTTTTCAAAAAATTTACCTATTGTTTAGGCTTCCATTTTTTATGGGCTTCTCCATGAAACTTATTGAAATAAGATAAAAGTGGCTTATAGAAAGAACATAAATTATTTTCATAAGCTCTTTCAGGTACCTATAATTTTTATCAAAAGTGCTTATGTGAGAAGATAAACTCGAATAAACAATAGATAAACTCTCCCAAACGCATCCTTGATCTATTATGTCATCCAAGGGCCCAAATTAAATTTGAAAGATGATCCAATGACCGGAAGTGATTCCAATGGTTACTTGATGATCTAACAGTCAAAAATGATTTATAACGGTAAAATGGGTCCTCAATAGCTTAGTTTGGCTCAAATTTTTAAAGCTCATTTTTAATAGATATTATCTATAACTTCATCCAAAGGCATGAATATTGTCTTAACGTTTTTTTAATACTCAAATTATTAGAATATTGTCTTTATGTTTTTTTAATTATCAAATTATTATAACTTTTGAGTGCATGAAGGTTCATCAATTATTCTAATATATGTTTGCATCAATTTAAATTATTTTATTTAATTAATTTAATCTAATTGTTTAATTTATTTATTTATTCTAAGGTATGTTCAATTAATTTCACTAATAATTTTGTGACACCCCAAAACCCGAGGGTCCCGTTGACAACCCCGTCAACACGCTGAGGATACTGTGATGTCTCGGTATCCATGCTGTGTAGTCCCATTACCGGGATTCATTCATTTAGAAAATGTACAGTCTAGCCAAAAACCATTCGCAAGAGTTCAATTTACAACTCTCCTTTTTATGCAAAATATATACATAACCAAAGTTTTGCTCAAATAAGATACAAAACAAAAAAAACAAAGCCACAGTCGGCTTTCTTCAATCGTGCGGTTCCGGACAAGAGTCAGCCGCCTGTACCTGACCTGCACCTGAAAGATGGTCCCACGACGAGGTGAGCAATGCCCAGTAGAGAATAACTCCTACAAGAGCTACTCCCCATCTAAGTGCACATGCAATGCCATAATCACATCATATCACATTCCACATAAAATATGCAATCCTACCATGGAATACTACATGTCATGAATGAGATGAGACTCATCATGCCTCATGTCTCAAGGTCCTAACCACTCCCTCACACATGCATATGCTATGTGAAAACCAATATTGATGTTTAATCCAATGACCCTTTTTCCAAAACAAAATCTTTTTTGTTTTATAAATCAAAACTCATTGGATAAACCTCCTGTGACACCCCATTTCTCGGGGGTCAGTTGACTACCCGTCAACCCGCGGAATACAAGTGAATGTCGGGTTACCCGACGCCACTTCAGAAAATCGAGTAGAGTCTCCTTTGTACGGGGAGCTCTACCCAAATACAATACTTGTATAAACCTGTCCCAAACAGTCCAATATATCATCACATGAGTAAAACGACCACTTGGGCCCATAAACAGTACTCATAACAATATCTGTAAAACATACCAACTATGTCCAATAGTTCTAAGAGTTAATAATTTACTCTTATACAACACATATATCAAAATTAGAGAATTCTAATACATGTATAAAATCATCAAAGCCACAACCCAGCTTTCTTCACAACCTCAGTCTCTAGGACGAGCCGTCCCTCTCACGCCCCCGTACTGCAAAATAATATCCTCGACAAAGGCGAGCCAATGCCCGCAGTGGAATCTGCCTCTAAGCGGGCTACTTCCTCTACCCAAGTGCACTCCAAAATAAACACACATTCAAGCAAATGCAATGATCCTACTTGAATGTCTAACTCATCATCCCTGCACTGAGTCCTCACTGACCCTTCCTACACTCGCCTAAGCCTCGTATGAGAATTATTATTTTGTTTTGTTCAGGGACAATCATATGTATATATCTATCAGCCGCCTCCTCGACGATTGATATTATTTCAGGACTACTCCTTCGATGTATATCAATTCAGCTGCCTCCGACGATTGATATTTTTAGTTTGACTACTCCTCCGATAATTAACATTTTTTGACAACCCTCCGAACTATTTTCTACATCATCTCATCACTCCTATAGTCCTAGGTGTTCCAAAGGTATATGGAATACATGTATGCCAATTCCAATACAAATTTAATCTACATGTAAATATATAAACATGCATATTTACAAAACAATCAATTCAATACAATCATGTCATGTAAATTTCATTTCATACATCAAAATTAGCTCACTAGCGAATGATTAAACACGAGCAATTTAACTAATCACCTCGATCCAACACATTTTCACACAAAATATATTTTCGTGTCACTATTCCGGTCAGCAAAACCCTAGGGTTTATGGTTCCATCACTCATTCATCTGCCTCAATTTTGTGAACCCGCATTTCACGCTGATTCCCAAACTTCATCCAAACCAATACATGATTTAATACAATATTTCCAACTTTAACAACTCCAATCAGCCGTGGCGCACGCCGCTTCCAATGGGAGTTCAAAATTATATCAATTCGGTCCTGCCTGGGATCATCAAACGGCCCTCACGGCCCTCATTCAAACTAAACATTTGCAAAGTACTTAAAGAAGGAATAAAAACCCAAGTAAGGAGAAACCCCTACCCTGCTGAGCCTGAGAAACCCTAAATCCGTACCCACGCCGGGCCCTCTCTCCGCGTGAGCAGCCTTCCTTCTTGTCCCGAAGATCGACTACCGGATCACATGATATTTGCAGAGAAGTTACACTCTCTCTCTCTAAAACCAAAATATCTAACCTCCTGTAAGTTCCCTCCCCCCTTTTCCACGTTTTGGTCTTTTCTTAAGGAAGAAGAAGACCACTATTTGGACTTTTGTCCTTTTCCTCATTTAAGATTTCAAAAATGCCATCTATGTCCTTCTTTTCCCAGTTTTGACATTCGACACTATCTCGGCCGTCCATTTTCATCATTTCTCTACTCATACCAATTTATGGCAATATGAGTACTTTTTGTTATATGTGACTCGCCGCATCGGAATTGCTGACGGGGCACTTAATCCGCAATGCTCGAACGTGTAAATCTCGACTATCCGAATTCGACGAAATTCGACGTGCTAGCTAGATTTCGTGAGACGATTCCAACGGTGAAATCTGTTTTGTCATCCGAGATCTAGAGAATAAATTCCGGATTTTTAACCGAAATTACAATTTCGTAATCGAAATTACGATTTTTCCCTTTTTCCAGAAATTGGAATTTCTCGGGTCTTACACCTCCAATGTTCATTTATTTAGTAAAATCCCGTATGTTTATGCATTTGTGGACCACGGATTTGCGGGTTTTCACTGCAAGACGTTGCACGCCTTCCCAACATTTTTACGGGCTTTCACCTTCAGTGATCATGTCTAACCGCAACTATCGGGGTTTTCACCCGAGGGGGTATCTATCCCTTCTTGCTATGCCCAACACACGTATTTTTCATGCTATGCAACCATGAGACTCATTTTGAACGTTGTCCCATTACCGAGCTCACCACTCATTCACCAAGAATGTTGAATGATCATAACCATGCACACACACCCAACACAATGCGGTGTCCTCGTGCATATGCAATGCAAAAATGCCAATGCATGTACCTCATGTTACATGTATAAGGAACACTACATGAAACATTTACATTCCATACTTTATACTAACTATCGTGGATAATTATATCAAATGCACATAATTTACATCCATTCATGCTAATATATTTAAAAACCCATATATCAACATATTCTCAACACATTCAGCATGTTATTCAATTTCCAGTAACAACACACCAAAAACAATCCACACAAACTAGTAATTCCCGCTTAATAATCTGCATCACCAGAAGTTTAGCTTTGGGAAATAACACACAAAAACTAACATGCATTTTTCCGCCAGCCTAACTAAAACAGAGTCTGCAAAATGCGGCCTCCGCTTTCTGTTCCGAACTCCATAACCACTCGAAACCGACCTTCATAACCCGGGCCCCGAACCGTCCAAAACAATCCCAATGTCCAAAAACTCATCCCATGGTCAAGAGTACCATACGGCCATTTACTACTTCTTGCTAGGGCAAGGAACTAGTGTGTGGAGAAAACCCTCACTCGAGCTTCTCGACGAAAAATTCGGATTTCGGTACCCATGCGTAGCTCTCTTTGCGTGGACCAAATTTGGTTCTCAGACTATCGAGCTCTGACCGTCGGAACACCGGGAAAATCTTCTCTTTCCCTCTCTCCATTTTCCTTTTTCTCTCCCCCACAGCCTGATTTTTTTTCCACTTTGGTTTTTCCTCCTTTTCTTTTCTTTTTCTTTCTTATCTATTTTCTTTCTTTTTAATTTTCTTTTTCCTCCTTTTCGGGTTTCATCTCAATTTCCACTGTTTTTGTTCTCTTATTCTTGTCGTCTTATTCCTAAATGAGAGCGAAACTTCCTCTCACCTTCCTTCCTTCTCTCTCTTCATACCACGTGTCTTTCATAACATGCCACACAAGGTCACATAATGCTTTAGGTGTCACCTTCCACACCACATGGCTCTCATGCCATGTGTCCTTCTCCTATGGTGCCATGTGGCAGCCCCTAGTCATGCCATGTGGCACCACCCCATGTGTCACCTGACACTAGATGTCTCCAAAACGCAAATTCACCATCTCGAATTCAACCAAATTCGATCAGAGAATCAGATTTCGTGGAGAAAATTCAATCTGAAGTCCGCTTGTCATCCGAGATCTAGAAAAATTCCAGGTTTTCCACCTGTACTATTACGACAAATTATCGTTGTGCCATTTTTCAAAAAAATTGATTTTTTTTTTCGTGTTTTACAAATTTATTTAATTTAATGGTCTAAAACAATAATAAGATGTTTATTTTTTTTGAAACAATGATAAGATTGTTTATTATACTTTTAATTTCATTTAAAATGGTTTTTCCTAACTTTTTAACTTATTTTTTTTATTTTTAGTCCCTCGAAATTTTGTGTCAAAATTTCCTTGGAAATTTTCTCGATATTTTTGTAAAATCAAGTTCCCTATATTTTCATAATTACCGAAATTTTCGTCCTTGATCATTTAGGCTATGTTTGAAACTTTGAAAGTTCTTAGAAAAGAAAATAGAGAGAAAAATGGAAAGAAAGAAAATTTAGAGGAAAATAAAAAATAATTTAAACTTAATAAATTAATTTTATATGTTTATTCAAACCCATTTTATTTATTTTTCTTTATTATATGCCTATCATGCCTAACTTAAGTGGTAAAACATTTATCTTTAAAACAGGGAAAGGGAGGGGGTCTCAGCTTCGAGTCCAATTGAGATAGTTTATGGTTTATATTAATAAAAATTACTATGTAAAATTTGGAGAAATTTTGATTATATTAGATTGCTTTTTTATATATATTTTCTATGGTGAAATCAAATGTGATAATCATTTTCCTTAATATATTAGGAATATATTGGGAAGGATTCTTTCTCCCAGCATTCCAATTTACATAATGACTAAAGACCCAATTTTCAATGCTACATGCTTCAATGAATATAAACTTGCTGCAAAACAACAAAAAGCTTAGGGCTTTGATTGATTCTTGTCTTTCAAAACTGTTTTTTGTTTTAAAAAATAAGAAGAACAAAAAAAATAGGAAGAACGCTAGAATTGCTTTGCCTGCTTTTTAAAATCGTTTCGAATAGTTTTTAAAACACATAAAAACCAAAATAATATTCTTTGGAAACTATTCTTGTTCTCTTGATTTAGTGTTTTCTGTGTTTTTCTAAATAGTAAAAAATTAGGAACCAAACATGTTCTCTTTGTTTTTCAGAAAAAAAAACTGTTTTCAAAAACAAAAACCAAACAAGCCCTTAGTTCCTAGAGTTTTTTTTTTTTTTTTTTTCCAAAACATTTAAAATATAAAACTCTAAGTTAGAGAACACATTTTTTTTTTAGAAAATACAAAAATGATTTTCTTTATGTTTTTAAAAATTATTATCAACAACAGTTTTTAAAAAAAGAACCAAACTGCATGACGTTAATACCTTTGATAAAGCAAGTGTAGCGGCCCCCTATTGAGACTTGAGAACACATGTGAGCCACGATTTTTTGTAGATGGGACAAGGAAAAAAATATCGGAAATATCGATTGATATGTCTCGTTATTGGTTGAGGTCTATATGATATCCTCCATTGATAGTCGATTGGCGATTTTTTCGGTCATTTATCGATAACTTTGGTGACCCAAAAACGTGGGATGGCTAGACCTCCTCTACTAGGCTATGAATGCTACTACTAATTCTAAGTGCAATTTTATATTATATTCTCTCAATATTTTTATCAAATAAAATATTTTGTATAAATCATAAACTATTTTTGAGTCCACCAATGCCCCTAAAGTTTATTCTATAGATTAAAAAAGGCTCATGTCGTCATCGACATTACCTAATGGATAAACAAAATGTTAACGTTGCTAACGTGTCACCCCTCACGTTCATTTTTAGCTGATGTGGCAGCTTTGCACATGATCCATTAAACCCAAATATTATTTTGACAAAATTGCCTTTATCCCTACCAATTTGCAACCTGCTTGATTTGTCCTAATTTACAAATTCTTTTCCTCCGATTTCACACTAACCAAACAGAAAGCCAAAAATAGAATTTGGAAAGCTTAAATTGAAGGAGAATTTACTTGGAAGAAGAGGACTAAAATGAGAATTTAGAAGGCTTCCCTCTTTCAACTTAGAGCCATAACCATGGATTAAAGGCATTAAGCTATGTTTCTTTACATGATTAAGAAGGAAAAAAGTTCTTCATGGGGCATAAGAGATGAAACAATTCCTAGATCTCCACAATAGCATGATTGATCACAAATCACTTCCCTCATGTAACAATTTCTTTACAACTCCACTAGGCAGCAAAACTTCTAAGATAATTCCAAAGAACACAAACCTTGGAATCTCTGTCTAGGTTTAGCGTATGCTAACCCAATTATGACCCAGAAAATGATTTACCTTTTTTTAAAACCCAAAATATTCACAAGATTTGTTATTACAGCGACACAACTCTAATATCTGGGAAATGATAAAATCAGGCATCTAGGTATAAAAGGCAACGAAACTAGATTTAAACAGAGACACACAATAGGATTACATATAAAAGGCAACAAATTTTGTTTGGACGAGAAATGATATTGAAGCCTTTCCAATTCCTTAGTTGTTGTGGAATAAGAAGCCTCGTGATCTTTAATACATGTACGAATTGCAAGCAGGGCCATTAGAGCGGGATCCACTTTTCTTTGGGAAATATGAGCCCAAGCAATAACAAAGAAATATTTCTAGTGGAACATCTTTCACAATCCCCGAGAGACGGTTCACTAATGTAATCGAGATAAGTAATTCCCACTCATTCACATCCGCATCATGAATGTTTGATCTTATATTATGCAAGGAGACATTGCTTTTGCTAATTCGAATTGAAGGGTGGTATAAAATTGGTCTATTTCTGGCATCATTTCCATAGTTAGCGCATTCATCATAGTTAGTAGCTCTGTATCAAGGTCACGATTGATATCGTCACTAGCATTAATATTGTTACTTGCATCAATATAGTCACTGGCATCAATATCGTCACTATATATAATAAAAAATAAAACCTTTAGGCTTGTTATCCAAGAACTTGTTCAGAAATACTGTAATAAAAGGAACATAGGAGTTTGTCGTGTTGGAATCACGTGACATCCATCCAGAAATCTATGATTTCATATGAAACGGAAGCAAAAAAATAAAATACATACTAACCGGAATGGAACTGGTCGTGAATCTTCCAAGCAATAAATCGATTTTGTAGGTCTCGACCGCAGTAGTGCGTAATGGTCAATCCAACGCCTTTGCTTTTCGGGACACGTAGAAATTCCTGTATCAGAAACCTCGAAAATTCACTTTTGAAAAAATGGCAAATGGTACTCTTGGCCAAAATCCGAAATTTTTCTGTATCTCGCATAATGAAACTATGACCTCTCACCTTCTCGTGAAATATAAATTTACCACGTCGACCCTCGTCGAATCTCGGCATAATTTAATTTTGCATCGCTTTTTTGATACAAGAGCGCAACATGACACTTCTACATTTTGAGTGGCTCATAATGTGCCACGTGTCAGGTGCAGAATGAGTCAACTTGAGCTCAAGTGTGAGGCCCACATGGACATGTGGCATCTCCTAATTGGATAGAAATCCAAGTAGGTGGATAAAGTGGATAAGGAATCCTATCAACTAATGACAATTGGATACGTATAGTTGCGACAAAAGAGGAATAAAATAAAAGAAAAGAGCTTTCTCCATTTTTCTCGAACGTGTTGAGGGGAGTAAAAATCGATTTTTGCAGAGAAAGTTCAACTTTTCAGGATTTCCGGTGTTCTGATCACGCTTACTCGCCGAGCCAAGAAGCAAAGTTGTTCTACGCGGCAAGGGCTACGCGTGGGCACCGATTTTGGGGAGTTTCAACAAACTCTGGAAGGTAGGGGTTTTCTCCTACTTGCTTTAATCCTTGTTTAAGAGCTTTGTAAATGATTTTGAGTGTTTGAGGCCGTGAATGGCCGTTTGGTCAGTCCCAAAACTTAGGACTGAATTGTTGGAATTTTTTGGGACCTGCTGGACAGGCCCGACCGATCCTTTGGCCGGAAATGGTCCCCTTGTGTTATAATTGTGTGTTAGCATGGTTTGGGTGTTGTTGGGCCGAATATGGATTCCTGCCTGGCCAGCTGAAACCGATAAACAGGAGAGTATTTCAAGTTCCACTTGACAAATTTAATTACTCATTTTGGGGACTGTTAAAAACAATCCCGGTTTGCTTATTGGACCGAGAATGGTCCATGTGTGTTGTGGGGCAAAATATTGCTCAAGATGAATGGCTTGGAGCATGTATAGAATGAAATTGTTAATGCATGAAAATTTAATGTGTTACCATGAGGTTGAATTATACAAAAAATATAATTGTGTGTGAGCCATTGGAATTGGATTGTTGATTAGCCCATGTGAGCTAATTTTGATGTTATTGATATGAATGAATAACATGATGTTGTGAGTGAATTTTGTTAATATATGCATGTAAAACATATTAACATGAATTGTATGGAAATGACATAATGCATTTCATATGCATCGGGGCAACCTAGAATAATAGGTATGAGTGCATGACATGAAAGAAAATGAAAAACGAAAATGCTTGTGAAAGGAATTTCAATGGAAGATTTTCCGGATAATTGGGTTGGGAGATTGTCCAACACCACGCCTGAGGAGCCCATGAATTGTTTCCTCTGAGAGTTATCCAACAAATTCTACTTTAGGGTTGGCCAATAGATTTGACTTAAATCGGTATGATGTTTCAAGAACAAAACCTTTTGTTTTTAAACTATATTTTCACATTTGGCTTTAGGCATGCGAGGAGCGTGACGGCTCGAGAAGTGGGAAGGGGTGAGTCACATCCTCATCCATATCATGTAAACATTCAAGTAGGATCATGTATTTGCTTGAATGTGTTTCAGGTTGAATCATTGCATGCACTTAGCTGAGTAACCCATGTAGGATAATTCAACCATCGGGCATGCCTTGACTGGCCGAGACATCATTTCGTGCACAGGAGTGTTCGAGAATAATTACACTCATTAGAGGCCGCTTGAGAAGAAAGTCGGATTGTGGCTTTGATATGTAATTGTTATGTATTAGAAATTCTAAATTTTAATATATGTTTATGTTAAGAGGATGTAATAACTCTCTTGAACTATTGTAATAGAGTTGCCAGATTCTTGGATGAGTATTGATGGCGGGCTTCATGGCCATTTTTACTCATGTATGGGTCTCATGATATGAGACACACAAGTTTTCCGCAGGTTGACGAGTTGTCACGGGACCCCCGGGATTCGAGGCGTCACACTCGTCCCTCTGAAAATAGTTTTGTTACCCTAAACCTAAATATAATGTTATATTTATAATAGGGTTTAGTGGGCCATTGAATCCACTTATATACTTGGGCCTATAATTAGCCCATAAAAGTTCAATGGTCTAACTTAATTAAAACTCTAGTTTGCTTATCTGGGCTTAATTCTAACATTCTCCCACTTGCCCTAAAGCAAACTTGAAGTCTCATATGGATCATATACTGCTCATAACACTGGCCACTTACAAATGGGTTTGCCCGGGGACCCATGGTACTTTCCAATTTTGGCTCATGTGGAATTAATCAAACATAACTCCACAATTGGTCAATCATACCACTATAGTAGACCAATTGCACTCTAAAATTGAAAACTTCTCATTCCAAATCATTGTGGAAGATTTCCAAGCCCTACTAATCACTCACATCACCTCCTCATGAATTGATACTAGTAATTTAAAACATTATACTATAAAATATTGAAATTACCATTTTACCTTAAGGCTACGTTTAACCTTCGACGGATCATGACCGTAAGTCCACCCCAAACTCGCCGGGCAGCCCCCGGCCAAGGACAACTATGATCAATCACCTTTTAAGCTACCTCAGGTCGTATATTTCCCTATAATTAGGGTCATCATGGTTCCCATATTTAGTCAAAGCAAGATTCTATGAGTTAGAGTAAGAAGACATCCAAGATCACTCTGAGTGACTATCACTAATAGATGGTCACAAGGAGCACCTCAAAATGATAACCTACTCCCCTCAACTCTCTAACGACCCTCAGGTTTAAGAACTCATGTGAGATATTAGATAGGGGCAAAACCGTCCAAATATAGTATATGATGATTTGCACTCCTAAGTCTCGTTCAATATGTACCAAATACATACTGGTATGATATCCTAGAGACCCACTTTAGTAGTTGTGACAAACTACTTCCAATAACTAAGCAGATATCATACCATAACTACTTATGGATTGCCAACATCCATGAACCGTCGTGAACAACCTCAAACACAAGGAACTCATATCGATGTCCTTTGTGCATTCACACGCACCCCGACATGTACAATGTGCTTGAACTAGGCCTAAATGAACACAATAATATGAAGTAACTGAAACACCAATTTTATTAATGCAAACTAATTACATTATAAACCATGAAAACCAAAAACTAGAGAGTACATCTGAGACCTATGTTGTATACATGAGATGTCACACCCCCACCCCTACTAGCAGGTTGTGTGTCGGCCACCCCACAGAACCCCCAACCATTTCTTCCAACGACTGATTCGTGCCACAGTAGGTGTTCGGAATCAACAATATTTATATCTTAGTATTCCTACTGTTGCAAAGAAAGCTACCGTAGCAAAGATAAAATGCTCCAGGCCTAACTCGCCGATGGCTTCATGCAAATGAGTCAGCGCTGACTGAAAATGGTGTTTTCACTTTGGATTTGGGGTTTCTTGTAAAAATAGTGAGGTCGATGGCTTGAAAAACCGTAACTGTAGAGAAATAAAGTGTAAAAGAACTCCTTTAAGTTTAGGGCCACTAGCTTAGGGTTCTAAGGCAACTGTAATGTCCTCGGGTCCTTTTTCTCGCGTTGAGGAGGATGACCTATAGTCATTTCCTGAATCGGATTTATGTTTAGCCATAAAGACTGAACCCTAAAAGTTTTTCTCCTAGTATACAGCATTTATTAACCATTAATGTTTCGGCGTTTAAAACTAGCCTCGATCTAACCTCGTTAGGAGCAAATAAATGGCAAATCTGCTAGTACCATGTGGATCTAGCAATAAGTATCCACCGAGCCTTGAAAGCTTGCTGCTACTAGCCACTCAAAAAGGGCATCAAGGTGGATTCAAACTCTTAACGTGAGATGCGTAAACATAAATGATAATAAATGCTCAAGGCTGGCAACAGTGAGGATACTATTTTACCTCAAAACTTCAACCTGCTGGCCCTCCTCTTAAGGATGGGTTTAGCTGCTATCCCTTGAGTAGTCATCCTCAAGGGGTGTTTGGATGGTGAGAAAATGCGATAAAGGGAGAGGAAAATGAGGGACAATCACCAAAGCTTGAGAAATGGCAAGCTGGCGCCAATTTTATCACTGATGGATCGACGATTTGGCGTATTTGGATCGAGGCTTATATACTGCACAGAGTCAAGGAAGTTACAAAAAAGTATGAAAAAAAAAAATTTACATTGAGGGAAATTTTGGTAGAAAACCACAAAAAGCAATCAAAAAGTGGTCAACACAGCAACCAGAGCAGGCTGCGAAATTTCCCAGGCTGCGAAAATTTGCAGCCTGTAAAATTTCGCAGGTTGAGAAAATTTGCAACACTGCAAAATCTCTACAATGCTCACTCTCCTTTTGTATTTGGTTCCAATTGCCTTTTGATTTGTACATGCAGCTTCGAGTTCGGCTCGGGATCTTCATATTTGAGTCGATTCGATGATAATGGTGTAATTGGCTTGCAAAACTACAAAAATATCCACAAAAAATGATAAGTAGTATAGCCGGGACCTTAGTGTATCAATTGGGTTATTTAAGTTGATTAGTACACAAAAAGTGCTCAAACTCCAAATGAACATGGCTCAAAACAGCACTATTCACTAATCCTCCCTATCGCACATTACTGTTAGTCCCTTAGCAATGACAAAAAGAAGGAAGAGTAGACAGGTTATGCTCATGCAAAAGGAATGGTATTTTCAAGAAGTGTATGGATAAGTAATGCCATACCCTCATTGTGAATGATTGAGAACCTACACAACAACCAGCTTGGGAGAAAAAATGCCATACAAGACCAAGTTTTAGAAGAGTATCCATCCCAAGGGAATCGACCTAAAACTTCCACCAAAATCTAAGTGTTTATGCGACCGGGGCCAACAATAACCCGCTAAACCCGCCTCTCCCAACCAAGCTTCAACAAATCCTAAAGACATTGACCAACCTAAATATATTTGGTTCCACTCTTATTTCATATTTCTTTTTGTGATGTAGGATGCCATGCTGAAAGATCGACCTCACCAAAGTCCGTGTAACGGGGGTCCACCGATGACTCCCAACCAACGAAGGCTTAGGGCATCAAGTCATGAGGATCTTTTGACCACTAACTCCTCGGGTTTCACCCCGGACTCCGGATGAAGTCGAAATTCCAACACCTACAACTCGCCAAACCTCACCCATCCACCCATGTAGCGAGCACTTAAGTCGGTGGCTCCCAACCAATTGGTTTAGGGGCACTGTGCTTTAAAGATTTTCACGTGAAACCTCGACCGTGCTCGGGTTTCTGGGTAAAGCGTCGCGGCTTTTCTTTCTTTTTCTTTTTTCTTTTCTTTTCAGATTTTTATTTTTCTTTTTTCTTTTCGAAGACTCTATCGCCTTCTTTCGTTGGGGAACCATAACCTTTGCCAGGTGGTCACGAAACCCTAGGTAGGCTTCTGTACGGTAAGGAGTTATGCGCTGTGCTAATACGTAAAATTGATGTGCACAAGGTGTATTAGCTAAAGGTGGAAGAAAATATCAATACCAGAGACTTCAACTAACTAACCACTGATCATCATGCATGGAACTAATCTAGTATCAATGGCATTAGGCAGTGTTTCATTTTTTCAACTTGTAGCTTAGGCAAAACCACAAAAAAATGGGGGCAAAATTGTTGCAAATGAGTTAAGAAACTCGAAATGTCTGATATATAAAGTAAAGCAGGTGTCACTAAATTTTCAACTTTTTCAAAAACAGCTTTCTCAAAAAGAAGCAAAAAGCAAGCCACTAAACATACAAAATGGGCTTTGCTTACACATGTAGTAGACTCAAAAAGTGTAACAAATGATATCTAAAGTATAAAAATCACTTCCTTCACTAACTCGCCCCCTAACCAAGCGTGCCATTGACCGTAATAGGGTGTGGATTGGAAAGTTAGCGGAGGAAGTGCTACCTCCTCAGTCAGTAGCCGGTGAAGAGTCGTCCTCATCCTAGGCGGGCTGAGGTGCTGCTAGTGGAGTGGTGTGACTGTTGCAGCTGCAAGCACATCAAGGGAGCCTACAGGGGGTGGTCATGAAAGGTACCGGTCCACTCGATACAGAAGGATCTACGGTAGGCACCATGGGGAAATCGCAAGTAGGCCCGCATGACGCCTCGACCGTATGAGAATGGCCTAATTATGAGCAGAGGAGGCGGATCGAGCCATGGCAAATTTCAAAGGCGAGTCATCCTCTCCGCAAGGATCGCATGGCAAATACAAACGAGGTCAGATGTGGGAGGAGAATGGCGCGGATCGCATCCATGATGGTCAGGAAGTCCCGGGTGGAAATAGTGATATATTGTAGAGGCGGTGCGGAAGTATTGGGCCCAACAACATCTGTAGGGGTAGTACTGGGAGCAGCGGGCTCTAGAGGTGCAGAGGATGCAGAAGCGGTGGGTAATGGAGCAGGGACTGTGGATGTAGGAACCTGAGGCTCCTCAGTATGCACCGTTGGTGGTGGCTGCTCCTCTACAAGAAGGTCGGCTACCGGCTGGTCCTCATTTGGATCCGAAGGTGGGAGGTGATAGGAACGGGGCATAATCTGCCACCGATCAACCGTGAGGATGGCCTCGCGATCATGACGACGCTCTAGCCTGGGCTCAGCAGGGAAACCGATGTGCTCTAACACCTGGCATAAGAGTCTCGGGAACAGGAGAGGTGTGGACTCGCCTCCGGGTCAAAAAAACACGATGAACCTTGTCCTCAAAGTGGAACAAGGTCATGATAAGCCCGGACGGGTCAACCGCAACCCTGAGATGCTGTGATGTAGCCTCCGTAACGGCGCCTCCACCGGACTACGGCCGGAGGGGAAAAAGATTGTAATCGTGAGTAGGTGGTATATCGGCCATTGGCGCGGCGTAGTCGCCCCGAACAAGATGGTCTCAATTGCCGTGTCCCAAGAAGCGTGACGAACCATCTCCCACGAGGGACGGGGCTACCGCGATAAGTAGTCGTAGTTGGCAAGGACCACCGCGCATTGAAAGCAAACGCTATATCCGAAGCCTGGCATCCCGGGCGGCCATCTATGGAGAAATGAATGGCTGTCGGATTGGGCTCTCGCTTGGAAGTCATCGTGTGATAAAACTCAATGACCACACGAGGGTAGTAAAACCGACGCAGGGTCATGAATGGCTTCAGGGAGTACCTCTGCACTAGGAGCATCGAATCTCGGAGCTCCTGGTCTTCGAAAAAGGTCGGGAGATCATAATGAACCCAGATCCTTCTCACTGCAATCAACATTCCCTGGAATAGGGCTGCAGTGGAAGAGTGGCCGCCTGATGATGGAGGCTGGGGACAGGTCTAGATGAGGGGCTCCAGCAGGCCTCGACGGGGTGGCGACCGTGGCTCTCGAGGCCTCGGGTCGAGGACACTCCCCGGGCACGAGGTCCGGCCTTCTGGACGATGGGGCCCCGGGATGGCCTAGGATGTGGTCGAAGAAGCGCGGAGTAGGCTAACCTGAGCGTGGTATCTCCGCGTGAGCAAGAAGACTGTGGGGCGGAGGCGTGAGCAAGCAGAGTGAGGAACTCCACGCAGGACTGCGTACTGAAAGGGGCCACGGCCAAGCGAGAGGCCTATATAGTCAGCTGGAGCGCAAGAAGAAGGCTAGAGGTTGCTGGCGGCGCAGAGCAAATGGCTGAAAGTGGCATCACTGGCAAAGAGCGCTT
Organism: Tetrastigma voinierianum; assembly: GCA_016808115.1. Classification (NCBI taxonomy): domain Eukaryota; kingdom Viridiplantae; phylum Streptophyta; class Magnoliopsida; order Vitales; family Vitaceae; genus Tetrastigma; species Tetrastigma voinierianum. Next base: position 1,695,376 of record JAEQBH010002994.1, on the reverse strand, counting down.
GGGTTGGAGCCACGATGTGGGAAGGGGAGGAACGGCGCACCCGAGGTCGGAAAGCGCGGCCTCCGCGGGTCTTCACCATGCTAGAGCCGGAGAAGAAAAAGAAATGGAGAGGGGGGGCTTTAGAAACTGGAAACAGGGATGTAAAATGAAAAGGAAAGAAAGAAAAGGGGTTTTATAAAGGGAGGGGGGGAAAATGAAAGATCTTGGCCAATTAATGGCCTTAAGGGCCTATTTAATGGCTGGTTCGGAAAAAGAAAAAAAAATTTAATGGTGGATGCAGGAAATGAAGGGTTTGCAGCAGACGGAAGATGAAAGGGGCAGATGAACAGTGCAACCTGTGAAATTTCGTAGGTTGCGAAATTCTACAAGTTGCGAAAATTTCGCAACCTGGAAAATTTCTAGGCAGAAAAAGAACACCCCAACCCACTGCAACACCGCAGAAAAACAAGACCAAAATCGTGGAGAAACAAACTTGTAAATGAGAAAAAATTTTCAAAGGAAAAAGGAGCAAAAAGCAAGGGGATCAAGAAAATCTCTAAAAACAAGAACTGAAAATGAAGAAACCAAAATTGCAAAGTTAGAACAAAAATTTAGGGCTTTGAGATGATCGCGTGTCAATTTCCGGTAAGACTGCTTTTAGCAATCATGGAGGGTCAAGGATCGTGGATCTCCTCCTTTGCTACTGAAAGTGTTGCACTCACATATGGCTTCAAATTTCTTTATCCATTAACCTTGAATACCTTAGAATTTTGGGATTGAACAGTCCACCGATCCATCAGATAGACCTCTCGATGGTGAATGGGCCAATCCATCTTGATTTAAGCTTGCTTGGAAAGAGGTGGAGCTTGGAGTAGTAGAGCAACACTTGGTCTCCTTGTTTGAAATGTTTGCGAGCTATTAGTTGATCATGCCACCTCTTCAAATTACCTTTGCAATTTTGAGTTGAAGTAGGCATCATTCTCGCTCTTCTAGCTCGTTGATATCGAGGGAGCCCGCTCGAGACCAGCCTCCGCCCCATATCCGTGTTCAATTTTCACGCCACCATGCCTTATACTAAATCTCCATAGGCAGGTGACATGCTTTGCCATAAACTAGGCGATAAGGAGACATGCCCAGAATGGTCTTATAGGATGTTTTGTATGCCCACAAAGAGTCCAACAAATTTCTGAGAGACCAATCTTTCTGCTGTGAGTTCACCACTTCACAAGATTGTCTTGATCTCCGTCGCTAGCTTAACTCCGGTCACTAGTCCGAGGGTGGTACGGGTGGCTAATGAGGCTTGACACCATACTTAGTGAGGAGGCTCTCAAAAGGTTTGCTGCAAAAATGCAAACCTCCATCACTAATTACGGCCTCAGGACCCTAAACTGAGAATATATTCTCCTTCAAGAATTTCAGTACCACCCTGTGGTCTGCTGCCTTGTAAGGAACTGCTTCAACCCACTTGGACACATAGTCAACTCCTACCAAAATGTAGAGGTATCCAAGTGAGGAAGGGAATGGTCCCATGAAATCGATCCCCCATACGTCAAAAAGGTCAACTACCAAAATCAGGTTTAAAGGCATCATGTGACGGTGAGAAATCTTCCCCAACCTTTGGCATTTGTCGCATTCCCTGCACATGGTATGGGCATCCTTGAAAAGAGGGCCGTGAATCAGACCGTAGCACCCTTTCCTAATAATTTTCCGAAGCAAATGGCCTCCATACGCATTCTCACGGGCAAAGGGTCGAGCATTCCCCGTTGTTCCGTCGTGCACACACCTCCTGATTATCTTATCAGCACAATATTTGTATAAGAAGGGTTCTTCCCAATAATAGGAGTGAATTTTTGCGAAGAAGAATTTCTTGTCTCAGGTGCTTTCTCTAATCGGTAGCTCCCCATAGCCAAGTAATTTGCAATGCTGGCATACCTGTGGTGTGCCTTCTCAACTTCAGAGCAAAGACTCAAGGAATTCATCATTGATTGAGTGGTTGTGAGTGTTGCGTGCTATTGTTAATCTCGAGCAGTATCTGCAAATAACATTTTCCACACCCTTTGTCCCTAATTTATCGCTGAACTCTCGCAAAGAAGAGAACTCCATCTACAAGCCTAAATTAGCATTTTGTTTGATGAGCAAGTATTTCAAGGCTGAATGATCCGTGAATATTATTATGTCCGACCCAACCAAATAAGCTCGAAATTTTTCTAAAGCATAGACCACTACCAGCAGCTCCTTTTCTATGGTTGTGTAATTCCTCTATGCCTCATTCAATGTCTTGCTTGCATAATAGACCACATAAGGCTTTCCTTCTTCCCTTTGTCCGAGAACTGCTCCAATGGCTAGATCGCTTGCATCGCACATCACCTTGAAGGGTAACCGCGCCTGGGGGCCTCACTATCGGGTGCAATGGTCAACAGCTTTAAGCTCCCTCAAAGCTCTGTATAGCCTGAGATCCCAAATAAATTTGGCATCTTTTTTCTAGCAGTTTGTTGAGAGGCTTGGCAATTTTTGAGAAGTCCATGATGAACCTCTTGTAGAACCCTGCATGCCCCAAGAATTGCCTTACAGTCTTGACATTTGTGGGGGAGGGCAGTTTGGAAATTAAATCAATTTTTGCCTTATCAACTTCGATCACTTTTTCTGAAATAATATGCCCCAGTACAATTCCCTAGCTAGCCATAAAATGGCATTTTCTCGCTTAGTACTGTGTTTTTCTCTATGCACTCATGCAGACAGCTTCCAAAGTTGATTAGGCATTCTTCAAAGCTCCCTCCATAGACTGTAATGTCATCCATGTAAACCACCATAATGCGCTCTACCAAATCGCCGAAAATATTGAGCATACATCCTTGAAATGTGGCAGGGGCATTACATAGGCCAAAGGGCATTCTCCTGTATGCATATGTGCCAAATGGGCATGTGAAGGTTGTCTTTTCCTGGTCTCCTGCAGCAATTTCAATTTGAAAGTATCCTGAATAGCCATCCAGGAAACAGTAGAAGGGTTGACTAAATCCTCTCAAGAAGTCGATCCGAGTGGCAGAGGAAGCATCCCCTTCCCGGTCACTCATTTAGCCTCTATAATCAATACATACCCTTTAACCCGCAGGTGGTAGCATCTCCTCTCCTTTTCAAGTATGCACCGTGGTTACCCCCGATTTCTAGGCACAACCTAAGTTGGACTCACCTGTGCTATCGATATGGGGTAGATGATACCAAATTACGCCAGCCTTTGTGGACTTCGCCTCTAACCACTTCCCCGTATGGGATTCACTTGGTCGCTTTATCGACTTTGCCTCCTCTGTGCAGATGTGATGGGTGCAAACCATTGGCTAATACCCTTCGGTATCGCACCTTCCACCCTTAGTGGCCTCGGCTTTTGTTCTCCTTGAGGATGTGTAGCAAGCTACTTTCCTGTGAAGTGCTGAGCAGGGAGGAAATGACAACTGGACACTGCTCCTGCTCTTCCAAATAGGCATATTTCAACTCCACAGGCAAAGGTTTAAGCTCCAATTTCTAGGGCTCACTTGTTCCTTCCTCAATCATTAAAGGCAAAATTTATTGTTTTTTTCTCTAATGCCCCTGCACAAGTTTCATGTCCTGGGCTTCCTGCTGCCCTTCTGAATACTCATCCAATTCTTCAATTAGCACATCCTACATCCCCTGCTGGTCAGCCTGTTCCTCTAGGATTGTGTCAATGATGCAAACTTCTTCTAGGCCATCTTCCACTAGCAGCATGTGTTTTTTACTCAAGTGGAAGATGTTGAGTTCTAGGGTCATGTTTCCGAAGGTGAGTTGCATAACACCATTTTGGCAGTTGATAATCGCATTGGAAGTGGCCAAGAATGGTCTCCCAAGATGATAGGTACATAGTTAGCCCCGGTCATTCGTTCCTCAGTGTCAAGTACAACAAAATCTACCGGATAATGTAATTTGTCCACTCAGACAGACATCTCCACTCGTCCCCTTTGGTATCTTGATTGATCTATCTGCAAGAGATAGTGTGATGGAGGTGGGCTTTAGTTCTCCCAACCCGAGCTGCTTGTACATCTAATAGGGGAGAAGATTCACACTTGCACCCAGGTCTAGCAGTGCCTTTTCCACACAAGTGCCTCCAATATTAACCGAGATGGTTGGACAACCTGGATCTTTATACTTCACTAAAGTCTTGCATTGGATGATAGCACTAACTTGTTCAACAAAGAGGCATTTTTGTCAACATTCAAATTTCTTTTTTTCACCGTGACACAAGTCCTTCAAAATTTCATGCTAAGGCGGACTTGTTTGATCATGTCAAGGTGGATGTTTGACCTTTACTCGCTCAGCACTTTAACATTTTAGCATGATTAATGGCCTTCTTTAGCTTTTAGTGCTTGAGGAAAAGTGGGGTGTGTTATTTACACGCAGCCCCGTTTGATCACCACCTCCTCTCGTTCGCCCCTTTAGCTTCCGGCCTTGTTCTACTCGTCAGTGCCGTCGCTGGTTCTTTCACTTCTCTCAATGTGATGATTGCCTTAACTTCATCCATCCTAGAAGGCTCACTCGGAGGAGCTCACTTCTATGCACCCGGGATTGGGCTGTGTCCGAGAGGGAAATTTCCCCTTCCTCGTGACCGCCGTTGGTTAGTCTTGATATTAAATACTGCAGGTTGTCATATTTTTGGGAAATCTCGGCCTGCAGGTTATCCATTTTCTTGTTGAGTGTGCTTTACACTGTGCCAATTCTCTAGTTAGCCTGGGCATTCACTGCCTTCTGTTCCTCCACAAAGTTGCCCACCACCTTGCTCAAGTTCATAATAGCCTGCTCAACTGGAGATGAGGATGGTTGTGGTTGAGGTCGGGACGAGATCCTTTGCTGTCACAGCAAGAGGAGGCACGTATGGAGAAGGTTTTATTTCTAGAGAGGTTTAGGTGATTCCTCTAGTTAAAGCTATAAGTATCGCATATGCAAGTATCAAGCAGGGTTTGTATCGCCTCCACAACATTGCATGCTTAGCCATCATATCCCCATCATGAACAACAATGCTCTTCCTCGTGCTCGCCAGATCGACAAACGTAAACAAGGATGGCTAGCATAGATGCCTCGCCACCGCTCACACCTCATGGTGATTCTCACATTCTGCTGTCCTCCAATCTTCCGGGTTAAGGTGGATAGTCATTTCATTTCCATATGTCCCTTCCGTGATCGAGTGTATGCCTCCCCTCGAATTTATCGCAGCCCATCCTCTCCGCCCCGCTGTGGTCGGGTTCATCCCATGCTTTGGATGTGTCTCAGCTACATAGTCTGCTAAGAAATCCATGGCTTCCTCCTCGGATGTTTGCTCACGGTCCCCCCATTAATGGTTTCCAATAACCGGCTTCATAGCAGGGGACATTCCATTATGTATGGGTTAACCAGCATCCAAGCATCATCAAAGCCACAGAAGTGTAGGGCAAGTACTGATGGTCTCCAGGTACCTTTCCCAACACTGAAAGAATTTCTCATTATCTGTGTCTGTGAAGGTGTATATTTCCCTCCTTCGTGTCAAGGTTTTATGGGCGCTTGAAAATTTTCAAAATTCGCCCTCGCATATCCCCCATTCCTAATAGTTCTTGGCCTTAGCGAGTTGAGCCAAATCTTGGCCTTATCTTTCAAGGTTAAGGGGAAGGCTTCAATTTCAGCAATTCCATGTCAATTGCACCTTCCTTAAAAGTCATGCAAAATTCCTCAAACTTCCTGATGTGTGTGTACGGATTTTCATTCTCCATACCATGGAAAGTTGGGAGCAGGGGCACCAGATAAGGCCTAACATTCGCATCCTCTATAGGAGGTACAATGCATGAGGATGCACTCACTCTTGGTGGGTGTATATGGTCCCTCATTGTCTTGTATGCATTGGGATTTCTTTGGACCCCTGTTGGCTATGCTACTCTTCGAGTGGGGGCTCCATATGTTCAGTGTTTAGGCTCACTTCACAACCCTGCTCCTGTGGGACACTGGTTCTCTCTAATCTGCCTGCAATGTTCCTATCCCAGGATTGCATAAAGTCCTATGAAAACAACACAAGACAGAGAACAGAGCAAAAACAAGGCTACCTAGAAATGTTACAGTTAGCTAAAAAAAATATAAATAAGAAATTCCGAGTATGGACAAGATGTGGCTCAGTCACCCTGAATAGTGCTGAACCCAGGGAAGATTCAAGTAAAGACAAAAAGGAATTATAATTCACCAATACTTGTGATGAAGATCACAAGTTCAACAGCTTCTCACTTGCTCTAAGGCACCATCCCCGGCAACGACTCCATTTGATTCGTACCACAGTAGGTGTTCGGAATCATATTTATATCCTAGTATTCCTACTGTCGTAGCAAAGCTATTGTAGTATAGTGGTCTAGGGTCGAACTCAGGGATGGGTTTTCTTCATGCAAAATGAGTCACAGTTGACTGACAATGGTGTTTTCACTTTGGATTTGGGGTTTCTTGTAAAAACAGTGAGGTTGATGGCTTGAAAAACCGTAAATGTAGAGAAATAAAGTGTAAAAGAACTCCTTGAAGTTTCGGGCCACTGGGCTTAGGGTTCTAAGGCAACTGTAATGTCCTCGGGTACTTTTCCTCGCGTTGGGGAGGATGACCTATAGTCATTGTAATGTCCAAATCTTGGTTCTTTATAACCCTAAGTCATCCTAATTATAGAAAATTCAATTAACCACAAAACGTCACTTAGGGAAGTTACGACCTTAGGAGTTTTTTTTTAAAAGCATTAAAACTCAACCAAAAACACTTGTATACACATTTTTCTTGTTCATAAACATGCCCCAAAAAAACGATTTTAGGAGTAACCTATATATACATTGACATATACAACTAAAAGTCTCTAGAATACATATACTTGTCATGATGAGAGAGAGGGAGAGGGAAGTCACAAATTTTAATTCTATCACTCATGACGGCAAAGGAGCAAAGAAAACACAACTTATGCTTCTTGACTTCGTGAACCCAAAAATATTGCACTTTAATGAGATGCTACTAATGAGGGATATGTTACGATACCTAGTCACACACATTCACATCATCATCATAAGCCCATTCACTTTATGAAACCAAAGCACTTACATAACTCCTAAGTTATATTCATATCATCAAATGAGAGCACTTAATCATTCATAACATCAAACATACGCACATTCATAGTTCATATGTATTCTTAGATCACAATGCTTGCATGTATCCGTTTCTTATCGGTTATGACCTAAACACATCAAGTATCGCCCGTGAACTGTAAACCTAAAACTTGATAACTTGTAACTTGTAAACTTGTGTTGCCAAGCCAGCTTGTATACTTGCATTTGACCCATTGGGTCCTTGTTACTTGTATTTGCGACATTTTGGACATGTCTGTCATAACCTTATCCTCTTATCTTCCATGCATCATGGATCTTTCATATAACATGTACTTGTACATAATAACATTCATAGTTTATCACATAGCTTATCAACATGTTCTTGCACATAATCATTTTCATAATTCATAATATAGTTCATCAACACATTCTTGCACACAACATTTTGTATATAGTCCATAACATATATCATACATGAACATTGAATCACTTCATTACAAAACAAGCTATCTACATCAAATGACAAACAAGAACATATGGTGTACCAAACATTCATATCCACTCACAAAAAAATGACGTCCGTATCACTCTTAACGTCGCCACGCCTTGTACGGCCTTGCCCTCGTGGTCTAAAACATATATTAATCATACATAAGTCATATATCGCATAAACTTCCAAAACTCGAAAAAATATGAGAACATATAACCTAGGTCGGCCTAACCCCTGTTTTACAGCAGGACCTTTTGTTGACTTCTTTTAGCTATAACTCTCAACATATACATCCAAAATATATGATTCGTTTTTGTTAGAAACTAGACTATGTCTTTAACATATGTAAAATCAGCTTCATATTCCATATAGAATTTATACCAGATTTTCAAACTTTAACTGTTATCAGGTCCCTGTTACAGAACAGATTTTAAACAAAACCACCATAATCTTAAGATTGAGACTTGATCAAGACCTAATATTTTTCAAGCACAAACTAGACATATAAAATTATAAATACATCCGGAAAATTAGAGCAAATACCAACACACAAGGAGAAACATGCTTTCAAATTTCACATAGTAAATCAGAATCAGGACAGTATGAGCAATCAGTGTTCAACAGATCATAACTCGAGATAAACACAAACCAATTACTAAGCCCTTTTACAGGAAACTAGAAGAGACATAACCCAACAACTTTCATGTTTACAACTTGTTCAAAAAACAGAGCTTAAAGACCTGAAAATAGAGGTGCAAAACAGATCTGAAACAGAGCTTTACCTAAAAGTCAGCTTGAATTCCGAAAATGATGGAGCTTTGCTCAAAAACCAGGGGTTTTTTCCTCTCTCCTCTATCACACTTGACTGACAACATAAAGGAGAAGAGAAGCTAAATGTTCTAGAAAACTCTAAAGCTTTTATCTAGGTATTTTGACAAATTTCAAAATGGTCCTTCAATTTGCTTGACTTAACAATTTAACTCCCTAACTCTTCAATTTTGTCACTTTAACCTCCTTAATTCATGACAAACACATATCTACTGTGATGCAAAGATGTCTGCTGCACGAATCTTATTTACGAATAGTTATGCCTTGGGATGGGTTATTACAATTCTCCCCTCCTTAAAGACTCTCGTCCCGAAATTCCTTTTACCCGAATTCGGAACAAATGTGGATAGTGTTGTTGCATGTACTCTTCTAGCTTCCTATGTTGCTTCTTCTATGGCATGATTCTTCCACAGACCTTCACCATTGGTGTATTTCTATTCTTTAACCGCTTTTGCTTACGATCAAGGATTTGTATCGGCTCAACATAGCCTACGTTATCGTATAATTTCCCTAATCTCACCAAATTTTGTACTACATGTGAAGGATCGGACCGTATCAAGCCGTAACATACTCACATAAAAACATCATGAAGTTGCGACAATTTCGAGGTAAAGCCAATCTATAGGCCGGACCAACTGAAGCACAATTTCACAATGACCCAATGTAACGAGGACTTAACTTTCCTTCTTGCCAAACCGCACCCCTTTCCAAGGTGAAAACTCAAAGGAAAACCTTATCACCTAAATCAGATTCCATTTCCCGTCTATACTGGGTCCACATAACTCTTTGCCGATCTCTGTCGCTTTCAACTCGCTTCGGATTACTTTTACTTTATCTCTAGTTTTCTGTATCAATTCTGGACCCTCCAGTATTCGTGTTCCTTCTTCATCCCAATACACTGGACATCGACACTTTCTACCATACAAAGCTTCATAAGGAGCCATGCCAATACTGCTATGGTAATGATTATTATATGCAAATTCTATCAAAGTTACATAATCATCCCAAGATCCTTGGAACTGGAGTACACAAGCCCGAAGCATATCTTCAAGTGTCTTGATAGTTCTCTCTGATTGTCCATCTGTTTGGGGATGGAAAAGCAAGGTTAAAATGGAGTTCGTCCCCAAAGCTTGTCAGAACTACCCCAAAATCTAGAAGTAAATCTCGACTGGTCCGATACAATAGATAGTGGCACACCATGTAGTCTCACAATTTCATCTACATACCTTTTTGCTAACTGGTCTAATGTACAACCCCATCTGATGGGTAAGAAATGAGCTGACTTTGTTAATCTATCAACAATAACCCATATAGCATCATTTTTCCTTTGAGTTCGAGGCAATCCAGTTACAAAATCCATAGTGATCTTTTTCCCATTTCCACTGTATCGTAAAGGATGTAACTTTCCTACTGGAGCTTGGTGTTCACTTTTTATTTGTTGACAAGTCATACTTTGTGACAAATTCAATGCATTTCCTTTTTCATCTTTGGCCACCAAAAGTGACTTTTCAACATTTGATACATTTTAGAACTTCCTGGGTGCATGGCATAAGGTGCACTGTGAGCTTCATCTAAGATCTCTCTTCTCAAGTCATCAACCTTTGGTACATATATCCGATTCCCGAGCATTAAAGCTCCATCAACATGAATCACAAATTCTTTGATTTTTCTTGATCCATCTTCTTTCTAAGCTCAATATAATCATCCCCGATTTGCGCTTCCTGATTCTCTCATGTAGCATGTGTCTTATTGAGTGTAGCAAGTAAGACTCCACACAGTGATACTTGTAACTCTATATTCATCTCTCTCAATGCAAGCAAGTTTGCAACTCTTCCACTTACTTTTCTGCTCAAGGCATCAGCCACTACATTTGCTTTTCCCGGATGGTACTCAATGGTACAGTCATAATCTTTCAATAACTCTAGCCAACGTCTCTGTCTCATATTTAATTCTTCCATTTCGATATTCAAACTTTTTGTGATGCGAAAATACGAAAAGTCTCCATATAGGTAATGCGCCATGTCTTCATCAAATACAGCTGCGACAAGTTCAAGATCATGAGTCGGATAGGAATCTCATATGGCCTTAAGCGTCACAGAAGCATAGAAATGACTCCCATCATGCTTTGCGTGAAAACACACCCCGAACCTTGGTAGAAGCATCATTTGTAAACAACAAAACCACCCGGTACCACTTGGACTTGCTAACAGGGCCATGGTCAACCGCGCTGGTTCTTCAAAACTATTTTGGCATGCCTCAGTCCATTTATATTCAACATGTTTCCGTAGGAGTTTAGTCAAAGGTGCGGCTATAATGGAAAATCCTTCCACAAAGCGTCGATAATACCCAGCTAAACAGCTATGAGATTCAGGCATTCTTTGGGGGTTCCCGGAGTTCAAAGCGCTTCAATTTTCTTGGATCACTTTAATGCCTTCTCCACGTGCTGTGGCCAAGGAACACAACCTGATCAAGCCAAAATTCACATTTGTTGAACTTGGCATACAACTGTTTCTCCCTTAGTGTTTGCAACACCATTCTTAGATGATTAGCGTGTTCTTCTTCATCTCGTGAATACACCAGAATGTCATCAATAAATACAATGACAAACTTGTCAAGATAAGGCTGGAACACCTTATTCATTAAGACCTATGGCTATTTGGTGCATTAAGTCAACGAAAGGCATCACAAGGAATTCATAGTGCCCATAACGAGTTCGGAAAGCAGTTTTTGGTACATCTGCATTTGCTATCCTCAATTGATGATACCCAGATCTCAAATCAATTTTGCTAAACACCCTTGCACCTTGTAATTGATCAAACAAATCATCGACTCTCGGGAGAGGATACTTGTTCTTGATAGTTACCGTTAGGTTAGATAATAATCAATACATAATCTCAATGTTCCATCTTTCTTTTTCACAAACAATACCAGAGCTCCCCATGGTGATATGCTCGGTCGAATGTATCCCTTCTCTAATAATTCTTGCAACTGAGTTTTCAATTCTCTTAACTCTGTCGGAGCCATTATGTAGGGTGTAGCAAATAGGGCATCAGGGTAGCAACTCATGGTAAGCTAAACATCTCCTGCAGTTGGCAATCTGGCAATTCTCTTTGGAAACACATCTTGGAACTCATTCACAAGCCGGTATGTCTGAAGTTTAGCCTCACATCTTTCTAAGTATCAATCACATGTGCTAGATATGTATGTAACCTTTCTGAATCATCTTACATGCTTTAATTGCGGAAATCAAACAAGTAGACAAAATTTTACGTTCTCCCCGAAAGACTATTCTTGCTTGATTTAGCACATCAAATTCAACTTCTTTAGTAAAACAGTTCACAATGGCATGATGCTTGGTCAACCAATCCATACCCAAAATGATATCAAAATCATAAAATGTCATGAGCAATAAATCCGCACATAATTCAACCCCATCAATTTGTACCATACAATCTCGACAAACACTATTAACTTTAAGTAATTCTCCCAAAGGAGTGCTAACATGCAAATCATAATCTAGCGGTTTAATGTATGTATGAATTCGTGATGCAAATGTCGGTGTTATGAAGGAATGTGTGGCTCCAGGATCAATTAAAACACAAGCTTCAACATGAGAAACAAGTAATTTACCCGTTGCCGCCACGGTGCGACAACCGCTTCTTCTTGGGAATAGCATATGCAGGGCAGGCTTGAGGTCGGCGGCTGCGAGCCCCTCGGATCTAGCCATATGTTGTGTCGCATTTGTGTTTTAAGTCTGCCTCGACCTCTGCCTCGACCATAAAGGCACATTCACATTACTTGTTCTCATTACACGAGCAGTAGATTCGGAGCCAATTCCGCCACACCACTTAGCGTTTAGGGCACGTCGAGATCATATGGTCGAGCCCCACGTGAAAACATCCACGATTAATCTTCGACATTCGCCTTCATATGCACGTTTTTCTAGCTCTTTCACATATGGGTCTTAGATCGGAGCTTAGGCGTCCTCGATCCGCCTCTAGTGGATAATGTTCCTCCATGTTTGTCTTGTCCTGAATAACCTCCCTTAGACTCCCAAGCAAATCTTGTTTGAGTAGAGGCACTAGGTTCCTTCCTCTTTCTAGAAACTAGCACTCTCTTTCATTGCTTCATACTTAATCTGGCTCGGATAGAGCTGCGGCCCTCAACTGCAAAGCTTTCCATGTCGGAAGAAATTTTACTTCGGATTGCACTAGGTCGAGGCCTTCTTCAAATTTTAGAGCATTTTATCCCTTTCGTAGCAACCATGTAGGAGGCATATGAGACAAGCGATTAAATTGCACCTCATAGTCCGCCTATTGACATGTTGTTACGCTTCCAAGTTCGAGAAATTCTCCGTTTCTCATCTTGATAGACCTCCCGGCATGTAATTATCTCACGAATTCTTGAAGAAAATCTTCCCCATTTGAGGATTGGAGAGGTGAACAACGGTGGCATTTGGGGTATCTCCCACAATCATATGCATTCCTTATGTGAGAGACACGGCATAGTCAAATTTTTTCATCGGGTGCAACGCATCATATTCAAGACCCTTCCCGGTTCTCTTGCCACTTCGACTTCTATTGGATCCGTAGACCCCAAAGTCAGCGCTCCATACTTCCTCGGTTGCTCGTATCTTCTATCCCTTGAGTACATTTTCAAGTCCACATTTGTTCTCTTACATTTAGGTGAGGAAATACGTGTTGATGGTGAATATGTGGTCCAACCCGAGCTGCGGGTTGTTCCACAGGTGCATGAGAAGTAACAGATGCTTCTACATTCACGTCGATTAAGTTGCTCCTCTCTACGGTGCATCCGCGGTTCGGACCATGATCACCCAGGCTTCTTATCATATACAAATGAAAATATATATCAGGCGCTACATTTATGCAATGCTAATATGCATGTATGTATGCCCATGTGAATCATATCCCCGGCCTGATACTACAAATTGTAATGTCCAAATCTTGGTTCTTTATAACCCAGTCATCCTAATTATAGAAAATTCAATTAACTACAAAACGCCAATACTTAGGAAGCACACGCACTTAGAGTTTTTTTTTAAAAAGCATTAAAACTCAACCAAAACACTTGTATACACATTTTTCTTTGCTCATAAACATGCCCCAAAAAAACTACTTAGGAGTAACCATATACATTGACATATACACCAAAAGTCTCCTAGAAGGATATACTTGTCATGATGAGAGTCACAAATCGACCTATCATCACATGATTTGAGCAAGAAACACAACTTATGCTTTGACTTCGTGGAACCCTAAAAAAAATATTGCACTTTAATGAGATGCTACTCAATGAGGGATATAAAGCATGATACCTAGTCACACACATTCACATCATCATCATAAGCCCATTCACTTTATGAAACCAAAGCACTTACATAACTCCTACATATTCATATCATCAAATGAGAGCACTTAATCATTCATAACATCAAACATACGCATTATCTAGTTCATATGTATTCTTAGATCACAATGCTTGCATGTATCCGTTTCTTATCTATGACCTAAACACACTGCATCGCCTGAACTTGTGTAAACTAAAACTGGATAGTCCTGTAACTTGTAAACTTGTGTTGTCAAACAGCTTGTATACTTGTATTTGACCCATCGGGTCCTTGTTACTTGTATTTGCGACATTTGACATGTCGGTCATAACCTTATCCTCTTATCTTCCATGCATCATGGATCTTTCATATAACATGTACTTGTACATAATAAATATCTTATAGTTTATCACATAGCTTATCAACATGTTCTTGCACATAATCATTTTCATAATTCATAATATAGTTCACCAACACATTCTTGCATTACAACATTTTGCATAGTCCATAACATATATCATGGCATGAAACATTGGAATCACTTCATTGGCTAAAAACAAGTCATTCACATCAAATGACAAACAAGAACACATGGTACCAAACATTCTGGCGATCCACCACAAAAATGACGCCCGTATCACTCCTTAACGCGCCACGCCTTGTAATGCCTTGCTCCTCGTGGTCTAAAACATATATTAATCATACATAAGTCAGAAGATCAAGCACGTCCCAAAACCAGCCAGGCGGAGAACATATAACCTAGGTCGGCCTAACTCTGTTTTACAGCAGGACCTTTGCTGACTTTTTAGCTATAACTCTCAACATATACATCCATAAAAGATATGATCTGTTTTTGTTATAAACTAGACTCATGTCTCTTAACATATGTAAAATAAGCCTATATTCCATATATAGAATTTATACCAGATTTTCAAACTTTAACTGTTATCAGGTCCCCTGTTACAGAACAGATTTTAAACAAACCACCATAACTCAAGATTGAGACTTGATCAAGACCTAATATTTTTCAAGCACAAACTAGACATATAAAATTATAACATATCCGAAAATTAGAGCAAAATACCAAATACACAAGGAGAAACATGCTTTCACCTCACATAGTAAACTGCCAGAATCAGGGACAGCATGAGCAATCAGTGTTCAACAGATCATAACTCGAGATAAACACAACCAATTACCAAGCCCTTTTACAGAAACCTAGAAGAGACATAACCCAACAACTTTCATGTTTACAACTTGTTCAAAAACAGAGCTTAAAGACCCGAAAATAGAGGTGCAAAACAGATCTGAAACAGAGTTTACCTAAAAGTCAGCTTGAATTCCGAAAATGATGGAGCTTTGCCAAAACCGTTTTTTTCCTTCCTATCACACTTGACCGGACAACAAAGGAGAAGAGAAGCAATGTTCTAGAAACTTCTAAAGCTTTTATTCAGGTATTTTGACAAATTTCAAAAATGGTCCTTCAATTTGCTTGACTTAACACTTAACCCCCCTAACTTTCAATTTCTGGCTACTCTTTAACTCCCTTAATCAAGTGACAAACACATATCTATCAGATGCAGTATGTCTTTGTACGAATGCATGTATGAATAGTTATGGTTTTGGGATGGTTATTATAGCCATTCTCGAACTGATCTATGTTTAGCCATAAAGACTGAACCCTAAAAGTTTTTCTCCTAGTATACAACATTTATTAACCATCAATGTTTCGCGCTAACGGCCCTCGATCTAACCAACAGAGCAAATAAATGGCAACCAAGTTAGCACGGGATTCAGCAATAAGTGTTTACTGGAAAACCTCAAAGCTTCAGTTGGCATCGGCCACTGGGTACATCACAGGGATTCAAACCTAACGTGAGATGCAGAAACATAAATGATAATAAATGCCTGCGTTGGCAATAGGAGGACAGTGCTTTACCTCAAAACTTCAACCCAATGGCCCTCCTCTTCAAGGATGAGGGGGGTTTAGCCAAGCATCCCTTGAGTTGTCATCCTCAAGGGGTGTTTGGCTGGTGAGAAAATGCAAGAAAGGGAGAGAAAATGAGGGACAATCACCAAAGCGGGAGAGTTGAAAGCTTTGGCACCAATTTTATTGATTGATGGATTGGATCGATTTACGTAGTCAATCGAGGCTTATATAACTACAGAAATAAGGAAGCAAAAGTATGAAAAACAAATTACATTGAGGACAATTTTGGTACAAAACTACAAAAAGCAATCAAAAAGTGGTCAACATCGCAACCAGCAGTCGCGAAATTTAATATTCGTGAAAATTAACGTGTGAAATTTCTAGGTCATAAATTTTCATAGCTTTGAGAAATTTGCAACACTGCAAAATCTCTGTAATGCTCACTCTCCTTCTGTATTTGGTTCCAATTGCCTTTTGATTTGTACATGCAAATGAAGTTCGGCTCCTGTATTCTGATTCGAGTCGATTAGATGATAATGGTGAAATTTGCTTGCAAAACTACAAAAATATCCACAAAAAATTATCAGTAGTATAGCCGGGACCTAAGTGTATCAATTGGGATATTTAAGTTGATTAGTACACAAAAAGTGCTCAAAACATGCAATGAACAGGGCTCAAAACAGCACTATTTGGGCACTAATCAACGAATAGAGAATCCCTCGTGAGCTTAAGCCGTGTTGTTTACCAAAACCCACAGAGTAAAATTTTTTTCTTTTCTAAACTTGTGATTTATAAAATTTCGACAAGATAATGTTTGTATATATAGGACATATCCCAAAACCAAGAGATATACGCTTACACTTTAAAACATGAAACTAACAACACTTCTTCAAAAGAGCCTCAGGCTCATCGCATTTTCATAAACCAAAACTATGTACATACATATACACAACTATACAAGTTCTAAGTGTTTTCTAATAAAAGTTAGCTACACATATACTAGAATTCAGGAGGACCCTGCTAAGTCACATCGTCCGGCATGCCTGTACCTGAAAATAGTTTCTTAAACAAAGAAATAATGAGATACAGGTAGTTTTGAGTGTATGTTTATAATGTTTGTTTTTTCTCGAAAATATCTCAAAACTGTAAAACTATATTTTACAAGACATTTTCCAGAAACCTTGCTTGCTTGGCTATAAAAGTTTATAAAACTTTTCATAACTTCTGCTTACTTAGTTTTAAAAGTTTCGTAAAACTTTTCATAAAATTTATTTGTTTGCTTGCTTTGAAAGTTTCTAAAACTTTCATACTATGTTTCATTTGCTTGTTTGCTTTAAAAGTTTCTAAAACTTTTCATAAAACTACTTGTTGTTTGCTTGAGTTTCTAAAAACTTTTCATACTATGCTTGTTTCGCTTTTAAAAGTTTCTAAAACTTTTCATAATATACTTGCTTGTTTGTTTTAAAAGTTTCTAAAACTATAAATATGTTTACTCAAGTACTGCTGGTTGATTTAAACTGTATGAAAAATGCTTATGAATAAAGATCAACCACTGGAGGCCTTCCTTGCTTGTTGTACCCTAGTAAACATGAGAGCTTGGGCTTCAACCGTGCCGGTGGAAGGACCTGGGTCCACATCACCTAAAGGAAGGGCCTCGCCCACATCACCTTCCCAGAATATGGTGGAAAGACCTCGTGTCTACATCACCATATAATAACTAGCGCACTAACCCTATATACTCTAGTACGTGCCATGATCCCCTTTAATATGTCATGATGTATGAACTAAGTTTGCCAACCAGGCAAATCTAAAATGCATGAAATGATGTCCTAACTTCACCGTGCACGTACGAAATACCTCTGACCGGTATGCTTGCTTAGTACTAGGGATTTCTTAAGGCTTGTTTTACAAAATAAACTTTGCTTGCTTGCTATTCAAAAATGGTTTACAATCAAAACCATTGCTTGCTTGAAATATGGTTTAATAAAATTAATACTTTAAAACCATTGCTTGCTTGAAGTATGGTTTAATACTTTAAAACCATTGCTTGCTTGAAATATGGTTTAATACTTTAAAATCATTGCTTTCTTAGTAAAATATGGTTTAATACTTTAAAACCATTGCTTGCTTAGTAAAATATGGTTTAACAAATTCAAAACCATAAACTTATAATATATAAGTTTGTTTGCTTGCTTTCTTAATAAAATATGGTTTAACAATTTAAAACCATAAACTTATAAAATATAAGTTTAGAACACTCACATTTTCGGTTACAAAACTTGAGCATGACTCCACAACTTCTCCGACTTTGCTTTTACCCTACATACTCAAGAGAATACGACGAAGACATTAATCGCCTGCGTAATCACGTAAAACTTAACGTAGGCTTACAAAGCGACTATATTGAAACAGATTCATATTTTAACGAAACTTCACACGCAAGTCACATGAGAATATCACACAACATCTTTATAAAAACCAAATGAAGAATTATCCATACCAAAAAGTCCCTAAAAAAAACCACTCATTTTGGCAATTTTTTTCCAAAAGTACTCTCTAGACTTTATTACCCAAAAATTATTCAAACGGTCTTCAAAAATTATGAAACTCTCCAGATCAGTCCTTTATATATCCAATCACATCTTTTTAAATTTTCAATTTAAAATTCCTTCTCTAAGGCCCTCAACCATATAACACAAGTTACAACATTTTTTGATGCCAAATTGGTTAGCTCACTGGATCACCTACTATTATTCTTATTTCATTCAACCCATAAATTGGAAATGGTTTTTCCACTAATTTGAAGCTATGTGGTTCTAATGTTCTTCTCCAATTGAATCACCCAATTTGGATCACCAAAACTCAGGTTATTGGATTTTACATTTAGATTACTCAAATTGGCATAACATAATCTACACATAGCTCCACTTTGAAAGATTTCTGGGCACTTTGGGGTTACAATTTGCATACACTTCCTTCAAGTAATTTATTCCCCTAGAATTCTATTTTACCCAGATTTTGAATCACTCAATTTGGATGAGTGAAACTCAACTTATGGCCAAAACACTATAACAATACCCAAAACAGAGCATAATCCGTGAGCTACACGAGCTCACCTTGAAGTCCGTATTTGGGAGCCTTAGAGCTATAATTTGCTCTTGGTCCCTTCTATACATTTGTATCCCTATCTATTATGGTTATGTACCAATTGGAATCACTTCATTTGGATGATTATAACTTAATCTATAGCCAAAACAAGAACAGGGGTTTTTACAAAATTTTGACAGCATTTCCTTTGAAAACCCAACATTCTCCTTTTTTTTTTTATAACCATTCCTCAAAACCAATCCAACCAATCAATACAATACAAAACAACCTCAAACCCTAGCTCTAGGAACTAGATCAAGAACCCAAGAATCATGGAAATCCATATAAAGGTCCAAAAGTCCAATAATCCATACCAAAATCCAAAATACAAATGATTTGATACAAAACTACAGAATTAGAAAGATTTATGTTTATCTTATAACAACTAGGTTTTACCCCATACAACTTTACTAATTTAGGTTAGATAATCTCCTAACAAAACCCTAGGTTTGGAACAAGCCAAAAATCCATACAAAACCAAAACCCATACAAGAATCCAAAAATCCATACCTTTTTGCCCTTCTCCCTCTTCTTTTTCCTCTTCTTCCTCTTCTTCCTCTCTTCCTCTCTCTCTTCTCCTCTCCTTTACGTATGAGCTCTTCCCCCAAATGCCCAAAATATGAGACCACCTGTCTCCTTTATATTTAATTTTCCTTTATTTGCAATTAAGTCCTCAAGTTTCTTTCTTTTTGCAAATCAACTTATGCTATATTCTATAATGGCATTCTCTCTTCTTTTATTATGACCTTCATATCCTTTTTGGCCAATTACAAATTTACCCTTGTTCTAGTACCAAATTCCGGGTTCAATCAATTTATCATTTCACAATTTCATCCTTAACAACAACTCCCAAAAATACTACAATGGCACTTAAAAATCAAGAAAGTCTTTTGGTGCACATATGCGCCCCTACGGTTACACGTACCACACACCCTCTCGGGACGGGGCGTTACATGAGAGTCAAACACTTTAGTCTTAATTTGCTTTCGTAAAAGGATCTGCTAGGTTATCTTCAGATGCAATCTTTTCTACTATAATGTCTCCTCTCTACACAATCTCTCGAACTAGGTGATACTTTCTTCCAATATGCTTGTCTTTCCTATGATTCATTTGTTCTTTGGCTTGAGCAACAACCCCATCATTATCACACTATAGTATCATCGGATCAGCAACCTTAGCTATGTCTCCTAATTCCATAAGGAATTTCCTAATCCATACCGCTTCCTTAGCTGCCTCTGATGCTGCCACATATCTCGCCCATAGTCAATTAGCAATACATGACGCTGATACTCCTCCAACTAACAAATGCTCCACCCAATGTAAAAACAGATCCGAGAGGTGGATTTCCTCATATCCGCATCCGAACAAAGTCGACCAAGATATCCTATAAGGGCCAACTTATCGCCATGATAAACTAGCATATAATCCCTTGTTCTCCTTAGGTACTTGAGTATATGTTTCACAACGGTCCAATGTTCCCGACGTGGATTAGACTAATACCTACTCACTATTCCAACTGAATAACATATATCTGGTCTAGTACATAACATCACATACATAAGACTTCCAACTGCTGAACCATATGGTACTGTCTTCATGTATTCTTTTCTTCACTGCCATAGACACCGAAAGATCGATTCCATATCTAAAAGCGTGTAAATCCTTTCGAATCTTGCATATTGTACTAGACAATATACTATCTATGTAATTTTCGAGAAAGTGCAATAATCTTATTTTTCTGGTCTCATATTATCTTAATACCTAGAATATATTGCGCCTCTCCAAAATCCTTCATTCGAATTCTGAGAGTTAATCACCCTTACCTTTGATAACATCTCAAAGTCGTTTCCAATCAACAAAATGTCGTCCACATATAAAATCAGGAAAACCATGATATCATCCTGTATCTTTCTATATACACAAGGTTCCTCTTCATTTTGATCAAAACCATGATCAAAACGTTTGTTCCATGATCTCGATGCTTGCTTAAGTCCATATATGGACTTATGCAACTTGCATACCATGTGTTCTTGACCTTTGATTATGAAACCATATGGTTGTATCATATAGATGTTCTCTTCAAGATAGCCATTAAGGAAGGCTGTCTTGACATCCATTTGCCATATTTCATAATCATAATATGCTGCAATTGATAGAAGTATTCTAATGGACTTGATCATGGTCACTAATGAAAAAGTTTCTTCATAATCAAAACCTGATTCTTTACTATAACCTTTTGCCACCAGTCTGGCTTTATATGCCTCAACCTTTCCATCTACTCCTTTCTTTATCTTGTATTCCCATTTACAACCAATAGGTTTAACCCCTTGGGGTAAATCTACAAGAGTCCACACATTATTAGAATACATGGATTCTAATTTCGATTTCATACCTCTTTCCAAAAACCGAATCCTTATCACACTGGTCTGAGAACTGGACATCTGCGTGACTGGATTGTCAAAGATGATTATCCCATGTGAGCTTAACAGGTGGTCTAATGACCCTCCCACTACTACGCAGGCATACTGCGTATCGCACGTATTGGGCGGTCGATCAATAAGAACAACATTATCTTGGATGCTAGGGAATTCAGTCTTTTCCGTCCATTCATTCATATCCCTAATTATATGATTCATGATGTATTCTTCTTCCATGAACTTAGCATTTGTACTCACAAATACCTTCATGTAAGATTTACTATAGAAATTATAACCCCTTGTACCTTTTGGATATCCAAAAAACCAACACAATTCTAACTTCGCATCCAACTTGTCAGATGACTTCTTTAATACATAAGCGGGACAACCCCATATGCGGATATGACTTAAAATAAGTTTTCGACCTGTCCACATTTCCATGGGTGTCTTTGGTAATCGTACTCGATGGCACCATATTCGTAATGTGTCGTTGTCTTTAGTAAGTATATCCCTAAAAGGATAAAGGTACTGTGAAAGACTCATCATTGACCTTACCATGTCTAATAGAGTTCGATTTCTTCTTTCTGCCACTCCATTTTGTTCTGGAGTTCCTATAGCACTAAACTGAGATAAAATCCCATGCTCCTTGAGGAAACAAACAAACTCAATAGACATGTACTTACCACCTCGATCAAAATGAAGTGATTTAATGTGTCTCCCTAATTGTTTTTCTAACTCAACCTTAAATTCCTTGAATTTATCCAAGGCCTCATATTTCTTCTTCATTAGGTACACATATCCGTATCTTGAGTAGTCATCAGTAAAAGTGATGAAATACTCATAGCCACCTCGCATGGACACTACAAACGACCCACACATCGCTGACAAATCCTGCATATCCCCAGCTCTAACCTTTCTTGGCAAGAAGGATCTCTTAGTCATTTTACCTTGACTACAATTTTGACATAGTGGTAATTGCTCCAGGGTCAAAGTGCCTAATGGCCCACAACTCACTAGTCTTTGTATTATTTTCAAATTTATGTGACCAAGCCTTAAGTGTCATAACTAAGTTTGGTTGATACTAAACTCTTTTCTTTTCAATGATTTTTCCACATTATCAACTTGAATAACAACACAATCAATAAAACAGATTATCTCATCATCGTGCTACATAAATAACTTCATTTTCTTTCATAATAGAAACATAAGTTTTATTAAAAGAAACTCGAATAACTATCATTACATAATTTAAACTGAACAAATTTTCTGTATCCGGCACAAATAAACAATCATGCAAAACTAAGACTGAATTATTTGAAAAACTAAGACTGAGATCCCTTACAGCTATGACTGAGATGGAAGCTGAGGAAGCCATCTTTAACTGCATCTCTCCTTCATTGAGACTTCTTATCACCCTGAACCCCTGTAAGGAGTTACAAATATGGTCAATGGCTCCTGAATCTATCCACCAAGAATTGGCAGAATCAGCCACAAAACAAGACTCAATGATTGCAGTAGAGAAGTTACCTGATTGTCCCTTTAAATTAGGGCAGTCCTTCTTCCAATGTCCCTTTTGTCCACACTTAAAGAACTTTCCTTTTGGTTTCCTATTAAGATCAAAAGGTCTAGCTTTGTTAGCAATCTTGGGTTTAGCATGAACACCTGATTGATTTTCTTTATTCATTTTCTTCCCATTGGGAGGCTTAGAGGATTCACTTGACACAAAATTAACATTTTTCTGGCCCTTTTCAATTGTCTCACTATCCTAAGCCGTCGTGACGCTCGCCAAAGACCATTCTAATTTATCTACAGAATAATTCAACTCAAATGATTGAAGGTAGGGAGGCAATGTCTCAATGACCATGTTATTTTGTGCTTCTCAGCCACATCAAAGACCCAGATCTCTCCTGGCTCATTAGCAAAGAGTCCGATCATTTTATCATATGATCTCTCACTGAGTACCTTTCAAACATTCTAGAAGTGTTCAATATCTCGCTCATTACCACTCTCGCTAGCTAATCTACTCGAACTCCAAACATTCTAAAGACCAAGAGCATCAGACCGAGGTGCTCATGGATTGGAGCGTCACTTTGCAAAGACTCTCATCGAGAAGCTAAGATATACATCATTGCTTTCTCATCATCCTTCCTCCATGCCTCATAGTCAACTCTCTCTTCAGGTGTTAAGCTCACTGTGGGTGCTACATGAAGTGGCTCTAAGGTGACCCAAATTATACCCTCACAAGTTAAGACAATGTTTAGACTTCTCTTCCAACTCACATAGTTGGTTTCATCTAACTTGTTGTTCGAAAGGATTGATGCTAATGGATTGAAGGCATACATATTTATCCTGAGAATCAAATTGGTGTTGATCAATATATGTTCATCACTAGCATAAGACATGTATAATTATATATGAAGAATTTTGCAATCGATAGCATATAATATAATACTCAAAATTACACATATCGTTGATAAGATAAATTAATCCTTCATGAGAACTTTCTATCCTACTTTATTGTGCTCCAGCTTCCTCAAAGTTAATAAGATATATAATCTAATCAACTCAAAAGTCACTTATCCTTAGACTAGGTGGGATCGACTTCTAATTTATAAACATTAGCCTCTTGAGAAAATAAATATGGACTATTTTAGATAGTTTATTATTTTCTTCAAGTTAAGTGTATGCACCACTGATCTTAGTTTCAATATTTCTTAAGTAAAGAACCCCAACTTTTGGCTGATTGCTCCCACTAACATATTTTTCAACTAATCATAAGGGAGTCTCTTAACTAGGATCCTCACATTTGTCCAACTTGCAAATGCTCCAAACATTTAATCCCAATACTTTTCAATTCAAGGTCGTAGGCTTGCAAACCTTTCTCCCACTTAATTATTTTAAAACTTGAGTGTTTGAAGATTATAAGTCATAGTTCGCTTATTTCTAAATTCAACCAAATTTGATCTCTAAATTTCTCTAATTTAGCAAATTTCTATAGTCAAACTAATTCTAGAATAAGCATTATAAACATACCACTTATAATTTTCTTGAACATGTAAGGTGTTTACTTTAATTTAATAATTTAAATATTTTAAAACAACAACACGTCTTAATTAAATTCATCATTTTATTAATAAATTAAATTATATATCTATTTCATAATTATCCATTAAAGGATACTTGAGCTAAAATATAATTTAATTCTCTAGTAATATAAATTATATTATATATCTATTTAACATTTATCCTTGAGGATAAGTCTTATTAAATATAATTCTAATTTTTTAATAATAAATTAAATTATTTATCTATTTTAAAAATTATTTATTAAAAGATCAATCTTGTTAAAATATAATTTAATTCTTCATCACAAAATTAATTAATAATTTATCTAGATTTTTCTCACAAAAAATAAAAAAACTCAGTATCTAGAATAATCCAAAATAAATGTACCATTTATTTAGATATCTAAAATTCGACACTGTTAAAAAATCCAAAACCCACAAGGTTTCTAAAATTTCAACAAGGCGTATTTTTTTCATTTATACAAGACTTACTATACCGCAAAATATAGAACTTACCAGTAATAATTTTTATCACTCATTATTAAAAACATATTATTCCTTATGTAACATTACCTAGATCCCGGTAATATAAGCACAAACATACAAAATAAAAGATATTATATATAAAAAATATTCACAAACTGATCACAATGAATGATAAACAAATACACCAAACAATAATAAGATTACGTTATTAATCTTGTAAATACTTCACACAACAGATGTCACCCCGAATCACTAAAAAAATCTAAACACTCCTGGGAATATCAAAGAACTATACAAAATTACAGTATACTTAAAAACACAACATGAACTCTGATATCAAATCAATGGGATTGATTTTTTTATTAACAATTCCAAGAGAATATATGTTGGTAGCTAGATTAAATAAATAAAAAATGATTTTTCCTTTTAATTAACTCCGCGAAAACTGGGATCTCAAATCTGAACGAGAAACCCTCGCCTGCTACCAAATTGTTAATCCCTGGACATCCATCCAGAAACCATAATTTCACATGCAATGAAGCAAAAATAAACAGACAATAACCTGAATGGAACTCATTCAGAATCTTCCCAAGACAACCGATTTTTGGCAGTGTTTCAATCGCCGAAAGCATCAAGAATTAATCTAACGCCTTTTTCTTTTCAGATCTGGGACACAGAAATTCTATCTCTCAAATAGCTCTCTTTCTTTGTTACTCCTAAACCTAAATATAATGTTATATTTATACAGGTTTAAAGGGAATACGAAACCGCACTTATATTGCAGTCATAATAGTTTCATATAAGTCTTAATTGGTCCAACTGACAAACTCGCTTGCTTTATAACTGCTTAATTTAACATGTCGCAGTATTTCCAGAGACCAATAAAATCGTCTAATTCCTATACAACCCATTACTAAAACACCCTAGAAGGAAGAGCTAAGGATAAAAGGTCAGCAGATTGTAGAACAAACTATTAGCCCCACGAGGTTCATAAATGCGACTTTCTCACAATGTATATGAATATCGCCTTTCGTCACTCAGATTCATTGAATCACCATTATGTTTCATGAATGTCAACTAAGCATCATAAGTACCGTTCCCGCTGTTCTAATCATTTAATAACCAAATTCATCTTCTTTGACAAATGTAATCTGCGAGCTTCAATCATAGAATTTGATCTGAATTTTTTTACAGGTCGTTAATGTTATGTGAGAGGACTGAACTACACCTCTTTCTTCATCATCAACTTAATCACTATTCGTGATTGCAGATCTCCATTTTCATCACCAACCAATTCACCATTATGTTTTTCTTTTTCTTATCAATGAATATATCCTCTTTACTAATAACTTAGAAGTCCCGATTTCAAAAAGGATTCAATGATGGGATTTGGTGTGATACTATGAGATTGATATTCAAATGAGCTCCCTAGAATGTATGGATTGACCGCCATAATGTGGAATCTAACACCATCGAAATAACATGTTGTTGCCAAAAGCAAAACCCCGTATTTCTTCTAGAGAATATCCTAATTTGTTCCATAAAGAATTAGAGATATTCTTTAACCGTAAAGAATTCGGGGCCTCAGATAGACAATTCAATCCGTAAGTTTTCAACTCATCATGCATTGAAGAATCATCAAAGATCAATTTTCAACTATGTCATAACTCAATGCAGGCTCGTGAAACAAAGAAGATGTGTACCTAACGTGAGATATCCAATCAACAAGAACAGAAATGATCAATGAGGAACCCGTACATTCGCCATCTCGCATGTGTCGAGCGCCAATGGTGATCATATTATCAATAACATTCTTTCGAATGTGTACAAGACAGTGTAAAACATGTGAAAACCTTATGCACCTTTAATTTTTCAAAATGGTGCTTATAAATCACAAACGTTTAGGGAAGATTTTAAACTTCTAGATTCAAAGACAAAACAAATCTTCACTATTTGATTTGGTCCCAGAAAATCTAGTCACCAAAATTCTTTAACAATTTGGTGCAATAGATTTTCAATGATTTTTGAAAATTATTTGCTAAGTGACTTCAACACTTAGATTTTTACTAGAATGAATGAGAGCAGAGAAATAACTCCACCTAAGTTCATTAAATATTAATCTGAACCCAACAAAAAATATATATCATTTGGTAAAGAACGCATCTGTTATATATATGACACGTATGCCGCTTAAGAGTAATCAACACCCTAAATTGTTATCACAAGGTTAATTAAAACGAAAGGAGTCATAGTGTATGATTTCAGAAAAACCAAAAATGTAGATGGAGAGAGATAAAGTAGGGTGTAGAGAAATCACTCCAAGACTACTTGAATGGTGTCACAATGATCGCTGGACCAAAGTCTGGTACTCATCGAGAACGCCAATCAAAACCAAAGAGTTTGAGATTCGAATGGAGAGTTCGGGAGGCCATGGGTTTCGAGCTTCCGAGTCTTCGAAAATCTTTATCTTCGCTCCAAGAGGTAGGGAACCTTCCTACCCCGTCATTTCCGTTCAGAAAATGCTTTGGTCTCTCGTTGGCCCAGCTCTGCTGATTAAAGTTCTGAAAACGCGCCGAAAACCATGATTTTTCCAGTCTTTCACACAGTTCAAGCCAAAGTCAGTTTCAGCTGATTTCAGCTTATTTTGACGCCTGCGCGCTATGGATGATTTGTCATTCAATTGTAGATGATCGGTCTTCGCTTGAGCAATACTTCCAGATATTGGGCTTCAAAACCCAGATATACAGATCTCCGGGTGCCTCGCATCTAATCAGGTTCCACGCCAGCAGTCACTGATCTTAGCTTCCAATCTCGACTAACACACTTTCTCGTCCGAACCTCATCTGCACGTCTGACTATGGAAAGATTCTATATAGAATCAATACACTGAAATTGGTGTATGTTGTTTGGTAATTATATGTAATGTTGATATAATTATCCATGAGGCTTAGGGAAATGTATGATTTTTAGATGATCTATGCTTTTTCAACAGATGGTCAATAGAGGCTATTTTGGACATGCTATGTCACAATTAGACCTTAGAGATAAAAGTGTCACATCTGATTGGTGATGGACTGTAGATAATGTATGTGTGTTATACATTGTTTGAATTGTATAGACTGAATTGAATTATGTCATGATAGTAAATAATCCAATTAATCATAAGTTAATATTCACAGATAGTATATGTAAGAGAAAATTCATTATATGTGTAAAGGTATGAAATAGGCAATGGCATTATTTACTGGCATTTCCACATAAAATAGCACACATCGAAACGGGTGGGTGCATGGTTGTTGGCTTCATTCCACCATTCTTTCAGAACAGTGGTGGACTCCACACACTGGATCTACGTCCATCAGAGAGCTCCACTGATCTTCATGATTGTAAACTCAACACTGTATGGTGTCATGGTGCAAGTCTGTTGTGGACAAAGTCTAAAGGAGAGCGGTTGTGTTTTCTAGGATTGTCCAATGCTTTTGTTTTAAAGCCGAGATTGTCCAATGCTTTATTTTAAAGTTGGCTCTAGATTGTCCATGCTTTGCTTTAAAGCTGTTTTGGAGATTGTCCAATGTTGTTTCAAAACGCTTGAGATTGTCCATTTTTTTATTTATAAAATGCAAGCTTTTGCTTGGATAAAGGACCATTAGTTAAACAACACTGGTGAGCCACTGGGAAGGCACAAAGCGGTGGTGCCCAGAAGGGTCAGTACATGGGACATGCTTGAGTCACATCTCATCTCAAGACGGTAGTTTCATTCTAGGATGGCATCTTCTGAGGAGTTTATTTGTTGCATGACCATTGCATGCACTTAGCGGGGAGAGTCTCTAGAGATACTCACTGGCATTACTCACCTCACGGAGACCTCTTCAAAAAGTGGTGGAATGTGTAGGGATAAGGCCTCACTAGAAGCCGAAGTACGAGAAGAAAGTCTGATCCTCAGTTTTGATCAGTATTTTGCAGCTATGTACATAATGCTTAATTTTAATATAAAAGTTTACAGAAAGGATAATTAAACTTTATGGACTATGGTTTTGATAATACAAAATATATAAATAGAGTATGATAATAACATATGTGACCATTTTATCAGATAACATCCTATGAGGTCGTTGCTAATATTGGGTCAAATACATGTAATTTGCATGTCAGGCTTTGGGGTAGAGCTCCACACAAAAGACTGCCCATTTTAGTAACCAAGGTCCGCAAAGGGATTACAATGTTGGCACAGTTAATTCACATCCATCGAGGACAAAGCCTCCACATGTGTCGATGTGTTGTCACTGCACTCGGGCTTTTCGAAGGCCACAGCCTTAGTATCGAGCTTAGTAAATCAATACCTAGGGAGTCGTGTGGCACACCATTAGTATGGTTCTGATACTTTGCCTGCCTCACTTATCGAAAGCCAGTGGCACAATACTCAGGCTTCAGTGGAAGTGTTTAGATATGCTGATTATAGTACAGAGCTGAAGAGAATGCCTAAAGCTCATGACTGAGCATCGCCATAGCTTTATCAAAGTATTTCACAGCCTATTTTGTGAACTCATTACAATTGTGTTACATAATGTGTGCGCATGTATGATTATATGCATGATAGGTTGTGGTGAGAAACTAAGAACACTGTGTGGTTAGAGAACATAACCTTAGTCTAAAATAAATGAGTAAAGGATATGTCGGAATAGAGTTAGGGAGATCTCGATCCTACCAGGCCAGGACCTAAGGGCCGTGACATGTCGGTTGATAAGTCATCCCTGATGGACTAGCTGACGCACACCAAGTCACGCTGATCGGTGGGACATGGGGAGAGTTACCGCCACAACACTGACAATGCACGTATTGTGTTTCAAGGAGATAAGCAATGCCACCCGAACTGCATGACTCTAGTGGCATGAGCTGCTGATGGCTCGGGTCGGGAAGCTCTACCCCGAAAGACAAGGCAGACGGTGGAGCCAGCTCATTTTGGTGGCTGCATGGCTATGGATGTTTCACCCATAAGAGCTACCGCATTACCTCCGTATAGCGCATGTAGTCGAGGGTCGCACAGTGCTCATCGACCGACTTTAGGGACCTGTGGGCGTGTCTACGCGATTGCACCCCTCGATCAAAGGCGGGACCATTATTCAGTATGTTTCTCTCACTCTACGGGCAAGATATTGTCTGAATTCAGAGTATGGCGCATGCAGATTGCAGGTGCTATGTGTGGAATTCCCAGATGAAATTCGTTAAAGGGGGAAGAATGAAACCTGGAATTTTTTTTTTTAACAAAATAAAGAAAATCAGCTAAAATGTCTGGGGTGGAAGTTGAAATTTTTCAGATCTCTGATGAAAACTACTTCACTGCTGGATTTTTCTTGCAAAATCTAGTTACCCAGAAAATTTCCATTGAATTCCGAGACAATCGGATTTTTCACGATTTTTGAGGTAACGAGCGTCTAGTTACTCTCAGGGACAAGATTTTTACGAGAATCATGGGAGCTAGGAAATAACTCAAGTTAAGTTCATTTAAAATAAATCGAACTTGAATCAGAACCGAAAATAAATTGTTTGTAGTAGTAGGAACTGATCCATAAGGATTATGACACGTGGCACTCAGCCACTCATCAATTTGGTCAGTTGGGATAAAAGGTTAAAACTTCACTCATGTAGTAGATATTTCTCGCTAGAAAAGAAATCAAAAAAACGTATTAGAGGAGAGAGAGGGTGAGAGAAAGAGCTCGACTTCTCTGAAGATCACGAGTTTCCCAGATCGCTCCCCGCGCCGAGCCAAGACTTAAAGGCTGAAAAATTTGCCAGGCAACACGTGGACACCAAAACCAGGAGTTTTCATCGACCGAATCCAAAGTCTTTGAGGCCATGGGTTTTGCTTCCGGCCTTCTAAAAGTTTTCTGTTTCGCTTCCAGAGGTGGAACCTTCCTACTCCGGGTTATTTTCCATCTAGGAGTCGCTTTGGTCTTCATTGTTTCAGGGGTTGTTTGGATAAAGCCTCTACACCTGTAAAGGAAAACAAATCATTTTTTTCAGTTCTTCGCTATGGTGTCTAGTTTTTTGTGGTTGTTTTCAAGTTGATTTGGCTTAATTGGGATTTGCTTTGCGCCATGTTTATGGGCTTATTTCCAGGTCTCAATTGGGGCTGGTTTACGCCTACTGAGTGGCTGTTTTTTAGATGAGTTTGGCCAAAAACTTGATGATATGAGCTCCAGCGTGCCTCGAGCACGTAATCAAACATGTTAATGCGTAGGTCACTGTTCATGTGAAGCTTCCAACTTTGGATGGCCATAACTTTCTCGTTCAAACTCCGATTCACACGTTCATGGACTCTATGGAAAGATCTTTGAGTATAGAATCTATCCATATATAGATTAATGCAATTTGAGCTCATATTATGTCCGAAAATGACGAAATATAGTAGCCTCTACTGCTGCAATGCTGCTGATTTTCTTCTCATGGTTTGTAAACTGTATAACTCCTTCTTTAGACCTAAATTTGGTGGTTCTGGACTCTATGAAAGATACTTGAGTCTAGAATCTGACCATGTTCCTGTGAATTGCATTTCAAAGTCTACATATATTTTGAAATTTTGATTAGAAAATCCAGTGTGCAAATTGCTTTGGTCAGATGATATGCACTACTAATACATTGAAATCAGGTATATTGTTTGGTAATTATATGCATGTTGATATAATTTATCCATGAGGCTTAGGAATGCATTAAGCTGTGTAAGATTTGAGGCCATTGCATGGCTTTAAGTTAGAGTTATTTGTAGACATATGGTGTCACAATTAGATCTAGAGGATAAAGTGTCATTACCTGATCAAGGACACTCAGATGTCAATGTATGTGTGTTAAGCATGTTGGGTATTGAATTAAAGGACTTAAATTGGACCCTATGTGTTCAGTGATATAAACATCCAAATTTATGGCTGAAGAATATGCTCAGTAGGAAAATGCATATAGTACCTATTATATATGTAGTATGAAAGGAATAGGTAATGACAATATTTGTATCAGATTTATATGCACTGGACATCACAGAAACGATCGTGGTGTGCATGGCTTTTGTCATTCACCATTCTCAGAACGGGTAGGATCTCGACATTGATACATCCAATAGAGCTCCCATGGTTCTCATGTTTGTAACCAACATTGTGTATGGTGTTGATGCATAGGCTCAATCTAGGACAAAGTCCCAAAGATCGCTTGCTTGTATTTGTCCAATGCTTCTGTTTTAAAGCTACTTTCCTGAGATTGTCCAATCTTATTGAGTCGAAGGGGTCGTATATTAATTATCCAATGCTTCTTGTTTTAAAAGCTGTCATGAGATTGTCCAAGGCTTTTGTTTTAAAGAGGTTTTGCATCGCTCAATGCTTGTTTTAAAGCGTACTTTTTGTATTTGTCTCACTGTTTTTTATTTATAAAAACAGTAAATTTTTTTTTTTTTTTTGATGCTGACCATTGGTTGAAATACCAATAAGAGTTTCTCACCAGCATGTTGGGTGAGGGAGTCTGGCTGGGACTCAGGTTTAAGAGGGAGTTAGTAAGTGGCTTGGCATATGGGATATGCCTGAGTTGTAACCCCATTCATGAATTAGTTTCATTCTAGATGACATCTTCTCGAAGGGAGGTTTATTTGTTGCATGACCATTGCATGTGCACTTAGGTGGGGAGTAGCCTCGGTAGGATTTTATCACGGCATCAAGCCACCTGTCATGACCTCTTCACATACTTTAGAGGTCATTTTCAAGAAACTTGATCAAGGTTTGACTTATATTTTGTAAAATATGTATTAGAATGCTTAATTTTGATATATAGTTTTATAAGAGTGATGTAATTTAAACTCATGACTATGGTTTTAAGAATACAAGTTATAGTGAATGTGATGATAACGGCCCCATAATATTTTTACTTATGGACCCGATAGAGGTCGTTAGACATTCGGGGCCATGTTGCCATGTAATCGCACATACTGTATTTCGTAGAGCTCAACGCACAAAGGAGAGACCCTTGCTTGATTTTATTTAAACTGCGGGTCCTTAAAAGGGCACGTGGTGGTGTCAGTTACTCCGAGATCCATGAGCCTTCCATGAGTTGACGAAGTCATTAAATAAATTTCCTGCCAAGGCCAAAATACTGGAATTCAAATATCTATTCCATTATGGAAGATATAATTTTTTCTTGAAGAATTCACCATGATATATGATCCATAAGCATAATATCATGAATAAATGATGCCACTAGACTGCTACTTACACAAGCAATAGGTTCAAAAAGTATCTAAAAATATCAAATTTAGCTATTTGTCTTATCGACGTATGGTTCATGTAGTATATGTCAGCCTAGATTCCGCATTTTTGAGAGGTTGAAAAGCACTATCTGTTGAAAAGGTTCTATACATCACCCCCTTCTGCCCAGATTTCTTTATGTCAAAGACTCTGCTTCTCTTTCTTAAAATGGCAAATAATATTTCTAAAACATTTGGAGTATGTGGAACCAAAACTGGTTTGAATAGAAATCAGATATCAAGTAAGTTCTTTTCTTATAAACTGATAGATTCACATTCAAAAGAGTTGATACAAGCCCTTCTTTCAAACAGATCATTTGTCCCTCTCTCTTGAGAGGTATAAACTTAAACATCATGAATTGAGTAAATACTCACTTGAATCAAAATGGATTGGATCCAATTGGAAAATGGGAAAGATTTGTAGCCAAGCATAATGCTTCACACCACTCAGAATCATATTTATGAATGGTATAGAGAGAGAGAGAGAGGTAGTATGTGGTAGTATATGATGGTATATGTGGATATATATATATATATATATATATATATATATATATATGTGAACTAATTGGTAAAATATATCTCTCCAAAAAGCATGTTTATCACACACAAGAAAAAGATTTCTAAAATGAAAATATTATAACTGTCCACGTAAATCCAAAATTACATATGTTCTTTCCATATAAGAAAATGTGGGAACTTTTATTAAAATATCAGTAAGTGCATGATTATTCAAGAGATTAACCAACTGGTTTATAAAACATAAGATATCAAGAACTTTT
Source organism: Tetrastigma voinierianum (assembly GCA_016808115.1). NCBI lineage: Eukaryota > Viridiplantae > Streptophyta > Magnoliopsida > Vitales > Vitaceae > Tetrastigma > Tetrastigma voinierianum. The sequence goes on along the minus strand of JAEQBH010002994.1, from coordinate 1,661,527 downwards.
ACAGTTATTCATGGGATTCAACCACCGTTCAACGGATAACATATAAAGAGACTGTGTTACTGAAGATTTCCCAATTAATATTTCTACCATGAATGATACAACCATCCATTTTGTACATCTGATTGAACTGTAATCCAGATATTGTTCCTCCATTGATAAAAAAAATTGAATTGTGGGAAAATTATGACTGAACTGAATAAGAAGAGTTTCATTTTTTCTGAATTAATGATTTGAAAGATATTGATCCGTAGTGTGTGTGTAAAATAACCTATCACTGTAAAGTTGATCATTCTGAGACCTTCCAATTCTCAGATGTGATCAACCAAAGAATGTGATATTCTCAACCACAAAGAAAATAAGTGAGTTACACAAAAAGAGAGAAGCAAATCTCAATACAAAAAGGTTAATTTGAATAAAAGAAACTAAGGACATAAACAACTTGTCGATAACCTAATCGAATATTGATTATTACTTGAATCGATCATCACTACTTCTGAAACGCTTTGCTTATAATAAAATGTTCCAAATGTTCAGAATTTTGCCTGCATATCAGACCATTGACTTGATATGCATGAGGATCCCTATTCATGGATCTCTGCTCGGCAAATAAAATAAGATGACTGAATCCGCCTCTTTTCTTACTCTTTTCAAAGTTCAATAAATGCTGTTAATCATATATCAATATAGTTCTATGATTTAGGCAATGAGCTTCCTATTTGATCCTTTGTTCCCATATTCAAGCTAGATCAGAACCATTCATTAAAAAGACTCAATTCAATACATTTTTATGCAATTGAAGTAGGTGTTTATCGATTTGAATCAAATTGATCAAGATATATATTGATTGGATTGCCTCCATTATGTTGCTGCCGCTAGGGTCACTATTTTTTATTTTGGATCTTTCCTATATCATCTGGTTGAGATTCAATAAATTTTTCTAACCTCAATAAAAGATTCATTTTCTTCATAAAAACTGTGGAGGTGAACTGTGATTGCTCAACCTATTCCTTTAGAGTTAAATACCTTTATCAAAGAACTTGTTTTTCTCCCAAATCAGAGGAATCACAATAAAAGAAAATCTTTATGATACACCCTTGATCGAACTGGCATGAGAGAGAATCATATGTCGCTCTGAAATTCCTTCGACCAAACACTACAGTCACTGCACTCCTGCTACGTCAAGAATACAAATAAATCAAATATGATTTTGCCTAAGAATGAAATCTTATTAGAATTGCCCATATCTCAAGTTCATCCTCTTAAACTATATCACATCCTCGTCCTACTAAATATGATGAATTGAGACAAATATTTTTGTAACATGTGAATTATCTTGGATTGAGATGAATCATTTCTTTATATTTTCTTCGATCAATTCCGAAGGAACCAAAGAAACACTTGTTTGCTTTCAATTTTCGATCTCTATGAACCTTCAATAGATTCGAACCTGTATAAGTTCTAACCATTTGTTAAAGAAAAAAGAACTAATGGATCTTGTAGGATTCCCAAGAAATTCTTCAATTTCTTTCGAAAGCAAATGAATAACCATCTGTTTTTCACGTTCCATGAATAGTCAGGACATTGACATTAAGGAATATCCAGAAAGACATTTCGAGAATCGATTTGATTCTATCTCTGTTCATTCCGCTTGAGAGAGGGCAAACATCCCAAAGAATCAATCTTTCTTTAGTTTCGGGTGGAATCTTCTTTACTGATCAATGTGATATTTCAAATCCTCATTACTAATGGAATCGAAATGATCTCTGGATTGATCAAAAGATTCTTTCAATTTGCTAGAATCCATTACTTGAACGAAACTAGATCTTGTTGAATCATATTAAATATTTGACGATACATTCTATACCTTGCAAAAAACCGATCCTTGTTTACCAACCATACATTGTCTAACCAAACCCAATCCTCTCTCGATATGTTCCTCAAAAAATATTATTCATGCAGATTTTTTCCCTAACTAACGAAGAGATCTTGGTGAATTACACATATGAAATTGGCGCTTGCAAAAAATAACTCCACAGCCGAGAAGAGATGGGAAACATGCTCACTATAATTTGATTGAATAGTTGACACAACTCCTTGTTGTTTGAAGAAACCCTCCTCTTCAATTGCTATTTTTTCACAAAGAGTAGACATGAGATAACAAATCCAATGTTTTACTAAGATTTCAAATAGCTATCCCGAATTCAAGTTGATTATGTTTCGCCTCTTCCTCGGAGAAAGATGATCAAACAATCCCCGATCATTGTCCTTGTGGATCGGATCATCCATATGATATACAAAAAGAAACTCCATATATTTCTGTATCTTTCTTTCAACAGATCTCAATGTCAAATAATGCTATGATCAAGATCTTACAACTAGAATTTCTTTTTTTCCAACCAACTCCATGTTTGCAGAGGCCATGCACCATTCATGATGCCCAAAAGGTCTTAATCCTACTTCATCTCTTCATCCCCGTCGCCTCAGCAGACTTCTCCTGCAACATAATGACTTTGTTGAGGATCCTCATCTTTGAACACCATCTCGCCATCGCGATGGACCCGACACCCTACTCCTAGGTTAGCCACAGATTCGCCTTTCTATGTGCCAAACTTCCCCCATCTGGGCTGCAAAAAGAGCTCTACCGTAAGGGTCCTTAGAGAGAGCTTCTGAGAGAGGGTGGCTTATGGAGGGTGGTCGAGGATGCTATGTTGCATGAGAGAGAGAGAGTGAAGAAATGCGGTTTTCTACTGAAAACTGTGAGGCATCAAATCGTTGATGGATGAAGACAATAAATTTGTGTCGTTGAAAGAAGAATCATGCTATGGGAAGGAGACCTTCAGAACCTAGGCTTTATGAAAAATTACATTGCTCATTTTGTTAGGCAATTCAGAACTTTAGATAAGATATCACCAAAGGTTTTGTTTATGGTTCCACAAGGCCTAACACAGACATATGCATATCCTTATTCTAGTAAGGCACTGGTTAAATTTTTTATGCTTTAGTCACTTACAGGAAATGAATGACCAATGGCAAATCCATCGGGCCAATGTTTTAGTCCTTGAGATCTATGAAAAAAATATGCATATCATCTGCATGAATACTAATAAAACCCAAGATGAACAATGATATTGAGATATGGTATTATTCCTAGGGAGAATAGACTTGTTAACTTAAATGCGTTTTAACTGTTGAATCGATTTCGACCTTCATCCGAAATCAATAGTGCTAGTAAGGGTGTGCCAAATCTTTATGACATTAACATCACCCATGAGCGCCCGTTATAAGAACCATCATTAAGCCACAAAGATCAGCCTCTGCCTGGACAAGAACTCAGCCGCCATAGGGAGGAGGTCCGTAGTTCGAGTCCGTTGTGGTTGACGTGAAAAATGTAATACTACATGTAAATAAATAATAAATGTTAAAAAAAAGAGCTACATCATTCAGGAAACCCATCCTTTGCCTAAGAGTGACATTTTTCACCCTAACCATCAGTGAGATTTTTGCACCCCAACCATCTCTCTCCCCAATTCGACATTCCGCAATTTAACCTGTGACTACTGGTTAAGATATCACTAATTTACTGCATTGACCATCTCATCTAAAATAGCAAGAAAGGTTAAGCCTTCATAGCATTCAACATCTTGGAATCTAGACAAACTTCTTGTTTAACATAACATAAACTTGAATGAAGAGTCAGCTGTCTCTGATTATAAAAAGCTGAGGGAAGGCCTATGTTTCTAAAGAAACATTACAAGAACCAGAAAAGACGGGAAGTCAGCCTCAGCAATTCATGAAATTCTTATGAACTGTTATTAATGATTCTAACTCATTTTTTCACAACAAACTCTTCAACTCTTATGAATTTAATGCCAATTCTGACTGATCATTTTCCTCAACAAGGTAACAAACCAAATAAGCTGAACTAAACCTAATCATGTTCTCAGAAGAAAATGAAAATAGATGATACATTGATCATCTCAAATGACATAATTTCACAGGAATGAATTCAAGTACATTGAGGACAAAACACTGTCATGAGCATAATCTCAAACTGTGGAAAAGCTATGTTGCTTATGACCCCATAAGACTCAAAGCAGAAACTATATACAGGGAAACAAACAGGCAGTCAAGCATTTGAACTCCATAAGGGAAACAATGATCAGAACATACAAGAACAATGAGCATTTAAAAAGACATTAACAAATGTAAACCAGTAAATATTATATATAGTCTAATAAATCAACTAAAGGAAACTCCCAACGGTACTTACACAGTGTGATTTGACCTGAGAGTCAAGCTTTGGAGGACTATGTAGCAAGAAAAGGAAAGAAATAAAGCAATGCCCTTAAATTGCATGCTCATGCAAGAAGAGGAACTGATTGAACTGAAAATCGACAAACGTGATTTTTATGTCTCATGGGAAGCTCAACACCTCAATTTCAAAATGATAACCAAATATTACACAGCAAGAGATCAACCAAGCCATCGTCCAAAAGGTTGTTTTGGTCATTACCACCCACTCTAAAAGATAAACAAGGGCACAAAGTCTCAGACTATGAAAAGAAACAACCCTGTCAGATCTAGAGGAATGCAGTACACCACTTCTTGTAGAAAGAATTCTAATTCGCCATGAGAAGTGAAGAAGTTTTGCTTTTGCAGACAAATCTTGTTTAAATGAGGACAACGACATCCAATCATTCTTTTTCACTAACCTATTTCCAAAATTTTTACACTGACATGAGCCCATTTTATGACATTCGGATAATTTTCCAAGATTTTCCTGTCTCATCTTTTTGTCAACAAATTGCTGAACCTCGGCAGCATAACTTTTCTAAGACATTGAAAGAAGATCAACAGATAATGATGCAACAACATCAGCGAATCTCTCTACTGTCCTGTAGGCCCCAGCGCACTTCCCTTTCGTTAAATGAGAATTTTTCGGCACGACGCGAGGGTATAAGGCATTCGTGAGCAAACAAACGATACAAATGATATGATCCCCAATCACAAATATTCGTAGTTTTTGACTGGAGAGATATGTTGACATCAACAATAGTCATCATGGATAGACGTACCATCTGAAGGTGGAATATCGTCTCTGCCATGGATAAACCATTGAAACTGGTTGCAAGACTTTGCACAGCTAGATGATCGGCTGCTCATTTCACCTGCACTACACGGAATCTTCAAAATGGACCACAGGTTCCATCGGAATGCAACCATTTAGACTTGTCTCCTGCATCCAGAATCTCCCTTATTCACAGTACAATGCACAGTAGAATTTTCGTAACTTGAATGGTTCAGAAGTTCCATTGAGAAATGCTGAACCCAATTAATCCACAAAAGCGGCAGCCGTAACTCTGATGTTGTTCAACAGGGGCAGAATTACTCAACAAAGCTGTTTGCAGTAGAGACTTTTCTGAGACTGGAACCTTCTCCTCCAGATCAGGATTACCAGAATTGACATCTTTGTGCAGATTAACACAGCCAGTATTTTCGAAAGTACATCCTTCAGGTCTTTCTTCTGGTACTACTCGTTCATGTGAGCTTCTGTTGTGTTCACTGGGTCCACATTCTCATGCTTTCAATTAGATTATCCGCATCATCCCTTTCCAGGCATGGCTCGGAGATCCCAAAACACCAGGTTTGTGGCTTACCACTGTCAATAATCATCCACCTCAAAACTGAAAAACATAAGGAATTTTCATAGACAAAATATGTAACTCAAGATGAACCACTAAGCATATTAAGATGAAAATAGTGAAACAAATACCTCTTTAGAGTAAGCCTCAACAATTGACCAAGGTCTTCTCTGTAAGCTACCTCTTAGACAGGTGTCATAGATTTCAAATCTTTATTCATCCTCTTCTAGATTGAATTTCCAAAGACTTGACACCAGGAGCTCCAGAACCTCTTGAACCCTCAAGGCAAACTTCTCTAAGTGACGCATATGCACCTCTGTATGCTGATAAACCAACAGCAACTAGGCCCCTAACTAGACCAAATTTTTCTTTACTTTTAGTATTGTTGGGGCTACAAGCAATAGTTACCTTTTTTAATGAGTTACTTGGACGAATAATACAAGAATTGAATGGCTAGCCTTTCCAAGGTCCATTTGTGTCTGCACAAGGACATTCTTGTTGGGTCCAGCCCCATAAATGCTGCTGCAACAGCAGCAGTTTCCTTAGGAGAAATTTTCTCAACGTAGTCTATATTCGTATGGATGAGAATTGGTTCCATTCAATGCAATTGGTTTCTATTTCAACCAATGAAATTCATCCGAGGATCAAACCTTTTCCATATGACTTTTGTTTAATATTATTAAAATATAAATTCTAAAGAGATTGGGGAAGAGCTGCAGATCATCTTTCAAATCACAAAGAGTCAGTTACTGTGTGTGAAACAAATGTTATCACACTAGAGAGTGGTAAGAAACATGTAAGATCTATAGAGAGAAAGGGACTAAGAGGTAAAACCGAGAGGATTGTCAGCATATCCTAGGTGTGTGACACCTAAGGCTGGCTTTCATCCTACAGCGATTATTTTATCGTATTTACCTCGTGAGGTTTCCCATCCCGAGGGCTTTTACCTGTTATATCGAATGTCATTATCTTACTATCTTATTCTCTAAAGATTGGGTTTAAACATCCAATCGCTTCTTTCATTTCCCGTCGACATACACCATTTGTTGATTTTACTATGTGGATTGGCCCAACTCTCCCAAACTCGGCTTATTTACATTTATTGTGACACAACACCAACTCATTATAATTTCAAGGATTGGCACTGTCACCCAAGTGCTCATTTGATTTCGATTGGCATCAAGCCACCCAATCAAGGCAACAATTATGTTGATTGACAAAACCACCCAAATATTACTTGTTGTAACATTCCATGTCACTCACAATCCCAACAACTAGTATCGAGCGGTCGAGTTTGGTGGAACCATGGTCAAAGTTATTCGGTGTCCCATGATTAAATGATAGCAACAAATTATTCCATTATGGAAGCTATGATGGATGATCTCTCAATCGTATGGATTTATATGATCCTATTAAGGAGACAATGTCAAGTCAAGTGACATGTTGGGATGTTGATCGGGGGAGAAGTCAAGAAGAAAACATCATGCCGTCTACCATGTATATCACTTATAATCATATTTCCAAAGAGATGTATCTCATACCTTTAGAAGAACTTAGAAAACATGTACGAGACAAAGAACGCACAAGTAAAGATTTTCTTGATGTGGAAGCTAATGAATTTGAAGCTCGAGGAAGGTCAATCAATTGCTGAACATCTAAATGATTTCGAATGAATGATTGCGAGGTTATTAGTTGCGTGTCTCTTCTTGGATAATGAGATCCGCGCTGCATTCTACCATTACCATAGCGTTTGGAACACTTTGCAGTCTCAAATTCAACCCCATACAAAAGTGTTTCATGTCACAATGGTCGTAAATAGCTATTCAATGAAGAAATTCGAAGGAAGGACTTTGTGGACAATGACACACATGCCCTTGTCATAGAGAACATGGGCTCACAAAAAGCAAAGCAACCATTCGGGCACAATGTCAAGAGGCGCATCCAAGTTCAGAGGGAACTATGTGTTACCATTACGAAAATAGGCCACATGAAAAGGAACTGTAAGATCTTGAAGCAAGGAGGAGACAAGAGCCATAAGCAAGAAGACGACAAAAATACTGTCGCTACAACCTGTACCAGTGACAATTTTGTGACCTTACATTGCAATCAAGAAGATTGTTGTCATATGGCAGAACAAGATGTCGAGTGGGTAGGATACAGCAACATCATACCATTACGTCCCTAAAAGGGAATATTTCTCAACATACAAAGCATGAGACTTTGGCACTGAAGATGGTGCGTATTTCCATGATCGAATTGGTGACATTTGCATACAAAAAAGCATTGGATGCACATTAACGTTGAAAGATGTGCGACATCGTACTGCCTAAATCGCTTCGCAGATATGCTCGGACAAGGATGATGCTAAACCACTTTATTAGTATGGCAATGGAAGCTCACTAAGGATCATTGGTAGACACGAGGCGTGATTATATTGTTCGTTATACAAGACACAAGTGAAGGTGGAGGCGAACTAAATGCGCTGATGATGGTACTCTCCTGATTTAGGTACGTTTATCAAAGACATACAGCTAGAAGTGTTATCAATTTCTTGGCCAAACACCTCTCATTCCTATGGCCAAAGACAAATCATCAAACCCTTGTGATTATTGCTTATTTGGAAAGCAACACAAAGTATCATTCCAAAAGAACTCCACTAGAAAATTGGAGAAATTTGAATTAGTTTATTCTGATGTTTACGAACCCATGGAGGTAGATTCGCTGGGTGGTAACAAAAACTTTGTTACTTTCATTGATGATGTTTCACGAAAGACATAGGTATACATGTTGCATACAAAAAGTCAGGTATTCCATTATTTTCAGAAATTTCATTCCATAGTGGAGAGAGAGACTCCGGAAACTCTCTCAGGTTTGACTTCGATCAGATAATGTGAGAATACATCTCTGGTATTCGAGAATATTGCTCCGCTACGAAATCAAGCACAAGAAGACGGTTCCTGGTACACCATAATACAATGGTGTTGTAGAGAGGATGAATCGCACCACGTGAAAAGCCTGGTGCATGTTGTACCCGCTAAACTTCCTAAGTCATCTCAAAGTTTATTATCACTACGCCTACTTTATCAACAGATCGCCATCAGTTCCTTTGGACTTTGATATTCCTCAAAGATTTTGGACAGAATAAGATGTTCCATACTCTCACTTGAAGGTGTTTTGATGCAAAACATCCATGCATGTACCAAAGGTGCAAAGATCGGTCGATTGATAAAGCAACTGCATCTTCTCAACATGAGATATAAAGTCTACATAGTTATGGGATTCGTGAGAAGCAAAGATAGCTTAAGGCAGAGACGTCATGCTCTGCAACACAAAATCATTGAAGATATGGAGAGTCAGGGTGTGAAACTCACATATATGTACTAGAGATCTCGATGACTGACAAAATCAAAAGTGCCAACACTTGTGATAAACAAATCACAACTAAGGATCTAAACTCAAAGAACCTTAAATAATGAGGAAGAAAGGATAATGTATAAAGTGATCAAGGGGATAACCCTCTAACAGAAGAAGGACCTTGTTACACTTAATAACTTAGAAAAATATCGACCATTCAAGGTATCCAAGTTCAGCATATTCTAATCATGATGGTGTGTTTGAAAGCTGCCTTAAGAAGTACAGCCTCACAAAGACAGCATCGTTTATGTGCCATGTAGAAGAGATGAACTTTTTATGGAAAAAATGATACCTATGAGTTGATAGAACTGCCAAAAGGGAGAAAAACACTCAAGAATAAATGGGTGTTTAAGCTAAAGAATGAAGACGAGAAGCTATTGAAGTACAAGGCTCGTCTAGTGGTGAAAGGTTTCGATCAAAAGGAAGGTATTGACTTTGATGAAATTTTTCAAACACTTGTTAGAAATGTGTTCAATCATATATTAGGATTTGTTAACTATATGGACCACTTGGAGCAACCTCTGACATTAAGACGCATTTGCATGGCATCTGATTGTTAGATCTTATGAGCAACCGTAAGGCTTCAAAGTGAGTACAGAAAATGGTCCGCAGCAAAGAAAAGCCCATACCACTTAAACAGCACTATGACAATGAAGTATAAGAATTTTTAAATTTTTCTACATGAGTCAGAGTACAAAAGGACATTTGCAGATCCTCTTGCTTTACATGTTCTGAGATTCCATGATGATACATCACACTTTGTTATATGTTGATATTATGTCATTTGTATCGATGTTGATACGATCTAGAAGTTAAAATGGAATCACAAAGACATTTTACATGAAGGATTTGGGCAAGGCAAAGCGATTCGGAATGGAGATTCCACAGATAGGAAGGGTGGGCAAAACTGTGGTTGTCATAGAAAATATATTGGTAATCCGATGTTGAAATAATTCACGAAAAATTCAAAGCCATTTACACCACTGTTGGCCACTAAGCCGAGTAAGAGACTTGGTCCATCTACCAGAGTAGTGAAAATGTCAATCATTCCATACTCATTGACACCAGTCCGATGTATGCTGCGGTGTGTAAGACGGGTCCATATATATCTCATGCAATGAGTCATAAAGGTGTTCCTAGTAAATCTTGGTAGTCACACTGGGAGGCAAGAAATGGATCTAGACACCCAAAGGCACTCTCAAAAAGTGCTAGCTTCGTAAGATCAAACCATCTCAAGGTTATAAATAACATCGATATGGTCGATCTATCAGAAAACTACTTCTGGGTACTTAGTTTACATTTGCAGGGGAGCATCATGGCACAAAGTTACAAAATTGTGTTTCAATTATCTACTGCCATACAGAGTATATTGCAAACTAATAAACTGGAGGAGGATGTTATGGATGAAGCGGTTTCTTCAAGAACTGGATTTAAAACAAAGTGACTACATAGTACATTGTGATAGTCAAAGTGCGAAAGACTTAAGCAAGAACACTATGTATCATGCAAAGACAAGGTCATATAGGCTATCATCGGATCAAGAAGGCCATTAAGAACAATTTGTTTAAACAAGATCCACACTTATGAGAATAATCGTTGTTATGATAACTATGTCATTACAAAAGAAAAACTGAAAAATAATGTATCAAGAACACGCATGAGCTCCTATTATGAGAGCTGTAAGAAGACTCTCACCTTCATTTGTTTGCTGCATGTCTAGAAGGGGAGATTTAGGTCCAAATTACAATGTTGTTAAGGTAAAAAGCAGCAGTTCCTTGGGAGAAAATTTTCTCCACACACCACGTCACCCATTTCGTATGGATTAGAACTGCCTTTGTTCCACTAATAAAATCAGTTTCCTATTTCAACTAATGAAATCCATCCATCAAACTCGTTTATAAATAGGCTTCAGGAACATAATAAAATGAAATTCCTCAAAATATTAGAAAGAGTTCTGTAAAAGATCATTCTTTCAACGCTGTAGAGCAAGAATAGGTGAAATGTTTGGTTATCACTGTGAGAGTGGTAAGAAACATAGTACTACGTAGAGAGTATCGAGAGGCAAAAACTCGAGAGGATTACATATCCCGGTGTATGACATCTTTAGTGCTAGTTTCATCTCATATTGATTATTTTCTGATTGGGCTCTATAGAAGGTTTCTCATTCGAGGGTTTTACCACTGCTATACTGTGGCCATACATATCTTGCTCATCTATTCAAGATCGCGATGTCATCCAACATCACTTTCTATTTCCAAAGGTCGTGATACACCATTTGTGGGCTTAATTATATTGATTAACCCGCTCAAACTCACAATTTACATTTCCAGATTATAAGAACACCCAACTGATTATACTTAGATTATATTAAAGTTACCATGTCTTATTTGATTTTAATTGGTGACACCATTAAAAGCAATAATTACAATGGATTAATAAACACCAATATACTTTTTTATTAATATTCCACAAGTCACTCAATCCTGCAACACTTTCTTTCAGTTTGACGTGAGTTCCAACAAAGTTCAAAGCAAAATATGATACCTAAGTATTTGATAGCCAATGGTATATTGCTAGAACAAATTCGATTTCCCTTTCTACACACTTCGCTTAGGTGGAGATAGAGACCTTTGCGCGATTCTCAGATCTGGCTTAGCTCTCATCCCGCCTTCATTGGTTTGTAACATCCAAGACCATGATATACTCCATATCTTTGGACATCTGAATCATAAAGATTAAAATTTCTTTAACAAACTTATAATTAATGTAGAGTTTCTAAAGGGATGAATCAACTCGAACAAACCATCAATCAAACTTCAATTGGCTTGCTAATAAATCAATCAACGTATCAAGAATTGTAGAAATTCATCAACTCAGATAAAATTCAAATGTGTTCTAAAGAAGCTTACAATCATAGTTCAATATATCGCCTTGAAAACTCCTTATTCTTTAGGGCACGCCGTATATGGCACATCTGAGGTAGCCTGTTCATGCAAGCTTACAAAAAAAATGTCAAAATCACTTCCAAAATCATGATACTTTACAAAGGTGGATAAGCCATGTAAGAGGAGGAAATGCTACAATCTATAAATGACTTAAACAACATATTATAAATTGCAATTATTGGTTAGCTAGAATATGACAGACCAAAACAGTGAGACAACCGTAGGAATGACATAAAATGACATAGTAGAGCAATGTTAGTGTTATAGTATCGTAGAATTAGAAACTAGTCGGGAAAAGGAAACATGTATTCATTTAGAGCAAACTCATATTCTTTTCATTTGATTCGTAATTTGCTCATATATAAATAGGTAGTTTGTGACATCAATAATATACAATTTTTCATTCCATTATCTCTAATTTACATGTATCAAGTTTCGTGGCTCAGATTCGAGGAAACTATAAATTCTCTATATTGAAGAAAGAAATCATGGATGTTCTTTTGAAACACCCATCTAGAGGGAGAGTGGGGTGACACCACCCCCATAAGATATTTCCCTTGCTCATTCTCCATAAGTTAGTTAATAGTTAAGAAAGACGAAATATGTCCATCAACTTTAACATTTCCATCTCCATCACTTTCATCGTCATCATCTTTATCACTTGTTTCATCTTCACAATCCAAATCATCTTCGTTTACTTCACATCTATCAGTTACAGCAACTGGTGTGCTACTAGGCCCACACCCATAGTCCAAATCCTTAACATTAAAATTTTCTCCAAGTAATAAATTTATGTAAGTACCAGCTAATTGATTCACTTATGGCTTAACACGCACTAGTTGAACATACAATTCAATTTCCTCCATTCAAGTTGTGTCAACCAATTTCAACATCTCTAAGATGGTAATATTTTCATCCTATATCGACAAGGTCGAACCCATTCCTGATTTTCAATGGATACTTACAAGTGATGACTAATTTAAACCTCTCTTTATCAATACCTGTTCTTGAGTATATCATAGCTAATAACTGATCAAATGTGCAATCAATTTGTATATCCAAAGGCACAATAACAACTTTATTCTCAACATATTTCACGTTTGTTTCAGTCCTCTCAGATTTTCCATTATAAAAACATATGACGGGAATAGTGAAGTCACACATTATTTACCTACAAAACAAACACATCAAATGAAATTCCAATATTTACATAAACTATGAACCAAATAGGCCCTTGTGTCTATACTATATATAATGAATATATGTATAAAAAACATGTTAGGTTGGGAGATGAGCTTCATTTTAGCTTAGGTGTCAAAATGGTGTACATGAGTCATTTATTACATAGATAATGTCATAAGACCTATTTAACTTATTTGATAAATAAGATAAAATAAGAAAGATAACTTATCAACACAATTCTAATTGATTATGCAAGTCTAACCCATCAACATGATTATAACTTGTTTAACTTTAACCTCCTTTTTTGAGTTGAAACAACGAGAATACTATTAATAAGAAAAAACAAAGTACAAAGGAAGGATGAGATTTCCTTCCAAACAAAAACCATACAACCTGAACCTGGAGTTTAAAACCCCAACCTACAATAAGTGTGTTCAAGACCATGCTACACCTATTTGGGTAGTTAATCATAAATCGCCAACCAATTAGATTGTAATATCGAAAGTGATTCTCCTTTAAATAGAGGGGTGCATGAAGCCCACAAGAACGAGAAAAAAATAAACTAAGTCCCACACTTCCTCTTTCGTCTTCTCTTTATCAATCCCAGTATTTCTCCCACAACTAATGAAGATACATCACACAAGATCATTTACAGATTTTCCAAAACCTTTAAAGGCAATGATAAACATATCTTCTATTCTCCTCAGGGGAACCCATACCAAGCTTGATGAATTGAAAAGCTTGTGCCACAACCCAATATATAGTGTAATGATAATGAAAGAAAGTATGATTGATCAACTCTCCTTTTTGCAAAGAATACACCACTGAGGATCATGGGATTTGAAAGGTCATCTCACATATAATAAGTCATTGGTGTCACACCAGTCATTGGTGTCACACTAGTCATTGGTGTTTAACTTTAACCTCTTTAAAATATTAATTTTTTTTTATAGGTACATTTTTTTCTTTTTTCTTTTTTTTTTTAATTCACATTGAACCTCCCATGACTTAATTCCTAACCTTTACAAATTTGAACTACAATTACAAGTGGGAAATTTATATTTTAAATCATTTTCTAGTTGTTTTAAGTTTTAATTTTTTTTTCCTAGATGACAAATTTGTTTCCCAATACCAATGGTGGTGTTTGTGTCTTGACCTGTCCTGATATTGCTTATAGAAGCAACATAAGTTGGTACATAAGAGAACTATGTTTTGAATTTTGTCTCCCAACCTAGACCTAAAACATCCCAAAATAAGCAACTTTGGTTGATGCAATCTTATGGACCTGGAACTGACTAGGCAACCAACCCTAAGATAATGAAATACTGCTTGAAGGACATCTAAAATCAACAATTTCATAGCCTCGAAGATGTTACATAACAATAGTAGGTCTAATTGGAATGATGAAGGACCAAGTAGTTTCCAGCCCATTCAAGTTAAAATGTGAACATTATGACATTTAAGAAAAAGTTGCAAACAAGGAAAAGTAGAAACATCATGAGTATGAAAACTGGAGTAACTTTAAATCCATTTTTGCATACATATTTGAGCCCTTAATGCTTAATTTAATGAAAAATTATGGAATATTCACCAAAATTAATGTTTTGCAATAATCAATATCAAAATAAGCAAAAAGAGCAAGAAAAAGTGCTTAATTGACTAAGGCAGGAAGCAAGGAAGGTCGCGACATTGCAACTTATGTCGCGATACAAACATGAAGAGTCCCTAGAGAAACAACTTAACAATATCGTGACACTCACAAATTTGTCGCAATATTCATCAAAAAGAAATATCCAGCAGGAATGTCACGACACCCCTGAAGACTAACCAACAACTCATAGTGTCACGACAAACGTATTAGTATCGCGACATTCATTCTAGAGGTCGATAGTTGTATATCACAAGGGCAGTGTCACGACAGACCTTGAAGACACATGATTGGAAGGAAAGGTCGCGACAATCAAAATAATGTCGCTACAGTCTCAACTCAATCTCAAAGGCAAAATCATCAGTTGAGTGTCGCAACAACATCACGATAATGCCCTAGACACATATGAAAGGCGACAATGTCACGACACATCATCTTGTGGGCTTGCATAAAAGTCCACAAAATCTACCTAGAATTCCAGCCCAGCAATTATTAGACTATAAATAAGAAGCGATATGGCACAGAATGAAAGCGAAGGATAAAGAGAGCAAAATAAAGTTTTTGTAGAGTATTTTTTTTATTGAGAGGCTTTGAGTAAATCTTAACTAGAATTTTCTTTATTAGAATAGTTGATATGAGCTGACTGTTTGGGGAGAGAATATTGAAATCCAAACTTCATTACTATCAAACCTTGAAGAGAAGCAAAAAACATTGTTTGAATTCCTTTTCCTCATTTTCTCGGTTATAATCATAATAAACTTGTTTAAACGACTTGTCATTGTTATGTGTAATCCGATGATGGAAGGTGTTAAGCACCTTTTGGGAAGGGATTGGTTATATGATTATTATGTTGGCAAGTATTTAATGTAAGTTGTGGATTTGAACCCTGAATTGACATAATTGGTTTAGAAGTGTAGTTTCTTCTAAACCGGTGAACACACGCAAAAATTAGAAAGAATGCTCAAAACTAGTAAACTCAAGTATGTTACCTGATATATGGAAGAGGAATGCAAAGGTAAGTGGAACCTGAAACCAACTACCGGTAAAGGAGGAGGGAGGAGAGAGGAACCACAGTTTAAGGAGCAAGGAGGAGAAAAAAAATAAAGAAACGGCAAATGGGGGAGAGAAAAAAAAAAGGTCATAGTTTTTAAAACATTAATGTCGTGATTACTGATTGCAACATTAAAAAAAAAAAAATTAGTCAATGTCATAGTGAGTAATTGTGGTATTGTTGATATGTATATCGACATTACTATAATCAGTTATGGATGGAAATATTTGCCACTGACAGATTTAGTATCGGATTTTACTTGATATATCGGATATATCGGTAGATATTTTTACATGAATATCGATATATCGGAAATTAACAAAAATACTTTGAAATTCATGGATATACTTTCTAAAAGTGTAAAAATGATATTAATAATCAAATGTATACATTGAAATTACATTACAATAAGCTTTTAAAATCAAAATGAAGATCGATGTGGCTCCATTGCAAAATTTGATAGAGGGATCTCATCTTAATAAAGACAATACTCAACATACATAATGGTTCGACACACATTATGGATCTAACATGCCATGATGATAATGTTCTTGACTCAGATCCACAATTTCTCAATTGATGTGAAATTCGAGGTTCAATAACATGCTCTTTTAAATATTAACTAACATTTATTAATATATTATTAATGAAATGTTAATTTATTAATACATTATTACTAAATTAACTAATTTAAAATATGAAAGTATCATATAAACTATCACAAAGAAAAAAAAAATTAGTGAAATGAAGATTGGATATGGGTAGAGAAAATTTGTGATCAAATGGAATGATTTTAGGGGTATTTATAGTTTTTTTTGGTCAAAATAGTCGTTGGATGGTAAAAAAAAAAATCTTAGTAATTTAATTATAGCCATTGGATTTAATTTTTGTGTAAATCTAATCGTTAGATCTTCTTTAAACTGTCGGGATCAATCCATAATCGTTGGATCAAGTCCGGATTTCAAATTTGACCGTTCGGACATCGCCGATATATCCTCGATATATCCCGATATATCTCCGATATTTTACTGAAAAAAGTAAACTAACGCACGTGTGTGCCACAGACCCGATCACATCCCATTTCAAGAATGCTGAAAATGGAAGAGCTTATCAACACAAGCCATCAATGGAGCGATCTCCAGAAGCTGTTCCTAGAAATCCAACTGAAATTTGTTGGATTAAAATCAAATATATGGGCTGATATATTAAATAAATGTGAATTATAGGCTATCAAATAAAGTTAGGCTAATTAAAGTGATTAATTTGGGTCAGACCTTAATTAATATATTATAAAGGTGGGCATCAATGTGGGGAGACGCCGCACTTCATTTTTATGATGGGTTGTAATATAAATTACGTAACGTAATCGCTCATATACGCATACGAATTGGTTATAACAGAAACATGGGTCCCCGCATCACACAAGGTTTTTCTTTTTCCGATTCCCATTGGTCGTGTGAGAAATATTAGATGTAAAACTAGTGGTATCCGGGAAGATCATAAAGTTCCTCGACTCATATCCAACCGACGATCATAAAGCTTGACTCCGATTCAAGAGTCTCAATATTTTGTTATGATCCAAGTACGCTTCCATAAACTCAGATTCTGATTCTCATGATTCAACATGAATGTTCCTATTTGTGTGATTGATTTTCACATAATTCTTTAAATCCCCGTGGTATCAGCGGTTTCATACAAATTGTTGAGAATAAGTTAGAAAATGATTTTTTTTTTTTGGGCCGAAAAATTTTTTCCCTCGATCCCGGCCGCAAATGTTCCACCTGCATTCTTGTCCCTAAAGGACAATTGGGAGCATTGATCCAGTGTCCCCAAGGACAATTAGCAAATGAGTCTAAAATACTTCCGGCTTAGGAGACCGACGTTCAAAGGATGTTACTCCCACACTAGTTTTCTCTGTCTAACATTTCTCTCCGACAATGGGAATCAAAAAGAAAGAAAAACCTTATGCAGGATCTCAACCATGACCCCTATTTATAACCAATCAGGTCTCGTATATGAACAGTCATTTTATTGTCAATTTCATTTTAACCCATCATAAAAAATAGAAATTACGCTTTGTCTTTACACATTAATGCCTACACTTTATATTATACACTAAGGCCCCAAAACTTAAATTCCTTAATCACTTTAATTAGCCTAACTTTATTCGATAGCCTATAATTCACATTTGTTTAATATATCGCCCCATAAAAATAGAAATTATTTAACAATGTGGACTGCTCATATACGTACACAATCGGGTTATAAATAGGGGTCATGGGTCCCTGGGGATCACACAAAGGCTTTTTCTTTCTTCCGATTCCATCAAGCAGAGAGAGAACATTGCATTAAACCAAATTAAGTAGATTCAAAGATCATAAAGCCTCACTCGCATTCGATCCTGAAGATCATAAAGCCTCATACTCAAATTCAGATCTAGAAGATCATAAAGCTTTAGACTCAGATTCAAATATCTCAATATTTTGTTATGGATTCAGGTACGCTTCCACAAATCCTATATTTTGATTCTTGATGATTCAATATGAATGTTCCTGTTTGTGTGATGGTTTTCACATAATTTTTTTTAAAATCTCTCATGTGGTATCGTAGCCTATTCACTGCGTAGCGAGGTACGGGTGCTACCTACTCGTATCAGCTAGAGCTAATATAAATATTTTTTTGCACGCCAAGCATGATAGTCATTGCTTTTTTCATAGACCACAGCTTCTTGCAGTGAGAAACAATCATCACCTTTTTTCTTTATGTTGTTTCTTGATAGCGGAATTTTCGGCAGTTTTCTTATCTTCTTTTCTTCTTTATCTCTTGAAGAGCTAGTTTACGAGCACTTACTGCTTCAACCTTTTCTGCACAATGAGGTGAGCCATTACAGAATGTCTTTCAGCCGTAGTCACCTTACCGATCGAATTGTGTGGGAAGAGATAGTCAAATGCACTGCATCCTTTCGAGATATCATTTATGTGCTCTAACTTTGAAAGATGAGACATTTCCATAATGTACTCCTTCATTACCTTATATTCATCGAGATGAGATTTTCCAAAGCGCATTTGCTGTACTTTTCATTCTGGAAAATCTATCTCCACTTTCTTCAGAACTTCGTCAAGTTCCTTTGTCGTTTTATATTGTGTTTCGACGCCTCGACGGCCTTCTAATGATCATCATCAAACACACAGCATTTGACTTCTCCCACCTTTCAATATCTCTCATGTGGTATCAAATCGCATGTGTTTGATGATCATTATGTAGTGTCATTCTGTAAGCATTCAAAGTACAATATCTCAAATGATAAAGATGTACCACGTAGTTCCTAGAATTAAATTAAGAATAGATTTGCCAAGAATGAAACAACCAAAACAAGTATTGACTCTTTGGAAAATCTCATCTCAACGAGATATAAAGGTAATGGAACATTGGGGAAGTACATTATGAAAATGTCTCATCTTACTAAAGTTGGTGAGCACACAAACTTGATCTCTCTCGAGGATTTGCTTGTGCATTTAGTTTCGATATCTCTTCCCACACACCCGTACCCAATTTAAGGTGAGCTACAACTCGCCAAAAAGGAGACTCGTCTCTTAATGAGCCTTATCCCACATCAGGTGCAAGAATAGGAAAAGGTTGAAGCAAGAAAAGATAGAAAGTGCTCATTTGACCGGTACCTGGAATAAAGGGAAGAAAGAAAGAAGGATGGTGAAGTCGCAATGGCTCCATATCAAAAGAAACAACATAAAGAAAAAAAGGTCGATAGCTTGTTTCTTTTCAGGGAGTTTGGGACATAAGAAGAAGCAATGTAAATAATTATCATGCTTATGGCAAAGAAAGGTACACTCTTAATCTAGCTCGTTCGAGGTTAATGACTTCTGCACCTAAACACACTTGGTGGATAGATCAGCAAATCCACTCACATCAATGTGTCCACGCAGGTTGCCTCGAGTCAAAGCCAAATGATTGTGGAAAGATACATCTTTATAGCGAAGTGGCAAGAAGGTCGGTCGAGGCACTGGGCATTTAGGTTATTATTAACGCCTGTACTTATTTGGATTTGAATGAGATATATGTTGTAATCGTCCTTGCATGTAATTTGATTTCTATTTCTATATCGACAAATTAAGCTATACTTGTTCTTTGGAAATAATAAATTTAGTCTTTTCAATTCAAATTTGGCTGGTAACGGTTCTTTATCTTATGTGTAGATAACCTGAGATAGTTTTTTTGATACAAATTGGCTCATATCATGAAACCTACAATTTAGTACCTATATGTTAAAAGAAAAGTAACCGATGAGAAATTCTCATCATTATGGCATAAGATGAGGGTCACATCTCCAAAAGGAGAATTGAAAGGCTTGTGTCGATGGGATTCTAGATTCCTTATTTTGTGATTTTGAAATTCTGCACAAATTGTATAAAGGGAAAAATGAACAAACACAAGGAGATTCGTGCCAATAGGCTACAAATGTCTTAGAACTCGATACATACAGATATTTGTGTTTACTTCCAAGGCCACGGAAGGTTGAAATATTTATCACGCTTATATTCATTTTTCGCTATGGCTACCTTTATCTCATTCATGAAAAGTCCCCATCACTGGAAGTGTTCAAATCGTTCAAAGTAGAAGTTAAAAATCAACTCAACAAAAGGATTAAAAATGTTAAATCTGACCGTGGTGGTGAATACTATAGGAAGTATGACGGTTCAGGTGAACAACGTCCGGGACCATTTTCTAAATTCCTAGAGGTGTAAGACCCGAGAAATTCCAATTTCTGGAAAAAGGGCAAAATCGTAATTTCGGTTACAAAATTATAATTTCGGTTAAAAATACGGAATTTATCCTCTAGATCTTGGATGACGAAACGGATTTCACCGTTGGAATCGTCTCACGAAATCTAGCTAGCACGCCGATCTCCGCCACTCGAGACAAATGGAAGGGTACATTTTTCGATGATGGCATTTCAAGGCCAGAACGATTTTCGACGCGATTTAAAGTCACATATAAACACGATCATGCCAAGTAAGTGTCCGGTAGAGAAATGATAAATGGATCGCCAGATAGCACAATGTCAAAATCGGGAAAGAACGACAAACTGGCCATTTTGTATAACGACATCGAGAATAAGACAAAACACTCAATAGTGCTTGTCTTTCAAAAATGAAAAAGGGGAACAAACGTGCGTGAGGGGGAGCGATTTACAAAGGAGGTCCATGGTGATTTTAAATTCTGTGAGAGAGAGAGCCACTTCTCTCTAGAATGAGATCCGACAAATGACTGGCTAACGAGAAGGAAAGCCGCTTCATAGAGAGGCTACTGCAGGCACCGGATTTAAGGAGTTTCAACAAACTCCGAGAGGTAGGGGATTCTCCTACTTGCCATTCTTTCGCTTAAGAGCCACACGTTTGAAATGAATTTGGCGCAGCCGAAAAGAGGCGACCGGTTCCCAAATCTTGGAACCGAGGCGTTGGATTTTTGAATCTATGTGATACCGTGACTGCCCACGTCGCTTCGAGTGCCATGGTGAAAATGTGTGCTAAGTGAAATTAAAGGTTTTGATGTAAGGAGGCCGACCCATTAGAAATACGTCACAAAGTGAACTATAATTTGTGTTTTGATAAAATAGAATCGTGGTTTTAATGTTTCCTGAATTAAAGATCACAAAATAATTCTTTGCGGAAAATATGCTGGGTCGAACATTCAAGTTAATCGCTTGTTTGATCACAAATTTCTCGTTTGAGCGAATTTTTCGAGGAAATGTGAAATTACATAACATGATTGTGTGATTTAAATTGTGTGGAATATATGCATCAGGATATATCTGTATTGTGTTATATGAGTTATCGAAATGGCATCGCCACGCATTTCATATGCACCGGGCAATTTAGAGATGTGAGTGAGTGCATGAGGTAATTCTAGAGAGAATGGTTTCGAGGGTTGTCTAAAATAATAATAATGATCTGAGGGTAATCCAGATACTAAAATATCAATCAGCTGGAGATGGCCCAATTGATATATATGATCGAGGGTAGTCCACACATACTGATTTCAATTCGCCGAGACGGCCCAATTCTGATATCTCAGGGTAGTCCATCAAATATAACATCTAGACTGTCCACTACTTAGATCGGAGGGTAGATTTACAAATATAAAAACAAATAGCTTGCTTGAAATTAGTTTTCATGGGCTTAGGCAGTGTGTGAGGGAGCTCTGGGAGGACTCTGGATATGAGATGATGGTTAGACATTCAAGTAGGATCATGCATTTGCTTGAATGTGTGTTTATTTTGGAGCATCAGCCATGCACTTAGGTGGAGAGTAGCCCACTTAGGGTGATTCCACTATCGAAAGATTAGCTCACCCCTCGTCGAGGGAACATATTTTCAGTACATGAGCTGATCTAGAGACTCGGGCCAGTTTCTAGAGCTAAGATTTAGAAGAAAGCCTGAGGTGGCTTCGAGGGTTCTTTCTCGATGTTTTACATGTATTAGAATCTCGAGTATTTTAATATATGTTATATAAGAGTAAACATTTAACTCTTTGGAAACATGATATATGTTGATGTATGACGAATGGATATTGTAGTACAGCCCAAGAGGTCGCTTTTTATCCATATTTGTATCATGTGATTGATGTCGATTGTGTGGATGTATCCGTAGAGCCCTGCATAAAGGAGACTCAGCTCGATTTTCGTGAGGCCTGCAGTTACCCAACATCCACTAGTATTCCGCTGCCGATCTGGGAATAACGACACCCCGACTGGGGCGCCACAAATTGCATCGCAGCCAGCATACCGGGCCACCTGGTTACCGAGGGATTCGGGGCTTAGGCCATACTGAGGTGTAAGAACATCACCTACTTAGGGTGGGTTCCTGGCGGTTTCAGTTTAGGTACGAGATTACCTAGGAAATCACTGGCAAAACTAGGACATTGCATGCATGTGTTTGGTGTGTTTTGTGTGATTTGATAAATTGCTCAGGTGCTTGGGTGATTACACATAGGAAAAACATGGATGCGGTCGGAAAACTCGTTAGAGTTTAAGGCAGTAAACCGGAACAAAGAGTATTAAATGAAATAAAATTTTAATAAATTTTATAGTTCTTATGGATGCGTATTCAAGTTATCAGATGTATGAAGTGAGCAAGGAAGGCTACCGGGAGAAATGAAAAAAAAAAGAATTTCAAAGTTTAACCTATAAATTCCGAGGTAAATACTGCAGGCTAATGCGATCCTGTGAGTAGCAAGAAAGCTATTGGAGGCGTTGAAAATATATATATATATATATATATAGTATATATATATATATATATATATATATATATAGTATATATATATATATATATATATATATATATATATATATATATATATTTTGAGCAAGGTTAAATCGAATGGTTATCGCTAATTTCAAGATCGATCACTAATTTCATAGTTTGGAGGTCAGGACAGAAGGCAAAAGAAAGTGTGGCGTGGGCGGTTCACGCAGTTAAATACACGACAGTCACAACATACGCCCACGACCGGGCAATGCGCGCGACCGGGCCAGACAGGCGAGGTCGCGACATCGCTGGGCGCCGCGACCTGGGATCGAGGGGTTGGTGTCGCTACATCCTTGGTGTCGCGACCGCTGGAGTTTAGATTGAAGGGTCCCTGATCGTGACATGAAATCGGCGTTGCGGACTCGGGAGAAACGCTTTCGAGGTCACATGACTTCGGTAAGGCGACCGGCCAAGTCACCGAGGTCGCAACCCGAACGGACGCTGCGAACCGGGCCGGATTGGCTACGTGAGGCTCGAGTCGCAACTACGTTTTTTGGGTCATGGCTGCATGCCTTCTGCGGGGAAACAGGCTGGTCGCAAATCCGGGTTTTGAGGTCACAACTGCTATAGTTGGTTTCGAGGTCGCGACATCATTTTTGAGGTCGTGACATGGGTGGCAGTGGGGGAGGTCGCGACCGGAAATCTCTACCGTGCGGGCGAAACGAGGTCGCGAAGATGAAATTGATGTCAGCGACATGCGGTAGTCTCTGTGAGGTCGCGACTCAGATTCTTCCGCTGCCGACCGCCCCGGCAAGGGTCAGTACGTCGCACCGATTTTGATGTCGCGACCTAGGCCTTCAGGGTCGCTTTGCGTCACGACCGGAGTTTTGAGGTCGCCACCAAGTAGGCTAAGTTCGGGCGTGAAACGCGACAAGCGCACGCCAAGAAGCGCTGACCATACCGGGTTGCTGACATGTGGCGCTGACCGGTCTGCGGCGTGCGCCAGTCACCACACCGGGTGGCATCAAGGTGACTTAGCAGCGCGCCGACTGCTTATGGTGTGCGCGACCGTTTACACAAACCTGGGGCTTGTGGATGGTAATCTGCTTAGTGGTCATTGTTTCGACACTATTCATGAGCACCGTCATAAGTGTAAAAAGAGTACAAAAGTTTTAAAATTTTCTGGCGTATGATTTAACATATAAGATATTTAAATGAAATTCGAAAATAAAATTTTGTTGAAAAACAATATTTTAAATGTAACGATTGTCTTGCATTACCTACAAATGCAAGACAATGTGTATACACTGGATTTATGTGTATGATTAGTGTCTCGGGCCGGTTATGCCTTGTAGATATCAGACGAGATTTAATCGTTGTGTTAATCAGGTAGATG
Source organism: Tetrastigma voinierianum (assembly GCA_016808115.1). Lineage (NCBI taxonomy): Eukaryota > Viridiplantae > Streptophyta > Magnoliopsida > Vitales > Vitaceae > Tetrastigma > Tetrastigma voinierianum. Next base: position 1,636,985 of record JAEQBH010002994.1, on the reverse strand, counting down.
GCTAGTAGAGGACGAGGACGAGGACGCTCCACTGGTATCGTCAGCACAACCCAGATTCGACCGTACCACCGCATTTGATCAGCCAGACTAGAGGCCAGAGGTATCATGGCTGTTGCTATCGCACAAAGCAGCACAAGAAAATGTGCAGTCCTAAGAACCTCCGCAGAGGCTTACTACGCATCATCCTCGACATTCACGTGGGGAGGAGATCCTGATGGTGGCACTACTGGGTTCATACAGATCGAGGCGTTAGAGCTACCAGACACTCTCCGACACTACCAGACACTCACTGCTCCGGCCAGAACGAGGCCCAAGTCCGCGGAAACGGGCAAGGACCTCTAAGACCTTAGAGGAGCCTTTGTGGCTGTGAGTTCTCCCTGTGGATTAGCGAGAGTAGGATGATATGTCGGGTTGCGAGTTGAGATCTCAGGGACTCTACCACACGGACCGAGGAACATGGACATGTCGAGTCTCGAAGGTCAACCCGGGGATGGATCAATCGATAATTTCATGGTGGTCGCTAGATCGATCAGGCCAGAGGGAGGGAGCTACCACACACACGTGATTCGCACTGCGGTGGTATTTCAGTGGAGACAAGCATGACATTTTCCCCGTACAAAGATAATGAAGTCCAGTGTCGTGGACAAATAAGGGTCAAGCAGTTTAGCCTTACTCCTCAGAGGGACGAGGTGAGACCACTTCATCTACCTCATCGTTTGGCAGCATGGATGTTTTAGATGAGCTACCCGACTACCTCCACATAGGATGTAAACTTGGTATCGAAGTTACACCCTAGTACTTCACTCCATCTCTACGACCGCATAGGTTGGCACCTAGCTGAGTTACAGAACCCGCAGTCCAGCTTATGTGGAGTTATCGATTGTGTGTCCATTAGACCGAGCACTTCACCATGGTGCCTTGCCTATTTCATAAGAAGAAGGGCAAGACCTTCACCGCGCATCACTATGTGCAACAATGTACACGATCAAGAATCGGTACCATTACCGAGGATTGACGATTATTTACCACTGAGGAGCGTGCGAGTCTACCTTAAGATAGGGTCAGACCGATTACCATCATTTGAGGGTTAGGGAGACATATCTCAAGACAAATGGGTTGACGCCAAGCATGGCACTTTGAGTTTACGCGATGCTCCTTGATCGACGAATGCGCCTGGGCCGCATTCATGATTCCCATGCATAGGGTATTCCAACCCTATTTAGATCGCTTGTCGGCTTCTCGTGGAGACATCTCGATTTTACCCCACCGTGAGGGAGCATGAGTATCACTGGAGGATCGTTTTGGCGCTTGTCGAGAGACCACGGCTAGACGCCAAGTCTCGGGCAGCGAGTTTCGCCATCGAGGCGAGGTTTCTGGGACACATGGTGTCGCATCAGGAGGCCGTCGACCCGCAGGAAGGTCGAGGGCAAGCAGATGAGTCGGAAAAGACCGGTCGCCTCGAGATACGTAGTTTCTGGATCACTGGGGCCATTGAGATTCGAGAAATCTAAATGGGTTGTCCATTCGAGGCGTGATCGTAGGATTTCTCCACGAGAGCCATGGACTCCATGGTCGGACTCGCCTCGACCATGCAGAGAGAGATCGTGGATGCTCACAAAGACCGGGATGCTGGGTGTTAGCAAAGAGGGAGCGACTCAAATTTCTAGTTCGGGGAAGCAGGCGTAAGACTTCGCTTCACACGAGTTCTCGTGACCGTACGTGGATTTGGCATACGAGACTCGGGATTGCCCTACGCACAGGATCCCAGACTTCGGGGACGCGCAGCCCCGCTTAGTCAGAGAACAGAGAGTGATGACAGCTCATTCCTCCGCCTCAAGACGGGCGTAGGAACCGCTGCCTGAGGCGTTACGGCACTCCCCAAAGAAGCACGTATGCCGCAGGGGCCAGAGCGTACTCAAGTCAAGGACGATCGTGAGTTGGGCGCAATGAAAGTTTAATGACCTTAGGTGGTAGACCTATTGGTTGTTGATCGCTTGAGATGATGAGCTACAAATACCGTTTGCTGCATCAGACCCAATGTGTCATTAAGTACCCGACACGGCTCGATCTGGGCTTAGAGGTTAAGGCTTAGAGAAGCCGTATAGATGTTCTTCCCCAGGGATGCGTGAGAGCGATCTGAGCAGGTCGATTATGAGCGGGAGATCTCCGAGACTCCCGCTTCATGGCGGACCCCTGATCGTGTCACAATAAGGCATTATTACGCTCGTACCTGCACATCATGCCGAGTCGGGTGGGTGCACGGTACGGTCATTCACCACTCTTGGGGAGTGTGGGTTAAGTTTGTCTTTAGGACTATGTCCAATGAAGACTCATAGTTCGATTCAAGAACGTAAGAGTAATTAGAAAGGTCGGGCAAAGCAAACAGGGGGTCAGCATCCCCAAGCGTGAGTAACTCGAGCAGTGGTGTAGCAGATTTTGGTAGAGATATCCTGCTCGTGTGAATGTAAGAGGCCCAGTATGTGTCAAGAGTATGTTAATTCGAGATGAAACACTTGCTAGGTTACCGTCAGTAATGAGCTGAGTGATACGAGCCTGAGGACTCAGATCGATACCCTTCGCAATGGCACTGGTGCTGTCAGCCGGCAAGGCTTATAGATGGATGCCACACACTTTATTGCGGACTAGGCTGACGGGTCCATTGGGATTGTCGTGAGAACTTGGGAAGATCAAGCATACACACAAAGTAAGGGTCATAGAGAATACAAGCCAGGTAGATTTATACAGGTAGTTAGAGGACACGCCAGCATCGTCCCAGTCATAAGGGTATGGCATTTTCCCTATAGACTCACAACAATAGTTATCGCGACATATAATGCACCATATGAGGCATCAGGTAGAGGCCACGTAGACACGATGTCGACCGAGGTGAAGAGAGCCCCATCATCATCCCGATCTCGATTGTAGACACCTCCGAGGCGTGAGCTTGGATACGACAAATGCCTTCTCTCACGCCGAGCCTGCAGAAGAGCTATGGTCGATGTACGACGTCGACCCTGAGTTCAGGTCAGATCACGCTTCAAGGTGATGCCTAAGAGATGAGTAGTCGTGTCTGTGTTTATAAAAGCATCGTCGAGGTTAACGATCCTTCAAGATTCGAGAGGGTGTGCACCGTTATGCACTGGGCCACACATCGCCAGCGATGTCGTGTCCACGAGGTATCACGCCTACGCCTCCTAAGTATACTCTAGAGATCCAAACACGTGGTGGATCGAGACATTATGGTCATTAATCGGCGGGACCTCGGAGGAGCACCGTGATGCATTTTGATAAATTGGATCAGGCTTTGTGACGTGAAGACCGCGAGGCTAGTGAGGGTACTATGGAGGCACTATGAGTGATATCCACGCGATCGCAGCAGACATCGACGCGGCCACCTATCCCTTCGTTTAGGACGGTTAAGAACGTGGTTTAGCCATTAAGACGAATGACCGCTTACATGCATGGTAGAGTGCACGCATAGCGTAATGTGAGATTGTGATCGTCCTAAATTTCGGATCAAATTTTCTTATGAGAGAATGTAAGACCCATAAATTCAATGAAAATGGAAAACGAATGTTTACAAAATTATAATTTCGCTAACCGGAATTTATCTTCTAGACTTCGATGATCTAACCACTCATCATAAATCGTCTCTCACAAATCTAGCTAGCACGTCGACCGGAGACTGAGTTGGCAATATTTTTCGAGGCATCGCATTTCGAAAAGTTATAAAACGATTTTTCGGCGCGTGAAGTCTATATATAACAATTTACTGGCGCTATAAGTGGCATGAGTAGAGAAATGATGAAATGACGCCAAGATAATGTCAAAACAAAACTAAGAAAATAATGATAAAATTGTCATTTCGATAATGATTAATGAGAATAAGACAGTCACCTTCAATGTTGTTTCCTGCCTCTCAAAACAAGGGAACAACGGTAAGTATTAGGTTTACTTACAAGATATCCGTATTTTAAATTTGCGACAGAGAGTATGTGAGGTCACTTCTCTAGAATACCGGAGAACCTTCTAATCGCCTGAATAGAGAGCAGTGTTTTGTCACAAACAGAGAGGCCTACGCAAGAATCGGATTTGAAGGTGTTTCACAACTCCGAGAGGTAGATTCTCTCATCAGTTTTATTCTTTATCAAGAGTTGAGTTAATGTTTTCTGAGTCAATTATCGGAGGGGAATATTGATCTGCTCCAAATCTGAACCGGTGTTTGATTTTTGAAACTCACGTGAGACAACCGTGACTGCGACGGCTGCCTGGAGCAAATGTGCCATGAATATGCTTTGATGTGCTGAGTCGAACTGCCGAGAAAGCATGTCTACAAAGCAACGATAATTTGTGTGGTTTGATAGGAACAAAGTGAATCGAGGGTTTTACCTGCTCTCGAAACAACATCATAAAATAATTTTTTAGAAAATATGTGTTGGTCGGAAAGACCATGAATTGCTCGTGTTTGGATCATTACCATGAGCTAATTTTTAGATGTGGAAATGTGAAATTACATAACATGATTGTGTGATTTTAATTCTCATGAACATACATTTAGTGATATATTTCAAGATGTGTTATATTGTTACTGAAATACATCATAATACTTATATAAAATCAGCAACTTAGAGATGTTAAAGATGAGTGCATGAGGTACCCTAGAGAGAATGGTTTCGGAGGTTGTCTAAAAATAATAATAATGATCTGAGGGTGGATCTGATTACTGAAAAGATCAATCGTCTGAGACTACTAATCTATAGAAGACTGAGGCAGTTCACATGATAATATCAATCGTCTGAGACGGCCCACCTGATATCTCTCTGAGTAAGAGTCCTCAAATACAAATACTTGAGAGATGTCCACCATTTAGACTTAGAGTGGTAGATTCATAAATATAAACAACAGCTTGTTTGAATTGGCTTTCTCATACGCTAGTGTGTGTGAGGGAGTCGGGGAGGACTCCTGGATATGAGATGATAAGTTTGATATCTGCAAGAGGATCATGCATTTGTTAACTGTGCTTATCGCTGGGAGGTCGCTCTATGCACTTAAGTGAGAGTAGCCCACTTGGGGTGATTCCACTATCGAAAGCATTAGCTCAATCCCATTTGAGGAAATTATTTTCAGTGCCAGGAGCGACGAGAGACGGCCTGGCCTGAGGCCTGAGATTTGTAAGAAAGCCTGAGAGTGTGGCTTGAGGCCCTTCGATGTTTACATGTATTAGAATTCGAGTATTTAATATATACATAGAAGAGTAAACATTTAACTCTTTGGAAACATGATATATGTTGATGGGCTATTATGAGGTTTTTCGTAGTATGGGTCCAAGAGGCTATCCATATTCAGATCATGTGATCGATGTCAGAGTCAGTGATGATCCGGCAGAGCTCTCCGCACAAAGGAAACTCCGCCCGATTTTCGCGGAGCTGTCGGGGTTACCCGACATCCACGAGTATTCAAGTGATTGATCTGTATCACCCGACACCCCGATCGGGGGCGCCACAAGAGGAGCGATCGCCCTGACAATGCCACCATGCTAGGTTCCCAAGCATGAATGGTGTTGCCGAGCGCCAAACATAACGCTCAAAGACAGTAAGTATTATCATTATCAACTCTGCCAATATCACTTAGGCTGGCATTAAAGAACGCAGCATATATCCTTACCGTAGTACCACCAAAGGCAACTGTTAAAACTTTATGAACTTCTGACTGGCAAGAAGCCTAACAAGCACTCACACATTGGGATGTTCATCTCTAAGTAAAGGCCCACAGGCCACATCAAAAGAAATTGGATTCAAGAACTGTTAGCTGCATTTTATTGACACCTTAAAAGATCCAGGGTCATGTACCCTATTGATCCACATGAATCACTTTCTTGAATAAAATGCTTTATTTTGAGGATGTTGAGTTTGATGTAGAGATAAGGATAGGGATTTGTTTAAAGATAATATGTTGATATTCTACAAATGTTATTGATATTGTTCAGCCCCATACCCGACATTGTTTGCTGAAGCAGATCCAAATCAAAACATTCAAGAACCTCCCGTTTAAGAACAAACTCTACCTCCTCCAACTCACACCATTAAGGAGAGATCCACTAGAGAAATGGTGGGGTTGGCAAGGCGTATGATTACATCAGATTTTCAAGATCATGAGTTTAACATTGCAGTGTGGAAGATGATCCAATCCAGCACTTCCGCTAAGCCTCGTGGAGTTTTCAACCAAGAGGATTGATGCCATGAATGAGGAGATAAAGTCCATGAAGGACAATGACGTCAGATCTTGGGCCCATTGCTCATGTGAAACCACTGGTTGTAAATGGATATTTAAACCAAGAGATTCTAAAGGTGATGTGGATAGATACAAAGCTCGCTCAGTCTCTAAAGGTTATAATACAAAGGCAAGGCCGACATAAAGAGACCCTTTCTCCGGTTTCATCGAAGACTTTAGACGGCACTAAGATTTCAAGACACTCAGAACTGCAGCCACATGGATGTTAAGACTGCATTTCAATGGTGAGAATGACAAAACAATCATATGTATAACCAGTACTTTGTCGTGAGATACAAAAGATGGTTTGTGTTAAAGAAATCCATCACACGCAAGCCGTCAATGTACATGCTTTACTCAAGTTATCATTTCGTTTGGGTTTTGAGGATGAATATGATTGATGATCAGATATACCATAAGTTCAAGTAAGAGGAAGTATATTTACTGAGTTTTATATGTCGATGACATATTGCTCGGGGCTACCAACTATAGTATGAAATAAAGATGAAACTAAGAGATTTTTATCAAAAGAAATGGATATATAGATTCATGATGCTTTGTGTTAGTATATGATTAACATCCCAGATCGATCTCGGGAATACTTGGCTATCACAAAAGAGCTATATTAAGAAAATTCTTAAAAGGTTTGGTACGCATGATCGTACCTAAGTGACACCTCAGCTATGGAGACAAAATTTAGTCTGGCCACCATGACGCCCATTTCCGCTTCGTCGACAACCACAACTCACGAGTCACTGGGTGGGATGCTTCAACCCGACACCAATTATGAAACCCAGAGTCTCCTTGTATGCCGGAGCTCTACCTGTGGCAATATAACTGCCTATCCCAACTGGCACAAATCCTCCGGGTCCAAATTGAATAACATCACTGAATCCAATATATAATAAAATGAGTAAAATGGCCACTTGGTCCTATTTATCAATATCATCAAGAATACATCAACTATATACCAATAGTTCAAGAGTTATTACAATACTCTTAACCAAAACATATATCAAAATTTAAAGTTTTAATACATGTTATACAAAAATCAATACCAATGCCACAATCTAGCTATCTTCTAAAACGCCGGCCTCAAAGGAATAATAATCCTCCCACTCTCCACCCGGGCCATGATCCCTCGATAAAGCAGCAAAGCCCAAGAGGTAATAATTTCGGTTACTCCCCACCTAAGTGCACATGCCATGGCAAACAATCACACTCAAGTAAATACATTATCGCCCAATCTCATGTCTCGAAATCCTCAATCGAATTTCACACGCCAGTTCAAACGCGAAGAAAATACAATTTTCAAAATAAGTTTTGTTCTTGAAAATCTTACTACCGAATTTAAAATGATTGACAACCCTTCGAGGGCTAATCTGCTTCGGATAACCCTCCAAACAATCTATAGGCCCTCCGATGTTAACTTCAGTTTTGAATAATCTCCCAACACAATTCTCCTAAAATCTTCTCGTCAAAATTTTCAAACATTTTTCGTTTTCGTTTTCTTTCATTTTCGTGTCATGCACTCACTCCTAATATTCTAGGGTGCCCCAATGCATATGGAATGCATTATGCCAATCCCAACAACTCATGCTAATATATAAAACATGTATATACTAACATAATTAATCCATATAAAACATATTATTCAAATTCACTATCAATAACACCAAAAATTAGCTCACTTGGGCTAATAACAAATCAAGCAATTCAAATTGAATTACCCAACAACACAAAAATCACACCAAAAAATCACGCGGGAACGTTGAAACCCTAGGGCCTACACTGCTCACGTACCCACACAACAGGATTTCTTCCACTTGCCTAAAGGTTTCTGGGAGACCGAAAAATAAGGCTAACCAAGCTCAAAATATCCCTAACCATTCACATGACTCTTAGTCAAATAATAACACAAGTAGGAGAAGACCCCTACCTCTTTGAGTTGTCGGAACTCCACCAAATCGATGTCCACACAGAAATTCGTGTATCACTTTACTGGGTCTCAAGAGAACCAATCTATCCGAACAATGGGAAATCTGTATATAAGAGTTTCTCTCTCTCTAAACCGAAAACCCAAGCTACTCGCATCGTTTTTTGCTTTCTTGAGAAGAAACTATTCCTTGTCTTATTCTCATTTAATCTTTTCATTATTTCACAGATGTCCCTTTATTCAACTATTTATGCCACGCTTCAATCTAAACCATTCATTTCCATCATCCCAATTAATCACGCAAATACGTGTCGTGACGGGCATGCGTAGGTGACTTGTCACATCACATTGTCTCGCAGTCGCTTTACCACACTCGACACCGCGCCGTAAAACATGAAATCTAACCGTCTCTCGACTGAACAAACTACGGTAGCTAGATTGTGCGAGACGAATCCAACGGTGAAGTCTGTTTCGTCATCCGAGATCTAGAAAAATTTTGGGTTTTGACCAAAATTACCATTTTACCATTTTTCAGAAAATTTGAATTTTCTCGGGTTTTACATTCTCCCATCTTTAAAAAGAATTTCGTCTCGAAATTCTGTACAATCACAACAAATCGCATACATATGCAACGTGCACTATGCCATGTATGTAAACTAGTCATTTAAGTATTAAACGACTAAACCACGTACCTATGTACCTACACAACCCCCCGCTGGTGCAACCACTTCCTAAAGTCAGCAATCACCGACAACCCAACGTGGTCGCTACTCCTAATCCATGTCATGAATGACATCCATATACCGAGCCCTTGCCAGCTCACCAACTCCCAATGCAATTCGCCAATGGGTAACTAATCCCGAGTTAGTCCCAACTCCTATCACCCAACTCTAAGTCTACGTGATAACCATGACAGTGTGTTTTCTCTTCCTGCAAATGTAACTTTTCAAATTTACACCGCGAGTCTCTTACATCCACACAAATTTCTTGATATCTCCACTGCCCTTTACACTCCACATAAATTTTTGACATCTCCATTGTGTCTCTTACACCACGTAAATTTAGGATATCTCCCCGGTCTCTTACACCTACATAGAAATTCGTGATATCTCCCAAGTATCTTACACCTACACAAAAAAATTCTGGATATCTCCTGCCCTTACACCCACACGTAAATTCGATATCTCCTGAGCCCTGCACCACATAGAAATTGGGATATTCCCTGTGTCTTTACACCCACATAAAGACCTTTTCGGATATTACCGCGGGTCTCCTTCACCCAAACTCTAGGCTTTTTCACCTGAGGGGATTAATAGCCCCCTTCTTGCTTTGCCCAACACACATTAATTACTCTTCATTTCTTGATTTGAACTATGAGTCTTCATTGGACGTAGTCCCAAGGACAAACTCAACCCACACTCACCAAGAGTGGTGAATGACCATACCGTGCACCCACACCCGACTCAACGCGATGTCACCGTACACCCACACCCGACTCGATGCGATCCCCCCGGGGTCCACCATGAGCAGAATCTTAGATATCTCTAACTCACAATCCCGACCTATCGCCAACTCACCTACATCCTAAAGGAAGAAAACATCCACACCTAGCTTCTCTAAAGGCCTCAACCTCTAAGCCCAAACCTATTACACAAGATGCATTAATGAATGAATATGATGCACCTAATTCAAACGCTACTCTAGTCAACAAGTGCAAGAGTAGAAACGCACTCGTATATCCGTCAAGCTCAGATGTCACCGCAGCACTACGAGACCTTTGCCTCCTAGGAAAACCTTGTCTCATATGCCTAAGTCAGTTTGCAGAGAAATAACATATCAGCTTGCCCGCCTAACTAGAAGTCCCTACCGCGGAGTCTCCGCATCTCGACCCTCGACCCACACCTCCGCCCTCTGTACCATCCGTGGCCGGAAGGTGCTTCAGAGGCACTCGAGAGATCGAAATCGGTTCCTCCGACCCATACTAGGCGTGGGAGGAATGAACCGATACTCATGTTCTACGCCGACTGGGACTCGTGGCCGTCCCAAAACCCGGGATCCCCGGTCTCCGGGGCAATCCCGTCTCACATGCCCAAGCTGTCGGTAGAAATAACATATCATTTACCCTGCCTGACTAAATGTCCCATCCTGGCCCTAGTCTTGAAACTCATGTGAAGCAGAAATCTTCTGCCTCTTCCCCGAACTAGAAGAAGGCTTATCCTCCCTATTGCTACTAACACCCGCATCCTGAGTGCTCCAAGCATCCTCGATCTCTCCCTCTATGGTCAAGGTCGTCCCAACCATGCAGCTCATGTCCCAGGCGGGTCCTACATCCCGCCCGAATGGACAACTCCAACCATTCAAACCTCCCGATCTCGGCTATGTCCGTGGCCACATAGTCAATACTAAACGCGCTGCCAACTCTGAATCAGCCACATACTCCATCATCACATCGCCTCCGCCAAAGAACTCTTTGGGCTTTCTCAGATGTCTAGCGTGTTGTCCGAAAAATACTACCCATGAAAAGATCATCATGGAACCCCGCCTAAGCCATCGCTTTCGATCTCTGCAGGTCTACCAATTCCACCATACTCAGTCTCACCTCGCAGCCGAATGCGTTTAGCCCGATCCTCGGGTCATATCGAGCCAATCTTCATAGCCTCCAATACCTTTCAACTCGTATTTAACCAATGGTTCCGCTAACGACTGATCTCTCCCCGTGAATGGGCCTGAGGATGATGTGTGTTTGAACCCTGGAGGTTACCTCCGACCACCTCGGCTTACTCGATGCACTAAACAGGCAATAGCAAAGAACGCAATACCTACAAAACTTCAAAGAAAAAGCCCACGATCAAAGCTCTGGTGGTCGGGCAACACCGGTGGTGCCTAACCGCACTGGATTTACCCTTCGCCCTTCTCCCGCGACTAGCCATCTACATGCCAACAGCAAGTTAAATTCAAATGCAAAGATCTCTAAGGCGTAAAACACACCGAAACTATTCTCAAAATAAAAATATCAAGTATACACTATGTCCATGCAATTCTCGGTTAGGTAAATGTACACAATAATTTCATATATTAAATCATATGCAACAAAAAAATTATTTTATTTTATTTTTAAAAAAAAAAATTTTTTTTTTTTAAACCTCGTGAACAGCGTTTCGCGAACAAAGGTTCAATGTTAATCGTAATCAGTTGTCCTCGAGTCAAAACTGGTCAGTGCATTGTGGTGCACACCCAACAGTTCGTCAGGCACGCACAGCGCTCTGGAAGGCCACGGCCGCGGTCGCTGGGCCAGCCCAACCGTCGCTGCGCCATGCCTCCCATGTCGTGGTCATGTACGCCATACAAGACGCCAGATCGCGACGCAATGTCACACAGACGTGACTCCTCGTCCCATTGTATCGTGACCCAAGGGCCGCCCAGCTCATGATACAAACTTTGTATCGCAGCATCCTCACCTGGCCAACCGCGAGCCGCCGCCACGGCCGTGTCTCAGCCTCCCTGCCGCGGTCGAGCACCGGGCCACATATCGCGGGTCGTACTCTACCGTGTCGCGCCCTCCCAGAGTGCCCAGCATGCGCGCCCGTCAAACAGCGTGTGCCTACTCAAATTCACAAACCGCCACCATCAGACAGGACTCAATTTAGAAAATGGGCAGAGCTCCATTCTGTACTCTCCAAAGAACCTTTTCACTTTTTTTTTTTCTAATCTTCAAGAGCCTCTCTCACACTTCCTAAATGCAAGAGCCTAGACCATCGCAATTCATACAACTCAAAAATTTTAAGAGTTTCATTTGACCCTTTTCTATGCAAACTCGGAAAATTCCGTAATTTCACAACACACCGTTTATGTTCAAAATTGGAATCATCAGTCTATAAATTTTTTTCATTTAATTCTAAACCATTTTGTCCAAAATTCCTCAAACTTCAAACCTCAAACTTAGGGGTTATGTTTTCCTCAACCCTAACTTTCCACATTTCTTCCTATGCTATTCACCAAGCTTACAATCACACAACATACATGTTATACACCCAAGCACACACAAAACACAATGGCAAGTTCTAAACCCCTATTCAGATTCAACACGAGCTTTACCAAGTTAGAATGTTTTACACCTTATGACCATGGCCTGCTCTAGTACCCGCATACCCAAGCCTCAGACCCACCAAGCTCCCAAGGTAATTCGTTTACCTTATCTCCGATACCGTCGTGATCGCCCATTTCTCTAAACCGCTGAAACCCGCCAACCTCGCTGAACACTTCAGGGATGTCGAGCAACCCGACACCACTCATGAAAATCACGGTGGTCTCCTAGTGAGCTCACCCAAAATACAACCTGTCCCAATCACATGACAACCTGTCCCAAATTTTCACAACGACCACACCAGGTCCACATATGAATAAAAATGAGTAAAAATGGCCACTTGGGCCTATGCATCAATACTCCTCAAGAATACATCAACTATATACCAATAGTTCAAGAGTTATTACAATACTCTTAACCAAAATATATATCAAAATTTAAAGTTTTAATATATGTTATATAAAATCAACAATTAAAGCTGCCACAATCCGTTTTCTTCTAAAGCACTGGCCAGCGTAAAGGTCGTCCCTCCCGTACACTCCCTCGTACCTAAAAAGTGATCCTCGACAAGTGCGAAGCCTGGTGAATGGCACTCTACGCCAAGCATTCCCCACCTAAGTGCACATGCCACTGTAAACAATCACACCAAGAAATTCATTATCCTACTGAATGTCTACATGTCCAATCCCATGTCCTAGTCCCACCTAATTTCACACATGCCGCCAAATGCGAGTAAAAATACGCTTTCAAAACAAAAGCTTTTTGTTCTCAAAAACTTACTCACCTAATTCAGAAATTTATCGTGACAACTTTGAGGCAATTGGTCGGATAACCCTCCAAACAATTCACGGGCCCTCCGACGTGACTTGTTGGACAATCTCCCAACACAATTATCCGGAAAATCTTTCGTCGAAATTTCTTTCACAAACATTTTCGCTTTTGTTTTTCACGCTGTCATACACTCACCCTAATATTCTGTGGCGCCCTGGGTTGCATATAATGCATTATGCCAACCCAACAACTCATGCTAATATATAAAACACGATATACTAACATAATTAATCTACATAAATCATGTTATTCAAATTCACTTTCAGTTAACACCAAAATTGTACCACATGCTAAGCATAAATAAATCAAGTAAATTTAAATTGAATTACCCAACAACACAAAGATCACACCAAAAATCACGTGAACAGTTATTTTCTCCACTGTTCAAAGGTTTTGAGACCGAAAATACGGCTAACCGTTTCTTCGTATCCCTAACCATTCACATGACTTGCAATTTCCAAAGAATAACACAAGTAGGAGAAGACCTCACCTTCGAGTCATTAACTCCACCAACCCAGGTCCACGCCAGAGCCGCCACGTAGAACTTTACTTCTGGCCCGGTTTAATCAACGGTCCAACTAATGAATCTAGAGAGAAGTAGTTCTCTCTCTCTAAACCGAAACCCGTTTCATCAGACGTTGGGCTTTCTTTTGAGAAGAAAACTATTCCCTTGTCATATTCTCATTTAATCTTTTCATTATTTCCATCCATGTCCCTTTTATTCAACTATTTGACACATGGCTTAATCTAAGCCATTCATTTCCATCATCTCACTAATCATGCAACATGTGTCGACGTAAGGCGCATGTGAGGCGCGCACTTTCACATCACACGCCTCTCACAAAAGCCCGCTTTACGGCACCGACACCCGATGTCTTCGAAAAACGTGGGAATTCGACCGTCTGACTTAACGAATTCGACGTGGTAGATAGATTTGGCGAGATCGATTCCAACAAAGGAAGTCTGCTTTCGCCATCCGAGATCTGTGAAAATTTTGGGTTTTGACCGAATTAATATTTTACCCTTTTTCAAAAATCTGACTTTCTGCTTTACACAATGCCCTAAGAATAATTTCGAGATTCAGATGCAACATATTCCGCGCGCCGCCAATAGGAAGTCCGACGATGTGCTCAAGCATGTACGTCCGACATTGCGCACATCATCGCATCGCCGCCAGATAATTTCGTTAATCCCGAACGATCATCGATAGCAACAAGCTTGTCGCTATAAGACTTACAGAGAACAAGTTAATTACACGCCTCCCTCTTATCTAAAGCCTGCATCAATTAGAGATCATTGGATATTCTGACTCCGATTTTGTTGGATGCCAAGATAGCATGAAATCTACTTTAAGCTATATCTACTTACTTGCTGGAGATGCTATATCTTGGAAGAGTGTTAAACAATCTATCAGAATCCTTCCACCATGTTCGAAGCTCAGACCTTGTTCATGAGGCATCCAATCATGAATTATATTATAAATTTTGTCACAGGCTACGATTATGGATGGTAATAAAGACCACTTAAGTTATTTTAAGTACAATAAATCGCGGTACATATTCCAACAACAATGTGGAGTTCGACGGTCAAAATTTATGTAACAATCTGTTGTCAAAGAAAGTAACATGATCATATATATAAAGACATCGAATCTCCATGATCAAGTAGATCCACTCGATTTGCCGGATTATCACCCAAGGTCTTCTTCATGAGCACACCGTCATGCGTGGCTTCTCTTCAGATGTCGCTAGTGCAGAGTTTGTATTTTAGATGCTTTTAGATACTTTGTTATGGATATTATGAATTTAAGGTTATTTACCCAAAGAAGTATCTGGGCTTTTCATCCACGATTTTGTATGGTTCGACCTCACCAAGCGCTGGGCGATAATTCACGAAAATTTGATGCCGATATCACATTGCATTAAATTTCCATGCTACACATCCACACTTGATCTTTGTCATTAGTTACATTGATATATGTGATCATTGATGGGTCTAGTTACGAAATATGTAACGACAATCGCTTTGGTTTTATATTGGTGTGGTTAATGGACAAGATTGTTAATATATATAAAGATTTGATAGCAAAACTCATGAGTTTCATAAAGCATAATTCACGTTTTATAAAGTTACATATATAGCCCAAGGGAGATTGTTGAGTAAAATCAAATATATACGATATATTAAATAAATGTGAATTATAGGCTATCAAATAAAGTTAGGCTAATTAAAGACGAATTTAAGCTTTGGGCCTTAATTAATATATTATAAAGTGTGGGCATCAATGTGTAGAGACGTTTCTAATTTCTATTTTATGATAGGTTAAATAGAAATTACGAATGTGAATCGCTCATATACATACACAATCGGGTTATAATAAAAGATTATCTCCCAGATCACACATGCTTTCGATTCCTACCTTATAGAATATTGGGGACAAAAACTAGCAGGATCCTGAAAATCATAAAGCCCTCAAACTCAAATCCGTATCCTGAAGATCATGTTCCCCTCGCATTCGCATCCTGCATCATAAAGCCTAGGGATCGATTCAAAATATCTCAATATTTCACATAGATTCAAGACGCTCCAGAATCCCAGATTGATTCTTTACTATTCCATTATAATCGTTCGTTATACATTGGCCATAATTTTTTTAAAATCTCTCAAAATTCTCACCCCCTCTTGTGAGAGCAGGAGCGCGAAGCCATTGCTGCATCTATATCCAGTGCTAGTGGGATTGGAGGTGGTGGGCTGTTTGTACCCATACTAACTATAGTGGGGGGTCTAGAGCTCAAGACAGCTTCAACTTTCTCAGCATTCATGGTGGCAAGAGGGTATGTTGCTAATATCTTGTGCACCATGGTCATCAATTGCATTCATGGCGGTAAGAGTTTGATTGATTTTGACATAGCACTTCTGTCATAGCCATGCTTGTTACTGGGTGTGAGTATTGGAGTTGTCTGCAACATTATCTTTCCAAAGTGTCTAATAACTATGCTGTTTGTAGCTTTCCTGGCTTGGACCACCTCTAAAACATGTAGAATAGGTGTGGTGTCTTAGAGATTAGAATAAGAGGGGATATATCGGTCAAAACGTAATTTTTTATTTTCGTGATTTTTTGCTTTTCCATACACTGTATTTGTTTACTGAAATTGTCCACATTCACATTTCACGATATATCCGCGATATATATCATCAATATCGGGAAATGATTTTTTCTCCGATTTTCTAATAACCATTGACGCAAAATCATATTCTGAACGTTAAGACTAAATATCACGATATATCATCGATATTTAGCGATTTTTTCTTCCATGACTATAATTCACTAGTTTAAATATTATTTTGATTTTTAATTTATTTTTATATGTTTTTAAAATAATATATATTTGTCCGTAACTCACCCCGATGGATACTTGTTTAAAAAAATATGAAAAAGGGACAAAATTCCTTTGACTGACAAGTGAAAGGACAAAACACATTTCCTGTTTTCAATAATGGAGAGCTATCTCTGATGTAAGCCACACAATTTTTAGTAGATATACTCATAAATTAAAACGTTATATTTCTTTGAGCTGTGGATATGTTTGGTTTTTTATTTTTTTAATTATTAAAATAGTTTAAAAATAAAAATAATGTATTAATTAATACATAAATAATAATATCCTAGACAATGATAATGACATTAATTTAAAAAAAAATTAAAACATTTACAATGTCGTGTTAATAAGTGTGATATTGATTTTTTTTTTTAATTATGACGTTATTATTCAAACAATAGTTTATTTTTATTTTTAAATTATTTTAATAATTTAAAAAAAAAAAAAAAACTAAATTCGTCCTAAGCCCTATATCTTTACCTTATCAGGACAATCAGCACCGCTCTCTGGACCTGCAAGTTTGCAACCAAAATCTTAACAGCTGCGAAGAATACGGTCATGGAGAAGAGCCGGGAATTGCATATAGCCATGTTCCCATGGTTTGCTTTCGGACATATGATTCCTTTCCTCCATCTCTCCAACGAGCTTGCTGAAAGAGGCCATAAGATCACCTTCTTTTTGCCCAGAAAGGCTCAACCTAAGCTTCAACACTTGAATTCTCATCCTCATCTCATCACTTTCCATCCCCTCAACGTCCCTCACGTCGATGGCCTCCCTCCCGGAACTGAAACTGCCTCCGATATCGGCCGTTCCTTGACTCATCTTCTGGTGATTGCCCTCACCGCACCCGTGATCAAGTTGAAGCAGCTCTCCGTACTTTAAACCCTCATATTTTGTTTTACGATTTTGCCCATTGGGCACCTGTATTGGCATCCCAACTGGGGATTAAGTCCGTATGCCACAGCTCAGTCAGTGCAGCAGCCGTCGGCTACAGACCTTTACCAAATGATCAAGATCAAGAATGTGGCGGAGACTGGCGCCGGCATTTGAGAGATGTGCCGCCCCCCGGTTACCCCTCCTCAACGGTGGTGCTCCGCCCACATGAACTCTCGTCGATGGAATTCGTGTATAAGCCATTTGGGGAAGGGATCACCTTTCAGCAGCGCCTCACCACTGCCTACGCGCGCTCTGATGCGATCTCTTCTAGAACTTGTCAAGAAATAGAAGGACCCTTCTGTGACTACATCTCAATCCGGTATGGAAAACAGGTGTTCCTAACTGGCCCCATCCCCCCCAAACCTTTACCGGAGCCATTGGAGGACCGGTGGGCGCAGTGGCTGGGTGGGTTCGGACCTGGTTCGGTTATATTCTGTGCATTCGGAAGTGAAAATATCATGTTGCAGGACCAGTTCCAAGAACTACTCCTGGGATTAGAGCTTACAGGCCTCCCATTCTTAGTTGCTCTAAAACCACCGTTGGGAGCCGCAACCGTGGAAGAGGCCTTCCCGGAGGGATTCCAAGAGAGGGTCGGAGGGAGGGGAGTGGTCCATGGAGGGTGGGTCCCTCAGCCGACAATATTGAGACACCCGTCGGTTGGGTGTTTTGTGAGCCACGCCGGGCATGGGTCAATGTGGGAGTCATTGACCACCGACCCCCAAATAGTGCTGCTGCCGGCGGAATATTTTGACCATATACTCACCGCCAGGCTGTTGGCCGACGAGCTTAAAGTTGCAGTGGAGGTTGAGAAGGAAGAAAATGGGTCGTTCTCGAAGGAAAGATTGTGCGAAGCCATTAAAACAGTGATGGATGAAGAGAGTGAGATAGGCGGCCTGGTGAAGAAGAATCATGGCAAATGGAAGGAGACCCTGGTCAGCCCTGGGTTTATGAGCAATTATATTGACAATTTTGTTGGGCAATTGCAAGATCTTCTGGATCAAAAATGATTTTTCTGGAGATGGAAAAATGTTTAACGGGAGACAGTACTCTTGTTCAATCAATAAGTTTAATCATGATTACTGAAAAATGATTGACTGCTGTCGAACCAATAAGACAGTACTCTTGTGAATTAATGAAAGTTGTGACTGTTGAGTGCCTTCTCTTCTATAGTCTGTCTTTCTTTCTAGCCACTCAATTAATATAATGAAAATTGCAATATAGTATAATGAAAGAAGGACCACCACCACCACCACTAAACTAGTTAGTAATTAGCAACATTCACACTTTATTGCCAGAAAGTAAAATTGGTCTACAATAACACAGTAATAAAAGGCATAAGGTGGAGGTTGTGCAATCAACTACCTGAGATGGCAACAAAAAAAAAGTAACACTGAATTGAGAGTGAGCAAAATGACTGGAGAAATATTTTCTTAACAATAGTAGTACTAGAGAGTCTTCCCCTGCAACACGTTAATTCTACTTCAGAAATTAAACATGCGTTCGTGCGACATTTTATTCTTTTTTTCAAGAAAAATAATCTTTCAGAGTCAAGTGGGTTTCAAAGGAGAGCTTGTGCAAAGCCACTGAGACCATTTCCTGACTGTTATGATGGTCATGTGGTAATGGACTGACTTGAGGCAATACAAGGAATTGAGTTTCAGTTGGGACCATTGACCCCAATAAAAAGGGTACATCATACCATATGAGGGATCAAATAATGAGTCAAGGTGTGACTAGGAGGGTCTATGAATGGGGTCATTTCTAGCCACAACTAAAAGAGATAGCTATGGATTTGGTCATTTTCAAGCCGAAGGCACTACAAGGAAGTGAGTTTCAGTTGGGACCTTGACCTAATGAAAAGAATACCATATGCTATAGATGCAACAAACGGGTCATGACTATAGTATGCCTACGACGTCATTTCTAAATTTAACTAGCGAGACGATCACGACATTAATTTTTCACCCGTCAATCCAGCCGAATGGCTATACTCACAACGCAACTATAAATTGCATGACGTGGTCAATTTTCGTGCCACTATAAGAATGAATATGATTGAGGTCATTTTTATGTCGCAACTATAAGAATGACAGAGAGTGGAAAGGACTCAAGTTCCTTCCAAAACAATTTGTATTATTTCTGATCGAAGACACTGAATCCAAAACATTTCATCTTTTTCTTTTTTGTGCTCTGTATATATTATATAACAATTAAATAATATCGGTTACTACGAAGGGTCTATAATTCATATGCATACACCGCCGCCATTGTAGCGGATAAGGGTTACGCTTAATTACGCCAAGGGACTCCATAGCAAAAACCCGTAAAATCAATTTTTTCCAAAAGCAGAAACGGTAATTTCGGTTGAAAACCGGAAATTCTCTAGATCTCGGATGACAAAACGGACTGTACCGTTAAATTTGTCTCGCAACGAAAGCGACTGTAAGCTTTCATCACTCCGGTACACCTAATATTTTACGATTTTCTCGCTGATAATATTAATGACGGTTAACGGTATTTTTATTTAAATTCGTAAGCCAAGAATTACTTTAAGTAAGCTTCATTTAAAATAAAATGAATCAAAAGAATAAATTGTTGCAGAAACTAGACCCGAACGAACAATACGAACTACGATTCAAATGATAATAATAATAATAATAATAATAATAATATAATATTATAATAATAACAAATGGAAAACTACAAAGCCGAGAGAGAGAGGGCGTCGGGAGGGAGAGCGTTGGGGAGAGAGAAAAATATATATTTTTTTTTGTTTCTTTTTCAGATCTACAAAAATCAGATCGTAGGTTTTCATCGGTAATAAGCCTCAAGCTGACCCACGCGACGGTAGCCACGACGGGCACAAAAATCTCGAGCTGGCCAAAATCCACGGCGCAGTGAATTTTTCATCAGCATTTCTAGTCTAAAGGCTATTTAATGGTTTTGAATTGGCTTAAAGGTCAGGAAAGGCCGTGAATTTCACCCTCACCCTGGATCGAGTGTAAGAATTTTTAGGAATTTTTGAGACTATTTTTGGTAGCCCGATCAATTTCTACCTGCTGGATGTTTGTCTGAATTTTTCAGACTGCTTAGATAGCCATGATGTAATGGTGACTATTTTTTCAAAGTACCCCAAATCGTGGTTGGAAAGCATTACTTCCCTGACCACATGTGTTTTTGCGGTGTGTTTGCATTTGGCAATATTCGATGAACCAGCGACCAAGAGGTGTCCTATTTATACTGACCAAGATTCGCCATTTTGTGTGTTATTACTATAAAATGAATAACGTGAATAGTAATGTGAATAATAGTGACACGTAAATTATTTTTTTTTAAAATGCAAAGATTGCTGAAAGTGATTCCAAATGAATTGCCAGATTTGTTAATTAGTCCATGAGCTAATTTTGGTAATTACTGTGTAAATTGTATAATATGTTTTATGTGATTTAATATGTTAATATATATACATGAATATATTAGCATGAATGTGTTGAAATCGGGCATCACGATTCCATTAAAAGACCGGCGTAACCTAAATTAGCATGAAATAGCATAGTTGAGATCGATAATCGGTGGTTAGGTGTTTGATGGTGTGTCGTGAGTACACTGCTAGGATCAACAACACGTAGTGTTGATTAGTGGGGTTTCGACCAATAAGACAACGTCCAAATGTGTCACTTCGTTAAGAAAACGAAATGGCTCATTGCATCCTCTATATGCACCAAAAGCACCCTAGAACAATAGAGTGAGTGCATGAGGTGGTTTTTCGAGAGAATTGTTCAAGGGTCGACCTCAACAATATTATTTATCTGGAAAGGGTGTCCACTACAACATTGGAGTGGTTGTCCATATAATATCAATCGTCGGTCCGCCCACCGATATACATCGGAGGGTTGTCCACAAAATGTATTATCTGATCAACCACCATTTATATCGGAGGGTTGTCCACTTGCCAAAAACAAATACCTTGTTTGAAATGGTTTTCTGCAAATGCATGTTTGAGGGAGTAGGTGAGAACTCGAGAGGCGCATTGGGTGTAAGAGAACCATGAGATCATAGTTCTCAGATGGGTGTAAGAGACCGCAGATCACCCGAAAAGTTATGTCGCCTTAAAAGAAGACACACGTCATGCTTTATCACACAGACTCGTATCAGGTGATGTAGAGCTCGGGATCACTTTCGATTTGCTGCCCATTGACACTTGTATCGGGGTACTTGTTTCGGAGGGCTCCTATACTGTCATCGTAATACTGGACAATTGGTCGCCATGATGCGATGAGACTAGCCTGCGAGTGACTCGAGACATATTACTCAATGACATATCGAGTGATGGAGCCTACGAGCTCCGTACATGGGGCATGGTGAGTCGAGTCTCATTCATGGCATGTAGACATTCGTAGACATGTATGTCGCACTGGCGCTTCATTACGCCGACCATCGTACGCGTGAAAGAAATTTAGAGATCATCACTATCGACTACATTCTGGGTCAAGGACCCCCCTTCAGTACAAAAATAAAATGTACTACCGACCCGCATTCGGGACTGTACATATGAAGAAAGCCTAGGATTGCGGGCTTTAATATTTTGTAAATATATATGGGTTGTATTTTGTCGTATAAGGCGATGTAATTTAAACTCTTACGGATCATGGTTTTATACTATGTGCTTATATGTTCGAAAGTATTAATGCAGGGGCCCAAGTGGCCATTATTTTACTCGCGCATATTGCACTTCAAGTGCGTCATTGTCGAATATTGGGATGTGTTGTACTGGTAGAGCTCCCGTACAAAGGAGACTCCGCCTCGGCCGTGGAGTAGTGTCGAGTAACCCGATATCCACGAGTATCCCGCTGTCGACGGGCTGCTCAACGACCCCGGCTCAGCGCCAGCCACCGCACAGAGCACAGGCATACCCACTGCCCAGTACTGAGGGACACGGGCTTGTGCTGCGCTACATGTGAAACTGATACCCGGCATCATGTTTGGCATCTGAGCCAGTACACGAACATCTAGAGTTCATGGACTAAGCCAGATTGAACCCGCATGCACAGGTGTTCCATGTTTATAAACATAAGATCACAGGTCACACATCGCAAGTGGAAACCTATAATACCCAGATGATGTATATGGGAAATGTGATTGCGCGGGAAAATTATATGCATGACATATTGTATATAGGAAGAAGTGGAATGCTAAGGTTAGGAACTATAACCTTAGGGAATCGAAAAATGAAATGAACCTGAAAGTATTGAATTTTATTGAAATAGCCATTAAAGGAGGCTGGCAAGATAGCATTCACTTTAGGCGAAGGAACTGTCAACACGGTTAAGTCTATTAGTAATTGGCATGCATTACTAGTTAGACTGAATGAGAGATTAAATAAAGCTTGTTGCCATTTGACATGTGTGTGTGATGGTAAAGTCGGTGCCAAGGACGAGGTCAGCTCCTGGCACGAGGTGTTGTAGCCAAGAACCAGCAATATTTGACCAAAGAAGCCTTTGCCGAGCCTGGGTCAACATACCATTGCACGTGCTAGTAGTTGGTAGCCGTGAGGTCCGATAACCTGAGGTTCAAGTCACATCATCCTCCGACGTTTATAGGGGGAGGGGATCATGGTGGCAAACCATTGGTTCCGCATTGAGAATGTATCGAGGCTATGGATATACCTTCTCGATGCGCCCAAGATCAAAGAATGCTCCATCTAGAGGCGAGCCCCAATTGGACCGGGTTAAGATCCCAGGATTTAAAGAGCACGACGGCAGAGTTCCATGGGCTCTTTATGAGAAAGTATTTTCGGACCACTGCTAGACATGCAAAGGCCCAAGAGTTCCTAGAGCTGAGGTAAGGAATCATATGTTGATGGAGTGGCCATGGTCGATTCACTAAGTTGGCACGCTGCGATGACCAGGCCAAGGTCAGATGTTTGAGAATGGACTCAAGTTGTCCATTCGCAAGATTAGCCTCGTCTACAAGACACATGGACTCTATAGTCGAGATGCCGGCCATAGAGAGAGATGGATGCGACGCCTAAGGCATTCAGAGATGAAAAAGCCAGGGGAAGAGAAAGGAGGATCAAAGATTCTTCGAAGCTCAGCTTAGAGGTTAAGGCCTTCGAAAAGCCATTGTATGGGTACCCCTTCAGATCTAGGGTGAGAGTTGGTCAGATATGGTGCGTATATATCGGGTTTTGATGTCATTCTTGACATGGATGAGTTGGATGTCCCATCCGCTTGTCGCGATTGTGACCTCGAGGCTGTTATCATGGCCGATACTGCCTCGAGTCAGAGACAGTATATGCATGTGAGATATGAGGACGGAATTTCGGACGAAATTCGTTAAGGGGGAGAATGTAAACCCGAGAAAATTCAATTTTTCCAAAACGGGTAAACGGTAATGCTGAAAACTGAAATTCTCTAGATCTCTGACGACGAAACGAACCTAAGGCCACAAATTGCCTCGAAATCTAAGTGACCTAGAAAAGTTTCACAAATTATGAGACAATCGGAATATTTTACCATTTTCCGGTGATAAGTCACACATTTCTCAGGACTAGATTTTTACGAAAATCTTTAAGTCGAAATGATTTCAAGGCCCATTTAAAATAAAGTGAACTGAAAAGAAATAAATTGTTTCGGGGTAAAAACGGACCCAAATGAAGCAATATGAACCATGTATTCAAAATGATAATAATAATAATAATATTATTATTATAATATTATAATAATAATATAATGGAAAAAATCAAGCAAAAGGGAGAGAGAGAGGGCGTCGGGAGAGAGGGTGTCGGGAGGGAGAGCGTTGGGGAGAGAAAAATATTTTATTTTTTTTCTCTTTGTTTCTTTCGATTTACTTAAAAATCGAACGTAGGCCACCGCACGCAAAGTTGATCCATGCGACGAGAGCTACGCGCGTACACTCCAAAACTCCTTGGAAGCCATTAAACTCCATGAGGTAAAGGAATTTTCCTACTTATGTTATTTTCCTAAATTCAAAGGTTATTTGACAAGACCGACCCGCATACCCTCCCCAGATTCCCCCGGTGGTCCCGTCTAATGAAGTCCCACCGTATAATCCCCTAGGAATATCCAGCCATGGAACTCCACTTTAAGAAAGAAAGTAAACACATGCATTAATATAATACTCAAATATATATATATAAAAAGATCTTCAATAAATTTAAATCCACAACCGACCTATCTTATCAGAGGTCATAACCACAACACACATAATAAAGACTCATGAGTTCAATATTAAGCATCGAGTATCTTTAAGAGTGTTTGAGAATTTAGGATACAAATGAAAAATAAATAAGTCCAATAAAGACAGATAGATAAGATAGAATACTGCAGTTGTCGCAGAAAGAGTGATGTAGAAGCTGGCGCGAGGCAGGTCTCTACGAACTCCGCCAGACCTAAGAACGGATTTAAAAACACAAACAGATAATAAATCTCAGCTGAGCGGCATAATTTATAGCGAAATAATGTTTTTATTAACAATCCTTCTCTCTGCACTCCTACGCCCACTCTTTTTAAGGTTCATTTAAATCATTTCACAAAACCCAAACCTATACCCAAGTCAACAATATGAAATTCATGCTCAACAATTTAACCGAAATTATATTAAGAGAATTATAACCTGAATTTATTCACAACATAAAAATTGAACATAAAATATACAACATCATGTCGTAAAAATAATCTTGAAAATACAATAACCATAAATATTGAAATGGTTATAGCTTACTCAGAATCCAACAACGTACTCATACTATATCCATTATAAACCATGGGATACCCCACCTCACGACCCTCAACCTCGAAAGGTGTCGTGGTAATAATAATAATAAACCGTCGGGGCGTAACCCGACTACCACGCAAATATGTAATCGCTGACGAACCAACTCACGACATCGCGGGCAACCCCGTAAACCGTCGGTAAACCCGACTCACCTACCGGAAATAATATATAACCATTGATGAAACCAACCTCACGGGACACCGTGGCACCCAAAGGTAATCAGAATATAAATAATCGAATCAACCTCTGGTACTATTTGGTACATCAACTTATAACAACCAACACAGTATCCTTACTCACATATACCTTTCCAACGATATGGTATTATAATCATTTCACAAAATCTCATAATCCATTTATTAAATCAATAAATTTTCAAAGTGGTTTAAACCCTCAATCCATGTACCAAATGTTTAAATGACTTATCCATGAACTCAAGAAAATTTCCAAATATTTAAAATGTTGACAAAATTCACATGAAATGATACAATTTGATTATATAAAAAAATGATAATTATATTTATGTATAACCAACCATTTGATCAAATAATATATATATAAAATAATTTACTACCATTTTATATCATAATACCTCAAAGCATTTAAAGATATGTCCTACTCATGTGAGTACACGTCGCCCCAAGCCCCAGATCGTTCAAGTTCAGCCAGCAGTGTCGTGAATATAATAAAAACACACAGTCTAATAACTAAAACTAAAGATATCGGGATGCCCAAATGTCTTAAAATAGTTTTTAGAACTATGAAACTATCTAAATTGGACTCCGACATGTCCAATTATACGATAAGTCTCTATGTAATCTTGCATCTAAAATTGGGGCTTTTACCCGAGGCTAAATTGAACCTCCACAATCATAAAAATATCCAATTTCACTAATCCATCTTCGATTTTGCCTAATTTGATCAATAGTCAATTTCAGTCCAAACCTTTCGTAATTACCCTAAATGACCCAAAAATGGAAAACTAACCAAACGACGTCCAAAATTTACAAATTTTATATCACCCGAAGCCCAAGAGACCAGGAACACAGTATACTTTAACTCGGTCCAAAAGTTGTCATACATGGAAAACGCGATCCAACAGCTTCATTAAACTCCTTCGTCGTGATTCTTCAACTATGTTACATGTCCCATAAAAGGATCGCGAGAATATTCAGGAACCAAAATGTGAGGAGGCGGGTCTTCTGCGTCTTAGCTGCTCCAACAAGAAACCAACATCCGCTGATGCCTCACAGAGTTGTTTGGCCGCCTGATCCCGATGTCTGCGCAGTTATTGATGAATTTAATGCACACACTCACTTGCCTTTCCTCCCTAGCCTACGCTGCAGGCAGTGGTGGCCGAAGGTCTCCCTGCGCCTAAAAACCCAACAGCCTAAATCTGGCCAAACCCACCCAGCCGAAATCCACGCCTCGGGGGAGTTTTGTCTAGGGTTTGAGCTGAAATGAGTGTTTTGGGGCTTAGGGTCTTCTATTATAGCAAAACAGTTATATGAGATCAAGGTTGTTTTGCAAAAACCGAGACAGCCTTTGACATTGATAAAATACCGTTCTTCAACTCCTCGTGGTCATAATTTTTATCCGTGGTCTTACTTTCGACGCTCAACCCGGGCTTCCATGAACTCGTGACGATCGAGGCTCACGGTAAATGGTGTCTTAGTTGTGTCCAAAATTTATTCATCCTGAAAAAGTCAACTCGGGGCCCACATACCAATTGTTGGTCAAACTTGGTCAAACTTTGTCAAAACGTGTTAAAACTTGTATTATTTGCAGGGTCGTTAAGCACTATTTAACAGATTGAATTGGCTGAGGCCGTGAGTGTCAGAATTTCGTACCTTCACGGACTGTTGGGAGGTGAATTTTTAGAACTCTGACTATTTTTGTACGCTGATTGAATTTCAGATTGTTTTCTGATGTCAAGCTGAATTTTCGAGACCGTTTAGACAATGTGATGTAATTTTTTTGGGATTATTTTTCGCAATTTAACCAAGATGTCATTTTGCTCTCAGGATCGATGCCTTCGAAGTTTTATATGCTTTAAATACAATATCTTGATGAACCGTGAAGGGACCAAGAGGGGTGCCCCGTTTATATGGGTCCGAGATTTGCTCATTTGTGTGTTATTATTACTTTCAGAAAATGAATAACGTGAATGAAAACATGAATATAATGTGAATAGTAACATGAATAGTACACTAAATTATTTTGTGTGAAAACGTATGGTCGAAAGGATTCAAAATGAATTGCTCGTGTTTGTTAATTAACTCATGTGAGTTTTCTAATTTTGTGTAATTGATTGTGAATTTGCATAACATGTTTTATGTGATTAACATGTTAATATATATGCATGTGAATATATATTAGCATGAATGCAGTAATCTAAGACGATGATTCATACATGCACTAAGAATTTAAAATGAGTGATGCAAGAAGTTGAGATCGACATCGTGTTAGGTGTTCGATGGTGTGTCGTGTGTGTATTATTCGTTGCGGATCAACACCACGTAGGGTGTTGATTATGGGCTCGACTAATAAGATGTCGCCCAAATGAGTCGCACGGGTTAAATGGAACACTATTGCATTTCCTCATATGCACCGGGGCATCCTAACACAGAGTGAGTGCATGGGTGGTTTCTCGAGAGAACTGCTCCTGATGGGCCGACCAACAATATTATTTATCTGAAATAAGGTCCACTACAACATCTAGGTCGCCTATAAAATAGACTATCTAGAAGTCCGTCCACTATTTATATCGAGGGTTACATACGCTAAAAACAAACACCTTTGTTTGGAATGGCTTTCACCACGGCGTAACTGTCAGGAGGAAAACCTCGAGGCGCATGGGTGTAAGAGGTGTCGCCAGATTATAGTTCGTGATGGGTGGAGACCACGCATTCACCCAAGTTATGTCGCCTAAAGAAGACACACGTCATGTTTATCACATGTGACTTCGTTGTATGATATGAGTCTGACGACTCGTGATTTATTTAACATCATACTGACTGGCATTATCGCAAATTGGCTACTTGGGTCATTATAATACCAAGGATACTTGTCACAATATTATGTACGTGAGATCTAGCCTGCGGAGTGACTTGATATATTACTCAATGACATATCGAGCTTACTGGAAATGGCGAGAGCCTCTGCACATGGGGCCCTGAGTCGAGTCTCATTCAAGGCATGTATATATCTGCAGACATGTGTATGTTTAGACTTGGATGTGTGTTTGATTATGCTAATTACTGCATGCACTGTTAGTGGAGCAGCCCTAGAGATTATCACTATCAGGGCTGCTTCACTGGCCGTGGGACCCCCTTTCAGTACAGTCAAAGCCGACTACCGACCGCATTCGAGACCGCACATATGAAGGAAGCCGATTAGGCTTTACAACACATTTAAATATGGTTGTACTATTTGTATAAGAGTGATGTAATTTAAACTCTTACGGACTATGGTTTATAAATATGCTTATGTTCAATATCATGTGGGCCCAAGCGCCATTATTTTACTCTATGCAGAATCCCGTAGGGTCATCATGGATTATTATAATAAAGGTACCTTCGTAGCTCCACGTACAAAGGAAACTCGCCTTCGATTGTGGAGCGGTGCCGTAACCCGACATCCACGAGCATTCCGCTGTCAATGCCTGCCAACTAATTTCGGCTTTTGGGCGTCACACCATGATTAGCCACGCATCCTACTAAATTATTATTGTTTCCTTTATGCCCAAGGTGACTTGGTCCAAAGGTCCCGTTCTTGATCTTTCCAATGTCGAGGTTGCCAGTTACAAGAGTCTAACATATATGAGTCATCTACCCAATGTACCCATTCATGATCGTCAATTCGGCACGTATCCGGAAGCTTTGGCTAGACTGGTCGTTAGCATGATTGTCATGTGAAGTACGGCTTATCCCATTCCAGAGAGGATCTTTGTTTGGCGGCTAGTATAAGAGATTTCATTTTTGGGTCTTTAGTCTATGGATGGGGTCATTTTCGAGCCACAACTATAAGAATGATAAAGATAGGGTCTTTGTTTGACCACTACTATAAGAAGTTCCATTTGTGGGTTTTTAGTCTATGGATGGGGTTATTTTAGAGCCTTAACTATAAGAATGATTACGGTTTTGGTCATTTTTGGTCCGCAACTATAAGAATGAATATGATTTGGTAATTTTTAGGCCACAACTATAATATGAATATGGTTTGAGTCATTTTTAGGTTGCAACTATAAGAATGATATAGAAAGGGTCTTTGTCTGGCCACTACAGTAAGAGGTTTCATTGTTGGGCTTTAATGTATTGAAAATTGTACACATTTTTATGCTTGACTTTTTAATCAAGAAAGCGACATATTATGATTTGAATTTATTATCTTTACTCCAATGTAAAGGAGATGGAATCCATGTCTATCATCACTAAGCAAATGACTTGAATTTTCAATTTGAAGCCATGTAGAGAAAAATTGACATGGAATTTGGGCTTTTTTGGCATGGTGTCATTACCTCAATATTTATTCATTTTTGGCATGGAAGTATAAATACATCTCTTGCTGGTGGGAGGACAAAGGGCTAATAAACTGGTGGCATGCCATTGGAATTCATACTTGAGGAAAAAGAATGAGATATTCTTCATAAGCATTTCTCAAATTCAACGCCCTTAAGGGGAAATAAAGGTTCTCAACCAACAAAGCTTCCCCAAAATTCACTTAAAGGCAAACAAAGGGGGGAAAATTGAAAACATACTCCAATTACTGGAAGCCAAGGATAACCCCACTAATGTACAATTCCTAATTCTGTAGCCTTGCAGGAAATCGTTTCTAATAAGATTTGAATCAATGACCTTTAGTTTGGAGGTAAATTCCTTAATACATGCACTCCCCCATGCACGCACATGAACACCCATGCAAGCACACCAGGTTGGACTTGGATCATGCTTGGTCACCATAGTAGAGTTGGATAACACCTGATCTACAACTAGCACACATAAAAGCAGGGAAAATACTTCAGCCATTCCATTATCAAGTTGTTTAGTTGTTATGAATAAACAAGACAAGTCCGATTTGATTGCTGTTAGTAAGGTTTCTCCCTAATCATTAGCAAAGATTGTTATTATCAGGTCTATAAAGCTTGATGGTGTTCAATAAACAAAATGGAGGAATCCAAGTAAACAGTCCTTTCCCCTTTCTCTCTCTAGAATTCTTCTTCTTCTCAAATTATTTACTTATCACTGTATCGAGTGTGCTCCGACCATGGACACCGTGGTAAACGAATGCGCACTCTTGCAACGAGGTCAATGAAGCCTTGGCTCGACATGAGTCTAGTTTTGATCAGATTAACTTAGCTCTACAAGTAGTGTTAACTGAGCTTCAAACCCTTCGCACCTCCCATAACCAAAATTCCAACTCTCCTGAAATCAACCAATTCACACCTAAAGGACCATCACATCCTCATATTTCCCATTCTCTTATCTCCAACAAATACCTCCACATCACCTTTAAATCCTCATTTCCGATTCAACGAAACGACCTACTGGCTGGCACAAGGCGTAGTATTTTGATCATAAGGATATTGCACCAACTCAACAAGTTCAATTGGCCTCCTTCCACCTAGATGGGATTGCTCTGAAATGGCACAAATGGATAAACAACTTTTGTGGACCTCTCACATGGAGTGAGTTTGTCAAGGCAAAGGTTATTCGCTTTCGACCACTAAGTATAAGGATCCATCGTGAGTCACCATTATCGCCTCGCACAAACAATCACTGTGATAGCCTACCATGAAGCCTTTAAGAGGCTCTCACATAGAGTAGACGGCCTCCCTGAGAGTTTTGTCAGGATGCTTCGGTCGCAGCCCGAGACAACGCCGCATTGACATAAAAATCGCGTGCCACATCGCAGATGCGACCGAAATCGCACGACCAATTGAGTAGCGAACATGCTGCTGCGTAAAAGCCTAACTCCACTCGCTCATCACCAATCATGATGACAACCCAGCACGTAATTAACCAATTGGGCATCCGACCAATTACCATCTCAAATGCCAACAAATCCTTCTCCATCGTCGATTCATAGAATCACCAATCAAGAGGCTCGAGAACGACAAGAGAAAGGGTTGTGTTACTATTATAATGACAAATATGTTACTGGCCACCACTGCAAACGATCGCGACTGTTTATGATCGTAGACTCATTGCACACGAGCCTTGAGGAAAATAGAGATGATTCCCAAGAAATGCCAAGCCCCGAGGACATTCCAGAAATTTTATTTCATGCCATTGTCGGTGCTGAACACCCACAAACCTTACGTGTAATGGGAAATTTGAGGAACAAGAGCGTCACATTGCTCATCGACGGGGGCAGCACTCATAACGTCATTGACCAAGCTGTAGTCACCAAGTTTGGGTTACTAGTAAATCAAAGCAAGCAGTTCTAAGTCATGGTGGCCAACCAAGAGAAGATAAATTGTAATGGACAATGTCAGGCTCTCACACTGAACATCCAAGGGGAAACTATCACTATCGACTACTATATCCTTCTAGTCATTGCTTGCCAGTTAGTGTTGGAATTACAATGGCTTGAAACTCTCGGTCCCATTGAGATGGATTCAAGAGACTCACTATGAGCTACAAAAAGCATGGAGATACATACACAGCCCGAGGATTGAGCGGCCGGACATCGAAACATTAGCAGGCAAAGAGATTCCATGGGAACGGGGGGAATTCAGTTGTTTTCAAATGATCCCTCCTATCCTAGCAACAACGGTGTATCCTACCCTCCTGAGATGCAACGCCTCATATCCACATTCTCATATGTGTTTGAACCACCCACCCGATTACCTCTACAAAGATCCCATGACCACCACATACCATTACGACCAAATGTAGGTCCAGTGAGCGTGAGATTGTACAGGTACCCCTATTACCAAAAAACAGAGATAGAAAAAATGGTGCAGGAACTTTTGCAATCTGAATTGATAAGGCCGAGTCATAATCTATTCTCATCACCCGTTTTGTTAGCAAAAAAAAAAAAAAAAAAATTGATGGAGCTTGGCGATTTTGTGTGGACTACCGAGCTTTAAATGACATTACCATCAAGGATAAATATCCAATTTCGATGATCGAAAAACTATTGGATGAATTACATGGATCCCGATACTACTCCAAATTGGATATGCGGTCCGATTATCATCAAATCTGGGTACAAGAAAATGACATCCATAAAATGGCCTTCCGAACGCACGAAGGGAATTACAAGTTTGTAGTAATGACATTTGGCCTCACCAACGCTCCAGCAACCTTCCAAAGTCTCATGAACGATCTTTTTTGCCCCTACCTTAGGAAATTTATTTTAGTTTTCTTCGACGATATTTGGTATACTACAAATCATGGGAAGATCATCTCACACATTTACACATTGTTTTAAATATTTTGGCCACTAATGATTTGTTTGCCAAGGAGTCAAAGTGTCGATTTGGTGTTATGCAAGTAGACTACTTGGGCCACATAATTTCGGAAAAAGGAGTCTCAGTTGATCCTGCCAAAATACAAGCGATGGTGGTGACCTCGCCGACCTTGACAAAGGAGTGCGAGGGTTCCTAGGAATTGTGAGGCTATTACAAGAAATTCATTCGATCGCCAGATATCTTAACCACACTAACTCGATTGCTGACCAAAGAAGGATTCTAATGGAAGGAAGCTACATAAATGGCCTTCAAAAAGTTGAAAGAGGCCTTGACCAACCCACCAATCCTATGCCTACCAAATTTTTCTCAGCGATTTGTGATCGAATGTGATGCTAGTGGAATGGGAATTGGTGTGATTCTCTCCCTACAAAACAGGCCAATGGCATATTTTAGTGAAGCATTAAAAGGTTCCGCTTTAACCTTATCCACCTACGAGAAAGATATGTTGGCCATTGTCAAGGCAATTAAGAAATGGCGCCTATGCGCGGGAGGCAGCACATGGTTCGAGACCCCGACCCGAGAAAGTCTCGAAGTACCTATTAAGCGTGATCACTACACCCGCATAGACACGCTGGTTAACCAAGATACTTGGTTACAACTATGAGATCGAGTATAAAAAGGGAGTTGAAAATCAAGGTGCAGATTCTTTATCCCGAGTCATGGAATCCCAATTTATATCCATCTACATTGCCTTAAAGCGGTTGGTGGCCCTATCCTTAGTTAATGAAGACCCATTTATGAGGTGTCAGCGAAACTAAATCCCTTGATCCAACGAGATGGGGTGTGGTTCCGAAAAGGGAAGGTTCTTTTAAGTTCCGCTTCTAATTTAATTCCAAAATTCTTGATGGATTGCCATGCAACCCCAATTGGTGGACATTTTGGGATCCATAAAACGCACGCCCGAATTAAGCAAGATTTTTTTTGGTCAAATATGCATCGAATAGTACAAGCATTTTTGCAGCAATGTGAAGTTTGTCAGCGTTTCAAATCAGATTGCATGAAGCCAGTAGGGCTACTCCAACCTCTAATTGTGCCAACACAAGTGTAGACCGAAGTATCCATGGACTTCATTGAAGAATTACCATCTTCTGATGGATATACTTCCATTATGGTCATTGTCGATCGCTTAACGAAGTATGCCTACTTCATTCCCTTAAGGCACCCCTTCACCACCATCACTGTCACCAAAGCTTTCATCTCCAACATCATCCGTTTACATGGCATCCCAATCTCAATTGTTAGTGATCAAGACAAGGTCTTTATAAGCACTTTTGGGGAACATTATTCCAACTTCACGACACCAAGCTTTGTATGAGCTCGAGTTACCATCCACATTGTGATGTAAGTAAGGGGCCGAAGTCATTAGCGATCACGGAACAATACTTAAGGTGCCATGACGATCCAATACATAAATGGTTTTGAGTGGATTCCTTAGTAATTGACTACAACACTCCCTATTCACTCTTCGGTAAATGACACCATTTGAAGCTGTGTATGGCATTCCACCACCTAGCTTGCTCAAATATGTTCTCGGAACCTCTAATGTTCAAGCGGTCGATGAGTTCCTACGTGATCGAGATTCCACCCTCAATGAGCTGCGGCGAAACCTCTTGCTTGCTCAAAATCACATGAAGTGCCAAGCCAACCAACATCGACGTGAGGTCTCCTTTGCAATTAGCGACTATGTGCGCAGAGCTACAGCCATCTGCGAAACCCGATCTTCGATGGTTTCAGCTCATGAAGCTTTCCCCACTTTTCTATGGTCCCTACAAAGTCATTGAGAAAGTGGGAACAATGGCCTACAAGTTGGCATTGCCCCCAAATTCACAAATCCATAATGTATTTCATCGACATTCACGGAAACATTTGGGGTAGGTCAACCAAGCGTGCTCGACCACTTATTGTGTCAAAGACTACCACTATCCTTCCCTGGCCAGATCTCTCATCGATCATGAGGTAGTTAGGTATGGGAAAATGCAGGCGTCCAAAAGCGAGATTTACGGTAAAATGGGTAAAGCGCACCCGATAAGATGCAACATGTGGGAGAGCGAATGGCGGTCACCGAGGTCTATCCTTTGCATTTATCCTTGAGAACAAGGATTGTTAAGTGGGGAGGAATACCCATGCATTCACGTGCACAACCCCATGCCGGCACATGAACACCCATGCAAGCACACCAGGTTGGACATGGATCATGCTTGGTCACCATAGTAGAGGTAGATCACACATGATCTGCAACTTCCACGTAAAAGTAGGAAAATATGGCCATCTAGTTATCAAATTGTTTAGTTATGGAATAAGTCAAGACAAGTCTGATTTGCTTAAGTTGTTAGGAGTGCTAGTTTCTCTCCTAATCATTAGTCGTATTGTTATTACTTGTGTCTATAAAGCTTGATGGTGTTCAATAAAAAAAATGGAGGAATCCAAGTAAACGGTCCCTTCCCATTTCTCTCTCTAGAATTCTTCTTCTTCTCAAATTATTTACTTATCACAATGTTCCTCCTTAAATTTTTTATGCCCCTCGTGACTTTATTTCCTAGGCCCGCCACCGACATCACCCCCTTGGAATTAGCCCATGATTTCAAAACTCTCACCTAATCAACAAAATCTACGATAATTTAAAAAGTATGTTTTGAACTTTCATATTTATAGCATAATTTTTTTTTAAATTCTCATACATATAGGAAAAACACGCTGACTTCGTTCCTATAGCCCAAGAGAACATGTTTGGTTCCCAACTTTTTACTATTAAGAAAAGTGGTTTTCTCTGCATTTTCAAAATTTGTTTTTAAGAACAGTTTTTAAAAACAAGAACCTAACAAACAATATATTTCTTTCTTTACTTTTTCTTTCCTTTTATTTTTCCATTAGATTTTCTTTCCTTAACATCTTTCAAGAACCAAACATAGCCTTAACACCCCGAACATGAAAATTAGTTCTTTCTATTCATTTCCTATATATGTATGGACGATTATAAATTTATAAATTTCATAAAAGTTTTGACAATTTTCAACAAGCCCCGTTTTTTTTTCTAATCATTATTTTTCATAAAAGTATTATGTTATGCATTACAATTATCAAATCTTCCCATTCAATTCACATGAGCCTTGTTATTATCTTTAAATTTCATCGATCTTGTTAATATAAATAGTGCGTGAACAGTAATGCATCGGTCAGTAATTGCCACATGGACTTTTTAAAAAAAACAGATACTGCAATATTATTGTTCACGTACTAGTTTGGACATTATTTTTATTTTCAAACTATTTTAGTAATTTAAAAAAAAAAAAAAAAACTAAATTCTTCCTAAGCTCTATTTTTATTGACCAAGTTGAAGAAGCTCTACGTACTATGAATAATCCTGATTTGCTGTTCTACGATTTTGCCTACTGGGCACTTGCTTTGGTGTCCCAATTGGGAATTAAGTCTGTACTCTACAGTGCAATTTGTGCAGCAGCCATTGCCCACGTACCTATCTCAATCCTAGATCAAGTTCGATTGAGAGATGTGTCATGGCCGCCGCCTGGTTACCCCTCCTCCTCGACGGTGGTGCTCCGCCCACACGAACTAAGGTCGATGGATTTCATTTAGAAGTCATTTGGGGAACGCATCACCCTTCAGCAGCGACTCACCACTGCCTTGGCATCATGGTTTAAAATATCCAATATATCAGTCGATATATCTCCGATATATTAGATATCGGTAAGGGTCAAAACGATATCGGTCATCGATAATCGATTAAGCGAAAAATCGACAAAAAATCGGTAATATCGGCGATATATCGCCGATATATCAGTTTTGGATCGATATATCGGGAAAATATCGGGTCTGTGGCACACGCGCGTGTTAGTTTAATTTTTCGATAAAATATCAAAGATATATCAGAGATATATCGGCGATATATCAGGATATATCGGAGATATATCGGTTAGATTTGAAATCCTAACTTGATCCAACGGATATTGATTGATCATAACAGTTTAAAATAGATCTAATTACAAAGATTTTTTTACCATCCAACGGTTATTTTGACCAAAAAAAATCTATAAATACCTCTAAAATCATTCAATTTGATCACAAATTCTCTCTACCCATATCCAATCTTCATTTCACTTCAATTTTTTTTCTCTGTGATAGTTTAGATGATACTTTCATATTTTAATTAAATTAGTTAATTTAGTAATAATATATTAATAAATTAACATTTCATTAATAATATATTAATAAATGTTAGTTAATATTTGAAACAAGCATGTGGATGAACCCCGAATTTCCTATCCATTGAGAAGTTGTGGATCACAATTAAGACATTTATGCATTGTTATATTCCGATCGCATAATCAATGTGCTTCGAACACCATGTCTTGGTATGAGTGTCTTTATCAAGATGGGATCCCTCTATCAAATTTTGCAATTGAGCCATATCGATCTTCATTTTGATTTTAAAAGCTTATTGTAATGTAATTTCAATGTATATATTTGATTATTAATGTCATTTTTACACTTTTAGTATTTCCATGAATTTCAAAATATTTTTGTTAATTTCCGATATATCGATATTCATGTAAAAATATCCACCAATATATCTCCGATATATCCTTAAAATCCAAGTACCGATATATCTGTCGAAATTGATATTCCAATCCTTGCTTGGCACGTTGTGATGCATTCTCTATTAGAACATGTCAAGAAACCAACGGATCCATTTGTGACTACATTGGAAGCAAATATAGAAAACCAATGCCTATGGCTCGTCCTGCAGACCACTAGAGCCATTGGAGGAGGATCGATAAGGCGCATTAGGTGCAGATGGATTCATAATGTAGCTCGGCTACAAAGAAATAATAAAATTGAAAGAAAGCGAATAAAATAAATAGAACGAAATTCTTAAGTTTTCAATATCATATTAAATCTACCAAAAAACAATAACATAAGGTGCTATTTATAGGCACCAACAAAAAATCCTAACATATATGGACTTGGCTTGGGCCAAAAAGTTCGATTAAATAAATAATTAGTAATAATAAAAATCATTATTGGACTTAAGCTTCCTATCTCGTCTAGGCACAGATAGCATTTTCACTCATCTCCATGTTCCCTACGAGTTAGAAAGAACTGACTCAAGAGTGAGAGGAAGGTAACTGATCGACAACGAAGGATCAAGTGATGAAGATCATCCTCCTGTATCCAGTAGCATCGAATCGGAGCTGACCATGTCGTTACGACAAGGAAGCAATGAAAATCTAAATCTCTGAAGTCACAAACTCATCATTAAGGATAATATCACCTTCTCCTTAGAATGCTATCGCAGAGAGCCGCGGTCGGTGCACCTTTACTTCTTCACCTGTAGACACACTAGAAGGCAAAGTAGAAGGCTCAAAAGTGCCTGATGGCTCAGCAAATCATTTACATTGAAAGCGGGCTAATATCCATGTCATTGCAAAACCGTCGAGAAGATACATTAGGTCAGTTTGAATTATAAAATAGGCCCATGGTTCTTGCAAGTTTTTGAAAGCGTTTTTGGAATTCTTTTCGGGATGAATGGGAACCATGACATATTGCAACATTAAGATTGAGATCATAAAATGCACATCGTGGTCGGTTACTCTCTTCATTACTTAGAGAAATCTTTTAGCTAATCTAAATATATAGTCATGGATGTGTTTGCAAAGTTTTACAGGTTGTTCTGCATGTGAGGTGGTGAAGGAACAAGATCAATGATGTCTGGGTGAGTATGTGCATTAACAATTTGAAAATGAACTACACCAGTTGACAGTTAACATAATTATTATAAAGCAATAAGCTATTGACAAAATTAATCCCAAAAAACCTTGTTTTACCTGACAAACTAAACATATGCCCAAACTGCAGTGCCAACCTCAGTTTGACCATCAGTTTGAGGATGAAAAGCATATGAAAATTTCAAAGTAGTGCCAAACATTTTCCAAAAATAGCTAACAAATTTCACATCCCTATTAGATACAATGGTGGAAGGCAAACCATGCAATTTAACAACTTCTCTAAAAAATAATTTAGCAACATGTAGGCTTTATCTAGTGTGGCTTTGTTACAGACAAATGTCATCATGAACACATCCTTATGTAAAATAGAATCATGTCCTCTAAGGCTATGCCTAACAAATCCTCTCTCGAAAAGTCCTTCTACTTGCCTATTCAACTCCTCTCTCTCTTTAGGATTCATCCGATAATGTGGAAGGTTAGGCAGTTGAGAATGTGGAACTAAATCTATAGCATATTGGATGTCTCTTAAAGGTGGGAGTGAGACAGGCAACTCATCGAGCACCATATCAACAAAATCATCTAGCAAATTCTTCACTTCCAAAGGAACATCGAAAATCAAAGAATCAAATGGAACTTCTTTTGTCACTAATGTTGCTTCCTCTGAGTCTAAATTCTCCTATATAAACTTCTATTTATTTTAAAAAATATGCAAATTCAGGACAAGTTAGAGATATCACATTATATTACGGCCTTTGAAACTGTGAATCTCAAAATAATGTTCATACTATATACTTAAATGAATAAACGTTATCTTGCAAAATTGGTAACATTAAGATCATAAAGCGAAAGCGACCTAAAGAACATGGGCAACATCTACAGGTGCATCCTGATAAGATTTCAATCTTATAATTACCATTTAGATAAGTTAGACACCAACTGACGACGGACAAAGTAGTCAATACCCCAAGCTACTCTAAAAGGATTTGGATTGGTTCT
The DNA here is from genome assembly GCA_016808115.1 of Tetrastigma voinierianum. NCBI lineage: Eukaryota > Viridiplantae > Streptophyta > Magnoliopsida > Vitales > Vitaceae > Tetrastigma > Tetrastigma voinierianum. The sequence continues at coordinate 1,597,537 of JAEQBH010002994.1, read as the reverse complement.
ACTTTTAGGTTTAACAATTTAACTTGACATCCTTAGAAACCACATTCATTAGACTACCCCATCAATCACTAACTTACATTTCTTATCTCACTTTGTAGTTGTATGAAAAATACAATTTATTCCATTATCATTATCTACAATTATGGATAGCACACATCTAACCACACATTTGCATCATCATACAAATCTTGACAGATCATTTCAAAATACCAAAATAATCTGAGATTGACAATTTGTAACATAATATCAACTACTATGTTCAACATCTAGTACAGTACAAAGTTGGGGACAACGGGGATGCAATATGAACGAGATGACAGCATGATGACAATTGATGATTACTGTATCCCCAGACTCTAATACGCTGAGGGAAGCAACGGAAGGGATTCGTCAGTATAACCGACCTATGTTGTTGAACCTAGTATTAAGGTTTGATGACATGGTGTAAACTTGGACTTCTTTTTGTGTGTGCGAGAAAGATGAAGGTCTCTTGGGCTTCTTGAGCTCTGAACTTTTAGTATTAAATCTCTAGTGTGTGGAGCATGTAATTTATTATCTTTTAAATATTGAACTTCAGGCCATTGCTTGAAGTGGATACAAATGGATGTTGTCATATCATGGAGATAACTGCACCTATTTAAACACTATCAGGTTATGATCTTCCGATTACTCTAAAGTCTATTTGTTTATATTGATAATATTTGGAACAATTTATGTATAATGGAGGAATGTATTTTCTTATGACTTTGCTTTCATAGCATTGTTGGTGATTCAGTTAGTGCCAAGTACTATTTGGAACCTGTTTTAATAGGTTTGGAAGCTTTGTGTACTGATGTTATAATTAACCCATTTATATTAAAGTCCCTATTATTGCATTCATTTGTGGCAATTTTCACGATTTGTGAGATAATCATGCTGAGTCATTAGTCAGTCAAGCTTGAAGAATTCGAGTCAAACTCGACATCATAGATCGGCCAAGGAAAGAAGAAAAGTGAAGAAAAATGAAGCTGGGAAGAAAATGGAAACGTGAGCAATTAGTGTAGACGATGGCATGGGGAGAGCTGGACTTTTAGCTGACTAGCGAAATATCACGGATATGAATTTCATAAATTTAGCTATCTCTCGTGATTTAAACTGGCTAGCAGAATGTATATTCTAAGCAGTGTAGTTTGCTCTACTCTGCAAGAATTCGTAAGCTAGCAGAATTTATTATGTAGTGCTGTGCCTGGAAATTCTTCTGATTTAACTATCTCTTAATTGGTGCTTCTTCATGAAATTTTGTGTGTAAATCAACATATATCATGCTTTTTGTAATTAATACCAACCGACTTTATTTTTGGTCATATTACTCTCTTGTCTTGAATTGGCCAAAATGTTGGCTTTCTTATCCTTTTCACATTTAGTTGGCTATATAAGCCATACAGTTGTAACTTCTTTAATCTTTGATCAATATCTTGACTTTTCCATTTTCAGCACCAGTTTTCTATATTCTCCTCTTTCTCTCCTTTCTTAGTTTGCCAACACCCTCAAGGGACCAAACAATTGGAGAGATGACGGCTAAAACACTTCCTTCTTGATAAAATATTGAGGTGAGATCTTTGGTTCTTATTGTTACTGCTTTTCATGTCTGCGAGTTTGTCATTTTTAGTTTGAATCTAACTCTAGTTTTAGCTTTTTGATTTACTTTCTTATTGTCTTTGTAGCTTTTAAAGTTAAGTGTATTGCCAAGCTGTTTACTAATATCGATGATTACCCTTCACGTTATTTGAAGTAGTTAAGGGGTTTAGGGGTTTCAAACCAGTGATTATGTGATAGATATCATTGTAACAATATCTCATGCTTGGGATCAGTGTGTGTTGAGAAAGTCTTGTGGTTCTGATCAATCTTTCTGAGCCTAAAGTAGTGTTTATGTGTTAGGTTTCTCAGGTAGAGTTATAGCATTTAATGTTATTGATTTATTGTCTACTCTCCCATGCTTTAGGATCCGATTGCATATTCGGTGAGAGAGTGCGTGATTCTTTAGATGTGCCACTACGAGCCTGCGAGATGATGTGCATCTTAGGGTTTTAAAAATGATGGGGCCCTGGCGCATGTGCTGTGTTGAAACTCAAATGGAGTTGTTGAGGTGAGAGTTTCTTAGTTAAACATAGATCGGTTATGCCATGGACTATAGGTTGCATGTCATATGAAATGCCCGAGGACCTCTCGGTTAGCCTAGGATCTTAAACTCGATGGCCCACTTTAGCGAGGAGTTCTTTCTTATTTTTCTTCATTTAGGTTGCAAACCATCCACTTCTGTTTTTAACCAAACCCCAAAATCCAAATTTAATTCACGATTTACAGTTCACTCAAATCATTTGTACGAAGAAAACCCATCCACATGTTCGACCACTAGACCGCTATCTTTGCCGGTAGCTTGACTACGGCGATGGAGAACTACGGATACAAATTTTGTTGATTCCGCTCACCTACCGTGGCACGAATCAAATGGCGCCGTTGCCGGGGATGGTGCTTAGTGCAGAGTGAGAAATTTGTGGAACACTTGCGATCCTCATCCTAGGATTTTAGTGAATTTCTTTTTTATATTTCATTGTCATTTTCTTATTTCATTAAAAAAAAAAAAAAAGTGTTGCAGGAGAGTTTTTGTGTGCCATATTTGCTGCAGGAATCCATTCCTAGTGGATTTGAAACCTATAAGGCAAGCAGTTCAGGTTCTGTGGGAAAATTGACTGGGAGAAAATGGAACCCCCACATGAAGAGCAATACAGTCAGGAGAGTAACCCTAGGGAATATATGACAATGAGGGACTATAGGAACCTCGCATGGCAAAATCAGCAACCCTGGGAGAGAAATCCAAACCCACCTAGGTCCATGAGGGACTACAGAGACCAATGGATGAGTTCACCATATGGTACTAGCCATAGTTAGAGTCACACAAATTCCTCATGAACCAAAACCTCCACAATATACACCTCTTGAACCTCTTTATTATGCCTCCATTCTCATTATTACCAAATACCACAGTTTAATTTCCTGTTGAACAAGCCATTTGGACCTTACCGGATAGTGGATGACTTTGTGGAAGAATAAGAGATTAATGCCCATTCAATTATCCTTTGTGGAAGACAATTTGAACAAAGGAAAATAGATGGTGAAAGATGACTTTGAGCATAAATGGGGACAACTTTGCAGATTCCATTGGGAGCTGGTGTCGAGCAATGTCCACCAGAGGAGGAGTGTCAAAGTGGCACCATGGTAGAGGAGCCGTGCCTACAGCAGCCACAAGAAATCCTGGTGGAAAATTTTGAACCCTCAGTTGGTGCTGCTATCTGCCTATGGGAGGAGAAGGCTAACCTTCCCATTAGTGAAGAGTAGTGGACATGAAGCAGTGGAAGGGACCCGAGGCCTATCATTCAGCCAAACCCGTAGATTTGGATCCTAATGCCCAGCACTTGACCCAAACAACCTTTGCTAGTACCCCCTCGGTGACCAAGTGTACATACTGCCCACACCTGCAGCAAAATCAACACATGCAGCACCTGCTCCTAACCATTAGTCCAACTCACTGTCAGCCATGCAAAAAATCAAGAGATTAGTGGCCTCTGTACATAAGTTTGCCACTACATCAAAGAAACCTGTATTTGCCTATCTGACGTAGCATAGTGGTTGGTTGGTGCGGGTTAGGTTTGGAGCACCGGACCTAGAGGCATTTTCTAAGCTTCCCTCCCCACTTTTTGTTTAATTTTTTCTTGTTTTTGTTTTATCTTATTTTTAGTTAATTTATGTTTTAAATTAATTTTTTGCTTTACGATCTTTCCTAATTTTTCTTGTGTTAATTTTTGCGGTTGTGTGCAAATTTTAGGCTTATAAATACAAATTCCGAAACTGGAATGAAAAATCAACAACTAGGGCGTGAGACTTTTCGCAGCCATTGCGAAAATTTACATAATGTAGCGAAAATCAAGAAAATTAAGCTATATAGCGAAAATTAGGCAAAAAATTTCGCTAGCTAAGCGAATTTCGCTAGCTTAACGAAAATTGTGAGTAGCCAAAATGCAAAAAATTCGCTAAGAGCAGTGTCTACTTGAAAATTCTTGTGTCTAAAGCGAAATTGAAAATTTCCGCTGGTGCCAATTTTCGCTAAGATTGCGGAAATTTGCTGTAATCTAGCGAAATTTTCGCAATCTGCGAAAATCCCCTGATTTGACCTCAATTTTGCAGCGCATAACTTTTCATCGAACTCCGTTTTAAGCGTTCTTGGTACGTTGAAGCTTAGAGTGCTTAGAGAATCCAAATATGGCCAGAAGAACATTTTGAATTTTTGTGAGTGTAATTTAAAAAAACAGTCCAAGCGGTCACTTTTTTCCTCTCTTTTCTTCTCTAACTTGTTTATTTGAAGCCCAAGCCAATTGAATAAGATTGATGGAAAGCATGAGGTCTCTATCCAGCAATGATCACATCTTATCATGGGTAACACTTCCTTCTCTAATTTTCCATTCAGAGCCCCATTTCGGACATACTTGGGGATGTTTGGGTTGGAGAGTTATTAAAGGAAGTGGATTTGCATTTTATGCTTTGTTATTATTTGTACCAAGCCCATTTGTGATGTTCAGTGGCTTAAGGTCCCCACATAAAGGCTGTTATCTTTAAACGTGACACTTTTCAAAATGCGGACCCATTTTGTAACGAACTTTTTATGGTTTGCTATTTGTGTAGTTTGAAAAATTGAAGCTTTGTCGATTCTATTGATGTTAGATTGATTCCATGCTTAGTTGAGTAAATGATTAGTTGAATTCTGATTGATTTCGACCTTTTTCTTCCACCTTTAGCTAACCACACACAAAGCACATTAGATTTCAATGATAGGCTGAAAAACTGTGCACCCTCCCTTAATTTATAACCTACCTAGTTTCATTGACCGCCTTTAATGAGTTAGAGGACTGTGGAAAAAGAAAAGAAGAAAAGAAAAGAAATGAAAAGAAAGAAAAATAAAAAAATTGCAACGCTTTGCCTTGAAACCGAGCACGATCAGGGGGTATAGTAACCTTTAAAGCCCAGGTGCCACTGAAGCCTTCAGCACAGTTTGGAGTCACTTGACTTAGTCGCCACATGGGTGGATGGGTGGAGTTTAGCAAGTTGTAGGTGCTGGAGTCTCGAAATCATTCGGTCGAGTGAAACACAGAAGAGTTAGTGGTTGAAAGATCCTTATGACTTGAATTTTAAGCCTTAATTGGTTAGGGTGTCGGTAGATCCGTTACATGGACTTTGAACAGAGGTCGATTCCTCGGCTGTTGCACCTGGCCCATAAAGATTGTGGAATAAGGGTGGAGTGCGATCTATTTAAGTTGGTTAGCATGCTAGTCGTGGTAGTAGCTGGGTTGGGAGAGTGCGGTTTGCGGAGTTTATTGTTGAGCTAATCAAATATAAACACTTAGATTTTGGTGGAAGTTTCTAGTTGATTCAACGAGATGGAGACTCTTTTGATACTCAATTTTGTATAGTGTTATTCTTTCACTTGATGGTTATTGGACCTGACTTTGATGATTCTTTACTTAGGGTTCGGCATTACTTCTTCACAACCTTTTGAACTACAACCTTTTGTGCACATAATTTGTTATCTTTTTAGCATATGCTGCTTTCTTTCTTTCATTGCTCTGGGACTAACCAATGTGTGGGATTAGAGTGTGATTAGTGCCAAAAAGTGCTATTTTGAACCCTATTTTAATAGGTTTGGCGCTTTTTGTGTACTGATGTTATGGTAACAATTTACATATTAAGGTCCTATTATTCCATGATCGCATTTGTGGCAATTTTGCGGTTTTGTGAGATAATCATGCCAAAGTGTGGTCAAGCACGAAAGAATTGTGAGTCAAACTCAACATCATAGATCGGAGACTAAAGGAAAGAAGAGAAGAAAAGTGAAGAAAAATGGACGGGAAGAAAATGGAAGAGCGGCAGGAACGGAGTGGCCAATGGAGCGTGCCGCTGAGAGAAACTGGACTTTTCGCTATAGCGAAATTATCGCGGGATAGCGAAATTTCTCACTCGCTTATTCGTGAATTTTCGCTAGCTACTTAAATGTCACTCATTCCTAGCGAAATTATGCATTTTCGCTACTCAAGAATTCCTCACAGCTAATAAATTCCTCGCTAGCTAGCAAATTGCCACCGCCTAGCTCTAAAATTCATGATTTATCTTCGGTGGTTTCGCTAACTAGCTAATTTTCAGCATTGTAATAAATCCACTCGCTTGTCATGCTTTAATTAATGCCAACCGACTTCATTTTTTGGTGTATTACTCCTTTGTCCTTGAATTTAGCCAAAATGTTAGGCTTTCTGTATTTTCAATAATACTGGGGTTGGCTATAAGCCACCTTATAAGTTTGTAACCCTAACTTTAATCTTTCAAGAAATATCTTCACAGCCTTTCATTTTCTTTCTTTCAGTTTTCTCTTCTCCTCTTTCTCTCCTTTCTTGAGGTTGCCAAACACCCTGTGGATGACAACTTGGAGGATGAGCTAGCTAAACCCACTTCCTTCTTTGGAAGTAAAAGGTCGGGGTGAGATCTTTAGTCAGCTGTGGTTCCCTGTCATGCAAAGAAGTTTTATTATTTTTTTGCTCCCAAATCTTCAACTCTAGGTTTTAGCTTTTTTTTGATTTACTTTCGGCCAATACTTGGCAAAGCTTTTAGGTTTAGTGTATTCTTAGCTTTAGATAATAATATCCATTAGTCGCCCTTACGAGCCACTCAGGTAAAGTTAAGGGTTAGGTTTCAAACTGATAGTCAGCATAACATCAATGTCATTAATTTGGCCAATACTCTCCATGCTTTAGATCCAAAGGGCATATTCAAAGAGAGAGGTAATTTGATTCTTTAGATGGTCTTTACGAGCCTCTAAAATGATATTTATATGTTAGGTTTCTCAAATTAAAGTGCGGTCGCATAAAGATTTAATGTTATCGATTCGCCAATACTCCATGCCAGGATCCAAAGGTATTCAAGAGAGGTATTGTGGATTCTTGATGGTCTTACGAGCCTCCGATGATATTAAATGTTAGGGTTTAAAACAAAGAAAAGTGGCCACAATCGCATAAGTTACCTCGTGGTTTACCCCAATAAAGAGTTGTTTCGCATGAGGCTCGCTAGTTAAACATAGATCCTGCTATGCTACTGGACTATAGGTCGTATGTCATAACGCGAGGAAATTCAACCCTGGGACCTCTCGCTTAGCCTAGGATCTTAAACTCGGGCCCACCGCTCAAGGAGTTCTTTTTCTGGCTTTTCATTTTATTTTCAGGTCAGAACCATCCACTTCCCTGCTTTTAACTTAAACCCCAAAATCCAAATTTAATTCACCGCTTTGATTTCACTCAACCATTTGTACTAGTTAAAACCCATCCCCGTGTTCGACCCTGGGGATCGCATGCAAGCAGCAGCTTCAATACGGCAAAGAGGGAGGAACTACTTCTGACAAATTTCGTTGATTCCGCCACAATTCTACCGTGGCACGACCAAGACGGCGGTTCACCTGTGACGAATCACATGTCTTGCAAATCAAGTTAATTTCCATTCAGCAAACCGAACTGCCTACTATCAATTATTTCATACCAATCAAAATATTCTCAATATAAACTAACCAATCAGAGAAAGCATTAGGATCCATTCTACCATCAAATTCAAGAGCACTAACCTTGACTTTTTTTGTGATGTCCCTTTAAGGTTGTCTAACCTGTCTATCCTGATCTCTACCCTAATAACCATTAACCCTAGGTTGGTATCACTGAGGAGCAACATCTACTCTGATTTTGTGGGTAATTTTGCCTTAGTGGTTGGTAATCTAATGGGAAGTTGACATTAGTAGATTAAAACCAATCACCTAGATTTTGCAGGTGAATCATAGAATACAATACTCATACCCAAGTTCATTTTACCCATATTGTCATGCAAACTATTTGTGAATTCATTAGATTGATGTAAACCTCCAGAAGGACTTGAACCCCAAGTGTGTGTTGACCCAACGTGTTTTCTAACAGTTTCATCAACACATTCACCTATCTCATGTTTACCCAAATGTTTTAAAAGCAAATCCATTTTTTTAATTTATTGCAAAAGTTTGTTGTTTGAGGGGAGATTGACGTTGAGTCAATTGACCACACATTGAATTTAAATTACTTACCGATGAAGTGACTGAATCAAATTGGGCATTGTTTGCATTATGATGACGGGTAATATAGACTAGACTAGACTATCATTTAAATCTTGAGATAAAGCTTGTAGTCTTAAGTCAAAATTATTAACTATCTCGCTGAAGCTATGAAAGAAGAAGAAAAGATTCAATGTTATCACTTTTAAGTGGCTGAATGTCGAGATAAATCTAAAATTTCATTGAGTAGGGAAATTTATAAACTATATGCTAATGTAAAAAACACAAATCAAAAAAATGTAATGCGATTATATATCACAGATTGCACGAATAACTAAAAAAAACAAAAGTTTTTTTTTCTTTAATACTCTTTATGCTCTATCAAATAAATTGAAATTGTGACACCCCTATCCCGGGGGTCCCGTTGACAACCCATCAACCCACAGAAACCTGTGGATATCGGGTGCCCCGATATCACATTCACATGTCTCATATATCGAGACCCATTCCTACATATTCAATTACAATATACAAAAAATATATGATATACTATAATCATAGTCTCTTTACAGTCCCTTTGACACCAAAAAAGTGTACATGTTTTGGTCATGCTCGTATATATTACAAGACAAAAACAAAACAAAACAAAGTCGTGTCTGGCTCTCATCCCATAGCGTGTCCCATATGCGGTCACCGCCACAATCGGACCCCGCACCGGTGCGGGGATCCAGACAGGCGAGCAAAGCCCGTAGTGATAATCTCCTACAAAGATTACTCCCCACCTAAGTACTCATACAGTGATCAAACACACACACATTCAAGTAAAAATATACACATTCCTACTCGAATATCTACATGCCATGGATGAGAATGTGACTCACCCAATCCCATGTCCCCGAGTCGTCACCGACTCTCTCACACATGAAAATGCCAAATGTGAAAACCTGTCATTGGTGTTTCACCCAATGACCCCTTTTTTTTTTCCAAAACAAAAGCTTTTTGTTTTTAAAACTTATAACCCATTGGACAAACCCCCAATGTTCATTTGATTTGATCAAATCTCGTGTGTTTATGCATTTATGGGCCATGGATTTTCGGGTTTACACCGCAGGATGCCGTGCACCTTTCCAACATTTTTGATAGGCTTTCATCACCAGTGATCATGTCTAACCTCAATAAATTTGGGTCTTTCACCCTGGGGGGATCTACCCCATCTTGCTACGCCTAACACACTTATATTTGTTTTCATTTCTTTCATTATATACCACCCTGAGTCTCAATTGGACGCTGTCCGTTTTAAGCTCACCACACATTCACCAAGAATGGTGAATTAACCGTTTCTATGCAACCACACTCGACTCGATGCAATGATACCGTGAATATGCAATGCTAATGTCACTGCAATTTCTCATGTTATGTGCATGATGCACACTACATGAATCATTCTCATCAATTGTACTTCATATCAACTACCATTCAAACATATATCGCAAGCATATAAGCATCCATCAATCCATGACTAAACAATTTATGTCATACAACCTTCCTTAGGCTAACTCATGGAAATTCCTACGCAACACAATAGCCTACAACATGTCATGCAATGGTCATGTCAAAACCCAACTATGCACATCGACACAACCAAGCAACTTGCACACTTGGTTCAAAACATAGAATTCAGAAAAGTTATAATCACTCACTATCCTCCACAGGCACATGGATGGAATCTTGACTCAATGGGCTTTCCATAGAGTCTAAGAACACTCAAAACGGAGTTCGGACGAAGAAGTTATGGCCGTCTGAAGTTGTAGACCTCACATGAACCTAGTCGGCTGACCCCTATCCGGCTAACCCCCTAGCCGGCTGACCCCTAACCGGCCGGCCAGCCCGGCTAGCCTTTCCACTTAGACTGTTCAGGGTAAACGGACCATAACTTGGGCTATAGAGTTTCGATTTTGATTATTCAAAAGCCTAACATCAAGTTCACTAATGTGGCTATAATTTACCTGAAGGACTCACTACCAACACCCGAAAACCAATCCTAAAGTCCGACTAATGCGTAGATCAAACTAGGGCGGCTTCCCATGGTTCAAAATGCAACCAAACATTCCCCTTAGGGCAAGACACAACCACACAGCCCTTAAGGTAGAAAATAACCAAAGTAGAAGAAGACCTACCTCTTGAAGTTTGTCGAAACTCCCCGTTTCCGGTCTCTACTTGTAGTTCTTATCGCGATGAAGGACTTTCCCTCTTGCTTCGCCAGTAACCGACGATCCTATCGTCAGAAATTCTAGAGAGAAGGTAGAACCTCTCTCTCTACTTTCTTCTTCTCTCCTTTTTCCCTTCTTTTCCCCCCTCTTCCTACTGAATAGTTTGATTTAAAGTCAAGTGGGATGTCCTCTCTTGCTACGTGTCATCCCCTTATTGGCTCTCTTGGATTACCCTTATCTATTTATCCATCTACTTTGGATTTCCATCCAATCATGTGGTGACACATGTCTCATATGGGCCCCACTTGAGATCTTGATTGACTGGTTCTCCACTTGACACGTGGCTCAGTGTTAGCCACTCTACACGTGCCAAGTGCCTCGTACTACCCTCGGTGCATCGAAAAATGTGAAATTCCGATTGTCTCGAAATTTGACGAAATTCAACTGGGTACCTATATTTCGCGAGACAATTCCAATAGTGAAGTCTGTTTCGTCATCCGAGATCTAGATTCCCACTGAAATTACCGCTTATCTTTCTCAAAATTGAATTTTCTGTTTCATGCGTAAACCTAAAAACAATCAAACACAATATACTTAAATATCAAAAATATTAACTGAGTTTTCAAAGTAAATAAAATGTAACCTGTTGAAGAACCTTTAGGACGCCTATAATTCCTTAGAGCGGTTGCAAGATACCAAGCAATCAAAAGTTTTGTGCAGCAACGATGAAGACAAGCAATGACAAATCGGGATGAGCAAAGGCGAGGCAACAACAGTAATAGAAGATAGCAACCTAGAATATATTCATATATCAAGACATGTTGAATTTGCACTCATATCAATGGCTGGGGTAAGGAGGAACAAATTGCGTCGGTGCGAGTCCCACTGATGATTGGGACTGTGGTGTCCCATGTCTCTAGGATCTCTGCCTCCGCAGACAATCCCATCTAAAATTTCCAGGCCGGGTGGCACGGAAACACGCTCTCACCCCTCGACCGTCAGAGCTTCAGCGTTCCCCACCGATGATCGACTGCCTACTCTAGTGGTCACGACTCGTCCTTGAGATCCGCACGGAATGTAAGTCTTATGTTTCTTCCCGGAGCTAAGAAGATTGATTCTCCTTCCTTCAAAGACTCGCACTCCATGTCCCGACAGCCTATAGTCATCCACTTCTCTTTCAATGGCCAAAGTTGTCCTGACCATCGAGTCCCCTCCTCCCATGTATGTCGGAGGATGATGTGCCAAAAACCTCTAGAGGTTACTCATCCCTCCCTAGCCCACCGTTGCACTAGTCCATGTAATGGTAGCAGCCACAAATAAATACTTCGCTAATGATGGCAATCGCACGCCATAAATTTCAAGGCCTGTGGGGTCAAACACAGGTGGTGGTTGGCTATTGCTTCGTGTACGACCTCTACATCCTCGCCCTCGACTTGCCATCTACGCACGTCATATGGCAAATTGAGACCTCATATGTTTTTCTTATTCCGTTAGTGGTGCATAAAGCCAAACACTAGCAAATATCAGTTCTCGAATCCCTAAGGTTATGTTCTCTAACCTAGTGTTCACCTTTTTCCTATATACATCATACCACGTATATATTTTTCACGCAATTTGTAACACACAATTATGCAATCACAAACATGAAACACGCATCAGAGCATAACATGGAACACAATGCATGCAATGGTCTAAACCCATCCCATAAACTCCTAGGTAATCACCTACCTGCACTCGATACCAACCGTGATTTGGCATCGATACCGAGCACTAGGTAATCATAAACCTAAGCCCTAACACTAAGTTATACCAAGTTGTGATGCTTGTATCGAACATTGAGTTCTAGGTAACTCGCATACCTTAGCCTTGAAACCTAGCTGAGACGAGCTAGTATCAAGACCATACTTGTGGATATCCACACCCGAGCTCCCTAGGTAATCGTTTACCTAAGCTCTGATACCAAGCTGTGATAACCCTATCCCGAGGGTCCCGTTGACAACCCGTCAACCCGAGGAAACCTGTGGATATCGGGTGCCCCGCTATCACATTCACATGCCTCATATATCGAGACTCATTCCTGCATATTCAATTCACAATATACAAAAAATATATGATAGACTATAATCACAGTCCCTTTGACACCAAAAAGGTGTACATGTTTTGGTCCTGCTCGTATATATTACAAGACAAAAACAAAACAAAACAAAGTCGTGCCCGACTCTCATCCCATATGCGGTCCTATATGCGGGTTAGCCGCCTGCACTAGACCTATAAGTGAAAGGGAGATCCCACGACGAGGTGAGCAAAGCCCAGTAGTGATAATCTCCTACAAAGGTTACTCCCCACCTAAGTGCTCATGCAGTGATCAAACACACAGACATTCAAGTAAAAATATGCACATTCCTAATCAAATCAGCTATGAATGAGAATGACTCAATTCTATCCCATGTCCCAAGTCCTCACCGACTTCACACATGAAAATGCTAAATGGGAAAAACCCCGCTATTGGTGTTTTTCACCCAACGACTCTTCTTTTTTTTTTTCCAAAACAGTTTTGTTTTTAAAACTCAGAACCCATTGACAAACCCCCCAATGTTCATTTGACGGATCAAATCTCAGGTGTTTATGCATCGGGCCACTTAATTTTCGGTTTACACAAGCAGGTGTCGCTCACCTTCCAACATTCACGTTTTCACCGCTGATCATGTCTAACCTCAATAAATTTGGTTCTTTCACCCTGGAGGAGGGATCTACCCCATCTTGCTACATCCAACACGCGTATATTTGTTTTCATTTCTTTCATTATATACCACTGTGAGTCTCAATTGGACAATGTCCGTTTTGAGCTCACCACACATTCACCAAGAATGGTGAATTAACCGTTTCTATGCACCCACACCCGACTCGATGCAATGATACCGTGAATATGCAATGCTAATGTCACTGCAATTTCTCATGTTATGTGCATGATGCACACTACATGAATCATTCTCATCAATTGTACTTCATATCAACTACCATTCAAACATATATCGCAAGCATATAAGCATCCATCAATCCATGACTAAACAATTTATGTCATACAACCTTCCTTAGGCTAACTCTTGGCAATTCCTACCCAACACAATAGCCTACAACATGCCATGCAATGGTCATGTCAAAACTCGGCTATGCACATCAACACAACCAAGAAACCTACACACTTGGTGCAAAACATAGAATTCAGCAAAGTTATGATCATCCACTGTCCTCCACAAGCATGTGGCTAGAATCTTGGCTCAATGGGCTTTCCATAGAGCCCAAAAACACCCGAAACGGAGTTCAGACAAAGAAGTTATGGTCGTCCTGCCAGAGTGGCCACATGAACCTAGCCTACGACCTAGCTCGTCGATCCCTAGCCGGCCGACTTTAGCTCACAAATTCTGGGCTAGCCTTCCACTTAGACTATTAAGCAGAACGACCATAACTTGAGCTATAGAGGTCCGATTTGGGTAATTCAAAAGCCTAACATCAATTTCACTGATGTGGCTACAATTTACCTGAAGGACTCACTGCCAAATTCCCTTTATTTCCCACCCAAAAACTAGTCCTAAAGTCCGACTAATGTGTAGATCAAACTAGGGCAGCTTCCCATGGTTCAAAATGCAACCAAACATTCTCCTTGGGGCAAGACATAACCACACAACCCTTAAGGTAGAAAATAACCAAAGTAGGAGAAGACCTACCTCTTGAAGTTTGTCGAAACTCCCCGTTTCCGGTCTCTACTTATAGTTCTTGTTGCGAGGAAGGATCTTCCTCTTTGTCACAAGAATCGACGTCCGATCGTTTAAAATCTGTGAGAAGGTAGAGCTCTTCTCTCTTCTACTCTCTTCTTCTTTCTCTCCTTTTTCCCTTCCTTTCCCCCTCTTCCTATCGAATTGTTTGATCTAAAGTCAAGTGGGATGTCCTCTCTTGCTACGTGTCATCCCCTTATTGGATCTCTTGGTAATCCCTTATTCATTTATCCATCTACTTTGAATTTATCCAACCATGTAGTGACATATGTCTCATATAGGCCCCACTTGAGCCTTTGTTTGACTGGAGCTTCCACTCTGACACGTGGCTCAGTTGTCGCCCACTCTTACACGCAGTTGAGTGCCTGTGACTACCTCTGTCTTCGAAAAACGAAATTCCACTGGTTTCTAATTCGACAAAATTCGAATAGGTAGCTATATTTTGCGAGACAATTCCAACGGTGAAGTCCGTTTCATTATCCGAGATCTAGAAAATTTTCATATTTTTCCACTGAAACTACCGTTTTACCCTTTCTCAGAAAATTGAATTTTCTCGGGTTTTACAGAAACCTAAAACAATCAAACACAATATACTTAAATATCACAAATATTAACTGAGTTTTCAAAGTAAATAAAATGTAACTTGTTGAAGAACCTTTAGGACACCTATAATTCCTTAGCGTGGTTGCAAGATACCAAGCAATCAAAAGTTTTGTACAGCAATGATGAAGACAGGCAATGACAAATCGGGATGAGCAAAGGCGAGACAACAACGGTAACAGAAGATAACAACCTAGAATATATTCATATATCAAAGCGACAATATCCCGAAAATCAGAAAAAGAACAATGAAATTCCAAAAGAGGAGTCCGAGGCAAATTGGAATCCATAATTGATTTCCGAAACCCTAGATTCAAACCCTCATATAATAAATCTATCTTCTGGGTTTCTTGATCATCAACTGACATTCATGCCCACCAAAATTGATTAATTTATTTTTTCTTCAGTTGACATCAAAGTGGGTGGAATAAGACTTGGTAAACCGAAGCAACCTCATGATCAAAAAGCCTTTCGCTTCCTCCGCCTGCCGATCTTCCTGCACTCCTCTTCGCTATTCAATCTAGGTTAACTCTTCTATCATAATCTGACACGACTATCTTGTGGAGTGTCCGCGGTGTTCTGACACAGCACACGCTGACACGCACTGGATACTGTCGACACGTGTCCGATACGCCACGTGGCATCGCTGACCAAACAAGAGGGTCAAAGGATTCGATACGGCCTGACACTATGGAGACACTACCGACACCCGAAGAGACACGGCTTGGACACGACTACGCATTTTATGGGTTTTTCCTTCTTCGGGCTTACAAAAAACCCTAATTCGATTGTTCCTTCTCCTCAATGAGTCAAATATGCCAAAACCACATGAAGGAAATTGGATCACGACTTTGACCGAAGTGAGAGTGAGTGACGACTGACGACGCCGGAGATCAACACGCCGACAACGCCGACAACATCGGAGAAAAGGTGCAATCGTGTTAATCGCAAATGCTTTTTTTCAGACAAGGATCGAATCGATCGGACTGTAATTAGGTTTTTCACTAGATTGCATTTTTTTTTCTCTCATGAGTCATGAAACACAAAGAAATCTTGTGGAACTCATCAATATCACCCAAAGGGAATCGCCTCATCTCATCACCTAAAAATGGAAAATAAATTCAAAATATCAAATTAAGGCTATCAAGATTAAAGAAGAAAAAAAGAAAAAAAGAAGAGAGTGGAAGAAGGGAATAAAAGAGGAAGGGGGAGCCCTGGAGGGGCCGCGTGCCTTAGGGCAGGAAATAATAGCGCATCTCGCGGCCGGGGCGTGTCAGTGTCGCGCCATACCATACCTTGAATGAAGAGAGGTGAGGGTTTGGACTTTGGAGAGAAAATTTTCCAGATTCTGAATTTGGAAAGGGAAAGCGAGGTGAGGGACTGAGGGTTGTAGCCTGTAGGAACTGGGAGGAGCTCCTTCAAAGACGGGCCGCTTCGGCGAGCCTGCCGACCGACGCTGCCTCCAAACTCCAAGTGGCAAGCTCGACCGACGCACCTACCCTCGCTTTTTCATTCATTTTCAATGTTTTTCCTTGATTCTTCCTAAGGCCCAACACACTTAAAATAAAAGGCTCAAAACACTTTAAATACTTTAAATAAAAGGCCCAACAATCACTTTAAATAAAAAGGCTTAAAAATGGGCTTTTAATAAAAGACCTAAAATAAAAAGTACCCAAAGCCTTTTATTTATGCTTCAGGTTATCATTGATCGCTTGTGCTACTGCATTTGCCGCATTTTGAGATTTCTTAACAAAATAGAAGTCGAAAGTTGATAAAATGAATGAAGTTGGAAGTTGAAATTTATTGCCAATGCAATTTATTTATTTTATTTATTTTTTAGCTTTGTCTAATTGCCTTTTATGCATATTGTTTTTTACAGTTTATTAAGGAAAAGTGGATAACAATTAGATTAGATTGTTTTATAATTTATTTTGAATTTCAATGAATGCAAACATGCAAATTTTATGGAATTAGCCTAATTCAATTAGGGTTTATGGATGGATCAAAATTAGATTGACGTTTTCGAACACAGATTGATCAATGGTCGATTATTGTTTTCGACAGACGACAATGAGTAGTAATTCTGAGCCTTCGCGTGATCAACAGAATAATCAAGATGACAATGCTCCATTATGGAGGTTCGTCACGAGAGAAGCTTAAATCGTAAAGGAGGAGGAAATGTCGCTAACGCACTTTGTGCATAAATATACAAAGCGGTCATATTATGCAGAAATGTGCTCACCCGTTGAAAATTGGGCCGGGTTGCATCTTGTACTAAAGTAACAAATGAAAATTTAGTCGAGACTGGGCGCTGACACGTTCAACAAAGGGTGAAACAATATAATCTCAATCAAGTTCCTTTACCTATATCAAGCGCTGCAACATCTAATTTTGAGAATTCTTCTTCTAGTGCTAGTGCTAGTGCTATTGATCCAAAAAGGAGAAAGGGGTCTATTTGATCGATTGAGAAGGCATTCAATATGGGTGCACATGAAATAGCCGACACTGGATAGCTATGACGCTTTACACCTGTGGTCAGCTCTTTCCACTTGCTAAATCCTTATTATGCTCGTGCCTCAAAAGTACAAGTCAACTTCGTGTTACACCCCACCGCGATACAATGACAGTTAACTACATTATTGCAAAAGGAGAAGAGTAATATTGAGAATTTATTGGAACCAATCAAGAAGACTTGGAAAGAGAAAGGAGTGAGCATTTGCAGTAATGGATGGTCATATGCTCAAAGAAGACCACTTATTAACATCATGGCGGTTTCAAAAAAATAATGTTTTGAAAGCAATAAATCGTGAAGGGAGACCAAGGACAAGCACTTTATAGCCGATTTGTTGATTAACACTATACAAGAGATTTAATTCTCAAAAAGTAGTTCAAGTTATAACTGATAATGCTGCAGCCTGCAAAGCAGCAGACACATCAGGAAGCAGTTTTGGCATATCTTGACCCCGTGTGGTTCATACTCAATCTTGCTTTTAAACAACATATAAAAGTAACCATCAACACACCCAAGATATGATGATGTGATGGAACAATGTGGCCGATCTCCTGCTTCGCTTTATGCCTCTTTCATCGCTAATTTCATTATGAATCATGCAATGACATTTCTGTCAATGTATAATAATCATTGCAGTCGGTTACCTCAAAGGGTCGATACATCGCTTTGCTTCAACTATTGTTATGCTTAAATGATTTAAGACAATAAAAAGAGGCTTCTGGAGCAATTAGTGATAAGTGAAGAACGGAGATGTATAAAGAAAGAGGATGTAGGATACAAAATCCTAAATGAAGACTTTTGGATGGATGTGGGATTATATTCCTGCCTTACAGCCCCATGTATGAGATGCTTCGATTAGCAGACACCGACAAACCTTGCCTCTACAATATTTATGAGTGGTGGATTCGATGTTCGAAAAGTGAAGGAAGCCATTTATAAGAAAGAACATAAAAGCTTCATTAAATTCAAGCAGTATAATTAAGATTTATTAGTTAAATATTTGAGTTTTACTGAAAGTTTTATTATATTTGTTCATAATCGCTTTCTTTAATTATACTTGTAGGTTTTTGATACGTGGAATGGAATCTGTGAGGATGGACTAAAGCCACACACCTTTTTACATTCCTTAGCTCACCTTAAATCCAAGGTAATCTTAAGAGTTTAAATTGTGTTTCTGAGTAATTTAAATATAAATGATATTCTATGAAATTTAACTTTTTATAAATTATGTCATAACTCAACTTGTAGGTATTATAGTCAACAATGGCTTGACGGTAGCCTCTACGATCGCGTTCCACCACATCGAGATATGCAAGTAGTAAGAGAAAGAAAAGAATGTTTTGAGAGATATATTTTCAAGTGAAGCTGGAAAATGAGGCAAGAAAATGAGGACTATGCTACTTTTCCGCATCCTGTAAGATTTTTCAAGAAATGATTCCACTCAAATCTACGCACAGACATGAGTCCTATCACCGCGGATCGTTTCACGCGAACTTCCGCACCAACGCTCAATCTATAGCATTGAAATTGAAAGCAGCATAACCTTGTTCATCCTCATGTTGTGAAAGAATGAGCACATATAATTTCATTCACTTTATGAAGAGAGAAACAAGCCGACACCCCAAAGAAACTGGTAACTTGGGTTTAAGTCCATAACACCTTCGACTTCGCTGCGAGATTCCAAACTATAATGGCAAAGTAATCTAAAGGGACATCGAGGAGCATATTGGATTACCTGATATGTAATGTCAATTTCGAGATTGCAAATCTTTCTCTTGATGAACCTGAACTGGAAGCCATTTTATTTTATTAAGAAGGAAATGCTAGTCTTTAGTTTGGTGATACTTTCTACGTTGTTTTTTAATATTCAGCAACAATGCTTGCTTTTGAGCACTTGTTTTTTATTTATCTAAATTGCTTTTTTAAGGACAATATTTGTAAGAATAATTATTTTTATTTTATCTATTATGCCGTGTTCTCGCTGTGACCCATCCCTGCTTTTGAAATTCGTTAAGGCCCCTGTCCCACCGTGGTCGATCTCCGTGGCCGTATCCATGTCTGTGCTTCTTAGCTCTTCGGGATCGAGAGGTAGGTTTTTTTTGTGGGATTGTTTGGAATCCCATAAAATGTTTGGCAGAGCCCCCAACAACATATGATATTCTTGGAGTTTCCAAGAACGCCTCTCAGGATGATCTTAAGAAGGCGTACAGGAAGGCTCTGATTGCTGTAGGATAATTGTTGTGTTGTTTCTCTCTCTAGCTTTGTAGGCTTTGGAGATTTGGGGACGTGATGGGATCGGGATGGGGTGTGATTTGGGGATTCCAAGACCGTTAACAAAAGAGAGGTGCAGATTACGATTGTGTGCAAAAGATTATCTGAATCTTGATGAAACTTGGTGCTGGATAAGGATTTGCGGCTGCGACGGTGGAGACGGATTAGCCAAATTGATGGGTTTCTAGAGATAGGTGGTGGGTAGCCAGCAAAAATTGAAGAATTCAAGAACAAGAAGGTGAAGAAGATTGATGAATGCTGGAAAAAGAAACTCCAGGAGAATCGAACCAGAAGAGAAAAACAAGAAGCTATGGTTTTGAATGACGGCAGCCAACGATTTGAAAAAAACAAAATAAGAACTTGAAATAAATAGAAATAACTTGATCTCATATCAAAGTTAAGATCTGATAGTAAATTAATGTAACTCGGTTATAAGGAAATAATAAAATTAAAAAAAAGACGAATAAAATAAACATAACGAGTTTTCAATATTATATCAAATCTACTCAAAAACAATAATTATTTATAGGCATCTAAGAAAAAACCTTAATAAGTAATAGATATGGACTTGGGTTCGGTTAAAAAAATACGATTAAATAAATAACTAATAATAATAAAAATCATCATTAGAATTGGACTTTCTATCTTGTCTAATCCTAAATATGAGTTACTCCATATCCCATTGGTTCAGCCCTGATTCGGTTACATTCTGTGCATTTGGAAGCAAAAATATCATGGTGCAGGATCAATTTCAAGAACTACTCCTGGGGTTAGAGCTAACAGACCTCCCATTCTTAGCTGCTCTAAAGCCACCATCGGGAGCCGCCACCATTGAAGAGGCCTTACCGGAGGGGTTCAAGGAGAGGGTCGGAGGGAGGGGCGTGGTCCATTGGCGCAGCCGGCAATACTGAGCCACCCGGCGCGGGCGGTGGGGTGTTTTGTGAGCCACGGTGGGTATGGGTCCATGTGGGAGTCGTTGACCTCCGACCCCCAAATAGTGCTGCTGCCGGAATACACTGACCATATATTCGACGCCAGGCTGTTGGCTGAAGAGCTTAAAGTTGCAGTGGAGGTGGAGAAGCAAGAAAATGGGTTGTTTTCAAAGGAAAAGTAGTGCGAAGCCATAAAATCAGTGATGGATGAAGAGAGTGGGATAGGTTCCCTGGTGAAGAAGAATCATGCCAAATGGAAGGAAATCTTGGTGAGCCCTGGATTTATGAGCAATTATATTGACAAATTTGTTGCACAATTGCAAGGTCTTCTGGATCAGAAATGATTTTTCCGGAGATGGGAACACGGCGCTACTGTTGAAATCTCAAGTTTAATCGGAATTTGAATCAGTATTGAAGAATGTTTTACGTCTTTAATCGGAATTAGAATCAATCATTTTCAGAAGGGTTCCTTTGAATCTTCCTGCACGTTTATGTAAAGATGTTTATCGCGGGAATGAATGAAAGTTCAAGTTCTCATGGAGTGATGATGGAGTGGTGATACGGCTACCACCGTCTCATTTTCTCTCTCTTCTATTCAACTTTCTTTCTCATCAAAATGATGAAATCTGTTTTATACAACGCTTTAAAATCGACTGACTATCGATTCCGCCATAAACCTGGGTCCGATTTAACGCAAAACCGCTTTTCGACGAACCCACATAGAAACAGGCTGAATCCTAAGTATCGAACCGATTACGTCCCGCCACCATGTTCTTCGTTTTTCGCTTAAAACGACGTCAGCTTTCGACGCTTACATCAAAACGACGTCAGTTTTTACTTAATTTTTAAAATCTTAATACTGATTCCAACATGTAGTTATAGTTTTACAAATAACCACTTACCACTTCACAGAATTTGCGATTATTTGTGATATTAACAAATTATATATTTATATAAATAAGTTTATTCCATCTTTAATATGTTATCATATTTAAACATTATACATATTTTTAAAATAAATTTTAAAATACTTTATTTATATAAAAATAAAAATAATATCTTAAATATTGCTTAATTATATATTTTAAAATATAAATAATATATTTATTACGCCACGATTCAACCGCGGTCGAATTCAATTCGGTCCGAATTCTCAGCCAACCGGAATCGATAACTTTTTCGATTCAATCACCTATCCGGTTTTTAAAACATTGGTTTTATCCAACCCAAATCGACTGCATCAATTTGATATTTTGTCCTTGAAAATGAGTAAAACAAAATTCCAAGCAAATAACTTATAAAAATATATTTATAAATATTTTATAATATAGACAAAAAAAACATAAATTTATTATGATAACATGCCATATTTCTTTGGTTGTAGAAATAATGGTCAATTATATAAAAATCTTCAATTTTTTTTTTTTTACGTCTATTCACTTTACATTATTATATTATAAGTCCCTCTCTTATGTCTCACACAACTCTTAATAGTAAGTCATATCTTATTAACAATTTTCTACTTTTAAAAAAATATTTATTTACTTTTCCTTTTATTATACTAAAAATATTGAATAAATTATAGGGAACTTAAAGGCTAAATGTTTACGGTTTTTTTTTAAAAAAAAAAACACGAAAAACATAAAGAGCATATTTAATTCTCTTTTTTTTTTTGGGAAAAACATAAAAAATACTAAATTTAAAAAATAAGAACAGTTTTCAGAAAACAACAAAATGATATTCTTCATGTTTTTAAAAACTGTTATTATAACAGTTTTCAAAAATATAACCAATCGGATCCTATTTTTCTTAATGATACCACCACCATGTAATAAGTTTTTTTTCAGGATACGTGGGACAGAAGCAACCTTCCGACTTTATGGCCGGATTGTGTGTAGCGGGTCTACAATAATAATGTAAGGTGGAAGCCCCACATGAACACTCAATATTATCACAAGAGGCATGAGGTGGAGATAAGCATCACCAACGGTTGGGCGGCCCAGCCTGGGCCAAGAGGCCCGTTGATTGGTCAATGGGCCGGACTTCAAATTTTATATAAAGCCCAAGGCTCGGCTCACGGCTTGGCTTGGTGGGCCTTTGACGGGAGAGGCTTTACGAGCTTCTGGTGGGCAGGCTTTACGGGTCTTTAATGGGCGGGCTTGTTAAAAAATAAAAAATTTGTGACATCGCTCAAATATAAAATTTTAGATAGTCAAAATTGTGTACTAACTGCTAAATCATGACTTCAAATTTTAGATAATATTTTATTAATAATTTATATATATTAAATATAAAATAAATATTCTTACCCAACTAAGCTATGTATAAGTCATAACTTATGAAAAAACTATAATTTATATATAATATATAAAATTAAAATAAAAAAGTGCGTTCAACATTTAAATAAGCATGGGTTAAAGGTTCGAGTCTCTATAGAGACAATTTACTACATTATAATTATAATTAAAAGTTGTTAGTTATAAAAAGAACAAAAAAAAAAACTCATTACCCAAATGTCAACACCCCATCGAGTAAAAAAAAACTCAAGTCTCTATTCTTATTTCTTTTTCCACACGCTCTCCAATCTCCATCTCAAAAATTATTTCTATTTCTCTCATATTGTTTATGATATAATTTTTTTAACTCTATTGGTGGTGCAACTCAATTACTCAAATATTAGTGGCTTTTGCTTGGGTTCTCCAATTTAGTAACATTCTTCATCTTTACTTTTTTATTATATTTTTATTTTTATTTATTGTTTTAAAATGATATTTTATAATAATTTAAATATGGATAGTGCATGTGCATCTTCTTCTACTCCTTGTGAATCATCAAACAAAAATTTTACTTCGAATGTATGAAATTTTTTGATAGAATAAAAATAAATTTAGAAAATAATAAAAAATAAATTAAAGCAAAATATAAAATTTATGGCAAACTTCTTAGTGGTGGATCAAGTACTGACACAAGTCGTCTAAAAAGACATTATAAACATTGTATAACTAAAAATAATGTTGATATTAGAAATTACATGCAATTAGGTAGAGATGAAAGTGGAAACTTAACAACATTTTCTTATAATGAAACTGCTTGTCTATAAGAAATGATTGATTATATAATAAAGGTTGAACAACCTTTTAATATGATGGAAACTCATGATTTTTTAGGAACAATTCAAAGAGTTATTAACCTTCAACTTAGAGGTTGGTCTAGAAGTGCTGTGAAAAGAGATATTATGAAAACAATTCATATATAAAAAGAAATTTTAAAAAATTATTTTGCAAATTTTGAAGGAAAATTTTGTTTAACATATGACATTTTGACATCCTTAACCCACATTGGTTTTTTGTGCATTACTACTCATTATATTGATAATGAATGAAAATTAAATAAAAGAATAGTTTCATTTAAAACAATAAATACTCCACATTATAGTAAAAATATAGCAACTTTAATAATTGAGGAAATCATGGACTTGAATAGCCATTGATAAAATATTTACAATAACATTAGACAATGCTTCTAATAATGATGCAGCAGTACATAGATTAAAAAGATTTTGGCAAATAAAAGATTATCATAGTAAATTATTCCATGTATGTTGTTGTGTACATATTTTAAATTTGATTATAAAAGATGGATTAAAACAAGTTGATAGTACATTACAAAAAATTAGAAACATTACATATAGTATTAATAGTTCCCAAGCAAAACATAAATTATTTTTTGAGTGTTGTAAATGTCAAATATGAAAAGAAAAAATATTCATTTAGACATGCCAATTAGTTAGAATTCTACAAATAAACTTTTACAAAATATTACAAAATATAGAAAAGTAGTACAATTACATGAAATGCAATTAGCTAGTAATGATTGTTATGACACTTGGAAATCCGGGGGTCAGTTGAAAGCTTAGTCGGCAGTGAAATTCTGTGGAATTCGGCTAACAGATACCACCAGCATTTGTGTCTTTGCTTATCGGGATCCATATTTTTACAAAAATCGTGCAGAGTCTCTTTTGTTCGAGGAGCTCTACCCAATATACAACATGTATAATAGTATAATCATAACACATCCAAAGTCTCAAACGAGTAGTATTGACTTTGAGGTTGTCTGTCGATGCGTCATATCCCAGTATATATACATCCCTTTACGGGGATCCATTCATTCACATTTAAATCTAAAATACGAAAATAAAACATTTATTGACAGTCCATAAGAATCCGATCATGGCCCTCTTACTATAATTACATACCCGATTATTTATACAATAATCCAAAAGAATTTATTACAATTCTTTTTACATAAAATACTTTTTACAAACATATTGTCAAGGCCACATGTCGGCCTTCTTCACAATCACAACCTCGTTGGAGCGCCATCTCCCTATAAACTCCCTGTACCTAAAAGGGATATGACGGGGTGAGCAATACTCCATGATATTCCTGCAAGGCTACTTCCCACCTAAGTGCACATACAATGGCTTTGCACATTCAGTAAAAACATCCGCGTTCCTACTCAAATGTCTACATGTCATGGATGAGAATGTGACTCACTCTATCGCATATCCAGGAATCTCCAGAGCCCCCTGCATGCATATGCCAAATGTAAAAACTTATCATTGTTTCTTGATGACCCTTTATCCCGAAAACAAAAGGCTTTTTGTTTTTATAAATCAAATCCTTTAGACAACCTTCGATATGCTTCATTCAAAGTCGCCCAGATAGTCTCCAGGCTAGTGGTCTCGGCCGTGGGGCAGTCTCGAATCTGGACAATCTCTGATCCCGGACAATCTTCGAATCCTGGACAATCTTCAATCCTGGACAATCTCGACTTGGGCGGTCTCCGGAATACTGACTTTATTTTAAAGCTATGGACGATTCCAGATAAGCTTTATTTCCAAAAGCTATGACGGTCAGGGTAACCTCAAAACCATGTGACTCATTTTGGATGTAGTTCATGTTACCCAGCCCACCATCAACACCAAACAAGGTGTTGATCTACCCTGTGCCCACGACAGATTATCGAACACCAAACACAATGTCGATTTACCATGGTGGAACACCAAATACAGTGTCGACCCAAACCATGCACTCACACCCGACTCGACGTGATGTCCCGTGCATATGAAATGCGGATATGTCATTTCATGTTATGTCATTCTACAGCATAATAAGAGCTACATGCATAATAAGAGCTACATGCAACATTTATAAATTTCGGATAATTATATTTCCTATATATAATTTCCATTTATCAAAATTTCTATGTTATTACGTCAAGCAAGTATATATAAACATGATTTTTACACACAAAAGCATGTTGTTTATTTTTCAACAATAACACATAAGGAGCTCAAATCTCATACCATATAAGAATAAAGGCACCTCTTGGTCCCTTCACGGTTCATCAGCCCAAGAATGTGCGATACAAGAACACACTACAAATCCGGCGACGTGGTCCCGGAATCAAAACCAAACCTCAACAAAGTTCGAGAATGCCCAAAAGCAGTCCCAAAAATCTACGGCGGATATGCAGCGTTCAGAAGTGGCTCGACGTAAACGGTCCCAATTCCCTTTCAGTCCCGAATACGGCATCTCACGGTCTTTAAGAAAACCCCAAGCCATTAAATGTCCTTTAGGCTAGAAATAACGAAATGGAAAATTCTACCTCGTGGAGTTTGGCAATGAAACTCAAGATTTTAGTACTACAGCGTAGCTGCGATGCGTGGATCAACTTTGCCTTTTGCTCCGATGAAAACCTACGGTCTGATTTCCATAGATCTTAAAGAGAAGCGAAATTTTTTTTTCCCTTTCTCTCTCTCTCTTCCTGCTCTCACACGCTCACCACCACTGCCCTTTTTTTTCCCTTTGTTTTCCTTTTTTACTTTTTATTCTTTTCTTTTTTTTTTTAATTTGAATACATAGCTCACATTGCGTCATGTGCCCATCTCTCATTCAGGTCTGTTTTTGCTCCGAAACAATTTATTTATTTTGGATGATTTTATTTTAAATAAAACTTGGCTGAGTCGTTTTAAAACTTCGGGAACTATTAATACGATCCTTGAGTCCGCGGCGACTTTATCGCGGATATCATTAAAAATATTCCGTGCAATCTCTACTTATTATACGAAGCTTTTTAGGGTCACTAATTTATGAGAAAGAATTTATGGCCTTGGGAGTCTGATTTCATCATCAGGATCTGAGAATTTTCTAGGCTTCACTGAACCATTCTAGCAATTTATTATTTTTTATTATCATTTGCCATTTTGAAAATTCTATAACTGGGTTTACATTTCTTCCCCATATAAAATTTAGATCCTCGAAATTCACACACACGTCGCACACACAAGCACAGTACCTGCCACATTAGTCATTTCTGGTTCCAATGTCAGACTTCAATATTAGACAAGCGCCGTCCTCAGAATGGGAAAGATGAAATTGTGCATCTGCATCGCCTGCCCGTTCCCAGTTGCCTCATCCACTCTTCGGTGTTGCCACAACACTTTTACTAGCCGCACGGTCTTAAGTCGCAAAACCTGATTCGGGCTATCCCAAAATAAGTGTTGATTATCATAGATATTATCTGTATCAAGCAATAAAATCTCACGATCCACTACCTTAATTTGAATCTGGAGTGTCTTTGGAAGCATGGAGGCGTGGAACACCTCATGGACACGATAAGCACCAGTGGTGAAAGCCGGCGATATGCAGGCGTGCGCCTCAGTACCTCGAAGGGCCCAATATACCTCGACGCTAGCTTCCCTCGCTTGCCGAATCCTGAGCCGCTCCTCACTCTGCCGGGCATTGCCTTCAGAAGAAGTGATCCTGCTTTCAGGCTCTGAGGTCGCGTCGTTTGTCGAGCGTAGCTCTTCTAGGCTTTGAGCGCAGAAAGCGTTTGCATGTCAGCCACGCCTCCCGGGTGTCTCTAATCATATCCGGACCAATGATGGAACTCTGCCACCTCTGTCCAGCAGTGAGTCGACATGGCCTCCCTTATAAAAGCCCTCCATGGGGTGCCATCTGTATACTCACACGATAATTGTTGTTGTAGGAGGATACACTAAGGGTAGGAAGTGCTCCTCCGGCTAACCAAGATCCAAGAGCATGCTGTGACATGTCCTCTAAACACAATATGATCATCTCAGATCGACCATCGGGTTGTCAGATAAAAAAGCAGTGCTCATCATCCCCTTTGCGTCCCCATGACCATGTTGACTCCTTCCCAAAAAAGTGTGCCATAATTTGGGATCCTGTCCTAATGATAGAGAGGCACTCATGCTTAGAGCAATCTCACAAATATACAACCCCGGCAAATTCTCAATGTGAATTGCATCATGCCGTACAAAAAGTGTGTCGACTTAGTGGCTGGTCCCACTTTATAACCATACGGCATCATGCCTCCGGCTGGCGTAAGAGTGGCACAGTGGATCACAAATCAATACATGACACTAACCACTTCACTCTTAACTACCTCAAAGAAATTTGAGTAGTCTTGTTGGCTTCTCTTTGCTGAAGCTTTGCTGACACGTGAGACACTATCGAACAAAATCCCCAAGCATGTGCTTTTCCTCCCGATGTCTGGCGGCGAATCATGGTACATTTTACGTGCCACTGGATGCCTGATGAATCGAGGCTTGAGTGGAGCTCCCGGAGGATCTCCTCTCTCAGATCAGTCAACTGGGGAACCATAACCCGTCCCCTATAATGAAGACTACCATTTGTGTGGATGGCCCCGCTTTCGTCACCCGTACTTGACTGTACACGGTCCCTAATAGACAATATCTTCGCGTCTTGCCCTTGGGACTCAATCACCCTGCTCAGTAGGGATGGCATAGTTGGCAAACTCCCTAGTGCTCCCTGAGCCTGATCACTAAACTGCAGCCTAAACTGTCCCATAGGCTAGAGCATTTGCCACTCCCGGGAAGCTACACTAGCCAATACTCCCCGTGACTTCCGATTAAGCGCATCAGCCACTACATTTGCCTTACCAGGATGGAAATGCAAAGTGAAGTCATAATCCTACATATACTCCATCCATCTGAGTTGCCTCATGCATGTTGAGGTCCCGCTATGTGAAGATATACCTTAGACTCTTGTGGTCTCAAAATACCTTAAACTACTCACCATACAGATAGTGGCGCCAAATCTTTAAGGCAAAGACTATGGTCGCCAACTTCAGATCATGTGTAGGGTAATTCTGCTCATGATTCTTTAGCTGTCTAGAACCATAAGCCACAGCCACTCCCATGCGCATCAGGGCACATCCCGGTCGGTCTCTAGAGCATCCATGATTACCGTGTACCTCTGTCCCTGTTCTGGGACTATCAGAATAGGAGCTGTAGTAAGCCTCATTTTCAATTCCTGGAATGCCTTCTCACACAAGTCATTCCACTCAAATTCTAACCTCTTTCCTAGTAAACAGAACTGGAGTGCTCCAAGGTGAAGTGCCCGGTCTAATAAAACCCTTGTACAACAATTATTACAGTTGTACCTTGAGTTCCTGCAACTCAACCGGTGCCATCCTATGAGGAGTCATAGAAATGGGTGACGTACCAAGGTGTAACTCAATGATAAAGTCCACATCCTTGTGTGGGGGTAATCCCGGTAGCTCATCCAGAAAGACATCCTCATAATCGCAAACCACCCGAGGTATACTCAAATCTCATCTCCCCTCATCTTGTAGGGTAAGGCTTGCTAGCCAACCCATCAATTGTCCACTCCATCTAGAGTCGTGCACGGTCTGGGGTAAAGCATCATGCTTCTCCATCTTAAACGTAACATAATAACATCCTGTGTGTAGGCGGTAACCCACCTACGATCACAATCAATGACGACTCTATGGGCCGTCAACTAGTCCATCCTAAGGATGACATCGAAATCTTATATGTCCATGACCCTCAGGTCCTCAGTGAGTAGAATCCCTGAGATCTTTGACTCACAATCTCGACATATGTGATCGACACTCACCCTAATTCCTAGGGGAGAATTCACATACAACGGCTTTTCTAAGGTTTCAACCTCTATTAACTTTTCTCCACATTATCACGATAATAGAAACATAGATACGATGCTGAATTTAAAATAACACTCTTATCGAAGTGTGAGGCCTAAACATACCTTGTATGTCATGCGATCCCGTGGCTGGAGTCTGTGGTACTGTGACGTAGACATGCCCACAGGTCCGATGCACCGGCTTTGGAAGTGCAGCTGGAGCCAGGTATGCCTAGCCACATGTGGCCCATCTGCGAAATAGTAGGTTCTTGTGCAGCACCCTAGGACTGACATTGGTTCCCCTGGCCCATGCTAAGGTAAGAAAGAACAAACTACGTTCGCGCATGTCCCACTGACGATTGGGGTTGTGGTGTCCTATAACTCCGGGATCCTTGCCTTCACGGGCAATCTCTCTTCATATGTCCAGGCTTATGGCAGTAGAGCATGTCATAGGTCCTAGGCGGCGAGATCCTGATGGCCTTGGCTCACGATGGCATGACCGAATCCACTGGGGAAATCCTCGTGGAATAGAAGTCTTTTGTTTCATTCCCAAACTTGAAGAATGATGATCCTCCTTCCTCTTGCCACTAGCATCGGCATCTCGGATGCTTCGTGCATCCTCTATGTCTCTGCCGGCCATGTGTGATTCATGACCGCCAAAGTCCATGTCTGTGGGAATCCTACAATCTTGCTCCGGATCTGGACCTTCGGAGGCCATCTCAATTTACGCACACTTGGCCTGTGGCTGCAGATCATCCCGAAACACAGCTTCCGGTGGGCTTGGCTACGTATTCCAAGCACGGTCATGTTTTGCCCTTCAACTCAAGGAACTCAGGCTTTTGCATGTCTAGCTGATGCGGGAAAAACTTACCATGAAGAGCTCTTTGAACTCTCCCGTGTCATCGATCTCGGGATCCGTCAAGGCTCTAACCCAATCCCACCATATCTGGGACTCACCCTTTAGCCGAAATGTGGCTAGCTTGATCCTCGTAGCATCGGAGGTAATCTCCATAGCCTCCAAAATTCTCTCAACCTATCGGAACCAATGATCAGCTACCATTGGATCCCCTCCCCCGATGAATGTCGGAGGATGATGTGCTATAAACCGTTGGAGGTTACTTGGCCCTCCTTTTGACTACTAAGCAGGCAATGGCGGCTACGGCACCCATGGCCGCTACAAAGGCGCTAGTCAAAGCCGGCGATGATCGAGGCTGCTTGCCAGTGGGCGACCTCTACATCTTGCGCCCTTGACTTGCCATCTACAAGTTAAGATGCAATTTGAGATTCTCTCTTTTCATTTATCATATTAGTGGTGCATAATGCAAACATTTAATAAATAGCCATTCCTCGTAATCATGCTTATTCGTTTCCGAATCCCCTAAAGGTTACATTTGCTAACCTTGGTGTTCCTATACAATTACCACTATATATTATTCACACAAATCACCACACATATCACACAACATATTTAAACTGAAACCACAGCATTCTGATAATGCACCATGATCTAGACCCGTACCCATTATTTCGATTGGAGTATAAAATTGGCCATTTACTGTTTCATGAGGGTACCCCTACGCCTAGGCATAGGAGTGCACGCTTAGGCGAACCTGAGGCCAAGTTTTTCGAATTTTCTAATCCGCCTAGGCATAGGAACCCACGCCTAGGCGTAGAAACCCACACCTAGGTGAACCTCTACACCTAGGCCAAGCTACAGTTCTAATTTTGTTCTTTCTTCGGTTAATTCTAGAATCCGTTACTCTTTTGTTTGGACTTCCAATGGAAGATATTTAGGCATAAAGTTGGATTAATTGAGGAACCTAACAAGTGAATGAAAGGGTCTGTACAAGTATAAAAGTTATATGAAAAATGCTACGTACCTGACTGGGGCAAGCGACTTCACCTCGATCTGTCATTGGGCAGACATTGTTTCTCTCCCCTCATTTGCTAATGTCTTAAGAACAATATAACAAGCTCAATAATATATATAATTGTATGCCCGTCGGAGACCAGATAGTGAATGAATAGGCCGTGCGATTCGGTCTGACGACACTCTACGCATTGTGCTCACGGCACTCCTGCATTGTCGCTACG
This sequence comes from Tetrastigma voinierianum, assembly GCA_016808115.1. Lineage (NCBI taxonomy): Eukaryota > Viridiplantae > Streptophyta > Magnoliopsida > Vitales > Vitaceae > Tetrastigma > Tetrastigma voinierianum. Next base: position 1,566,009 of record JAEQBH010002994.1, on the reverse strand, counting down.
ACACCTACATTCGCATTGGTGACGCGTCTACGTTATTGTGACTGACATCACCTTCAGATTGCTTTCACGACACTTCTATTATGTGGGAGACCGTCTGGCTCAGTGTAAGCGGCACTCTGCATTGTCTTTCGACACCTCTATTGCATTAGTGAGGCGCGTCTTTGTTGATGCTATCAGTAATTTCGAATTTTTATTGTCTTCGCCCCTCATTCATTGTTCTTGGTCTGTCTGAGACAAACATTTATATCATAAGAATCCGAATAATGAACAAGAAGAAAGCACAAGAAATACGAGTTGCTATTACGTAATATGCGCATGGAGTGCAGCATACTTCCTGAATCTTTGTTATGAACTCCTACAAGAGATATGAAATTTCGTAATAAAATTATGTTATATGAAACTACATTTATAAGTGCATTATCGTAAACTCTAACATATACATTATGTTCTATGTATCTTGTATATGGACCACTCCAAGTGGTCATATACATTATACATTTCCCACTAAGCTATAAGTTTAGCACGGTGTTTCGTAATTAACAGTCTAAGAGGACATTGAACATTATCACATCGGGGCTAACCGCAACAATAGAAGTCCACGATGTAGGTTTTTATTGTTTTGTAATGTAAAGTTTTTGTAATAGTGGGTTTATTGTGGCACAAGTAAATGGGACTTCGAGGCATGTATATGTACATGACATTTTTAAACACCACTACGATTGGTAGCTTTACAAGTTATATTATGATATGAATTTGTTTATTGAAATGTCTTACCAATGTCAGTGAAGGGTGAAGCCAGGTCTCGGTCTTGTGTCGCGCCCCCATCTTCGCCCAAGCGGTAGGGCGTGACATAATGTAATTTCGTGACAAGAAGAATAGGAAGCTTTGGTTATCTCAAGAAAGCTACATTGAGAAGGTTCTTGAAATATTTAACATGAGCAAGGCTAAGGCAATTTGTTCTCTACTTGTAGGCAACTTAAAGCTTAGCTCGAAGCAATGCCCTACAAGTGAGAAAGATATAAAAGAGATGAGCAAAGTTCCTTACGAATCTGCTGTTGGTAGTTTAATGTATGCTATGGTCTGTACTAGGCCAGACATCGCTTATGCAGTTGGAGTTGTTGGTCGGTTTCTTACTAATCCTCGGAAGGAGCACTGGGAAGCAGTGAAGTGGATATTAAGATATCTGAGAGGCACTTCCAAGGTGCGCTTGTGTTTTGGCAATGGTGAGCCTAAGCTAGATGGATACACAGATTCAGACATGACAGATGATGTTGATTCCGGGAAATTAATTTCAAAGTTCCATGAGTAAACAGGCTTTAAGTGAGGCGATTGTCTCTTGGCAATCAAAGTTACAGGAAATGTGGTGCATTATCCACCTGAGGAGAAAATAGAATGCATTACTATTGCGAGGGTTGTAAAAGCTTTATGGATGAGAAAATTCTTAGAAGGGTGGGTTGAGAGCAAGAGAAGTAACATTCATTTCGAGTGATAGCCATAGTGTCATTCACCTCTCCAAGAATTCGATGTTCCATTCTTCGATGTTCCATTCAAGATCAAAGCATATTGATGTTAGATATCACCGGATTCGTGATGTGCTTGAGTCAAAGCAATTGTATTTGGAGAAAATAAATACCAGTGAGAATTGATCAGACATGTTGACTAAGTGTTTGCCTAAGGAGAAGTTAGAAGCTTGTAGGCAGAGAGCGGGCTTGGTTAAGCCCTCGACATGGGGTGGAGGGGGAGATTTGTTGGGTCCGCCCCTTTGTGTAGGTTGGACCAATGGGCAAAGCCCATTATTTGAATAAATAAAATAAAATAAAAGCAAATCACAAAAGGAGAGCTGGTGGTGGTTTGGGTAGCAGCCAAAAAGAGAAAAGAAAAAAAAAACAGGGGAAGAGGGTTTTGAGAAGGAGAAAGAAAGGGGTTAGGGTTTTGATCATTTTACAAGATGGAATGACAGACAATGTCGGGTTTGGCTCAAATTTGACGTGGTGACTCCTTGCAAGGTAATCTTCAATCCTAGAGGTTTTGATCTTTGATTAGCTCTCCTGATACCCATTTAGCCATTCATGGGTACAGTGTCTTCCCCTATTCTCTTGTTTGTCAAATGGCAGGATGATGTTTGACTGTTTGGTATTCCAAGAATGATATTATTAATGTGTTTTGTTGTGAACCTCTAAATTTCTTGTTAGAGAAGAATTTGGCGTAACCCATTATTGTCATTGTTTAAATAGTGGAAGTTTAAGTAGCCTACGGATCCCGTGGTTTTTTTACTCTTTTTATTTGAGGGTTTTCCACGTAAAAGTTGTTGTCTAATTGTTATTGATTTATTGTTATTTGGTTGACTTTGTTGTTGGCTCAATTATTCGTTGAACCTATTTTTTGGCACACAAAGAGGGAAATCTCAATTTTAGAACAATTACATTTAATAGTCTTTCCCATCAAGGATCTGGTTTGGTAATATTCTGTGCATTTGGGAGCGAAAATATCATGGTGCAGGATCAGTTCCAAGAACTACTCCTGGGGCTAGAGCTAACAGGCCTCCCATTCATAGCTGTTCTAAAGCCGCCGCCGGGAGCTGCAACCGTTGAAGAGGCCTTACCGGAGGGGTTCCAAGATAGGGTTGGAGGGAGGGGAGTGATCTATGGAGGGTAGTTGCTGCAGCCGTCGATATTGAGACACCCGTTGGTGGGATGTTTTGTGAGCCACAGAGGGTATGGGTCAATGTGGGAGTCGTTGACCACCGACCCCCAAACGGTACTGCTGCCGGAATACGTTGACCATATATTCAACGCCAGGCTGTTGGTTGACGAGCTTAAACTTGCAGTAGAGGTGGAGAAGGATTAAAATGGGTTGTTCTCAAAGGAAAGGTTGTGCGACGCCATTAAATCAGTGATGGATGAAGAAAGTGAGATAGCTAGGTTCCTTGGTGAAGAAGAATCATGCCAAATGGAAGGAGACCCTGGTCAGCCCTGGGTTAATGAGCAATCGTATCGACAATTTTGTTGGGCAATTGCAAAGTCTTCTTCTGGATCAGAAATGATTTTGCTCAGGCGATGGAAACGGCGCCACTGTTGAACTATTCAGTGTAATTAATCGGAATTTGAATCTGTATTGAAGAATGCCTTACGCTTTAGAGTCAATCATTTTCTGAAGGGTGCCTTGTAATGCTGTTTATTGCGTGAATGAATGAAAGTTCCAAGTTCTGATGGAGTGATGGAGTGGAGAATGGAGATACGGATACCAGAATGAAATCTGTTTCATCCAACCCAAATAAACTATATTATTATATGGTGATAGAGAGTTAAACAAATCAAATAGACAATATCCGTACATAAAAAGTTAAACAAATTAAAATCGAGTTAAACCACTTTTTCAACAAAGAAGTGGCTTGAACTAGGATCTTCAATTAAATTAAGCTTTGATACCATGTTAAATCACTAAAAAGATTTTGGTTTAATATAAATATTATTATTATACCTTTAACATACATCATTTTGATATTTTGTCCATAAAATTAAATAAAACAAAATTAAAAAAAATAATAATAAAAATATATTTATAAATATTCTATAATATAAAAGAGAAAAAAGATATATGATAAATTATGAAAAAATGGCATATTTGTTGGGTTGTAGAAATAAAGGTCAATCATATACAAATCTTCTACTTTTTAAAAAAATATTTATTTACTTTTCCTTTTATTATACCATAAATTAATAAAAGCCTTTGTTGAAGAAAAATATATAAGAAATTATGAGAAAAAATATTGCAAAAATCATGATAAACTTAATGGTTCTGTGAACCCCTCATTTATGGCTATTATGAGATTTTCATTAAAAAGATGAGACTCGTTTTTATTTCTTAAAAAACCATTTTTAAAATTGTTTAAAGTCGTAACTTATTTTTGTTTTATTTTAAGAGTGAAAACAAAATAAGAAAGAAAAACCCTAAATATGACTCATGATAAGAAAATACATGTTTAGGAAAAATCGAGTTTAGGTCCGGGGGTCAGGTTATTTATCGAGATGGTACGATAGAAGCATAGCACTACTCTAAGCCCCTAAAGTCGAGTCTTTACTAAACAAACTAAAGAAAATACAACTTTTGACTAATCGATCAATTGATACCAAAGACAAACAATAACAATGCATAATATACCATATATATATAAATGAATAGACAGATAAATAAATTAATAAATAAATAAACGAAGTTAGATGAGAAAAATGTGTACGGCATGTCAAAAGCGTTATCAATTAAGAAATAATGTTAGAGTGCAATAACAAAATACAAAATATGAATATTCAATTAGAAATTGGTTATAGATCAGATGTCAAATTATTTATTAAAGAGTAATCACATTGGAATATCGAGGCTCCACTTTATTATTACTCTGTTACCCGCTAAAGTGGTCGAGCTAAGATTCCATTTAAATAAATGTAGAATTAATCATGTATTTGAAACGTTTGAAAAACGGTTTGAAATTAATTTTAAGTGGTAGTTTGAAGTTGAAATTTGAAATTTTAGAATTTTGAATTCAGATTTGGGAAATTTAAAATTTAAAATTTTTAATGACTTGAATTTTAGAAATTTAGAATTTAGAAACTTGAGACTATGACACTTGAATCTTGAAATTTAGATTTGGAATTTTGAAATTGATCACTCGAATAATTGAAATTGGAAATTGGGAGAGTTGAATTTTGAAATTAGGAATTTTGTAATTTTTGAAATTGGAAAATTAAAATTTTGAATTTTGAAATTGGGGAGTTGAATTTTGAAATTAGGGCATTTGATTTTAAAAATTGAAACCTTGTAAAAAATGAAATTAGAAATTTAGGCACTTAAATTTTAAAATTGAGATTTTGTCAAAATTGAAATTAGGAATTGGAAAACTTGAAGTTTGAAATTAGGAATTTGTAATTTAAGAATTTAAAACTTGAAAATTAGAAATTAGAAAAATAAGGGAATTTAATTTTTAAATTAAGATTTTAGAAATTTTAAAAATTAAAAAATTAAAAAATGAGAAATTTAGAAATTGGAAATGTCAAAAATTTTGAAATTGAAAATTTGAGAGTTTGACGGGCTAAAGAGCTGGTCATAGGATGTGGTTAAAGGGTTTAATCGAAAGACCTAATGAGTTGAGGCTAAAGAGATGATAGAGATTTTTGATTAAGTTCTAATGGGTTGATAAAAAAATCTAATGAGTTGGGTCTAGATGAGATAGACCTGATGGGTTGGATTTAAGTAAATAAATAAAAATATAATAGATTGCATTAAGTATGTTTGGCCACAATTTGATATAAATGAGCTTTTAAGTATATTGATCTAATTTAAATAAATTTGGACTTAAGTATATTACACTTAGGCTGGCAGAGCTCACTAAATATGTAGGACCTAATTTGATGAATTGGGCCTAAATATAATAGAACAATTAAATAGGTTAAAGATCAAAAGACTAATAGATTGTTAAGACTTAGAAAAATAGCAAGGAATTGTTAGGATATGTAAAAAAATAAAAAATGAATGCCAAACGTATGCCAAATCACGTGAAGAAATGAGAGGAGGAAATGGTGGTCCCCACCGTTAAAAACACTAAAAAATTACTCTGCGGTGGTCCACCAAAATATAGAGCACTCCCTCTTCCTCCCTCCTTTTCTCCTCTCTTCCACGTTTTCTTCCTTCCCTCTTCTCTCTTATCTACTCTCCTCCTCTTCCTTTCCTTCCCTTTTTTTTTTTTTTTTTTTTCTCCTCCCTTCTTCCTTTTTTTGATTTCCTCACCTCCTTTTTTCTCTTTTTTTTTCTAATCTGCTCTCCTCCTCTTTCTTTCCTTTCATTACTCTTTTTTTTTCTCCTCTTTTTCCCTTCTTCCTTTTCTCCCTTCCTTCTCCTCCTTCCTCCCTCATTTTCTCTCCTCCCAAAAAGATCTCCCCAGTGTACCCAACTGAGCTATTTCACAAGATCCGAATAATCAGACCCCGACTCTACAAGTATTTCGAAACCCAACCCTGACATAAACCCCTACAACTTTTAACAAGCCTTTACTCTATTTCATGAAATGTTTTTCATGTTATTTCACTACAACTAGGGACAGGATACTAGACTTTTTTCAATTTACAGGCCATCAGCACATGGATTTAATTTAATCATGTTGAAGAACTCCATGATTCAGGTAAGTAGACAATGAATGAAATAAATCACAGGTAGAGATGGCAAATGTGTCATTGTCAGTGGATTCCGTACGTCCAGATCTGTCAAGCGGTAGAAAAATCCGTTGGCCCGGATAATGGATATGGATATGGATAAATCGATTTTTGGAATGGATATGGATTGGATATGGATTTGGCGTATTAGATCCGAAACCAAATATCATATCAGGCTGGCGTGTGTAATATTTTGAATTAATATTTATAGATATTTATATTATCCGATCTGATATTTGAATTAATTGTAATTTATATACTTATTTATATAATATGATATGATCTCACATTACTAATTCAAATATTTAATTATCTATTTTTAAAATCCCTAATTAGTAAAGTTAGAAATGAATACTAAAAATATAATAATGTAAACCCCAAACACTAACAATAACATTATAAATTATAAAATCTAGTCCTAATTGTAATTTATTCAATCTAAGTAACATACTATAACATATTCTTCTTACTTATGATAAATTCTAAGCTTATAGTATTTCATTATGTTGACTGATAAGCCTCATCTGATAAATCTTACGTCCCAAAATCTTAACTATCTTAAAGCGTGAATTTGGACATATCTTGAATGTTTGAGCTTTGTATGCATTCTTGGAATCACCATTAGACTTGATAATTAAACCTTGATATATGCCTGAAGAAAATTATACATTGTAGGTGGAAACTTATGTGACTCTTTAAGCTCTTTAATGACGGGGCTCCTCAGCACGCGGTGGCATTTAGCCGATTAATCTCCTCTTGGCGACGGAGGAAAGTCGCATTGCGATCTTAAGGCTGCTTAGTTTTTAGTCTAAAGTCTAACCTTAATGTAACACCACAAAATTTTAATTCCTAATATTGTAGGAATTTTAATTTTAACACTTAAAGTCTAATCAAACATCTAACTAACTCTAATATCAAGTATAAATCTTAATCTAATATAAAGGAGGAAAGGAGGAAGAAAGAAGGAAGGAAGCGGGAGGTGGTTTATAAGATATAAGTTTTGATGAAAATGATTATACTTTGAAGTTTGTCGAGCATAAGTATGAGGCACCAATTTGCATGCGGAAAAAAAAACCAGTTTGGATTTATAAAAGAAAACACTCATTCTGATCTGTTGTTCGTGAAATCTCAAAACAAACTTGTAGTTCGCATCACGTCAAAGCATTAAAGCAACTCTTAGATTTATTCCTTCGCAACATTCGTGAGGTTAGTGATTTGAGTATTCTCTGTTTTTCTTTTATTTTGAGAATCAGGTAGCAATTCTGAGACCCATTTGTATACAAAGCCTTGTGTTGCATTGTCGAACATTACGATCCAAAATACATATATCATGTTCTAATATTGAGATCGTTCATCTTGCTGTTAATGTTTCAAGTTAACCCGTGCTTGTCTTTCAAATATTGGGAGTTCATGTGCTTGTGTCGGAAATATTAAGTCTAGTCTTTGGTTATGAGTGGAATTAAAATAATAATAATAATAATAATATTATCAGTGTTGGTGAAATGTAAGTTGTAGCTTGGTTGTTTGTAGAATAAAATATTAATTGTGATTGGTGTATAAATATTTGCTCTGACATGATAATAATTTTATTTTAGCCAAAATGGTGTAAATGATGATTCTGGATAGCCAAAATAAAATAAAGAAAAAGGGAAAGGAATGGTTTTTGTAAGTAAATTGTAGTTTGTGTCTGACCATCGAGCCATGTAAAGTAAATGATTTTGAGAATTCTTTTTATTTTCTAACGTCCATTCTTGTATTTTAGACTAAAATTTGATTTGACACACATTTGTAATACTTTTTTTAATTTCAATAATTTTATACACATTCTAGATTTTTTTAATTATTTGGTTTTTGTAAAGTAAATTGTAGATGTGAAAAACAAATCAAAGTTTTGAATAATCTCTTTTACCGATCTGTGTATTTGTATATGTTTGTTAATAATTATTAACTGACTTTAGAATGTCTCATTGATTTTTCTCATTGATTCTAGACATCGTAAATTAACTTTTGACACATAAAATACGAGATGTTCTTTTAGCATGGTATGATTTGATTACCCATTCACGATTGGATCGATTACGGATCTATGACGATTTCTTACATTATTTCTTTTATTTTTGTTTTATTTTTATTTTATTTTATTTTCTCTCATTCTTTCAGTTTTCAATTTTTACCTATATTTTGTATGAACCACTATACTAGTTCTAGAAAATTCTATTTATTTGGAATACGACAAAAGTAGTTGATTTGTGATGTTTCTTCATACTTTAGACTTTAGTTTATATTATAGATTTATGAATCATGAAGTTTATAACTAGAAGTATGAGTTGTAAATATCTCCCAGTGTCGCGTGGATAGTAAATCATCAGTGGAGAATATCAAATCAGATGGATAGGATATGGATTTAGATTTTTTATCAGTATTGTATGGATATGGATAATAGATATATTATTTTTTTATTTAGGATCGGATATGGATTTTGAAAAATCCGATCCAAATACGATCCGATGCCATCCCTAATCACAGGTTTGTTTGTCCACAGATTTTAACAATTGTTTTTTGTTTCGAAAAATAGTAAGAATAAGGGTCACCATAAGAACCATGCTTGATTTCCAATTTTTGATATTAAAAAATACAAAAAACACAATAAATACCTAAATTAAAAAAATAAGACCAATTTTCAAAAGATCTACTTGATTATAAATCAAAGTGAATCTTTATTATTATTATTAGTGAGACCCTTATGAATTCCTTTCTTGCCTTTTTTTTTTTCCGTTGTTTGTTGTATGTTCGACATGCACACAAACTGTCTCCGACATGGATGTGACTTGACATTGAAGTAACACTAATATGGGTGTTTAATGTCAAAATAATTGATATCTAAAAAATATATTTTTGTGTCAATTAGACTTTTTAATCATTGTGATAATTCCAACATAAAAAATAACCTTAAAATCGAATTCACCTTTTATGATTTTTAAAATTAACCTTAAAAATGCAATCAAAAATCGCAATCATCGATTGTGATTTTGAAAATAAAGCTTAAAATCATATTCACTAATTATGATTTTGAAAATTACACATTCACCTTCATATCTTTTGAGGCATATTTATTAGAAATTTTGCTAAAATATTAGTCTACACATATTTTAATGTTATTATAACTATCTAAAAATCTTTGAGTGATCTTATAAGTTAGTAAGTGAAATTAAGATCACAATTAGTGGCTATTTACTATGTATATACCAAAGGTCTTATTACTAATTTTATGATAGGCTAAATTAATTAGAAATAAAAAATGAAAAGTCATGAATTTTCGTGAAGATGAATGTATCATGAATCCTCTTAAGGTGATATAACAGAATCTAAAAATGTATTATGACTCACCTTAATGAGATGTATCATGAATATGAAAATGTATTATGAATTTAAGGATGTATCATGACTCTTCATATGCATTATGACACTCTATAAATAGGCAAGCGTATAAGCAGTTTTCTTTCTATCAATTCTACTAAAAGAAAATAAACTTTGATGGATGGTATCTTTTGTTAGAACTAATTTCAGATAAGCAAACTAGAATTTTAATTAAATTGGATCATTGAACTTATATATATGGGCTAATTATAGGCCAAGTATGTAGATGGATTTAATGGCCCTCAAACCTCTTCGATATAACATTATATTTAGGTTTAGTGGGGGCATACTATTCTAAGGGGAAAAATTTCCGTGTCCGTATATGTCCCAAACAAAAGCGTTGGATTTATTCTTTGTAGGCTGGCCTTTTATGGTCGAGACTTATCATCGAGTTATTAACTGAAAGATTCACGGATTAGTTCAATTCCGGTTAGTATGTATTTTATTTTTACTTTTATTCGCGTGTAAATCATGAGTTTATTTTAAGATATCAGGATTCCCGACGATACGGTATCAGAGCGGGTTTTCTATATTCCAAATTTGAGATCTTGAGATTTTATAGGTTAGTAAAAAGAAAAATCAATTTTTTTTTTATTTGATCCGCTTTCAGATCTGCTTTCGTGATTGTTTAAAAGATCAGTCTTTATTAGTTGATATTAATTATGGTTTGGTTGAGTCTGATATTTAATCCTTAATAATCTTTCCATATATCTATGTCTTCATCCAAAAAGTATGGAGTTTGTGAACAATGGATGCCGATGATTTTTTTTATTCTGCTCTTGCTTAAAAGTCAACACCTTTGTTTTATAGTTCCATGCAAACATACTATATAATGTTATTTTTGCTTTGCAGTGTAGAATGCATAATTATTGCTTAAATTCTCGTATATTTGTACTTTATGAATTCCTTGTGGGTACTTAGATATATGACTTGACTTTATTAAACACATATATATTTAATAAAATTGTAGTAATTTGGAGTTTTAGTCAGGAGAATGGTTTCTTTAGTAGAATAAAGATCTTAATATATTTTCGTTTTCCTATAAAAACCCGTTATTGCAAAATTTTGAATATCCTAGATAAATAATTTGACTTTGCATTATTAATTTTTTCTTGAGTTTTTTTGTAATAAGAAAAATCTTAGATAAATTAATTTTAATTAATTTTGAATTTTGAACTTAGGACTTCAATTATATTTTGAGAACATTCATACTTTAATAGATAATTGTTAAATAGATATATAATTTAATTTATTATTCTGAATTAATTATATTTTAACAAAGTTATTTTAATAAGATAAATAATTTAATTTATTATGAGAATTAAATTATTTTATAAGACTATAAATATTAAATAGATAAATAATTTAATTTATTATAGTATAGATTAAATTATATTTTAACAAGATTTATCTTATAATAGATAAATAATTTAATTCTAAATTATTTTTTACAAGATTTATAAATGTTAAATAGATAAATAATTTAATTTATTATTAGGATTAAATTATATTTAAACAAGATTTATCTTATAATAGATATGCTGTAATGGAAATAATTCAATTTATTATGAGGAATTAAATTATTTTAACAAAGGAACTATAAGATAAATAATTTAATTTAATATTAGAAATTAAGTATATCTGCTTTCAAGATTTATCTTATAAATGTTAAATGAATAAATAGTAAATTTAAATCTTAGATTAATTACCATTTATAAATTATCCTTTAATAGATGATTGTTAAATAAATATATAATTAAATTTATTATTAGGAATTAAACCATATTTTAACAAGAATTATCTTTAATAAATAATTATTAAATAGATAAATAATTTAATTTATTCTATTAAAAATCATTATATTTTAACAAAATTATCCTTTATTGGATAATTGCTGTTAATTGATCTCTGTTCTGTTGATATATTCTGATTAAATTACTCATTTAACTAATTATCATTTAATAGATAAATGTTAAGTAGATAAATAACTTAATTTATTATTAGAAATCAAATTACATTTTAACAATAATTATTCTTTAATGGATAAATAGATATATAATTTAATTTATTAATAAAATGATTGATTTAATTAAGACGTGTTGTTTTAAGGTATTTAAATTATTAAATCTCAAGTAACAATTTATGTTAAAATAAAATTATATCTAATATGTTTATAGTGTTTATTGTAGAATTAGTTTGACTATGGAAATTTGCTAAATTAGAGAAATTTAGAGATTAGATTTGTTTGAATTTAAGAATAAGCAAACTACAACATAAACTTTAAAACACTCGAGATTTTAAAATAATTATGTGGGAGAAGGTTTAGCAAGCCTACGGCCTTCCACTGAAAAGATCTTGAGATTCATGTTTGGATCAATCTAAATTTGAAAAAATGTGAGGATCCTAGTTAATGTGACGCCCAAAACCCGGGGGTTCGTTGACTACCCGTCAACCCGCGGAATACTCGTGAATGTCGGGCGGCAGGCATTTTCCACGAAAATCAGGCGAAGTCTCGCTTTATGCAGGAAGCTCTACGAATACAAAACACATAAAACACATGCAACGGTCAATATAACGACTATAATTAAGCGGCCACTTGGGTTCATAAACCAATACTCTTAACAATGTATATATATCCGACTATCAATACATAGTTCAAGTTCAAATTTTACTCTTATCCTGACGTATATTAAAAATTAAAAACAATTCTATGCAGCAATACATCATAACCCAAATATGATCAGAACTGTACAATACTCGATCTACGAATGGTAGTCTTTTTCCCAGCAGCATTTCACTGTACACCGTAAAAATAATATCGCCGACGGGGTGAACTAATGCTGGTATTGAATCACCCTAAGTGTTTCTTTCTTACCTAAGTGCGATCTGATGCTCACGAGAAATAAACACCGTTCGAGCAAATCGTGATCTTGCTTGGATAATACAGCGGTGTCTCGTGCCGTCATCACCGAACTTCTCACTCAGCTAAATGTATGAGAATTATTATATTTGTTGTTTTGTGGACAACTCAGATGTATATATATCAATTTGGATAGTCTCGACGATTGATATTGTTATGGACTACCCTCCGATGTATATCAGTTGGACCGTCTCGGCGATTGATATTTTTAGTGTGGACTACCCTCCGATAATTGTATTTTGAGCAACCACCGACCATTACTCTACAGGCTCTTTCATGCGCTCAGCTCCTATCATCTGGGGTTTTCAGATGCGTATGGAATGCATGATGCCAATTCCATTCGATCCCATATACATGCAAATATATAAACATGCATATATTCACATAAAAATTAAATCACACAATCATGTTATGTAATTTACGCATTTCATCACATCAAAAATTAGCTCACATGGGCTAATGATCAAACCGAGCAATTCACTTGAATTACTTTCGGCCAGCAACGTTAATTCATGAAATTTATTTTGTGAACTTACTATTCTCTGGAATAATGAAACCCTCGGTTACTATTCGAGAAAAATCCTAATCGTCGGTTCGCGCTTGAACGAATTCAGCGGTCGTTAGGCTTTCATTCAATCAATACACTGATTTATTACATAATTTGTGAAATAAAACACCCAAAGCAGCCCCCTCACAGTCACGGCCCGGACATTTTGGATTCAATAAATTCAAACAATTCGATCCCAGTTTTGGGACCGATCAAACGGCCGTTCAAGGCCTCGAGGCTAACGAAACATTGAAAATCACCCAAATAAAATTATGCAAAAAGCGTGGGGCCCCTGCGCCGGGGTTAATACAGCTCGCCGTCAGAGCACCCGAGAGAACTCTCTACTGCGTAGGCGGCTTCCTTTCTTGTGTCTAGACATTTAAGCAGATGAGATCTTTTGCAAATCTAAGGAAAGCTTGAGATTCTCTATAAGCAAGCCAGCCACTAGATCTAATAATCTCATCTCCCATGTTTTGCTTCTTTGCATTTGGAAGACAAGCATTGAGTGTTTTGTCTTATCTCATTTAATTAATTCTAAAAAGACCATTATAATCATTCTTTACAGGTTTGACGTATTCGTAGCTATCTCGCCGTCCTTTTCGCGATTTTACACTTTCTGTACCACTTATGGCGCAGGTACTTGTTATATGTGACTTTCGTCGCATCGAAATTCGTTTCTGACACGAAGCGCGATGTCTCGGCGTGTAAAGTGAACTATCGAGGTGCGAAATCGGCGTCTTAAGCTAGACGAGACAATAACAACGGTGAAATCCCCCGTGAAATCCGCTTCGTCATCCGAGATCCGCAGAATAAATTTCGATTTTAACCAAATTAAAAATTTTTGTAATCGAATTAATACTTACTATTTTTCCAGAATGGAATTTCTGGTCTTACATTCTCCCCTCTCCTTAAAGGAATTTCATTCCGAAACTCTGACAATCACAATCACTCACATGCATATGCAATGCACTCTACCATGCATGCAAATTGGCCATTTAAATATTAAAACGATCAAACTATTTACCTTCATCCCTAAATAAGAAGTGATAGTGGCCCGCATCGTGGTCCTCCGCGCCCCACATACCCTCAACCCATAGTGCCGCCATAGCACCCTAACACTAGCCCCACGGCCTCTTCTCAGGTCGCAAAACCCCGATCACGGTAAATCTAGCCGCACACTGTTCCTCCGAAGGTCCCATCCGTGTTCACCCCATTCGTCCTCAATCTACCACATGAGTCGGATCCGGGCGATACTTCCAGCACGGCACGCCAAAACACCCGACACCGACACGCCGCGCAGAGTGCCCAACCGTTACTCTGCACAACGCCCATCCCCTCGAGTATCCCGAAAGCGCTCCCATGCGAATCTCGGCGGGTAGCTTCCCACGCTGCCGAACCTCGACCACCCTCTCCTTAGGCATCACCTTCAAGAAGACATGATCCCCAACCTCGAACTCTAAACGTTGTACTCCGGTCAGTCAGCAGGCCCATACCAAACTCTTCCGTGCGTCAGAAACCCGGGTCCCTATCCCGACACTCATGGATATCGGTACCCAAGCGTAGCCTGACTATCTCAATGTGATAACTGTAGAACTTCCATGGTCATCCGCACGGCTAGAAAATGTGTCGACTTCGTGAGCCGGTCCACTATCACCCATATCAAGGCCATGCTTTGTCACAGTCCGTGGTACTGGTCACAAAGCCCATCGTGATCGTGTTCCCACTCCCCACTCCCACCTCCAATGGTCGGCGTAGCCCCGTCGCTTTCGTGCTCAGCCTAACTCGACACGTGAGACACTGCCAACAAAGTCCCCACGTAGTTCTTCATCCCATTTAATAGTACCGGGCGACTACATCCTAGCACATTCAGGCCACTGACGCACGGCAAATCGGTAGTTGAAACCCTCGGCACCCCTCACCCCAGCCAACTCAAATCCACTACACGCCCCCATATCAAAGACTACCACCGCTGAACGGTCCAACCCTCGCCACACCGCACCGAACATTTCTCTCAATGTGGTACCGGTCCCCTCGATCGGACACTATCTCTCGCCCGCCATTAACGGGACTGCACCACTGCTTCAACAGAGACTCGCAGCCACTAATCCCAAGGCACCCCGAGTCCGTCGTCGTACCATGGGCCCCAACCGGTCCCACAGCCTCGAGCATCCGCCACTCCCGAGAAGCTATACTCAGCTAACGCCTCGCACTTCCGACCGAGTGCATCAGCCACTACATTTGCCTTACCGGATGGTAATGCAAAGTGAAATTACAACCTTCTGGGATCTCCATCCATATGCTGTCTCATCGAGGTCCCAATACAGTAAATATAATTCAGACTTTTATGGTCCGAGTACACTCGAACTCCTCACAGAGCAAGTAGTGGCCCAATCTTCAAGGTTGGGTGACCACGGTCGCTAACTCCATGTCGTGTGTAGTACCCGCTCATGATTCTTCAACTCCGACGGAACCATGTTACTACCTCCTGACCGTACCAAAACACATCCCAACTCGCCCTCACACCGCAACACACTGTAGGCCCCCGTCCCGTCCGGATTCACAAGATGGGAGCCGGGGCAGTCCCTCAACTCCTGGAATGCCTCCTCGTGACGGCCATCCCACCCAAACTCACCTCCCTCCTTCCTGGTCAACCTAGTCATGCGTCGCTTATCCCGAGAAATCCTTACGAATTTCCACACCAAACAATCCCAAGAAACTATGTATCTCGAAGACCGACTTCTGCCTCCCCAACTTATCACCGACCTCTCCTGGTCGATCGACACTCTCGATGCCGACACCACTGTCCAAAATCTCACCCGCAGCCGTAACTCGCACTTACCGAACTCATGCATGTACCCCATGGTCTCAACAATCGTAAAACGATCCTCGCGATACCATGCTCCCACTGACCGGGAGTAGATCAAAAATGTCATCCACGAAGACCACGACAAATTTGATCTAGATAGGGTCGGGAATATCTATGCATGAGATCCATGAATGCCGCTAGCATTCACAATCCGCGGCATCACCGCAAACTCCAAAGCGCCCATAACGCTCCCAACCGCCTAGGTATATCCGTATCCCTAACCTTAATGATGGTAACCAAAGGCATGTAAGGTTCATCTCTGGAGTAGACTCGCACTCCTCTCAACCGATCAAACAAATCGTCAACCTCTGTGAATGGGTACCGATTCCCGATCATAACCCCGTTCAACTCATTCAGAATAATGCACAAATAAATCTATTCTTCTTCTTTGCAAACGTAAACTGCAGCGCCCATGGTGAAGTGCTCGGTCTAATGAACTCCTTGTCCAAGAGCTCCCCGTAGCTAGACTCGAAGTTCTTGTAACTTCACCTGCCATCCTAAGCGGAGTCATAGAGATGGGTGAAGTACCGTGGTGTAACTCAATACCAAGTCTACATCCCTATGTCGAGGTAGTCCGTAGCTCATCCGGAAAACATCCGCACATACCGCAAACCACCGGTGTAACGGTCCGGTCTCACCGTCCTGCAGGTTGGGCTCGCTAGCCAACTCCACCACCGGTCTCCCCGACACTGACTCAGATAATCGCCTGGGTGGCAAATGTCATGCTTCGTCAGTCACCACACGAGTACCGTCCCGTGTGTACAGAACCTCCTACCGCTCACAATCGAGCAACGAACTTGTAAGTCGTCACCAATCCATCCCCAGATGACATCGAACTCACATGTCCGCTTTCGATCCTCGTCCATTGCAGTAGAGTCCCCGAGATCTCCAACCGCAACCGCGGTTATATCATCCCCATTTCGCCCCTAACCCTGGGAGAACTTCACACAAAGGCTCCCCAAGGTCTCAACCTGTTCAACTCGATCACAACCGAAGGCAAAGTGGATGAATGAATGCTAAGCACTGTGACCAACACCTTTGCCCAGGGCGAGATAGCAAAAACGCACTGGATAACCGGGCCGACTGGCCGACCAAATTTCGCGGTGCGATACACGCCGCACTCCCCGATGTCCCCGCCCCGTGGGCCTCGCCCCGCCTCTACCCATACCGCCTCTGTGGCCCGCCCTGTGAAATGTGAGGCCCGCGTAGCTACCCGGGGAACCGAACCGCCTTTCTAGCCCACCGCGCAGCCGAGGAACGACCGCATCCCTCTCACGTCCCGCATCGACCGGACTCGGTGCTGTCCCAAAACCCCGGATCCCCGGGTTCCTGGGGCAATCCTCCTCATGTGTCCAGCCGTTGACAATGGTAGCACACCGTCCGTCCCGCCCGATCGGCAACTCATCCGCCCCCGCCCTGGATGGCCGCGACTGAACCCTCGCAAACCAAGCCTCGCCTTTCCCGAACTAAAGAAGATCAATCTGGTCCTTCCTCGATACTAACACTCGCATCCCGAAAGTGCCCGAGTATCCCTATCTCTCACTGGCTGCAATGTCCCAACTACTTAATCCATATCCCGTAGGCTGGTCCACACTGGGCCCGACTGACAACTTCGGGCCCATTCTCGAATCTCTCACCTCGCCGCCGTCAAGTAATCATCAAGAAATCGGGCTAACTATGTGAATCTACCATCGTAGTCCATCACAGCTTTCTCTTTCTTCTGGCCCGCTTCCGCTCAAATTTCTGTGGAACTCAGTCTTTGCATGCCCTGCGCTCCTGGAAAAGTACTTACCCATGAACAAACAACCGGGCCTTCATGTCATACCTTAAGTCTCTAAGTCCAATTCTTCCACCATACCCTGCTCAATTCTCTAGTCGAATGTACCCAACCTCATCTCGGGTCAGACGAGGTGATCTCCATAGCCCCGCATATTCTCGATCCGCATAAACCAACGGTCCCGCACCATCCCTGTCTCCTCCCCCGTGAATGTCAGACATGACGCGCTTCCAAACCCCTGGGAGGCTACAGGACCTCCCGACCACCGCTATGCGATCCAGGCGTATAGTAGCCGCCGCAAATCACCCATAGCCCCAACAAAGGCCCCGCTGATCAAACACCGGGCTAATGTCAAATTTCTGCAGGCCCGACTAGCACTTCCGTGACGCCCCACGCCCCGTCCCTCTACTAGCCATCTACACAATTAACATGGCAAGTAAATCTCAATACAAAGATTCTAAGGCATAAACACAAATTTCCTAGACACTAATCATACACATAAATCGTTGTATATACATTGTCCTTACATTTGCTACAATAAGGTAATCAATTTAGTATTTAAAATATTGTTTTCATCAAAATTTTATTTTCGAAAATCATTTTGAAAATTTTATTTTTAAAAATTTTGTCTAATTTTTATTTGATCTATTTAATAAAAAATTTTTTTCTAAAATTTTGTGATGAACAAAGGTTCATGAACCCAAGTTTACTTAACAATGTCCAAAATTGACTTAAGAACAGCATCGAAGTCAAACCTGGCCAAAATGTCAGCGCACAGTGCACACTGCCGCACAAGGCCAGCCGCCCAGCGCTCACGCGCCCCGTGCCGCCCGCCCATCCCTGCCTCTTGCCTATCCTCCTGCTCGCACTGGAACAAAATACTCATCCTTTTTTTTTTTTTTTTTTTTTCATTTCTTCAGCCATCGGAAAAACATAAAAAAATATACACTGCTTTTTTCTCATTTTCCGTAATACCAATAAATTTATAAAAATTTGTTTTACTCATTTTCTTCAATTTTACTATTTGTAAAATCTGTAAAATTATTTTCTCCTCCTCATAACCAAATAAATATATAAAATTTATTTTTTATCGTTTTTTCTTCAGCTTATTAATCAAAAAAATTTTTCTCCACTCATATACATATACACCAAGATATATATATATATATATATATATATATATATATATATATATATATATATATATATATATTTTATTTTATTTATATATATATATGCCATTAAATTCCTCGGAAATAACTGTAATTTCTCTTTCTAAAGTCTCCTTATATAACAATAACCCTAGTGTTCAACCTCAAATTTATAAAAATTCGATTTCATTATCCAATAAACCAAATAAATTTCTAAAAATTTATTTCTTTTAGTTTATTCTTCCGACTTTACTCACTGTAAAACTCCTAAAAGTTTTCCTGTGTTAATCTTTCACTTCAACCACACCACATTTCACAACTCAGCATGATGGTATACATACCATTCATCAAACATTCACAATAACATGTCATCAAATCACACAAAAACACACCAAACACGTGTACGTGAAACCTGCTTTGTCCCGTGATTTCCTAGGGTAATCTCATACCTAATCCCATCGAACCACACCTATGGTGATGTTCTTACACCTCAAAGACTATATCTGTTCAATTCCCCCAAGCTCTAGGTAGTCAGGAGCACTAAGCTCCGATACCAAGTCGTGACGCCCAAACTCTGGTCCGTTGACCACCCGCCAACCCGCAATACTCGTGGAATGCCTGCCACCACAACCCGCAATACTCTCAGGTGTACCCACCGAGATCTCTGACTCACAACTCTGACCTATCAGGTCAACTCTCACCCTACATCCTAGGGAAGAACGTCCACACATGGCTTTTCTAGAGGCCTCAACCTCCAAGCCCAAACCTATCACACAAGATGCAACAATGAACATGATGCATCAGAAAACAAACGCAGGTATAAAATGTAACTCGTATGTCCGATCGACCGCATGCTTAGCCTCCGCACAACAAAGATAAACACGCCACTTTGGTCCTCAAGTCCGGGCCCGTGGAGCTCGTATCTAGCCTCGACTCCACACTCCGTCCTTCTCTGCTCCATCTACGTCGGGCTGTGATCAGAGCAAGACCCAGTGACCGGAACCGCTCCTCCGACCCGCACTAAGGCCGTGAGGGAAATGAACCCGTATCCTCCTGTCCCACAACCACTGGGACCGTGCTGTCCCAAAATCCCAGGGATCCCCGCCTCGGGGGCACCTCGTCCCATATGTCCAGCCGGGGCCGATAAATAACATATCCGTCCCGCCCGACCAAATGCTCCCATCTCGTCTGGCCTCGATAACCTCTGGGCCCGTTCCCGAAATCCTTGTGAAGTAGAAGCCTTCGCTTCCTCTTCTCGAACTAGAAGAAGACTCACTCTCCTTCTCTTACACTAACACCAGAGATCCCAGAGTAGTTTGTGGCATCCTCCATCTCTCTCTCTATGGTCATGGAGGATGGAGGCGAAGTCCTACTAATCCCGCCCGAACGGACAATTCACCACTCTCAAACCCTGACCTTGGCCAGTCCATTGCATACATAATCGTTTCTACAAAGCGAGCCAACCTCGTGAACCTAGCCATACTCAATCACCGCTATGCCCCGTCAGCTCTAGGAACTCCGAGCCTCGCATGTCTCGTAGCGGCCTGAAAATACTCTCGCCCATGAAAGATCATGGAATCCGCCCTGCCACACTCCTAGATCTCTAGGAGGCCTCGCCTCAATTCCACAACACTTGGGCCTCGCCCTATAGCTGGAATGCAACTAGTATGATCCTGGTCGTATCGAAGGTAAACTCCATAGTCTCTAATACCTTCACAACCTGCATGAACCAATGGTCCACACCACGGATCTCCCCACAATATCTAGGATGATGTGCCCTCAACCTGAGGTTACTTCCTGACCTCCCCTAGCTACTTACCGCACCACTGCGGCAATGGTACGTACCAGAACCCTACAACAATATCAGCGGGCCCATCGGTCAAGCTATGGTGCCCTCGACCGCATCCTGGACGATACTCCACGCCCCTCCCCGCGAGTAGCCATCTACACATGTCAAATGATAAGTTAAGTTTTAATGCAGTATCTCAAAGGTGTAAACACAGCCCCGAGACACTATTCACATTCTGAAATTTTTTTTTTCATACACTATGTCCATGAATTCATAGATAATGCAAGACAATAATTCCATTTATTAAATCATATGCAACAAAAAATTTTTTATTTTATTTTCCAAACCTCAGAATGTTGTTCATGAATAGTGGCCTTGTGCAAAGATTCGTAATAGTGCATCGAGTCAAACCGGTGGAGTGCACTGTGGTACACTCGAATCTCAATCACAGACACACCGCGGCTTCGCCAGGCGCACAATACAGGTCGCGGCGCACCCACTACCGCCGACGCCCCCTCAATCGCGGTCGCAGCTGCCGCATTGCCGCGGTCGCAGTCGCGGTCGGGCGTCGTGGTCAGCGCTACCGTGTCGCAGCGTTCCGGTCACGATACAAAGTTTGTATCGCAACATGTCAGTCTCACAAGCAGACATCGCAGGCCGTCACGCCAGATCGCCGCGGTCGTAGTGCCTCGGGTCGTATCGCGGCGCTCGCTTGGCATTGTATCGATCCTGCTACTCCGTATCGTGACACCAAAGGTCGCCCCCCTGTCACGATACAAAAATTGTATTGTGACCCAAAACCTACGCCGCGTACCGGGCGGCGCCGTCGCGCCGCACCATGTCACGGCGCCGCCGCGACCGTATCGCAAACGTACGGCACAAGGCCACTACCTCACGATAGCTGCACTTGTATCGCTACTCACTAAGGCTAGCACCTCATACATAAGGCCGCCGCTTCGCACACAGCGTCGGGTCGTGTCGGCAGACCCCGGGTCGTGGTCGTGTCTCGTGTGTCCCCGCCCGGCCATGTGCGCCCGCTACGTCGCTCCCAGCCCATCACATGATACAAAACATCAGGGATTACCAACACCAAAATGGGCAGTAGCTTATTCCAATTTCCCTTGCACCATTTTTTTTTTTTTCATTTGTTTTACTCACTACAAGATCACAATTTATTTTTATTTTTTCATATCTTCAGTAGATACTCAGAGAATTATTATTTCTCTTTTTTTTTTCCTGTTTTACACATTGTAAAACCTCAAAAAACTATTTTTTTTCTCATTTAATTCTGGACTATTTTGCCCAAAATTTCTCAACATCCTAAGGTTTTATTTTCTCAACCCTAGTGTTCAACATTTTTCCTACATGCTATTCACCAAGCATACATTTCACGCAATACATACAACACACAATCCAATCACACATCACATTTAATTCATAATATGCACAAGGATGCATGATCTAACCCGTGCCCATCAAGTCCTAGGTAAATCGCATACCTAACTTACCGATACTAAGCTATAACCCTAGCATCCAACATCGAGCTATAATGCTCAAATACCTTAATGACCATGGCCTAAGCCTAAGTCCCTCAAGCCCTAGGTATTCGTATACCTATGCTCTGATACCAAGCTGTGACGCCCCATTTCCCGGGGGTTCGTTGACAACCCGTCAACCTGTGGAATACTCGTGGATGTCGAGTAACCCGACACCACTCACGAAAATCGGGCAAAGTCTCCTTTGTACGGGGAGCTCTACCCAAAATACAACATGTCTCAACATTTTACAACGACCACACTGGGTCCACGTGCGAGTAAAAATGGCTACTTGGGCCCATGCATCAATACTCACAAAATATATCCCAACCAACACATGGTTCAAGAGTTGTTGTTACTTTAACAAACATATATTAAAATCTCTATAATTTCTAATAAGTGTTATACAAAAGTATCTACCAAAGCCACATATCGGCTTTCTCTCAAACGCGACTCAGTGAGCGTTAATCCCTCCTATACACTCCCCGGCACCGAAATAATGATCTCGATTGCAGTGAGCAAATGCCCAAGAGGACACTCTACATGGGTTACTCCCCACCTAAGTTAATAATGCCACTAAGAACCAAATACACTCCAAGAAATACACGATCCTACTTGAACGCCTACACGCCCAATCCCATGTCTCGAGTCCTCACCGACTCCTCACACATGCCCTAGCTAAATGCGAGCAAAAATACGCTTTCAAAATAGGTTTTGGTTCTCAAAACTTACTTCACCAAATTTCTTGGTGAACATTGACAACCCTTCCGAGGTGAATTGTCGGGTACTCTCTAAACAATCATGGTCCGCTTTCCAAGATGAAATGTTGGATAACTCTCTAAGGCAATTTTTTGGAAAATCTTCCTTGAAATTCATTTTACAACCATTTTAATTTTTCTTTTATTTTCTTTCATGTCATGCACTCACACCTACCATCTAGGGTGCCCCGGTGCATATGGAATGCATTATGCCATTTCCAAACAATTCATGCTAATATATTTTACATGTATATATTAACAAAAATTAATTCATAATTCATGCTATTCAATCTCACAATCAATAACACCAAAATTAGCCTACGGGCTAATAACAACTAGTTAATCCATTTAATCACCCAACACAAAATCACACACGATATCATCAGTGAACAAAGGAAACCCTAGGGTCTCTGCAGACCGCTCACGGCCACACAATAGAAATTTTCTTCACTCGATTCAAAGATTTTAAGATCAAAACACGCCATCCGTGCCTCAACAAATCCCATTCATTAAAATGGCTTCACCAAAGAATAAACAAAGTAGAAAAGATCCCTACCTTTCTCGAGCTGTTCAACCCACAAAATCAGGCCCACGCAGGCCTCGCCGCTGGTGTAACAACTTTGCTTCAAGCCTCGATAAGAACCGACCGTCCGAACGGAAATCTAGAGTAGAAATCACTTTTCTCTAAAACCGGCCTACACCTACCGTACGCTTCCAGCAGCCCCAATGGAGAAGATGGAGTTATCCTATTTATTTGAATCTTTTACTCATCTCCACTGTCCCTTTATGACTTAATGGACCTTGACACTGGGCTTGACCCAAGTCATTCATCTTCATCCTCTCAGAATATTCCCTAAATATACCCTAGCGCTTTCTTAGGTATAATAAAAGGAAAAGTATATTTATCCCAAATCAAAATAAAGATAAAAAGAAAATAAGAAAGAACTTGAATTAATACAACAAGTATGGGTAATTTAACATTACACCATGACCCAAGGGTCATAATTTAATAAGCTCATATGCCAAAGTAGGATTTTGATAAATTGAATTGAGAATAAGAAGGAAATTGAGGACCCAAGAGTAATAAAAGAAAGACATTAGAATGAAATAAGGAGGAAAATTGTAGAAGAGACAAGTGGCTTGAAGGAAAGAGGGAGGAAGTTTCCTCCTTGGAAAGTGAAATAAAAAGGGGATAAGATCAAATAAAGATAAGACCAAAATAAATATCTCATTTTGGTCTTGGAGAACGAGGGAGAGAGTAAAAATGGAAGAAGAAGAAGAAGAAGAAGAAGAGAAAAGAAAAGAAGAAAGAAGGAGATTACAGGTAAGGAACTATTTATTTGAGTATGAAATTTGAGTAAGGAACTATTTCTTTGAGTATGAAATTTGAGTAAGGAACTATGAAAATTGAGTAAGGAACTATGAAATATGAGTATGGAATTTGAGTATGGTTTTGTATGGAACTATGAGTATTTGTAGGATTTTGTATAGAAAATTATGGAACTTGTTAAGTTATGTATGGAAAAGTACACTGTAATCAGTATGGAAACTATGTGTGTGTGTATAGTCTAGTTTGGTCTAGAAAGTTTAGATACATGGTGATTGGACCCTTTCTTTGAGTATGGTTTGCCTGTTCCCAAACTCATTTCTTGTTAGGTTGAGTTGAGAAGAGCTCTAAGGTTCCTATATATGTGTGTTTTGGGAAGGTTCGAAGGTGTTGAACCAAGAAAATTTTTATTTTTGATCATAATTCTCAGTAGCCGGACCTTAGAACGGTTTTGGGTCAGGAAATAGCGGGAATTTGGCAGTAAGTTCTAGTAATTGTAGCCACATCAATGAACTTGATGTTAGGATTTTGAATTTCACCTGGACCCATAGACTGGGTTATGGTCTTTTTACTCTGAACAGTCTAATGGGCGAGAGGTCAACATGTAGACCTCATCCTGTAGAGGTTAGCAGACCTCATCCTGTAGAGGTTAGCAGACCCCATCCTGTAGAGGTTAGCATACCTCATCCGATAGAGGTCAGTAGAGGTCAGCATACCTCATCCGGGTAGAGGCCGCGCAGGTCAGCACCTCATCCCGTAGAGGTCAAAGATGTAGATTCCCATCCTCAGAGGCCTTCCAAGATGGGTTCCCATCCCGTAGGTCACAGACCTCATCCCTGTAGAGGTCGCTGCACTCATCCCGTAGGTCACTGCACTCACCCGCAGAGGTCAGCAGAGGTCAGCAAACCTCATCCTGTAGAGGTCAGTAGACCTCATCCAGCAGAGTAACACGACCTCATCCTGTAGGAGGTTAGCACTTCATCCCAGAGGCCACCGCTGACCCCAATCCCCAGAGCCATGAAGGTTCAGGTCACCGTTCTGTCGACTACGCATGACCTCCAACTTCTAAGGTCATAACTCCTTCGTTCGAACCTCTGCTTCAGGTGTTCTCGGACTCTATGGAACTCGCTGAGTCAAGAATCCATTCATATTCCTAAGGAGACATAGGTAATTGACTGATAGTGTTAGACCGAGCTCAATGAGGTCAGCCACCTGGCTGGGTGTGACTACATGTGACCTCCAACTTCTGAAGGTCATAACTCCTTCGTCCGAACTCCGTTTCAGGGTGTTCCTCGACTCATGCAGTCATTGAGCCAAGAATACATTCATATGTCTGAGGAGTGATATTAGGTGTCAAACTAAGGTAGTTAGGACCGAGCCTACCAAGGTCAGTCACGCCTCATCAGTGTCTACATGACCTCCAACTCGAAGGTCATAACTCCTTCGTCCGAACTCCGTTTCGGGTGTTCTTGGACTCTATGGAAAGCTCATTGAGTCTAGAATCTAACCATATGCTATTAAATGGCATTCAGTATCCAAATCTTGTACCAAGTGTACTAATTGCTTGGGTAAAGTCAATTGGAATACATGATAAGAAAAGAGATAGATATGAACAAGAAATAGTAATAGACGTAGATTTGATATGTAGAGGAGTATAGAAGAAAAGATATAAAGGTAAATAAGTTGGACATGAAGGGTACCTAAGGGTATTAAAGAAGAAGTCTATGTTCTGCACTCCTATAGGAGATAGGACAGTTTGATAAAGTACAAGTAAAACGTACAAGTATATAAATGTATAGGTATATGTCATAAGATATGATACCCACAGCATATGAACATATAAGTTAACAAGATATAAGATGTTACTAGGGAATGAGTACACAAAATACTTAATGATAGGCAGAAAGAATATAAGAATGAAAAATGTACATAACGTATAAAAATATAGGAATATATAGAGAAATATGAGAACCATAATATGAGCCATTATATGAGAACTAATACGTATTTAAAGTAATGATAAGATATATCAGATAAGCAATCATAGATAACAATAAGATTCATGTTTATTAGATATGCACGTAAATGTAATAAAACCTAGATCACCGTTTCCACCAAGTGAGAGGGATAGATTGACATGCCAAAGAGGGAATGTCCACAGCATACAGTTATACCTGACATCGAGGTCCTCTGTTTAGTCACGAGACATGTATCCCGTTGCGATCACGCGCCCCGAAGGGTCACACAGCACTGGCCTTATAAGATGATCATTTTCAGACAATGATACTCAAGCCGGTCTATATCAACAGCATTGCATAAGGAGTACATTCTCGGGTTCCTTATAAGTTTCCTATATCCACTTCTTTGGTATTTATAGGCATGAAAGAGAAAGTAATATGAAAAGTATAACAGGAAAACAATATATGAAAATAGTACATGAAACAGTACATGAATACAGTATATGATAGTACATGATAACAGTATGTGAAAACAGTACATGATCACAGGATATGATAACAGTATATGATAACTGTACATGAAAATAGAACATAACAAATGGTATAATATATAACCATGAAAGTAATATATGTATACGAATATGACATGCACAGAATAGGATGTGTAATATGAACCATTAGAAGATAATAGATCAAATGATAAGTACTAGAATAAAAAAATAAAAAGTTATGTGAATATATATAGATATATGAAATGCATATGTTTAAGCTTGTGACGGTCACCATTGGTGGTTGTCCATGCTTATGTTCCCACTAAGCATAAAGCTTAGCACGGGTGTTCAATCCGTAGGTACAAGGTAAGACAGATAGAGGATGACATCCCACATCAGCAGAGCAGGCAGCCTGGCAGATAGGTGCTCACCGCATCGCTTCCGCTCACGATTCGATGTGTGTTTTATTAGATAGCAAATGTACATGTCTAAGTAAATGGACTCAAAGATATGTATAGATTTTGAGGACACCACTCCTGTGGTAGTTCTTTTAGGTAATGTAAATGATTTTGCTATTACAAAATTGTTTGTATACCATGGGTACAAAGCTCACTCTTCCGAGCAACCTACAACGAGTCCCAAGATATAGTCTCGAGCCCTCGACTCTCTGGGGCTCGATCCGTCAATCAGGTCGGATCGGGATCTGGGCGTGACATCCTCTCACTAATCATGCAACATGTGTCACATGGGTACATGTAGTAGGTGACTTTTGTCACATCACATGTCTTATAAACCGCTATACGCAGATCTCTCGACACCCTGCAATTCTCAAAAACGTGAAATTTCACACTGACAAAATTGGCGGGTAGCTAGATTTTGCGAGAAGATTCCAACGGTGAAGTCCGTTTCTTCATCCGAGATCTAGAATAATTTCGGATTTTGACAGAAATTACCATTTTACCATTTTTCAAAAAATTAGATTTTCTTGGGGTTTCACACATACTCAAACATATAAGCACATGACTATAAAACCATATTCCATAAGAATTTAAATTACATCACTCTTATACAATAAATAAAACCCATATATATTTACAAAATATATATCAAAGCCACAATCTAGCTTTCATACGTGGTCCCGACACGTCACCGCCTACACTTGACTCAGACTTGAGTGGGGTCCCACGACGGGGCGTAGCAAAGCCCCGCAGCTGAGCATCTTCCTATAAGGCTACTCCCCACTTAAGTGCACATGCAATGGTCGCATAATCAAACACACATACAAGTGCAACATACACATGTTCAATCAATACTTACGCCACGAATCACTCACCACCACGCCTACGTGATCAAGCCCCCGCAGCTCCATCACTTAATATGTCATTGAGTAATATATCCCTAGTCACTCATTGACTCGTCTCACATGCATATGCCAAATGTGACAACCGTCACTGGTATTACCAATGACCCAAGTATCGAGCCCCACCAGCTCCATTACCCAATGCAAGTGTCAATGGGCAATAAACCCAAGTCAATTAATTCTATCACACAACCTCAAGTCTATGTGATAAAACATAACCGTGTGTCTTCATATAAATGTAATCCTTTCGATTACACGGTCTCTTACACCCATGTTACGTAATCCCTTCTGATCACACGCTGACTTTACACCCATGTTCCAAAGCTTTTCACCTGAAGTTGACTAACCCTCTCTTTGCAGATAGTCCAACACACATTAATTATTTCACTTTTTAGCGTTTAAAACCGTGAGACATTGATTGACGTCAGTCCAAAAGTACTCAGCTCACTACCCATTCATCAACACTAATGATGGATGACCACACCCATGCACACACCTACATCAATATAATGCGATAAAAATCAGACATATGCAATGCTAATGCCAATCGTTAGGTTCTCATGTTACATGTACATGCACAACTACAATGAACATTATACCCCATGGATAATCATAATTGACATAATTTAATTTCCATGTTCTACCCATGCTAATACATCATTCAACATATATCAACATGTTATTCTACACAACATAAGCAGCCCATGTCATAACACGGGCCAACAAGGTCACAATCTTTTGGGACTCCATGCGTAAATTGTGGTGGCACCTCACGGTCCCTTCACAACATGTGCACCGCCTTGGTTCCATAACCATCATTCCATGACTCAACAAATAATGTCGTACAACCCTTAGGCTAACTCATGGCAATTCTACCTAATACACAATCCTGCCAACATGTCATACAATGGTCATGTCAAACCCGGCTATTTACATCGACACAACCAAGCAACCGAAGACACTGGTGCAAAACATAGAGCCAAAGATCGCTTATGATCACCTACTACCCTCCACAGGCACATGGCTAGAATATTGACTCAATGGGCTTTCCATAGAGTCTAAGAACACCCGAAAGGGAGTTCGGACGAAAAAGTTATAGTCATCCGAAGTTGAAGGCAAACAAACAGGAAAATACTGAACATGTCCTACGCTTATAACAGGCAACAGCTTTTTTGACCACGGTGACGTTTATAAATATGCTGGGAGGCGTTCCCAATGCTCCCTTTGTGCTATATTTTTCACCACTTTCATCCTGGCATCCCATTCAATTATCAACCCGTCTCTAATATAAACGCTAGTCAGGCCATAAATGTGGCACAAAACTCATCTCAAACACATTTTCAAGGCATACGACAAATTCCTGAAAAACCATGATTAAACACATAACCTTTCTCGAACACAATGATCCCGGGACCATAACTTGAGTTATAGAGGTCCGATTTTGGTGATTCAAAAGCCTAACTTCAAGTTCTCATATAGAACTACAATTTCATTGAAGGATACTAGCCCAAATCCCTTTTCCCACCGAAAATCAGTCCCAAAACCCGACAGAAGGTTCCGACAAACAAAGAAGGGAACCTTTAAAACTTAATCGTGAACTTGAGTTATAGTCCGATTTAGGTGATTCCAAAAGCCTAACATCAGTTCTCAGCATAGCTACAATTTACTTAAAAGATACTACCTAAAATCCTCATTTTATCTGGATCGAAAATCAGCCCCAAAACTGGACAAAAGATAGTCAGTCCCAAAACAAAGTGTACCTTCCCACAACCCCAAAATGTCCTCGTGCATAATGCAATGCTAATGCACCGTTGCATTTCTATATCATGTCACACACTTATAATTTCCATACATCGCTCATTCAAAGTCAATATAATTGCACACATACACCAACATCTGGCCAAAATTAGCACACAGCAATGCATACACGCTCAGAACATGCTACAATCAGGCCATAAACCTTGCCTCAAAACCACCACAACCAGCTGCAAAACAGCCACTACGAGCTACAACAGATTCAGAAAACAATCCACAAGACAATCCAGTTAGTCCACACACTACCGTGAAATCGCCCAAAATGGCCTAAAATCATCCAAAACACCTCTTTGAACCGAGCATTTAATCCACCCCAAATCGATTCTAAACAAATTCCTATAAATGCAGGAATGGAAGCCAAATGTCTCCCTAAACTGGGGCCCCACGACTAGGGCTGAACCACACAGCCATTGAATGACCCTTAAGCAAGAATAACCGGAGTAGGAGAAAATCCCTACATCGTGGAGTTTGTCGAAACTCCAACTTTTTGGTGTCCACACGGAGATCAAGCAGCGTGTACCAACTTTAGTCTTCGAACTGTCGAATTTCGACCGCCAAAAAACTGGGAAATCTTCCCTTTCCCTTTCTTCTTTCTCCTTTTCCTTTCTTTCCTTCTCTACGAACAGTTTTTCCTTTTCTCGTTTCTCATCTCATTTTCCCCTCTCATTTTCTCATATTTTCTTTCGGTATTTCTCCTCCTTTTTGGAGCACACCACTCATCCGGTCAAAGGAGGCAATTTCCTCCCCATTGCCTAGCTCATACCATTTGTGTGGTCCACACATTTCCTTCCATTTTCCTTATTTCTTAATTCTTTTTATTACATCACACACCTATGTGGTTCATTGTGAGCCATCCCTTCAAGTGCACCACATGGCTTTTCCAAGTGTCACTCTCTTGGGATGCCATGGGGCATCCCCTAATCCATGCCATTTGTCATCCGGGATAATTCTACATCTTAAACGCGGGAATTCGACCGTTTCTAATCCAACGAAGCTCAACGTGGTGCCTAGATTTCGTGGAGACGATTTCCAATGGTGAAACTGCTTCATTATCCGAGATTCAGAAAATTTCGCTTTTCAACCAAAATGCCACTGCTTACCTTTTGTCAAAAAAATTACATTTTTTTCCGGGTTTTAAAGCTTAAGTATATTACACTTAATTTAATGAGCCTCACCAAGTATGTAGGACCTAATTTGATGAATTGGGCCAAAATATATTATACCTAATTTAAATGAGTTAAAAGATAAAAAAGACTAATAGATCATAAAGACTTAGAAAATACAAAGAATTGTTAGGATAATAATAAAAATTAAAAATAAAATGCCAAACGTATGCCAAATCTCTCGTGGAAGAAAATGAGGAGAAATGGTGGTCCCCACTAAGGATCAAAATACTCCAGAACACGATATATCGATAACCTGGATTTTTACTTTAAAATATTCAAATATCGGAAAATACTTCAAGTGGATATTTTGACTAAAATATCCGTAATGGAAAAAATTGACAAAAAATACTTGAAATTCAAGTAGAAATACTTTGTTGAATTATAAAAATGCATAAATACAAATATACCTTGTCAGTTATTTATTCATTATAATTTATCGAGAAATTACATCACAATAGTCATTTAAAACCAAATGAAGACCGATGTGGCTCCATTACATTATTCGACGGCGGATTCCATTCAAGAAGACAAGATTCATACCAAGACAATTTCAAGGCCGCAATAATATCATCAGAATCCTCAACACGCCATGCATAAATCATGACTCCCACCCACAACCTCCTCCGTGGACGGGAACTCAGGTTCACCCACATGCTCGCTTGAAATCCTTCTTGCATTTGATATGGAATTTGAATGGCATATGTGGACTGGGCGAGGATTGTTAATCATTCCATATTCTTCACCAATAGAACTCGAAGGATGTGGCGAAGGTCGACCTCATACCATTGTATGGGCTGAGAAATATGTTGTCCCCCATTCATGAATCATTAATGTTCCAATACTCATTGACTCGCAACCGGTCGACAAACTAATCCTCATTGTATGGTGTCATCCTTCAGCGGTTTCTATATGGCTTCCCCACCCGCTTCCAACACCCTGGACATCGCCTCCTGCACCCGTGGTCTTCATCTCAGCATGCGAAATCATTTCACCTGAATGGGCTCACGGATATTGACTTTGTCGCGGATCCGCAATATCCCCACCATCATTTCAGATCGCTACCATCATTAGTCCCCTCCTCTGAACCATCATATCCTCGTAGTCAAGTACCACTGAAAACTGGGTCTACTACTATGTTCAACACTAATCAAAAAAAGAGGGTCAGAAGTACTGGGGCGGTTGAAATGAGTCCCCGTGGTCTTGACTAAAACTCCATTACTATGAACTTCAGATAAAACCCGCCTCAACATTAACACCCGCTTCGAACATGTAAAGAATTGCGGATCGTGATTTAATCTTCATCATCTAATGGAGGTCTAACCCATCAAATAGTTTCACCGCCTTCACCAAACTCGCCAGAAATTTCAAGTAAATCGAGAAAATTATTCGCAATCCTTATCGCTCTCACCTCCATATCACTATATCTTTAGTTTCATGTTGTAATAACAAAAACCAATTGTTGGTTTGTGGATAAGCAAGTCGATTTCTTTGTTTGGTATGAATTAGAAAGCAATGTGCTCCAATTTCTTCACAGCGTAGGATGATATTATTTAAAGAACCTTTAAGGCCAGTCCTAATGTCGAGCGTGATTTCATACAAAAAACCACCATTCACCAAGTAATAAAAATTACTTATATTTAATATATAATAATAAAATAGTTATAAATTACTCTAATGAGAATTTAACACTAATGGGAACCATTTTTTGATCTACGCTTATTGCCGCCTGATCACCAAATCCCTTTTCAGATCACTTAATAGTATGTCGAATTCACAATGTCAAACAATCTAATATAAAAATAAATTGAATAAATTGAATCAATTAATTAGAATTAGAACTCAATAATTCTAATTTCATTTCCAAATTACACAGCCTTCAAAGATTAGGTTCTATCACTTGTGAAAAAAAACTCATGAACAAATTGAAGTAGCCTGTGGTTACAACCAACCCGTGCCTATTATTGAAATTCGGATTTAGATAGTATGTTTAATAGTTATTGAGAGAATTAGTATAAAATAATATAAACATAATATTATTAAATGTGAATATCGTTTAAGAGGATAGTAATTAGTTACCTGGGCTGCATGAAGAGGATGCTTAAGGGTTCTATCCACCCATCTCGCTACATATGTTTCACCTGTTTTTGAATTGAGTCGATCTAAATTTGCCTTCACTAACCGGACCAATCAGACACAAATGGTATGGTTGGGACAACTTCGAATCAACAATGCGGCTAATCGTATATAAGGCTCCTGACACTAGCCTCTCCACCTTCCTCCCAATATACATGATCAAACATGAGTCTTTTCAACCTCATGTCCAACTCGGTCCCAGCTTAAGCTTCAGATGCCCATTCATTACTAATAAATATTTTCTTCAAATCAACCCTCTTTTCGAAGACTCACAAGGGCAATATAGTTTGTCAGAAATCTTGCTGCTCCAGGATCGCACGATATTTATCTCCACTACGCACTGTCATATCTCGCAGCAACCAACCATGATTGTAAATGAAGTCGGGTTATCTTTCGACCATTCCCCGATCAACCGAGCAACAAGATCCCTTTACCAATGTTCGAACATTAAATCGATGCAAATAAAGCCGCATGGAGTCCAATACAGATTATAGCTTCTTCATCACCGTCAGTTCTCTCCCGCTTCACAAAATGCCGATCCATTCTGCACTCGCACGACATTTGCTTCTCCAACTTCCTTGATAACGTCCTTCAACAAACCATATATGTATTTGTTGTCTTTAATTTTATCTGACGCATCAATCGATTTAAGGAAAATTGTAGCCGCTTGACAACCATGAAATTAGTAATGCTCAATTTAGCTGGGTCTTGGCCCATCCATCGCACATAATCGTACATCCATATGTCTCCCATTTCTCCCTTTTCAGATGTTGACATAATCTTCCATTTCTTATACTCATTTCCAAGTACTTGCTTTTGATTTCTGTATTTGAGACGGTGGTTCATGCCCATCCCTATATATACAATTAAAGGAAAGTTGTTAGTGGTTAGAAATTTGTAATAATAATTTAAGATAATAATGTAACTATTAAAACATATTATACACTAGACAAACTCGTCATGTGCACCAAAAATCATGTTCTTAAAATGGTGCGAGTCCGCTTTTTGAGGTGGAACACTTTCATATATGAAGAACTTGCTAATTAATCGTCTCATTGTTTCCTTGATTGAACCACCTTTGAACATATTTTTTAGGCTTTTTTGTTTTGCAGCCGAAGACTTGTATAATGATGGTGCAAGTGGCGGTGATGGATCCGTATGCCGAACACTTTGTGACCTTTGAATACGTCTTGATGGATCACCTGGTTGTGAAGACTCGCCTATTGCAATTATGCAAAATAATAATCAATTCAATTTACATTATTTCATACATGACATGGAAAAAAATGAATTAGGTATAAAGATTTACCTATTTTTCTTTTCGCCTCATAAATCTCCGCAACCTCGTTCTGCTCCATTCACTGGCTTTGATGCACGATCGCTTCTCGATATCTCGTCTCGCTCATCGAGGCGCATGTCGCCTGACATATACATCCGCATCACCTCCTCCTCCCTCCATCATCATCGAGAGGTGATGTTTTCCTCCTATCAGGCCTCTGCACTGCACTCGAATTTCGCCCATATGAGCCGTCGCCTTCGCTTACTCTTTGTTCTAAGAGTTACCATTTCTTGTTTAACTCCTACTGCACATTTTGACACTTAGTATTTGAATTTGATCCGTATGATATTTAAACTTTAAGCGGGTAATCACACTTTTACGCTTAAAACCACACACAGAACTGCTTCCATTTTATGTCCATTCAAAGCCAATACCTCCATGCAGGATCTCTACTTCCACTTCACTAGCCATCCTATAAACACATGTGAATATTATAACAATTGTTATAACAATATAATTAATTAAGAAACATTATATTAGTTACTAATATGTTGATGAAATAAATAACTAATATAATATAGTTAATTAGTAAGTAAAAGATTAATTTAATTAATATGTTTTAATTAAAATAACTACACTAAATAACTACTATAATTAATTAACTAAAATATATTATCAAATTAAACCAAATAAAACTATAGTATAAAACTATTTTCATTATAAACTAGTTCACCAAAATAAATTAAGACATTAAAATAAATATGCATGTAACTAAAATAATGCTTCAAATTTCTAATATAATATATTAATTAGTAAGTAAAGATTACCTAATTAATATGTTTTAATTAAAATAACTATTAATTAAAATAACTAATATAATGACTAACTAAAATTATATTATCAAATTAAACCAAAATAAAACTATAGTATAAAACTATTATTATAAACTAGTTCAACACCAAAATAAATTAAGACATCAAAAATAAAATATATAATTAATACTAGTTTCAAATTTCTAATATAATGATGTTAATTAGTATAAAAAGATTAATAATTAATATGTGAATTAAATAATATTAACTCAAATAATCAATATAATTAATTATCTAAAATTATATTATCAATAAACCAAAATAAAACTATATAAAATCATTATTACAACTAGTTCAACACCAAAATAAATTAAGATACATTAAAAATAAAATATGCATGTAACTAATACGTTTCAAATTTCTAATATAATATAGTTAATTAGTAAGTAAAAGATTAATTAATTAATATGTTTTAATTAAAATAACTATTATCTAAATAAACTAATATAATTAATTAACTAAAATTATATTATCAAATAGAACTTAAAATAAACTATAGTATAAAACCATTTATTATAAACTAGTTCACCAAAATAAATTAAGATACATTAAAAATAAATATGCATGTAACTAATACGCTTCAAATTTCTAATATAAATATAGTTAATTAGTAAGTAAAGATTAATTAATTAATATGTTTTAATTAAAAATAACTATTAACTAAAATAACTAAATATAATTAATTAACTAAAATTATATTATCAAATTTAAACCAAAATAAACTATAGTATAAATCATTATTTATAAACTAGTTCAACACCAAAATGAAAACTAAATAAAATATGAATAAAACAAAATTAATAAACAAAGAAACATACCTTAATTCACAAAGATTCTAAAAAATTCAGAAAGAACAAAGAAAAAATATTTGGGAGTGAAAATGGAGGTTAGATGTGGGATGGATGGGCTCAGAATGATATCAGATGATTTTAAGTGGGTATTTATAGAATTTTGGAGTCAAAATAGCCGTTTGATTGTCAAAAACCGTCATATTTATTTCAACCGTCGATTCGATGGCTCAAATCGACCGCTAATCATCATATCCGTTATAACCACTCGACCGTTAGATCAAGCTCTGGATGAAATCAACCGTTGGATCATAAATATAAATGCTACTTTAAAAAAACGCTGAATAACCAGACCGCTGATCAAAGCAAGGATCAAATCTCGAGTGGCCTGATTCAATAAAACTACCGGAGCAATCGCCGATGAATCACAATCGCTGATAGTCAGGTTCTCGCTAAAATCTACGAGACTTCTCCTCTAAATAACGCGCTCCCAAATAAGGCCACGTCCACTCGATTTCCAATCGACGGCTAGCTCGACATTTTTCAATAAACGCCGATAAAGTCGATTTTCCGCCGATTTTCCTGCTGCATCTAATTTTCCATCCGCTTTTCTTTTCGATGCCCAATCGGAAACGATTTTTCTGCGATTTTTCTGGCCGATTTTTCAATTTTTCATTCCCTATCTCCACTGTTAAAAACTAAAGATACCAAATCTGGGTGAACCCACCAAATATAAGAGCACCTCTTCCTCCTTCCTTTTTTCTCCTCTCTTCCACGTTTTCTTCCTTCCCTTTTCTCTCTTCCTCATTCTCTGATCTACTCTCCTCCTCTTTCTTTCCTTTCATTTCTCTTTTTTTTTTCTTCTCTCTTTCCCTTCTTCCTTTTCTCCCTTCCTTCTCCTCCTTCCTCCCTAATTTTCTCTCCTCCCAAAAAGATCTCCCCAGTGTACCCAACTGAGCTATTTCACAAGATCCGAATAATCAGACCTCGACTCTACAAGCATTTCGAAACCCAACCCTGACATAAACCCCTACAACTTTTAACAAGCCTTTACTCTATTTTATGAAATGTTTTTCATGTTATTTCACCCTGTAACTGGGGACAGGATACTAGACTTTCATTTACAGGGCCATCAGCATGGAGTTGTTAAAGCATTGTGAAGAAGCTCATGATTCAGGTAAGTAGACAATGAATGAAATAAATCACAGGTTTGTTTGTCCACAGATTTTAAAAATTGTTTTTTGTTTCGAAAAATAGGAAGAATAAGGGTCAGCATAAGAATCATGCTTGATTTCCAATTTTTTATATTAAAAAATACAAAAAACACAATAAATACTAAATTAAAAAAATAAGACCAATTTTCAAAGATATGCTTTAGTTATAAATCAAAGTGAATCTTTTATTATTATTATTGGTGAGACCCATATGAATTTCCTTTCTTTTTACTTTTTTTTTCCGTTGTTTGTTGTATGTTTGACATGCACACCAATTGTCTCCGACATGGATGTGACTTGACATTGAAGTAATAATAACAGGTGTTTATGTCAAATATTGATATCTAAAAAATAATATTTTTTAAATAATAATCAAATTAGACTTTTTAATCATTGTGATAATTCCAACTTAAAAAATAACCTTAAAATCGAATTCACGTTTTATGATTTTTAAATTTAACCTTAAAAATGTAATCAAAAATCGTAATCATCGATTGTGATTTTGAAAATAAAGCTTAAAACCATATTCACTAATTGTGATTTTGAAAAATACACATTAACCTTCATATCTTTTGAGGCATATTTATTAGAAATTTTGCTAAAATATTAGTCTACACATATTACTAATTGTGCATTATAACTATCTAGAAAATGTAACTCCTATGAAATGATATGATAAAGATTAAGTTAGTGAAATTAAGATCACAATTGGTATGGCTATTTACTATGTATATACCAAAGGTCTTATTACTAATGTTATGATAGGATAAATTAATTAGAAATAAAAAATGAAAAGTCAGGAATTTTCGTGAAGATGAACGAATCATGAATCCTCTTAAGGTGATATAACAAAATCTAAAAATGTATTATGACTCACCTTAATGAGATGTATCATGAATATGGAAATGTATTATGAATTTAAGGATATATCATAACTCTTCATATGTATTATGACACTCTATAAATAGGCAAGTCATATGAACAATTTTATCATGAATATGGAAATGTATTATGAATTTAAGGATGTATCGTAACTCTTCAGATGCATTATGACACTCTATAAATAGGCAAGTCATATGAACAGTTTTTCTTTCTATCAATCCCATAAGAAGAGAAAATAAACTTTTGATGAATTGATATCTTTTCCTGTTAGAACTAAGTTTAGATAAGCAAACTAAAATTTTAATTAAATTGGATCATTGAACTTATATGAGCTAATTATAGGCCCAAGTATAAGTATTTTAACGCTCACTAAACCCTACAAATATAACATTATATTTAGGCTTAGGCAGGACATACTAATTTGGTGGAAAAAGAATTTCTCCCGTCCCATATCCGAAACAAAAAGCCATTGGATTATTCTTTCGTACCATACTTGCCACACATCAGAATCGCTTATTATCCTGGAAGATTCACAAATTAGTTCCTTTCCTGTTAGTATGTATTTTATTTTTACTTTTGTTGCATATGAAATCATAGATTTTTTTAAGGATATCCCGGGATTCCAACATCTGGTATCAGAGCGGGTTTTCTATATTCCAAATTTGAGATCTTGAGATTTTATAGGTTAGTAAAAAGAAAAATCAATTTTTTTTTTATTTGATCCGCTTTCAGATCTGCTTTCGTGATTGT
This sequence comes from Tetrastigma voinierianum, assembly GCA_016808115.1. Lineage (NCBI taxonomy): Eukaryota > Viridiplantae > Streptophyta > Magnoliopsida > Vitales > Vitaceae > Tetrastigma > Tetrastigma voinierianum. The sequence goes on along the minus strand of JAEQBH010002994.1, from coordinate 1,527,011 downwards.
TTAAAAAGAAATCAGTCTTTATTGATTTGATATTCTAATTATGGGTTGGATTGAGTCTGATATTTAATCCTTAATAATCTTTCCATATATCTATGTCTTCATCCAAAAAGTATGGAGTTTGTGAACAATGGATGCCGATGATTTTTTTATTCTGCTCTTGCTTAAAGTCAACACCTTTGTTTTATAGTTCCATGCAAACATACTATATACTGTTATTTTTTGTGCAGGTATGCAGAATGCATGCTTTATTGCTTGAATTCTAGCAAACATGTTTTGTATTTTATGAATTCCTTGTGGTACTTGAACATATGACTTGAAGGCACATTGACCATACATACTATATTTAATAAGAATTGTAGTAATTTGGAGTTTTAGTCCTGGAGGATGGTTTTATTTTGGAAAGTGAGAATAAAGATCTTAATATATTTTCGTTTTCCTATAAAAACATGTTATTCCAAAATTTTGAATATCCTAGATAAATAATTTGACTTACTTTGCATTATTAATTTTTTCTTGAGTTTTTGCAATAAGAAAAATCCTAGATAAATTAATTTTAATTAATTTGAATTTTGGAACTTAGGGATTTAAAATTATATTTAACAAGAGTTATCCTCTTTTATTTTAGATAATTGTTAAATAGATATATAATTTAATTTATTATTATGAATTAATTATAATTTTAACAAGATTTATCTTTTAATAGATAAATGTTAAAGATAAATAATTTAATTTATTATGAGGAATTAAATTATTTTTAACAAGATTTATAAATGTTAAATAGATAAATAATTTAATTTTTTATGAGGAATTAAATTATTTTCTACAAGATTTATAAATGTTAAATAGATAAATAATTTAATTTATTATTAGGATTAAAATATATTTTTACAAGATTTATCTTATAATAGATAAATGTTAAATATATAAATAATTCAATTTATTATGAGGAATTAAATAATTTTTTAACAAGGTTTATCTGGATAAATAATTTAATTTATTATTAGAAATTAAATTATATTTTAACAAGATTTATCTCATAAATGTTAAATAGATAAATAAATTAATTTATTCTTAAGAATTATGATTTTCAATAAATATATAATTTAATTTATTATTAGGAATTAAATCATATTTTAACAAGAATGATCTTTAATGGATAATTGTTAAATAGATAAATAATTTAATTTATTATTAGAAATCAAATTATATTTTAACAAGAATTATCCTTTAATGGATAATTGTTAAATGGATATATAATTTAATTTATTATTATGAATTAAATTATATTTTAACAAGAATGATCATTTAATAGATAAATGTTAAGTAGATAAATAATTTAATTTATTATTAGAAATCAAATTATATTTTAACAATAATTATCCTTTAATGGATAAATAATTATATAATTTAATTTATTAATAAAATGATTGATTTAATTAAGACGTGTTGTTTTAAGGTATTTAAATTATTAAATTAAAGTAAACAATTTACATGTTCGATAAAATTATATCTAATATGTTTATAGTGTTTATTGTAGAATTAGTTTGACTATGGAAATTTGCTAAATTAGAGAAATTTAGAGATTAGATTTGTTTGAATTTAAGAATAAGCAAACTACGACATAAACTTTAAAACACTCGAGATTTTAAAATAATTAAATGAGAAAAGGTTTAGCAAGCTAGCCTACGCCTTCCACTGAAAGGGTCTTGGGATTCATGTTTGGATCAATCTAAAATTGGAAAAATGTGAGTATCTTAGTTAAGATAATCCCTTATGGTTAGTTAATAAATATTTTAGTGGAAGTAACTAGCCTAAAGTTGAGACTCTTTACTTAATAAATATTGAAGCTAAGATCAGTAGTGCATATACTTAACTTGAAGAAAATCATAAACTATCTAAAATAGTCCATATTTATTTTCTCTAGAGACCAAAGCTTAAAGGGCAAGTCAATCACCTAGTGTAAGGAAAAGTGACTTTTGGGATTGATTAGATTATATATCTTATTAACTTTAAGAAGCTAAACCTGCCTAAAGTAGGATAGCAAGTTCTCATGGAAGTTAATTTATCATGTATTGATATATGTAATTTTGAGTGTTATATTATATACTATCAATGCAAATTGTATATATAATTATACATGTCTTATGCTAGTAATGAACACATACTAACAAGCACCAATTTGATTCTCAAGATAAATATGTTTGTCTTCTTTCCATTAGCATCAATCAATTATAGCTATAGGGGATCTCAGTTATAGTTTTTTATGATTGTTTATTTGTACCAGATTCTAGAAAGAATTTAGTTTAAGTTTCTAAATAATGTAATGATAGCTATTCATTTTTTTTAATAACACTTTTGTTTCTATTATGAAAGGAAATGAAGTTGTTACATGTGAAACCCCGAGAAAATCCTAATTTTCTGAAAAAGGGAAAAAATGTAATTTCAGTCAAAATTCGAAATTTTTCTAGATCTCGGATTACGGAATGGACTTCACCGTTGGAATCGTCTCGCGAAATCTAGCTATCACGTCGAATTTCGTCGAATTCCGAAACAATCGGAGTTTCACGTTTTTCGAGGCACTTGGAGTGGTGCGGGACACTTGGCACAATTGGAGTGACTCACAGTGTGCCACGTGTCAAATGTATGATGAGCCAAACATGAGCTCAAGTGGGACCCATGAAAGACACGTGGCATCATGCCATTGGATAGGAATCTAAAGGGAAGATATGAGTGGATAAGGGAATCCAAGCTACCAAATGGTGGCTTGACATGTGGCATGAGAGGACAAGTCATCTTAACCAAGTTCTTCCAACTGGTTTTGGGAGAAGGAAAGGAGAGAGAAACGAAATAGAAGAAGAAGCTAGAGAGAGAGAGTCTACCTTCTCTCTAGATTCCTCGATGTGAATCGATGCAGCTCGGATGCCGGCGAGACCGAAGCAAAGTTGGTGCGAGCGAGAAATTTGCAGCGTGGGTATTGGTATTGTGGGTTAGGCATTTCGGGTTGTAGGGTCTTCTACTTGGATATTCTTTGTTTAAAGGCCATGAAAATGGTTTAGGTGTTGTGGTAGAATGACCATGGATTTCGGTTCCCGAAAATTAGGCCCGATGCTTGATGAGTGTCCATGGGCGACCACGTGCTAGGATGGGGCTGAAAAAGTCAGGATTGATGGTTGGGCCGAAAATTGGTCCATGTGTTTTGCTGCATGTTATTGCTTAGATTGAATGGCTTAGTATGTATGGGAAATGATATGTTAATGCATGCTAAGGTGATATGTTAACATGATTGTTTGGTATATGAAATATAATTGTGTGGCCCAGGTGGAATTAGATGTATGAATTGGCATCATTGCATTCATGTGCACGGTGACATCGCGTTGGGTCGGGTGTGGGTGCACGGTATGGTTGTTCACCACTCTTGGTGAATGTGGGTTGAGTTTGTCTTTGGGACTATGTCCAATAAAGACTCATAGTGCAAATTATAAAATGAGAAATAATTAATGTGTGTGTTGGGCGTCCCTGGAACTCGGGTGTAAGAGACCCGTGGTGTTATCCGAAAGGTCCTGCATGGGTGTGAGAGACTCGCGGTACTATTCGAAAAGGTTTTGCACAGGTGTGAAAGACCCACGGTACTATCCAAAAAGTTCTGTATGGGGTGTAAGAGACCTGCGGCACGAGCCAAAATCTTTGTATGGGTGTTAGAGACATGATGTAATCAAGTTATGTTGCCCCGAGTAAACACTGCAGTTATGTTTATCCCTTAGACTGGGATTGAGTGATAGGAGTCGAGATTAACTCGGAATGGGTTACCCATTGGCAAATTGCATTGCCCAGGTGTTGGTGGTAGAGAAGGCTCGGTATTTGGGTGTCATTAGCGCAGTGGCGGTGCCCACGCTTGGAATAGGCATGTGTGAGGGAGTCGATGAGTGACTCGGGCTATGGGCATGGAAACATTTCATGCATGATATAAATCATTCCATGTATGCATCGTAAATTGTATGGAACGTGGATGTTGTGATGTGCCATTGCATGTGCATTTTAGGTGGGAGTAAGCTGCTTATAGGAGAACCAGCCTTAGGCATTGTTCACCGGGTCGTGAGATCCACTCTTTCGAAATGTGAGCTGACGATACTCCTTAGAAGTAGGAGTTATGGGCGAGCTGAATTTGTGGCCTTGATTCGCGTTTGTGTATATAATATAGTGGCCCCAGTTTAATATATGTTTTGTATTAAAAGTGATGTAATAACTCTTGAATGTATAGAAATGTATGGTCTTGTAACTATATGGGTGAGTATGGATGACGAGCCCTATTGGGTCATTTTACTCATGTATGGGTCTCATGATATGAGACGCATAGGTTTCCGCAGGTTGACGGTGGTCAACGGGACCCCTGGGTTTTGGGGCGTCACACTATTATGAAAGGAAATGAAGTTGTTACATGTGGCATTGATGAATAATTTATATCATATTGATTGTGTTGTTATTCAAGTTGATAATGTAGAAAAATTATTGAAAAGAAAATAGCCTAGTATCAATCAAACTCAGTTATGACACTTAAGGCTTGGTCACATAAATTTGAATGATTGGTAAGTTGTGGGCCATTAGCTACTTTGAACCTAGAGCAACTACCATTAAGTCGGAATTGTATTCAAGGTAAAATGACCAAGAGATCCTTTATCGTCAAAGGAGTTAGAGTTGAGGGATGTTTAGATTTGATACACTCAAATGTGTGTGGGCCATATAGTGTCCATGCAAGAGGTGGCTATGAGTATTTCAACACTTTTATTGATGACTACTCAAGATATGAATATGTGTACTTGATGAAGAAGAAATCGGAGGCCTTGGATAAATTCAAGGAATTTAAGGCTGAGTTGGAGAAACAATTAGGAAGACGCATTAAATCCCCTCGTTCTGATTAAGGTGGTGAGTACATGTCTATTGAATTCGTTTCTTTTCTCAAGGAGCATGGGATTTTATCTCAACTTAGTGCTCCAAGAACTCCACAACAAAATGGAGTGGCGGAAAGAAGAAATTGAACTCTATTAGACATGGTAAGGTCAATGATGATTCTTTCCATATTACCTTTATCCTTTTGGGGATATGCCCACAGGAAACTGACAACACATTACGAATATGTGTGTAAGTCGGTTCTAAGACACTCATGGAAATGTGGACAAGTCGGAAACTTATTTTTGGTCATATTTGCATATGGGGTTGTCCCGCTTATGTATTAAAGCACTCATGTGACAAGTTGGATGCAAAGTCAGAATTTTGTTGGTTTGTTAGATATCCAAAAGGTATAAGGGGATACTATTTCTACAGTAAATCTCATATAAAGGTATTTGTGAGTACAAATGCTAAGTCCATAGAAGAAGAATACATCATGAATCTGTGACGCCCCAAATCCCGGGGTGTCCCGTTGACAACCCGTCAACCCATGGAATACCTTTGTCTCATATCAAGAGACCTATACATGAGTAAAATGGTCACATTGGCCCATACATCCTTATTCACTAAAAATACATCCTTCTGTTCATACCATTTCAAGAGTTGTATCGCTCTTGTCTGAACATATATTAAAATTAAGGGTTCTAATACATGTTCTACAAAACGAATACCAAAGCCACAACTCGACTTTTTTCTAAAATGCGGCCTCTAGTGAGCTCTGTCTCTACATTACACTCTCCACTGTACTGAAATAATGATCCCTCGGCCAGGGTGAGCAATGCCCGGTAGTGATAATCTCCTACATGGGTTACTCCGCCTAAGTGCACATGCAATGATTAAACATAAACACATTCAGAAAACTATGATCCTACTTGATATCTACATGATATGGATGAATGCGACTCACCCTTTCCCTTCTCGAGCCCTCAACGACTCCCTCACGCATGCCTAAGCCGAATGTGAGAAAAATATAGTTTCAAAATAAAAGCTTTTTGTTCTCGAACTTACTCTAGAGTTTCGTTAAAATTTATTGGACAAGCCCTCAGGGGCGAATATGTTGGATAACCTTAGAAAAAATTCATGGGCCTCAGAGCGTGGTGTTGGACAATCTCCCAAACACAATTCTCAGAAAATCTTGCGAAATTCCTTTGACCATTTGCCATCTTGGTGACACACAATTTTCTAGGGTGTACGGTGCGCATGGAATGCATTATGCCATTTCAAAAAATTCATGTTAATATATCAAGCATGCATTAACATGTCATACTCACCCTGTTATTCATAAGCAATAACACCTGACAAAGGGTTAAATCTTGGACCCATCGACGGGGCACCTCGGCCCCTTCACGATCGCCAGACGGTTTGGTTCGATCATCCATCTGACGTCAAACAACCATAAAACCCACCAAAGAAACTTTCAGTTTCCGGTTCAAATGACCACACGTAACGACCTACAACGGCCTACCACATGCCATCGATGGTCATGTTAAACGTTATTCACCTTGGCCAGCGACGGCGACACGCTCAGTTGCAAAACATCCAGTTACAGAAAGGTTATTATCACCCAATGCCCTCGAAGAACCTATATGGAATCTTGACTGATGGGCTTTCCGTGAGGTCAAGAACACGAATCGAATTCGGATGAAGAAGTTATGACACTTAGAAGTTGGAGGTCACACATGAATAAATGATACACACGGCTAGCCTACCGACCTACGATTACCCATTTCAGCCAGCTCCAGTACTGATACCTCGACATATGGATGGAATATTGACTTAATGATCTTTCCATAGAGTCCCAGAACACCCAAAAGCGAGTTCTGTAGAAGAGTTATGACCCTTCAAGTTGGAGGTCACATGACTAAGCGATTTAGGACAGCCTACCTTACTTGCCTGGGAGCCCCTCTCCGGCCAGCTCCAGTACCCAATGCCCTCCATAGGCATACATATGGAATCTTGACTCAATGGGCTTTCATAGAGTCTAGAACTTACCAAATCAGATTCGGACGAAGAAGTTATGACCTTAGAAGTTGGGGTCATACATGAATAGGCGACCATACTTAGGCTAGCCTACCCATCCAGCCTTCTTAGGACAGCACTAACCGGACCGGTTTCCCAATATCCTTAAAAGGAATATGGATCAAATCTTGACTCAATGGGATTTCCATAGAGTCCAAGAACACCCGAATCGGAATTCGGACGAAGAAGTTATGACCTTCCGAAGTTGGAGGTCACACCTAAATAAGCGTGCAGGCTAGCCTACCCAGCCAACACTAACCGGCAGAGACTAACTATCACAATTTAATGTCCCCCACATGAACATGGTGGAAATATTGACTCCATGGACTCGCGAGGGATCCAGAACACCCAAATTAGATTCGGACCGAAGTTATGACCTTGGGATTTGGAGGTCACTGAAATAGGCGGCCACCTCGGCTGGCCTACCCGACCCGACACTAACCTGCCCGATTGCCCAATATCCCCCACAGAATATGGATGCAATATTGACTCAATGGGCTTTCCATAGAGTCCAAGAACACCTAAATCAGAGTTCGGACGAAGAAGTTATGACCTTCCGAAGTTGGAGGTCATGCATGATCCTAGCCGAACGGAACCCATCCGGGGTGAACCCATCCGGGGTGAACCCATTGGTTGGCGAACCCATCCGTTTGTTTGAACCCATCGGGGCCCTTCTTGACTGACAGCCTTTCAACTAGAATTTCTGGTAAGCGGACCGCTTGGGCTGAGAGGTCCGGTTGAGAAATTAGCTTACTTTATCGATTTCGCGATGTGTGGATATAATTTTGAAGGACTCACTACCCAAATCCCTTTATTTCCCTGCAAAAGCCGGTTCTAAAAATTAGGTTAATATGTACTACAACAATATGGCGGTTTCCATGGTTCAAAACCGCAGTGAGCATTCCCCTTAGGCGAGACGACCACACCTTCATTCATTTTAAATCTATGAAATAAAAATGGCACCTGAGGAAAATTACTTAGTCACGAAAAGTAGATCTTTCGGTTATTAAACTTGATCGAAAATTTCCGGCACGCATCCCCAAAGTCTTGGGGCGGTTCACCTGACCACTGCGGCTACTCCACACAACCCATGCCATTTTGAATGGCCCTTAGGCAGAATAAAACGAAGTAGGAGAAAGCACCTCTTGGATTTTTGTCCAAAACTCCCAAACTCAGGTCTCTATGCGAAGCCCCTTGCTTAGTGAGGTTGAACTGCTTCCTCTTGCTCACTTTGGCTCCGCCGATCCGATCGTTGGGAAATTTAGAGAGAAGGTAAGTCTCTCTCTACAAACTCTCTCTTTTCTTCCTCTTTCTTTTACTTCTTTTCTTTTCTCCCATCCCATTTGTTGGTCCCGAAGATGGGCTAGAGATTCTATTCATCTCGCTATGCATATGTCGATTTCATTGGCTCACTAGATTCCATATCCTCTCATCCATCTGTGGTTCTCTCCAATGACATGATGCCACATCATCACTATGTATCTTGAGCTCGTTGTTTGACTTGCTCAGCGACGACATGTGCCTCAATGTGAGCCACTCAACACCTGCCACATGTTACGTGTCACTCTCGGTGCCTCGAAGAACGTGAAATTTCGATTGTTTCAAAATTCGACGAGGTCGACCAGCGGTATCTAGACTAGTGAGACGATTCAACGGTGTGTTTCGTCATCGAGATCTGAAGAAAAAAATCCAGTTTTGGCTAGAGATTTTACCGTTCTACCATTTTTCGAAAATTCGGATTTTCCGGGGTTTCACATATAAAAGTATTTGTGAGTACAAATGCTAAGTCCACAGAAGAAGAATACATCATGAATCACATAATTAGGGATATGAATGAATAGACATAAAAGACCGAATCCCCTACTATCCAAGATAATGTTGTTCTTGATGATCCACAACCACTAATACATGATATTGATACCAAAAATATGCCTCGTTGGCCAATGGGAGGTCATTAGACCACCTGTTAAGCTCACATTGATGGGAGAATCATCTTTGACAATCTCAGAGTCACATGAGAATGATCCCATAGATTACTACGAAGCAATTAATGATAAGGATTTCGGTTTTTGGAAAAAGGCTATGAAATCAGAATTACAATCCATGTATTCTAATAATGTGTGGACTCTTGTGGATCTACCCCCAAGGGGTTAAGCCCATTGGTTGTAAATGTGTGTACAAGAGAAAGAGATGAGTAAATGGAAAAGTTGAGACATAAAACTAGACTGGTGGCAAAAGATTATAATAAAAAATCAGGTTTTGATTATGAGGATAATTTTCACTAGTGGCCATGATCAAGTCGATCAGTATACTTCTATCCCTTGCAGCATATTATGATTATGAAATATGGACAAATGATGTCAAGACAGCCTTCCTTAATGGCTATCTTGAAGAGAACATTTATATGATGCAACCAAATGGTTTCATAATCGAAGGTTAAGAACACATGGTATGCAAGTTGCATAAGTCCATGTATAGACTTAAGCAAGCATCAAGATCATGGAACAAATGTTTTGATTAGGTAATCAAATCCTTTGGTTATGATCAAAATGAAGAGGAACCTTGTGTATATAGAAAGATGTAGGATGACAGAGTGGTTTTCCTGATTTTATATGTGAATGACATTTTGTTTATTAGAGCTTGTTTTTGAATGTTGTCAAGGTAAGATCCAATTATTTTCAATTCAAATGAAGGATTTGGGAAAGAGGAACAATATGTTCTAAGTATTAAGATATCTGAGATAAAATAATAAGATTGTTGCACTTTCTTAAGAAAATTATGCTCGATAGTATTGTCTAAGTCTGACATGCGAATTCCAAAAGGACTTACAACTTTTAGATATGGAATCAATATTTCTCAAGACCATTGTCTTAAGACAACTGAAGAGAAAGAATACATGAAGATAGTACCATATGCTTCAGCAGTTGGTAGTCTTATGTATGTGATGTTATGTACTATACCAGATATATGCTATTTAGTTGGAATAGTGAGTAGGTATCAATCTAATCCAAGTATGGAACATTGGACCATTGTAAAGCATATACTCAAGTACCTAAGGAGAATAAGAGATTATTGTTGACTATTTTTTAACATAGACCAAAAACAATTGATTATTTATACTGTTGTTGAGATAGATTTCTGACATAGCTACCTAATACTAACTAAATCAATCCTCAACAATGGCACCAAAAACTTGTTGAGTAAACCAAAATATGAAATTTGTTTTATGCTTTGTATGTAAAATGTTTCATTTTAAAATTTGTTTGGTCTAGATCCCCTTTGCAAGTGCAGTCGCCTAAGTAATACAATGGATTTTAAGTCCAGATATCATTCCCACGAGGATCGATTAGAAAATTTTAAAATTAACTACCTCACTACTAAAGATCCTTACTATTTGAATTTCCAAAGATTAGGATAGATTTATCTTTATAGATAAAAAGAAATAAAAAACTAATGAAATTTCTAAAGTACATGATTAGAGAGTTCACTAAACTCAAATACAAGTGAAGAAAAATAGTGTTGTGACCATCACTTTACGAGTTCCAAATAAGACAAAGCAATGGATATGAAACTTGGAATTGTCGAGAAGCGAGCTAATGTAGCGATGGTTTCTCTGACTTACTTGCATTTCACTATCCGACTTACCACACTTCTATCTCTAGGCGATTGGTGCAGAAAGCTAGTTAGCCAGGATTTGTTCATTTTAAAGATGTAATATTTTCCCTTCTCGGTCGTCACGAGACATTTCTTAGGGCTGAAGTACTTGCCCAAATATCTTGGATTTGCGAGCCATCTCAGTAACGGTGTCTCGGCCATCAATTTGTGAATTTCCTCTTCCCTTGAATTAGAGTCTCGGCTAATATAGGGTTGAATTCATTTCCTCTCAATTGAGGTGAGCCTTTAGGAGTAAGTTGCTAAATACGTAAATTAGATCTTGTACTATTTTACCTCTGTTGTAACCCGGGAGAAAGTCTTATGCTTGAGAGGTTAGAGCATCACCCCAGTGATATATCAAGTAATTCCAAAAAATTTTTATTAGTTCAAATAATATTAGTGTAATTTTACCCACAAGTATTGCTCATACTCTCGAGGTGGTGTGTCACTGAGAGTTCACGGGAAATTAGAGATGATATATAACTCTTTACGGGTACCAAACAACGTGTTGAAACGACTCGATGTAGAGGGTAATACCGGTTCAAATCACTCCAATTTTCTTACCCAAAACAACATTAACTCTTAAGATCAATAATCTTAACAAAGTGTTCTTCCTAAAAGGAGCTTAGCCTTTCAAAAATGGATCACAAATCACAATGACTAGTTGATTAAACGAATTCATTTATATTGCAATCAAAACTGAAGAAAAATGATTTCTAGAATAAATCCTAGATTTTCATTTAAGTTTAGACATAAATGAAATCCTATTTACATGAATACTAGCTCGGAATTCCAAATCATATCACTGCTTTAATCCTAAAAGAAACTGAATCTAAAAACAACTGAAGGAAAAATAAAAATAAAAAGAAAAAGAAAAAATATATACAATGAGACTTCAGCTTTCCCAAAGCAAGACTGATGGCTTGGATTTGGAAATTGCGCACTACTCCATAAAAGCTTCTATTTATAGTCTTAGGTCTTAGATTTTAAAAAGCGGCGGCGAATCCGCAGCGCTTGGCAAAGTGATACTTCCCTAGGCTGCGTAGCGTACGTTGATGTCAGCGACATCGGGTTGTCAATGTCATGGGTTGCAGCGATGTCGTGACGCCATATATTTATGTACTGTAGGTTTCTAGTGATGAGCCCATGTCGTGATGATGTCGCAACATCGGGATACATTGTTGTAGATTAATTCCGATGTCGCAACACTGCCATTCTTGTGTTGCGACATACCCTTGATGTCACGACATTGCTGACTGATACCCTTTTTTGTATGCACTTGCCCTGATGTCGTGACATTGCTGATTACATATTGCAACATTTGTCATTTAAGTTCATTGTGATCACCTCAGGTGAATGTCGCCACACTGTTGTGATGTCGTGACATCATTCTTGTTGTTCTACAGTCCTCTACTAATGTCATAATTGATGTCGCGACATTTATTCGATGTCGCAACATTGAACTATTTTCACTATCCAGGCTGCTTTGATATGATGTCGTGACATTGACATGTTGATCACTCGTTGATGTTGCGACATTGCCTCTTCAGGTCTGATCTATCAAGATGATGTCACGACAATTCTGATCCGATGTCCCGACATTGAATCTTGTTACTCTGAAGCATTCTTCGAATGTTTTTATGTGATGTCACGACAATTCTTCTATGTCACGACATTAGACTTGTCTCATCACTCAAGCTGCTTTGATTGAAAGTCGCGACATTACCTATCTGATGTCACGACAATGAATGTGATAGTCTCCAGTGTTCATGCTTTGGCTAATGTCGTGACATTATTTTGATGTTGCGACAATTAAACGATTTAGTCCTTCCCTTTTGTAGCTAATGTTGCGACATTGTTGTTGTGATGTCGCAACATTGGATGGCGGACATAATTTGACTGCAAGAGTTTGTTTATGATGTCGCGACATTGTTGTATCTGTGTTATCCCTTGTGCAGCTGATGTCTCAACATTGTCATAGTTTCAAGACTTTCTCCACATAATGTCATGACATTGGAAATCTACTGAAGTGATGTCGCGATATTGGCCCTTTACACCATCTTTTGCTCATTTTTATCTTTGAATTTTAACATTTCCTTTAAGTTTCTTCAAACGACAAATTTGGTGGCTCATGTTTGTTAAACTGAACTTTTAAACCAAAAATATTCTTCAAAAATGGTCTTAAAAATAGATGAGTTTTAGACTCATCAATTATATAATAGTTTATCATGGCGATGAGTTGGCCCCTATAGGATATATTGATCCGACTTTTCGAGTCGAATCTGATTGAGAAAATCCACCTCTAGATATGTTTTTATATTAGGAGGAGCAACTGCTAGTTGGAGGAGTATTAAGCAATCATGTATTGATGATTCAACTATGGAAGCTCAATATGTGGTAGCATCAGAGGCAGCTAAGGAAGTAGTATGACTTAGGAAATTCCTTATGGAATTAGGAGTCATAGCAAAGGTTGTTGATCCTATGATCTTATATTATGATAACAGTGGGGGTGTTGCTCAAGCCAAAGAACTAAGGAATCATAGGAAAGGCAATCACATCGAAAGGAAGTATCACCTAGTTCGAGAGATTGTGTAGAGATGAGACATTATAGTAGAAAGGGTGCATCGAAGGATAGCAATAAGTTCTTTACTAAAACACTTGAGACTAATGTGTTTGACTCTGTATGATTCTGAATGTACTCTCTAGTTTTTTGAGTTTGATGGTTTATAATGTAATTAGTTTGAATTAATAAAATTGGTGTTTTAGCTACTTCATATTATTTTGTGCATTCAGGCCTAGTTCAAGAACATTGTACATGTCTGGGTGCATGTGGATGCATAGAGGACACATATATGAGTTCCTTGTGTTTGAGGTTGTTCATGACGGTTCATGGTGTTTGATCCATAGTGGTTATTTACCTAGTTGTTGGGAGTAGTTTGTCACGAATCTTGGGAAATTGGGTCTCTAGGATATTATACGATATGTACTTAATTTTATGTTGAGCAGGCTTCCCAAGTCTGAATCATCGTTATCTTATCTTTGACGGTTTGCCCCTAGCTACTATCATACATAGGCTCTTAACCACGAAATTCGTTGGAGAGTTGAGGGAGTAGGTTATCATTTGTGGTGCTCCTTGTGACCATCTAATGGTGACAGTCCTCAAAGTGATCTTGGATGGCTTTTACTCTGGCGCTCTAAGTCTTGCTGCAGGACATGAGAACCATGATGACCACCAATTATAGAGGCGATATACAACTGAGGTAGCTTAAAAGGTGATTGATCATAATGGATTGTCCTTGGCAGGCGGCCAGCGGTTGGGCGAGACATGATCAAGTCAAAGGGTAAACTTGTAGCCTTAAGGTAAAATGGTAATTTCGATATTTTATAGTATAATGTTTGAAATTACTAGTATCGATTCATGGGGAGGTGGTGTGAGTGATTAGTAGGCCTTGGTAATCTTACATAATTATTTGGAATGAGAAGTTTTCGATTTTGGAGTGCAATTGGTCTACTATAGTGGCCTGATTGACCAATTGTGGAATTATGTCTGATTTATCCATGGGAGCCAAAATTGGAAAGTTCTATGGGTCCTCGGGCAAACCCATTTGTAAGTGGGCAGTGTTATGAGCAATTTATGATTCATATGAGCCTTCAAGTTTGCTTTAATGCTATTGGGAGAATTTTAGAACTAAGCCCAGATAAGCAAACTAGAGTTTTAATTAAGTTGGACTATTAAATTTATATGAGCTAATTATAGGCCCAAGCATGTAAGTGGATTCAATGGCTTGCTAAACCCTATTATAAATATAACATTATATTTAGGTTTAGTGAGACATACTAATTTCAAGGGGAAAGAGAATTTCTTTGTGTCCAGATCTAAAAGCAAAAAGGCGTTGGATTGTTCTTGGAGCCCAAGACCTACAAATCGGTTATTGCTTGGAAGATTCACGGATTAGTTCCATTCTGATTGTTATGTATTTTATTTTTACTTTTGTTGCATATGAAATCATAGATTTCTAGAGGAATGTCCTGGGATTCCAAAATTTTCACCATCACATTCATTATAGATTCAAGTATGCTTTCGCTTTACTTATGCTTTTGATGATTTGAAATGAAAGATCTTTAAATGATTGTTTTCATCTATGAACTATATCTTGCACTAATAATATTTTTTTGTATTTTGAAGGAAATAGATTAATATTAAAACATCGCTAATTTAAAATCATATTTTATATATACTTAAATGTATCAACCAACTGTTATAAAGATAACAAAGGTTAATTTTCAAAACCATAGTTGATGAATACAGTTTTAAGATTATTTTTAAAACCACAATTAGTGAATCAGTTTCCAAATTTTGATTGTGATGTTTAACTTTATTTGTATACTGCAACATAAAATTTTAAATAAGTCTATTGGAAAAAGTTCATTTAATCCACATAAATGTAATAATCATACATCATCACTAATTCAAGTTTAACCTAATTGCATGAACTCAAACTCAACAACGAGTCTAGAAAAAAATGATATTAGATTGGGCTTTAGATTGTCGTCATCTGCAAACTCGATGTAATAGAACGTTCAATGTTTAAATAAGCAATTTATTATATTGTAACTAAAGTATTTAGTTATAAAAAAATAAAAAATAGCTTGAATCGAATAACTCGTATTAAAAATCCAATTAGATTAAACTTGAGTTCATTATTTCATCATTTGGATTGGTTTCGGCAAGACATCCATCCCACGAATCCTTTCAATCATCAGTCCTAAAGCAAACAAATCAGGGAAAGCTGAAATTTAAGTTGTACTGTTTTAAATAGCACATCCATTGGTCCCTTTCGAGCTACATCAGAGTGACTAAATCATTTACAAGGACGAAAATGTCAGATGATGAAGGTCCAAGCGCTCTCGGGCTCCCCACATGGGTCCCGGAGCCTGGATCTTCACACGGTTCCTTTTCTTTTATTTCCTTTATTTTCTCCCTCCCTATGATGCTAAGAAATTGTAAGAAATTGGAGGACTTTACGACTATACTTTCCCCAAAGCCCCCAAAGCCCCTAACGGGCTTACGATTGGAGGCTGTTAGTGGTTGGACTTGGATCCCTTTTTCTTCCTCTCTCCTTTTTCGGCTCTCTAGTCCTTTTATAGTTTTTTTTTATAACACATGTTTGTTCCCTTATCTAGACAACTGACTATTCCTTATTCGACATTCTTTCTGGTTATAGTCTCATCAATTCAGGTGATTGTGTCAAACGGCTTTGCTTTTAGGCCCCACCTGTCGGGATGAGGTGTGACATGTGATTGTGTCAAGCAGCTATATCAAATGGCTTCGACGACTTGTAGTTAAACTAGAGTCACGACTGTGCCAGAACCACTTCCCGTTTTTCGTTTACTAGTTGGAGACGAATATGGCCCTTCAGGTGGTATCGAAAGATATATTGAGGAGAAATTTCCATTTTTTTTGTATATTTTGGTGAAATTTTCCAGAAATTTTGATGGAAATTTCGCCAGAAATTATGAAATTCCACTGAATAAAGAAAAACCAGTTTGATGAAGCAAAAAGAAAAATAAGAGAAGAGAAAGGAAAATAAGAGAAAAGAAACCAGTAAACATGTTGGAGGTTTCATGAATCCGACGAAAAACCTTCGGAGCCGTGGTGGATGGGATTCATAGAGGAGAAGAGAAGAAGGGAAAAAAATGAAAGAAAAAATATATAGTGTAGGGGACATGCCAAACTGAGTTTTTGTGGACTCGTGGTGGGGAAGAAGAAAGGAAAAATGAATTTAAAAAATTAGAAAAGGTTACCCCACTGAGAGTTTATGTGGACTCGTGGTGGAGAAGAAGAAAGGAAAAAATGAATAAAAAAAAGAAGAAGAAAAGATTGGGGGCAAGGTATCGGGAAGGACTATGATAAGTTAGTTCATCTACCAACAAGGCAAGATAGCATGTTAAGTCTATATTACATAAGAATTTTATTGGATGAGAGCTTATGTCATAAGTATTTTATTCAATAACTTATTTGTATTTGAATGCATGTTTTATAAAGTGTTTATGCATTATTTTAAGGTATTTTGATGCGTGCTACTGTAGCCCAACCTCTTGTTGAGTATTAAATGACAATCATGCAACTTGCTCTGATTAAAGTGTTTGAATAAATAAGTACTTGTTATAATTTTTGAAAAATTAGAAAAACTAAAAACTAAAAAACCAAAGAACTAAAAATTAATATTATATATATCCCATGAAACCATGATCAAAAATTAAAAATAAGGTAAAGATTAACTATATACTGAAAATATTTATCATTCACGTGTCAGTATTATAAAAAATAGCTAATGAACCATACGCTCACATTAAACTTGTTTCATTATGCATCAAAGATATTATAAAAACTAAAATATTAAGATTTTTTCTTCATTAAAATCTTTGGGGAATTTGTTTTTATAAATTAGACGTGATATCTGTGAACTCATTGTTATTTAAGGCATGGCGTGTCAGTATGGCACTCTTGAGGCATATTGCGATAGTTGGGACAGCCAGTTACCAAAGCGCATTTGAGGCATGGGCTTTTTTAAATGATGCGCACCCTACATAATATAAATAAAAATTATATCTCACTTAATATTGTCTATATTTTTTATCTAATAATAAAATACAATAAAGTAAAAAAACATCAAATATAAAAATCAAACATCACCGGTGCTTCCATCATCACAAACATTTTTAAAATAAAATAAAAAACGTCATTAGTACTTCCCATCATCACAAAATTTCTAAGATCCAAAATAAAATAAACACTCATAGATCCACATCAAATTTTAAATTAAGAAAATCATCATCAACATCATTCTTCCCATCATCAATAGAAATTTTTTTTCTATTTTTTAATTATATGTTAGAAAATTTTTCTATTTTTTTCAAAATTTTACCTATTTTTTACATAATTTTTTAGAATTTGTTTTCTATTTTTTCATAATTTTTTCCTAATTTTTTAAATTAGTTTTTCAAATAATTTACCTATTGTTTAGGCTTCCATTTTTTATAGGCTTCTCCATGAAACTTATTGAAATAAGATAAAAGTGGCTTATAGAAGGATCATAAGTTATTTTCATAAGCTCTTTCAGATACCTATAATCTTTATCAAAGATTAGCATATGAGAAGATGGCTTCGAATAAGCGATAGGTGAAACTCTGACGCATCCTTGATGTATTATGTCATCCAAGGGCCCAAATTAAATTTGAAAGATGATCCAATGACAGGAAGTGATTCCAATGGTTACTTGATGATCTAACGGTAAAATAGGTTAGTTTGGCTCAATTTTTTAAAGCTCATTTTTAATAGATATTATCTATAACTTCATCCAAAGGCATGAATATTGTCTTTATGTTTTTTTAATTCTCAAATTATTAGAACATTGTCTTTATGTTTTTTTAATTATCAAATTATTATAACTTTGTGAGTGCATGAAGGTTCATCAATTATTCTAATATATGTTTGCATCAATTTAAATTATTTTATTTAATTAATTTAATCTAATTGTTCAATGAATTTATTTTATTCTAAGGTATGTTCAATTAATTTCACTAATAATTTTGTGACACTCCAAAACCTGAAGGTCTCGTTGACAACCCATCAACGCGTGGAATACCTGTGGATACCATGATGTCTCGGTACCCACTCTATGTAGTCCCATTGCCGGGATCCATTCATTTAGAAAATGTACAGGTCTATCCAAAAACCATTCACAAGAGTTCAATTTACAACTCTCATTTTTATACAAAATATATACATAACCAAAGTTTTGCTCAAATAAGAAAAAAAAAAAAAAAAACAAGCGCAATGGCTTTTCTTTCCAATCGTGCGATCGGAAGGAGTGTCATTGCTTTGTGCCGACTTACTTTTGAAATATGGTCCCAAGACGGGGTGAACAATTCTTAGTAGAGAATAACTCCTTCAGGGCTCACTTTACTTTAAGATGCGCATGCAATGCCATAATCACATCATATCATTCCACATAGGGCCTTGCAATCCTACCATGGAGATACTAAATGTCTGAATGAGATAAGACTCATCATACTTATGTCTGAGTCCTAACCGACTCCCTCACACATGCATATGCCAAGTGTGAAAAAACCATCATTGATGTTTAATCTAGTGACCCTTTTTCCAAAACAAAATCTTTTTTGTTTTATAAATCAAAATCCATTGGATAAACCTCCAATGTTCATTTATTTAGTAAAATCCCGTGTGTTTATGCATTTGTGGGCCCGCAGTTTCCAGGTTTTCTGGAAGTAGGGCGCCGCCTGCAGCCTTCCCAACATTTTATGGGCTTTCCGTCGGTGATCGTATCTGCTTATGACTCTTGGGTTTTTCATTTGAGGGGTATCTATCCCTTTTTGCTATGCCCGATACACATATTTTTCATGCTATGCAATCATGAGACTCATTTTGGACGTTGTCCAATTACCGAGCTCACCACCCTTCACCAAGAATGATGAATGATCATAACCATGCACACACCCGACCTGATGAGGTGTCCTGATATATCACGATGCAAAAATGCCAATGCATGTACCTCATGTTACATGTATAAGGAACACTATATGAAACATTTACATTCCATACTTTATACTAAGTATTGTGGATAATTATATCAAACACACTTAATTTACATCCATTCATGCTAATATATTTAAACACCCATATATCAACACATTGACATGTTATTGATTTCCGGCGATAACACAGGTCCATACAAACTAGTCATTCCCGGCCAATAATTTGGACTCAATCTAGAAATTTCAGCTTTTGGAAAATAACACAAAATCTAGCATGCATTTTTCGATGGTTAGACAAAACCATTTAAAATTCATTTTCTTAGTTTAGGAACCCATAGCAAACGGATCTTGACCTTGTAGCCTAGTCTGAAGCGTCCAAAACAATCCCAATGCAGAAAACTCAGTCCCCAGTTTGAAATTTGTACCATAGACTGTTGCAACCCTTAAGTGAAAAGGAACCGGTGTAAGAGAAAACCCCTACCTCTTGGAGCTTTGACGAAAAATTTGGATTTCGGTACCCACGCGTGGACCAACTTTAGTTCTTGGACTATCGAGCTCCGACCGTCGGAACGCGGGAGAAAATCTTCTGCTTTACTCTCTCCCTTTCCTTTTCTCTCCCCACGGCCTGATTTTTTCCACTTTGGTTTTCCTCTTTTTCTTTCTTTTTCTTTCTTTTTCTTTTGTATTTGGTAGGGTTTGAAAAATGGGCTCATGAGGCCTCACTCGCCCAGAAGAGGTGCGCCCGGTAAAACACCTAGGCCGGGCCGGCCTAAGCGAGGCCCGGTTCAGCCGCCCCAAAAGGCCGATCATGGATAATTTAGGAGAGCCATCCTGTAATCGAATAAATCTGTAATAGAAATTAGGGATAATCCTATAACATCTTATCCACAGCAAATCAAGCGAATCTCCAACTAAATCTCATCGACAGGAAATAGGATAATTCATGATAAACAACTTATCCTGTAGATCAAATGGGATCTCTGATAAGGAAGGAGGATAATTCTCGATAACTACTCCTCCGATATCCCTTATTCATCCAGATATCGATAAAGTGAGAAAAATATCCCATCGATGGAAGAATCCTTACCCTCAAATTGGGAATAGCAACATATACTATAAATACCCGGGCCATATGGGTAAGGTATGCAACACATTCCCCCTACAGCGGTCCATCTTTTCTCGGGGAGAGCGGCAGGCATCGGAGCGACGCGGGCGAAGCCCCTCGTGACCCGCTCTTCTTTCTTGTTTTACGTAGGGAGAGCAACGACATGGCACGGACCGGTCCGGCGGCGGTCTGGTCAGGCCCAGCGGCCGTGCGCTCGGCCGGTCGAGGTTGAAAAAAGGCATCGTCGGTTGGCGCGGAGTGCGTAGGAGCAACGGTTCGCTTTACAAATAAGGCCCGATCTCCGGTTGCGTGGTATAAACCCGGAACCTGGTAGGGCAACGCCCGACCCTGGGATGCAGGACCCACTAGGTGACACGGGCGGCGAACCTCGGCGCGTTAGAATGATGTAAGCGACACGGATGAGGTGGGCGCTCACCTCATGACGGCGATAGGAGAGTTAGAGCCTTCGCGGGCGAATCTGTGTGCGGGACGCGGCAAACTTCAGAAGGTCATAACATCACCCCTCGAAGGCGACATATTCTCGGCACTCCTCGAGGAGCGAAATAAGCGAGTCAGTAGAGCGAGGCGTGGACCACACTTAGCCCCTGGAGAGGAGGGCAACGAAGCGACACTCGGGGGGCATGAGGAACTACACCATCCTCAGCAGAGCTTGGCTAATCCTGACCTCCCTAGAAGGAATAGATATTGAGTGCGCTGGGTGGTTCAAGCCTCCCGATAACGGTAGGGAGTGGGCGGTCATAGCTTGCCCCCTCGACCTCGCCCGTTGATGGAAGTTGACCAGCTTGAGGTCTGCAGCGACTCCCAGCTGGTAGTAAGACAAATAGAGGACACCTACGAGGCCAAAAGTGAAAAAATGATCCTGTACCTAAAAAAGGTACGAAATTTACTGAAAAAGTTCGTGCTGGTCCAGGTCAGACACATACCCAGAGCGGAGAACTCCCGAGCCGATGCTTTGGCAAAACTAGCGACAGCCTCACAAGAAGACCTCAGCAGACTAACGCCTGTCGAATACTGTAGAAACCTTATAGTCTCTATGGCGAGTAGCTTGTCGAGTCAGGCCAAAAATTTGGATGGAGCCTATTTGGGATTATTTAATAGACGGACGTCTACTTGGCCGAGCCGAAGGGCCTCCCAAGATTAGAAACGGGTCAGCCAGGTTCACTAATCATAAGGGAAGCCTCTACAAGCGAGGTTTTTTCACACCCATCCTTTAGTGCATCGTAGGGAAAGACGCAGACTACGTACTCAAGGAAGTACACGAAGGCGTATGCGGAAATCATATCGGAGCTCGGGCATTAGCAGGGAAAGTGTTAAGGTAGGGATATTATTGGCCTACAATGCTCAGAGACACGACCGACCTAGTCATGTCACGAATTTGCTAAGACACGCTCAAATCTCTCACCCCAACTTCCATCTGAGCTGACGTCGATCCTGACCCCTGGCCTTTCAATAGTGGGGCTTGGATATATATTGGGACCTACGCTGCATTGGGAAGGGCGATGAAATTCATCATTGTTGCGGTGGACTACTTCACCCAGATGGGTGTGACGGCTACAATCACGGAGAACAAAGATCGCAATTTTGTGTGGCGTAACATAATATCTGCGGGTTTGGTATCCCAGAGCTCGATGTCAAACAATGGAAAGCAATTTGATAACACAGTTCGGGTTTTTGTCTTTGAGCTACGGATTAGAGTATTACTAATCCGGCATCGGCCCGATCTAATGGTCGGCGAAGTCACATTGAACCCTTAAAGCGACATTGAAGACCAAATTGGAAGATCTTAAAGGCAAAATGGGTGGGAATGCCTCCCAGGGTGTTATGGGCATCTGAGAACTGCGGCCTTGGTCGGCTTGACCCGAGCCACTCGCCCCAGCCGGCATCGAAGTAGTAGCACTCGTCGAGGTCGTATTAAAATCCCCAAGGATCGGAGTGCGTGGAACACAGCAGCCAGAGGCTCTCGCCTAAATCTAGACCTCCCCAGATGACGGCTTGGTCACAAAGCGAAGATTGCCAAAGGAAGTGAGGTATTACAACGAGTCAAACCCGAAGTTACAAGCTTTGGAGACCCTGGTCTTGAAGCTCCTACTAGCGAGGAAGAATCCAGCGCATGGAAAACTAGGACCCAGCTAGGAAGGGCCCTATATCATGACTCGTGTGTCGGACACGACAATTACAGGCTCAGTGTGGAATAGGAAAAGTTACCTGTACTTGGAATCTTGAGCATCTTAAGCGTTTTTATCAGTAGGCCTCCAGTTGTAATCTTAAATAAAGTATTATCAGTTGTTGAATTGTGTGTTTATTGATTATCGTCGGACGTCCGCAGTCGGGGAATGTACAAGGAGGTTATACATCGAAATGCACAAATTCAAGATTGAAAAATAAAACATCTCTTTATTATAATAAAGGGTACAATTGATTACAATCAGTAGTGTCATTCCTTACATCTCGGAAACAAACGTACAACAGTTCCCTCAAAAAAAAAAAAAAAAAAACCCTCGAAAGAAAGAGGAAAGGAAAACGAGATGGAAAAAGAGGAGATGAAGAAAAAGGGAAGGAAAGAAGTTTATTAGTCAAAGAGAGAGGAGAGAAAGCGAGGAAGGGAAAAAGGAATGAGATGAGGAAGAAAAGGAAAAGAAAAAGGAGAGAATGAAATAGAAGGAGAAGGAGAAGAAAGAGAGGAAGAAAGAGGGAGAAAATAGAAAGCGATACAAGAAATAATAAAGCCCACTCTCCGAACACGTCCCACAGCGCGAAGGTAGGGATAACCTGACTCCGTAAGGGAGACTAGGGAAAAACCGGCTCACTGGTGAGGCCAATGGCCCGAACCCGAATCCCGGGCGGATCCCTGCGAAAGGCGACCAAGCTTCAACGCTTCATTTCATAAATTCGATTGCACACCGAAAGGATAGAAAGATTCGAGTATGGGCTCCATGTAGCGGGCCGTCATTTATAAGAAGGCTAAAGCTTTTCGAGGCTTCGCCTGATCATTTCCGATTCTCGTGGACCCGGCGTAAGATACCGCATCTTTCGAATTGGAAGTCGAATGGCTGCGTAGCGGCTCGGTTGCGAGCTTTTCAGCTTCGGGGAAGGCCTCGGCGCCGGGGCGGCCGGCCGGTTTGGCGAGCTCAACTACTTTGCACAGGCCGCCGGCTAAAATTCCGGTTGCTTCGGTATTCAGCCTGAGCCTCAACACGGGAGCGGCGGCTCGATTTGGCGAAGTAACTTCTCTACCGGTATGCGGCCAGAGTCATTGGCTCGGTATTTAGCCCTGGCCTCGGCGCGGGAGCCCGGGGCTCGGTTTGTGGCTTGACTACTCTACTCAAGCCATGCAGCCCTAAGAGTCAGTTCAGCTCAGGCTATTCAGCCCACAAGGCCTCAGCTCCAGGAGCCCAGCAGCTTAGTTTGACGAGCTCCACTACTCTACTTAGGCCATGCAGTCTAAGAGTCAGTTCAACTCAGGCTGTCGGCCTGAGCCTCGCGTCGGGGCCAGCGGCTCGGTTTGACGGCTCCACTACTTTGCTCGGGCCATGTAGCTTAAGAAGTCGGTCGGCTCGAGCTGTCGGCCCGCCAAGGCCTCGGCGCCCCAAACTCTGCGGCGGCTTCCGGTTTGATGAGCTCCACTGCAACGGTAAATGCGGCTGAAGTCGGTTATTTCGGGCTATTGACCTGAGCCTTAGTGCGGGGCCCGGCTTGGATTTTGGCGATGTGACTGCTCTGCTCGAGGCCATGCGGCTGGGAGTCGAGTTCATCTCGGTGTCGGCACGAGCCTCGGCGCCCGGGAGCCCGGCGACCGGTTTGGCGAGCTCCACTGCCTGCTCGGGCCATGCGGCTGGGGGTGGGTTCGGCTGGCTGTCGTATCGGGGCCTGGTGCGGGAGCCTGGCGGCTCGGTTTGACGAGCTCATTTGCTACTTTCGGGCGTGCGACCTAAGAGTCGGTTGGCTCGAGGTTATTACGCGCGCGAGGCCTTAACGTCGAGGCCCGGGGCTCGGTTTGTGAGCTCGACTACTACATAGGCCACACGTCTGCGACTAAGAGTCGGTTCCTTTCGGTACATTCAGCGTCAGGCCTCGGCGCCGGGAGCCCGGCAACGGTTTGGCGAGGCTCAGCTACTGCAGCCGGGCCATGCGGCTGGGAGTCGGTTTAGCTGAGCTGTCGACCATGAGCCCTGGCGCGGGCCCAGCTGCTCCGGTTGATGAGCTCGGCCTCTCTCGGGGCCATGCGGCCCGAATCGGTTCATTTCGGGCTATTAAGCCCATGGGGCCTCGGCGCTGGCCCAGCGGCTCGGTTTGACTCGGCTACTGGCTGGTCACGCAGCAGAGTTATTCCGGCTCACGGGCGGCGGCTCGGTTTGAAGAGCTCAAGCGCTCCAACTTAGACGCTCGAAGTTGATTCGGTTCATCTGTTCTTGTGAAGTGCCTGAAGTAGAGCGAAGCGGTGAAATAAAAAATGAATATTCATTAAGGAAAAGGCTACATATGTCCTGGGTCCCAAGCCTAGCAAAAAACAAAAACTAGCAAGCCAAGATATGTGCGGGAGATCAGACATCAGAGGAAGGAGCAGAGGACGAAGAAGGGGAGTGGGCCTCAGTGAGAGTATCTGGTCCTCCAGAATGGTCTGCGGAGAGGGAATCTTCTACCTCCTCGTCGCTAAGAAGGTTCAATCGAAGAAATTTGTTTGGGTGAGCGTGCGACCTTCCTGCAGTGACCACTGAAGCCCATTGATCTGGGCCTCGTCCACCGATCTCCTATAACTTCGATCCCTACGGTGACCAGAGTTACTTGTTGATGAAGGTCCCTCGTAGCCACGACACTCTCGGTCGGGCATTCAGAGCTCGCCTTTCGGAAGCCTCGCGACAGACTCAGTTTAAGCGTCTTATTTACAGGGAGAGAGAGAGAGAGGCGCTCGTCTCTAGCATTTAGCTCTTCTTGAGACAGCTCGCTTTGGACGTAGAAGCTCATCATGCCAGGCAGCCATCACCACGGCTCTCGGGGCGGGCGGGCTGCGGCCAGTCCCTGGCCTCCCGACAAGTCTGTTTTGTACGGCACCACACACACCACCATTTACCAAACAAATGGGACATAAGGAAGCTGGAGCTTTGGCGCCTGTTGTTCTAGCTCAGTGCTTCTCTACCCTACATGAGGTGTGTTCTGTTGTTGTTGCAGGCGTGCGTGAAATGACTTGTTATGCTTCAAATCAAACTCTCAGCCAGCCGCTCCTCGATCATAATACCGCACCCGGTCCCGCGAACTTACCGTCGGGTTGTAGCCACCCCTCGCCTTGTAGTCCTGGCCACGACTTTGGCATGGCCTTCATTTAGATTGGCCTTTTGGCCAAACTTCAAATGGAGCAGCCGCCCGCCCACATCTAAACGTATAAGATCAAGACTCTCAACGCAAGATCGGGCACCCAAAATAAGATCAACACCCAACTCATGGAAACGGGACACCGACAAGATATATGGGGAACTTACAGGCGACCGGAGGGATAGAGCCAAAGCTTCCTCAATCCAAGACGCCGACCTCGAGGCTCTTAATCTTTAAGGATGGATGAGATCAAGGCCCGCCGCAAAGCTCGGCATTGAGGAGCAGGAGTCGCTATATTTCGTCAATCTGTGAGTTTTTCTCTTCAATTTCTTCCGCCGAGGAAGGTGGCTAATACCTCAAGGGTGGGGAGGTGGATTCCAAAATGCTGATGGGCATGATCAACGGCGGCCAATGCCCTTCCCGAGGAGCCTTTTGCCTTTGCAACATAGCCAAAGCGGGTTTGTGAACTCAAAGCTTTAGGGACCTCAGCCGGAGGTGACAACACCTACCCCGGTATTCGAGCCTTGGCAGAAGGGGAAGAGGAAGACGCCCCCAATTTCGGAACCTTGCCCCAAGCCGGGCGGTCTTTCTCAACAGAGTCTGAAGTTTTCCGTTTCACACTCCGACTTCAGATAAAGATCTCCACTGAAGCTAAAAGCCTCTTGCGGGCTTGGTAAGCAGCCCTCGACTGGAGAGTTTCATAGCTGGAAGGGAGGCGAAGGCCTCAAAAGCCAGCCAGAACGGATAGACCCTAGCCCGAGGGGCCGAATGATCCCACCTTTATCGCTCAAGATAGGGGCGTGGGAACACTCAGCCAACCCCTATGCTATGACGTTATCTCTAAAATGGACACTGGTCAAGCACTTGAGAAGCAAGCGAACAAAGCAGAATCAGAGATACCCAATGGCCTCACAAAGATTAATATACCAAAAACAAAGCGATACTTACATAGATTCTCGAGGGTAGTCCAGGCAATCGGAACGCCCAGGGTGTCATCCTTGTCCAGAGAGTCAAATTCCCAATTGTGGCAGCTAACGAATAAGTAACACTCCTTCCAAAGCCTATGGGAAGAGGGAAGGCCTGAATCACGTATGAGCGCCGAACGTCGGAAAATAAAGTGAGCTCGGCGGTTTCCTTAGCGCTAAAAAGATCAAGGAACAGGGCTATACTGGGAACACCGAGGCCCCTGTCCCTAAAGAAAACCAATAGCCCAACCAAAATACCCTAGCAATTGGGTGAGAGTTGAGAAGGACGTGGGACAGGCACGCAAAACCCCTTTATAAAGGTGCGTGAGGGAAGCGAAGACCGTTATCGAAGGCTACTTCAAAGAAGCATACCATCTTAGGTACTGGAACCACGTAAGAAGTCAAAATGTCGGGGGACCAGACCCGGACACCAAAAGGAGGCCTATAACGCCTAGAAAAAGTGGCCCCATACAAGGGTCCGACTTTGCTAGGTCCCACCGCCAGAGCATTCTGCACGACGGACCTTAGGTACTCCGATCCCCCGTACTTAATCTGGTCTATTCTCCCCTTACCCTTGTTCAAGGGAAAAGGGGGCTCCCTGGGGCATCTCGAAGATCAACTCCGGCCGAATCCGACGAGGCGCCGCGCCCACCCGTAGAGCCAACGATACCGAAGAGTCATCTCCAATAATGCTAGAGAAGAAAAGTTTAACTCGACCCATGATGATAGGGAAGTAATGAAACAAAACTTAGCTAACCTAACTTCTAGTGCATCGACATATATTGCTCAAAGACACCAAAGAGAAAGATTACGCCTGGCCATAGGAATAAACTAAAAAGCTATCCCCCAAGAAAGACGCCAAAAGGACTTCCTGGCTACTGTGGCAGCTCGTATACTAAGGAAAAGGGGTAAGTTCCAAACCTCGCTAAAGAGCAAAGAAAGCTTCAAATCAGCACACAAGGCAATCCGGCCGAGGGTGTCCGTAGAAGAAGTGTATGAAACCGAAAGAAATGGGAGTGTACCGGGCGTGAAAACCGAAAAGTCATCATTATCACAAGACATAAGACGACGACAAAGCCCTAACTAACCCAGCCCCGAGCAAACACGTGGCAATAGCATCCGATACGAGAAACGTTATAGCCCTTGCCCACGCATACCGCACGGCTGGTCGGGGGCAACCGATAGTTTGAAAAATGGGCCTGGGAGGGCCCACCACCCAAAGAAGTCTCGCGCCCACAAAACACCTAGGGCCCCGGGCCACCTGGGCAAAACGAAGCGCTCCAACCCGTCGCCCTAAGGCCGCTCATGGATACCTGAAGGCCCACATCCCGCAACCTACCAAATCTCGCTAATAAGGGAAGTGTGCATAATCCCTATAAATATATTATTCTATAGTTAACTCGACTTCCAACTAAATCTCATAAGCAAGGAAAATAGGATAATTCACGCCAGCCCAAATTTTTATCCTCGCAGATTGTCGGATTCACCAATAAGGAAAGAGGATAATTCTCAATAAACTACTCCTCCAATATCCCTGTTAAACTTCGACATCGATAAAGACAAAAAATATCCCATCCAATGGAAAAGAATCCCTTACTACCCCTCCAATTGGGAATAACATGGAGCACTATAACACCAAAGCCACCCCATCGGTAAAAGGTATGCAACACATTCGCCCTCTAAGCAGTCCATCTTTTCTCAAGGAGGAATTGACTTAGGCATCGGAGTGGCCACGGGCGAAGCCCTCGCTGGCCCCTCTTCTTTCTTGTTTTCTGCAGGGGAGAGCAACAACATAGCCTACACTCGCCCAAAGAAGAATCCCATCCCACCCAACGACCTCACACATCTCCAAATCCCCAAATCCAGCTTGAAAAAAGGCATCATCATTATCTATTTTCTTTCTTTTTATTTTTCTTTTTCCTCCTTTTTGGTTTTCATTCCACCGAATTTTTTTTGTTCTCTTATTTTGTTGGTCTTATCCCAAGTGAGAGAAAACTTCCTCTCACCTTCCTTCCTTCTTTCTCATGGTCATGTGTCTTCACATGGTCCATGTATCATGTGTCATGTGTCACATGGACACATGCTTTAGGTGTCACATTCCACACCACATGGCTCTCATTCCATGTGTCCTTCTCCCATGGTGCCATGTGGCAGCCCCTGGTCATGCCATGTGGCACTACCCCATGTGTCACCTGATGCCTAGAAAAATGTGAAATTCCAACCATCTCGGAATTCAACGAAATTTGATTGGGTAACTAGATTTCATGAGACCAATTCAATGGTGAAGTCTGTTTCATCATCCGAGATCTAGAAAACCTCTAGGTTTTCCAACTGTACTATTGCGGCAAATTACCGTTTTGCCATATTTCAGAAAAATTGATTTTTTTTTTTTGTTTTACAAATTTATTTAATTTAATGGTCTAAAACAATAATTAGATGTTTATTTTTTTGAAACAATAATAAGATTGTTTATTATACTTCTAATTTCATTTAAAATGGTTTTTCCTAACTTTTTAACTTATTTTTTTATTTTTAGTCCATCGAAATTTTGTGTCAAAATTTCCCCAATATTTCAGTAAAATCAAGTTACCTATATTTTCATAATTACTGAAATTTTCATCCTTGATCATTTAGGCTATGTTTGAAACTTTGAAAGTTCTTAGAAAAGAAAATAGAGAGAAAAATGGAAAGAAAGAAAATTTAGAGGAAAATAAAAAATAATTTAAACTTAATAAATTAATTTTATATGTTTATTCATACTCATTTTATTTATTTTTCTCTATTATATGTCCATCAAGCCTAACTTAAGTGGTAAATCATTTATCTTTAAATCAGGCAAAGGGAGGGGGTCTCAGGTTTGAGTCCAATTGAGATAGTTTAGAGTTTATTTTTTTTAAAAAAAAATTAATATGTAAAATTTGGAGAAATTTTGATTATATTAGATTTTTGTCTTGTTTTTTTTTTTTTATATTTTCTATGGTGAAATCAAATGTGATAATCATTTTCCTTAATATTGTAAGATCCCAGAAAATTCTAATTTTCTGAAAAATGATAAAATGGTAATTTCGGTCAAAATCCAGAATTTTTCTAGATCTCGGATGATGAAATGGACTTCAATTTGAAATCACCTTGCTAAATCTAGCAACCACGTCGACTCGCCTAATTCGAGACAATAAATTTTACGCTGGTGGCAATCGAGAGTGGTGTGTGACACTTGGTGCATTTGAGTGGCTCGAGATGAGACACGTGTCAAGTGGAGAGCTAGTCAAACATGAGCTAAAGTGGGACCTATGAGAGACATGTGACAACATGTGATTGGGTTGAAATCTATGTTAGATGGATAAGTGGATAAGGTGTAACCCAAGGAACCAATGGCAATTGGACATGTGGCATGAGAGGACACCCAATCTTGACCACTATCTTCTCCTGTAAACTACTGGAGGGAAGGGAAAGAGAGAGGAAGTAAACCAAAAGCAGTAGAGTATGTTGAGAAGCTTTTTAGAGTGAGAAGCTCTCACTTCTCTTTAGTTTTCCCGGCGATTGGTCCCGTCAACTTCCGGCGAGACAAGAGGCAAAGTTGATCCCCACTGCAAGAGCTGCGCGTGGGTACCGATATTGTGGAGTTTCAACAACTCCGTGAGGTAGAGGTTTTCTCCTACTTGTTTTATTCTTTGGCTAAGAGTCATTTTGATGGATAGGGATGTTCAGAGGCTTGAATGGCCTTTGTTTTCGCCCAAAGATTGGGATCCAGCAAACCTATGTGGTCAAAGGAATGGGGCCAGAGACTCGTAGGTCGACCGGCTCATGTGACCCTGGTGTGTTGTTGTGTGCCATTTGTGTGATTCTTTGCCCAAGTCGGATCAAACGGCTGGATTGTTTATTAGTCAGCGGAGCCAATTTTGTAGCTATTACCATATGAGTGAATAACATGTTGATTGTGTGGTATAAATTCTCAAGGGTAGTATATGAATGCTTAATATATTATCATGCACTGTCAGGAAATAGCATTATTGCATTTCATGTGCAATCGGTAACCTTAAAATAATAGTTGTGAAAGCTGACATGAAAACGTGGTTGCTAAATGGATTTTTATGGAAGATTTTTCAAGAATTGCTCTAGGAGAGTTGTCCAATGGGGCCATCTCGAGGATGACCCATGATCGTTG
Source organism: Tetrastigma voinierianum (assembly GCA_016808115.1). Classification (NCBI taxonomy): domain Eukaryota; kingdom Viridiplantae; phylum Streptophyta; class Magnoliopsida; order Vitales; family Vitaceae; genus Tetrastigma; species Tetrastigma voinierianum. Next base: position 1,496,272 of record JAEQBH010002994.1, on the reverse strand, counting down.
AGGATTATCCAAATAATTCACCTGAGGGTTGTCCAATGTGTGAATTTATTGAAATTGGGGGCTATGTTTTAAAGAACAAAACCTTTGTTTTGAAAATGCTGTTTCTCACTCGGCTTGTAAGTACGTGAGAGCTCTGAGGGCTCGAGATGTGAGGATGGGTGCAGTCGCTACTTCCTCATCCATAACATGTAGACATTCGAGTAGGGACTCAGATGTTTTACTTAATTTTTAAAAAAGCACAGTATGAGCACTTAGGTAGAGTAACCTACGAGAGATTCCACTATCAAGTAGACGTCACACTGTTGTAGGAAAATTTATTATTTTGGTGTGACTTGGTTGTCTTATCTTGGGATGGGTCGTGATTCGAGGTCTTAGAGACGAAGAAATATGGCCTTGTTATGTATTTTTTTGTGAAAATCTGGGTAAAAACCCCAGTTTTGGATAATTTGTAATCAAAACAAATTGTAAATTAACTCATTTTTGTATAAAATATACATTTTGATGAGTATGGATGTATGGGCCGACGTGGCCATTTTTACTCACTTATGGATCTCATGATATGAGACACACAGGTTTCCGTAGGTTGACGGTGGTCAATGAGACACCCTGGGATTTGGGGCGTCATAAATATATTGGGAATATATTGGGAATGATTCTTTCTCCCAGCATTCCAATTTACAGAATGACTAAAGACCCAATATTCAATGCCTCATACTTCAATGAATATAAACTTTGTTTCTAAAAACAACAAAGCTTAGGGCTTTCTGACGATTTTTGGTCTTCAAAAACCAGAAGTCAAGCTTTGGAAAAAAAAAAATAAGAAGAACAAAAAAAATAGGAAGAACGCGTTTAGAGCTTGCTTGGTTCTTGTTTTTGAAAATTGTTCTTGAAAATAGTTTTTTAAAACACATAAAAACCAAAATAATATTCTTTAGAAACTATTCTTGTTATCTTGATTTAGTGTTTTTCTAAATAGTAAAAAATTAGGAACCAACATAATTTCTTTGAAAGTTTTTCATCAAAACCAGCCAAAAACAAAAATCATTAAACAAGCCCTTAGTTCTTTTTTTTTTTCTCTGAAAAACACAGAAAATATAAAAAAACTCTAAGTTAGAGAACAATTTTTTTTTAGAAAATAAAAAAATGGTTTTCTTTATGTTTTTAAAAACTATTATCAACAACAATTTTTTAAAAAAGAACCAAACTGCAAGACGTTAATACCTTCAATAAAGCAAGTGTAGCTGCCCTACAGCTGAGACTATGAACGCTGATGCAGATAATTATTTTTGCAGATGGGAATATGGAGTTAAAATGATCGTAAAGACGACCGATATATCTCGTTATTGGTTTGAAGTCTATGGATATCCCCTCCATCAGATAATCGTATTTGCGATTTTTTCGGTCATCATTTATTGATAACTTGGCATCAAAACGGATTGTGTTGCAAGTCTCCCACTAGGGTCAGTGAATGCTATTTTTTAGTCCACCAATGCCCCTAAAGTTTATTCTATAGCTCAAAGTACGTCATGTTACCAACACATTACCTAATGGATAAATCTAGTAAAATGTTAATCTGCTAACTGCCACTCCTCAATGCTGCTTTTAGTCTGATGTGGCAAATGGCACGTGATCCCATTAAACCCTAAAAATTATTTTTAGACAAATTGTTCTTATCCATCACTTAGAACCCGCTTGATTTAAGCCCTAATTTACAAATTCTTCCTCCGACTTCATCAACTAAAACAAAGCCAAAATGTAATTTGGAAAGCTTAAATGGAAGTGAGAACTTACTGCAGAAGAGGACTGAGATGAGAATTTATAAAAATCTTCCCTCTTTCAACTTGAGCCATAAATCATATTTAAAGGCATCAAGCTATGCTTCTTTTTACATACATTGTAAAGAGAAAAAGTTCTTCATGGGGCATAAGAGATGAAACAATTCCTAGATCTCCTCAATAGCATGATGCAATAAAATATAAAATAAAACTAAAAAAATTAAATAAAAATTAAAAAGAAGCTCCTCTGATCACAATCACTTCCCTCATGTAACAATTCCTGCAAACAATTAGCAAGAAAACTTCTAAGATAATTCCAAAGAACACAAACCTGAATTCCTGCCTAGGGTTTAGCGTGTATAACCAATTAAGACCGAAAAAATGATTTACCTTTTTTTAAAACCCAAAATATTCACAAGATTTGTTATTACAGCGACACAAATCTAATATTTGGGAAATGATAAAATCAGGCATCTAGGTATAAAAGGCAACGAAACTATATTTAAACAAAGACACACAATAGGATTACATATAAAAGGAAACAAATTATGTTTGATTAGTGAGAAATTGGATATTGAAGCCTTCAATTCTTTCGTTGTTGTGGAATAAGAAGCCTTCGTATCTTAATACATGTATTTAATTTAAATGGGGGCTATTAGAGCGGGATCCACTTTTTGGGAAATATGAGTCTTAGCAATAACAAGAGTATTTCTAGTGGAACATCTTTCACAATCCCCCTCGGGAGAGATACCACCACTGTATCCGTAGGATAAATAATTCGACTCATTCACATCCATCATGAATGTTTGGATTCCATATTATGCAAGGGACATTGCTTTGACAATTATAATTGAAGGGTGTGTACCAGTCTATTTCCGCATCAATCCATAGTTACCGCGATTCATCATGTTAGTAGTCTGTGATCAAGGTCACGATCGATATCGTCACTAGCATCAATATTGTTACTTGCATCAATATAGGCACTAGCATCAATATCGTCACTATATATCATCAATATCGATATCATAAAAAATAAAACCTTTAGGCTTGTTATCTAGGAACTTGTTCAGAAATACTGTAATAAAAGGAACATAGGAGTTTATCGTGTTGGAATCCGAGACATTCATCCAGAAATCTATGATTTCATATGCAACGGAAGCAAAAAAATAAAATACATACTAACCGGAATGGAATTGATCCGTGAATCTTCCAAACAATAACCGATTTGGTGTGTCTTGATCGGCAGAAAGTGTGGCCCAACAATCCAACGCCTTTGCTTTTCAAATACTGACACGTAGAAATTCTCATCCTCTCGAAAAATAGTTTTGCAGCTATCTCTAACCCCAACAGCAATGTTATATTTATAATAGGGTTCAGTGGGCCATTGAATCCACTTATATACTTGGGCCTATAATTAGCCCATATAAGTTCAATGCTCTAACTTAATTAAAACTCTAGTTTGCTTATCTGGGCTTAATTCTAACATTCTCTCACTTGCCCTAAAGAAAACTTGAAGGCTCATATGGATCATATATTGCTCATAACACTGGCCACTTACAAATGGGTTTTCTTGGGGACCCATGGTACTTTCCAATTTTGGCTCATGTGGAATTCAGCAGACATAACTCCACAATTGGTCAATCATACCACTATAGTAGACCAATTACACTCCAAAATTGAAAACTTCTCATTCCAAATCATTGTGGAAGATTACCAAGCCCTACTAATCACTTACATCACCTCCTCATGAATCGATACTAGTAATTTCAGACATTATACTATAAAATATCGAAATTACCATTTTACCTTAAGGCTACAAGCTTAACCTTTGATTTGATCATGACTGTAAGTCTGCCCTAAACTCAAGTGGGGCCACCCTAGCCAAGGACAACTATGATCAATCACCTTGCTACTCTCAAAGCTGTATATTGTCTCATAATTAGGGTCATCATGGTTCCTATATCTAGTCAAAGCAAGATTCTATGAGTTAGGAGCAAGAAGACATCCAAGATCACCTCGAGTGACTATCACTAATAGATGGTCGCCAAGGAGCACCTCAAAATGATACCTACGCCCTCAACTCTCCAATCCACCGTGGTTAAGGAACCCATGTGAGATAGTAGATAGGGGTAAAACCGTCTAAATATAGTATATGACGATTGCGACTCCTAAGTCTCGCTCAATATGTACCAAGTACATATCGGGGTATGATATACTAGAGGACCCACTCTATAGCTGGTGACAAACTACCCCAACTGACCAGGTGGTGATATCATACCACAACTACTTATGGATTGCCATCATCCATGAACCGTCGTGAACAACCTCAAACATAATGAACTCATATTTGTGTCCTTTATGCATTCACACGCACCTTGACATGTACAATGTGCTTTTAACTAGGGCCCCGAATGAACACACAATAATAAGTGAAGTAACCGAAACACCAATTTTATTAATGCAAAACTAATTACGCAGGAACCAATATGAAAACCAAAAAACTAGAGAGAGTACATCTAAGACCCAGTGTTGTATACATGAGAGTCAAACACTTTAGTCTTAAGTGCTTTTGTAAAAGGACTGCTTAGGTTATCTTTCTCGGGATGCAACTTTCTACTATAATGTTTCCTCTCTACACAATCTCTCAAACTATGTGATACTTTCTTCCAATATGCTTGCCTTTCCTATGATTCCTTTGTTCTTTGGCTTGAGCAACAACCCCGCTATTATCATAGTATAGTATCATAGGAGCAACAACCTTAGCTATGACTCCTAATTCCATAAGGAATTTCCTAAGCCATACCTCTTCCTTAGCTGCCTCCTGAGGCTTCAGCTAGTTGATATTCAATATAGTTGGAATTAACAATACATTTCGATACTCCTCCAACTAACAGCTTGCTCCAATTCTAATGTAAAAACATATCTAGAGGTGGATTTCTCATATCTCGCATATGACTCGAAAGCTCATAATCGTGATATCCTATAAGGCCACCCCATCGCCACATGATAAACTAGCATATAATCCTCGTTTCCTCCTTAGTACTTGAGTATATGTTTCATGCTGATCCAATGTTCCTTACCTAGATTAGACTGATACCTACTACCATTCCAACCGGAAGAGTGCTATATCTGGCCTAGTATATAACATCACATACATAAGTATAAACCAACTGGAGCGAAAGCATATGGTATCGTTCTTCATGTATTCTTTCTCTTCTCGCTATCATAGGGATAAATCGGTTCCGAGAAAGATTTGATTTCAGTATCTAAAAGGTGTAAATTTTCTGAATTTTGTGCTATTATACTTAGACAATATACTATCTATGTATTTTCTTGTATGCGCAATAATCTTATTCTTATTTTGTCTCTCGTATTATCTTAATACCTAGAAAACATGCACATTATCCTCCCAAATCCTTCATTTGGAATCAGTAGCTAAATGAATCTTTACCTTGACAAATATCTCAAAGTCGCTTTACAATCAACAAAAATGTTGTCCATTATTGATGAAAACTAGAAACCACTATATCATCCTCGGCATCTTTCATATACGCAGAAATCTCTTCATTTTGATCAAAAACCATGATCAAAACGCTTTTTAGTCTGATGACTTCACAGCCAGCTTAAGTCCATATATGTGACTCGTGAAACTTCGCATATCGTGTGTTCTTGACTCGCCATAAAACCATTCGGTTCCATCGCCATATTGATACCATCAAGATAGCCATTAAGGAAGGTTGTCTTGACATCCATTTGCCATATTTCATAATCATAATATGCCACAATGGATAGAAGTATTCTAATGGACTTTATTATGGTCACTGGTGAAAAAGTTTCCTCATAATCAAAACTTTATTTTTTACTATAACCTTGCCACCAAATTCGCTTTTACATTTTTAACATTTATATCCTTTCTTTATCTTGTAAGCACCCCATTTACAAACTGGGTCAGGTTTTAACCCCTTGGGGTAAATTACAAGAGTCCACACATTATTAGAATACATGGATTCTAATTCGATTTATGTTTCTTCCAAAACTAATCCTTATTATTAATCGTCAGAGAGTAACCTCGTGGGATCATCTTCATGTGACTTTGGGATTGTCAAAGATGCATTCTCCCATCAATGTGAGCTAATAGTGGTTTAATGACCACCAGTCGACGGCCACTCCGCGTATCGCTGTATTAGTGAATGCGGGATCAAGAACAAACACATTATCTTGGATGTATGAATTCAGCCTTTTTCCGGGCCCATTCATTCATATCCCTAATTATATGATTCATGATGTATTCTTATTTCATGAACTTAGCATTGTACTCACAAATACCTTCATGTAAGATTTACTATAGAAATGATAACCCCTTGTACCTTTTGGATATTCAACAAACCAACACAATTCTGACTTTGCATCCAACTTGTCAGATGACTGCTTTAATACATAAGCAGGATAACCCCATATGCGAATATGACTTAAAATAAGTTTCCAACCTATCCACATTTCCATGGGTGTCTTTAGTACTGACTTGGATGGCACCATATTCAGAATGTAAGTTGCTGTCTTTAGGGCATATCCCTAAAAGGATAAAGGTAATGTGGAAAGACTCATCATTGACCTTACCATGTCTAATTGATAGCGCAAAAGCGTGATGTGTGACTTGTATAAACCTGGTAAAAGGCACCTATGCCAAGTGCACGCCGCTGCTTCAAGTAATATATAGTGTACCTAAGTACCGATATCGATCCATAGAGAAGTGCATGCGTTGGACTATTGAATTGGTCTACGATATTATTCCGACTTAAACTCTTAATGAATCTCGTATTAATGTCTAGAATAAAACCAAATCTAAATAAGTTGTGAAATTCATTTTTTGTGAAACTAGGGGTTATGTTTCCCCAAGCACATTTGATGGATTATTGCCTAGAGGAATTATTATTTAGTTCTTGCTATTAATGAATTCTCGTTGATCGGGGTGGACAGGCCTACGAGGATATCCTCTCTCGAGGTATATCGACCGGTTTCATTGGCATAGGGTTAAACATCTCATCCCAACTTTAGATCAAAATGTTTTAAATGCTCAAACCCTATCCCCACACTCGGAATCGGATATCTTTATTCCTCGCTAATTGACCAAGTGCCGCCGCTTCGCATCCCAGGAGTCCTTATCTCTTGATCTCGGATACCCAACAAGATTATGTCAATGTTGGCCAGACATTACCATGAAAATAAACCACAGACACAAAGCAATTTGATATAACTCATGAATAAACTGAACAAAATAGAATTAATCTCTAATCCATACAACTGTAGCAGGTTTCAACAAAACCCTAGAATAAATCTAGAACATAATGAAAACTATTACAATCATAGTTTTACAAATCATTGATAGTTTTGAGAAGAGAAATACAAACACGAAGCTACAGATTTCGTCACGCTTCCCGCTTCATGTTGGCTCGTCCTGTATGTCACTCGACACAGATACCTCAAAATCGTCTCGGGGTGCTTTATAATTTGGGGCTGGTAGGAATTCGCGAATGCAGTCGCATATGATTGCCAGACATCGCGACGTTGGAAAGTTGCAACGTTGGCATGTCGCGATGTTAAGCTGCTTTTGACTTTAACTTCTGTTGACCAAACGTCTCGACGTTGCTACTAGGATTTCACTACTTCTTCTTCACATTTTCAAAAAGCTTATGAAAACCACCATACTCGCCTGCAATGCACAAAAGACCAAAAAATTAGATATCATGCAATATTGCACTTATTAAAATATAAAATAGAACTAAAACGTAGTAAATACGCGAGTATGATGTGAGTGTTTTAGACACTCATCACAATTTCTAAATTAGCCTCTGCTTCTCGTCCCCAGCAAGAAACAAACTCTAAAACCACACACAAGAAAATAACATACTTCCAAATCTCAACAACACGAGTGTATGCACATGTCGCTAAAAAAGGAAGGATCAAAAGAAACCCACTCACAATCTTTGGTCTTTGTTTCAAAACTTTAGAGGATCCATAAAGTTGTTCAAATTTCAAAAAGAATTGTTTCAAACACCGCTTGTTGACAAGTGACTCAACCTCCTGAGGTTTTCAAATGGCCTCTCCCAAAAGTCTATGTGCATTTGATACATGATCTCTAGCATATAACCCACAAGTTTCGTACCCTAAACTTGAATTCAACTAAGAGCCTATTTTGGGAGAGCCCAGTAACTAGGGAATGATAAGAACACAATTCTTTTATTCAAACTAACCTACCTACTTCATGGAAGAAATACTAGTGCCCTAAGTTTATGTCGAGGTTCCCATGGGATTCCCCACAGACTCTGTACCAATTGGTTAAGGCAATTAGGGCATTCAGTTTCCCTCGGAATCTCACCGAACACTCAACCAAACCTAAGGGCTCTAGGCTGTGGGAAACTTTCATCCTCTCGGTCCCATGTAACTAAAAGGAAGTCAATGGGGTCTCTCGCCATTGCCTGGCAGACAGTTTTTAAAAAGCCCCAATGATCGCGTCTCTGATCACATAATTGTGTATCCTCAGTAATTTATTTATATTCAAACTCTTCTTTTTTTATCAAGCTCTTTCTTCTTGATTTTTAATCCTGGTTTACAGATGGCAATCCTCTTTTTTCTTATATGTCTGCTAACTTAGGTGTTTAGAACCCAAGGGTTCTGAAACATTAGTAAGCTTCGGGTTCGCAGCCTGTGGGCACACTCCAAAGATTCATGTGTGGGCATGTGGTAGACTTAATGGGGAATTGAGTTCTTGAAATTATCTAAAGAGGGTATTTCTTCCCACTATGGCCCCTACTCATCCAATACTAAAATTCCCGAGCATCTAACAACCTACGATCCTTTTCTGATGAAATTTGTTTTTCCGGGGGTAAGATTTTAAAGAGGTCGTGCGATCCCGACAGCAATCGTGAGCAACAAATTTCACACATACTACCAATCACAATCCTAAAAACTGAGACAAACTAAAAATAGAAAACCCCAAGAAACAGAAACACAAAACAAACACAAAAATAACATGTAGAAGACAACTGATGAGATAAACAACAAAGAAACCCTAAATGAAACATAACTACTGTTAAACGTATTGCCACATTAAAGCAAAAAACACAGAAATAAACACAAAAGCAACCCGATCGCCCACACCCCCCCAAACAAGAGCGGACAATGTCCTCAATGTCTATAGAATAGCAAGAGAGGGTGGAGGGAACTCCCCTGGTGATCACCCAAATCACTACGGCGGTGGTGGAGGTGGCATGTGAAAGGCGAGGAGCTGGGCAAGCTGCTCTGTAGGACCGCTTGTCATGAGGACGGTCTCCCATAGCATGACTATGCACATGTCTACGGAGTGCAAATCCATATCTTTGGCCGATGAGGACCCGGGTGCTCTCGGGTCTCATCCCAAGCACACATCAATCAAGCGTTGAGGTCCCGCACCTAGTCCTCCAGGCAGTGGAAGGATTGACCAGTCCTTTGGAGCTGCCGTGGGTGGTGGGGTTGGGTGGAGGACTCGCCAAGCCCCCTCGGGTGCCCACAGACGGCAAACCTGTATCGACACTCCCAAGATCATCCTATCCGAGGCTCATTTCGAGTAATACACCTCTATCCGCCTTGGTACACCCGACATCTTTTCTAACCATGATCGCTCTTAATCGGGTGTATCCAACTCCCACTATCCTCTAAAGTACTCCCGCTTGCTTACGCAGGTCGTAAATAAGTGCTGGGTGCTCAGCTTTAATCTTTGGCATCCTGTTATAGAGGATTGCATCTTCTATAACTTGCCCAACATCAAATGGAATGTCCTAGATAATGTCATAGTTGAGCAGGGCCCTCTTGGATGTCACTTCACACACATTAGTCGTCGAAATGAGATGCAATGTGATGAAGTGATGCCATACCCTAGGAATGTAGGCCAAATGTTTGGCCTTGAAGTGCACAACATGCCCTTCACCGCGCGAAGTTTCTACCACCGCGCGTTGATCAACATCCTAAGGACTCCTGATAGTTGATGCTCATGGAGCCTATCATAGGCCTGGCACCAGTTTCCAGTTATAGTACCACTGATAGATTTCAGACTAAAGCTCACCACCCACACACCCGTACCCTTTTCAATACATGGGAGGCGAGATTGGCGTATAACTCTTGTACTACACTCGTGGAAGTTGGGCTCAGAGGTTGGCATAGTGCCCACCATCCCTTATTCGCAATTGTTTTGCAAAAGAAGTCATCGGGGTGGTGAAACCCCTTCTCCTTGATGAAGGACCTATTATTTGAGATGAGGCCGAATTTCTCGGTCGCGCACTCATTGACAAATTTGTCATGATCATAACTATGCGCTGGCTCTTCACTTGCCCGACTTCTCTTTGAGCTCATCTTTGCTTCTCGCTTCAACATCGGGCACGAGGTATTTCGGGCCGATGGTTGCCTGCTGCTCATTCTTCGCCTCCAGGCTTCTTAACACCGTGGTGATGCGTCAACCAAAAGTGCCCAAATGAGGCCTCCCAAAACTCACTTAGGCAAACTGTCGAACACCTAGTTTGCACTTTTGAGATGGTGGTCGTGATTCTATCCTATGGCTGCTATGATCACTATCCACTCCTCAAGTGCCTTCTCTAGCACAAACTTCCCCAAAAACCTCAATACAAATTGAATCTGAGCCTACTCTTACCCGTAACCCAAACCGTAAGTAGGAACTCCAAACTAATGTGAACACTAGTGATTCTCGGGTCTAGGAACATTCTTAGGGCTTTCTGTAGATCAGCTGGATAAGCTGATGTGTTTTCTGTGTATCTACAAAATTCCTGAAGCAGGTTAGTCTTTAGTAGGTTTAGGATACGAAGAATGAATGTTTATGTTCATAAAATAAGTCGCAATGTCACGACGCCGCCAACGCCGCGACGCTATCGAGTTATATTGCCAACGCCGCGATGTGTTGAGAGATCCAACGCCCCGACGCTCCGTATGCGGAAGTTTCGCCACGACGCTAGGATCGAACATCTCGACGCCCCCGGTCATTCGCTTCAACGCCACGACATTGAAATCCAACGCCACGATATTCCTCGAAAGCACGCTGGAAATCCAACGCCAATGACGCGTCTCTCGAAAGACGCGCGCGTTGGAAATTCAACGTCAGCGACGCCTCGAGCATGTTGAACCGGCGTCGACGTTAAGGCCAACGCCGTGACTTTGGCTGCGAGGGCTCCAAAATGTGGTTCGCTTTGTGACGCGCTGGAAACCCAACGCCACGACGTGATGTAGGCTCAGGTTTGACGCTCAACGTCGCGACAAGCTGAGTCCAACGTCGCGACGCTATTGTGGAGGGTTAAATTCAATTTTTTTACAAAACTTTCTAAGTATGAGAAAATCTCCTAATGAAGTTCCAACCTCTGTACTCCTATGAATGAGTCGAACTAGTTTCGCACTACCACTACTATCTCGGGTCCTGAAAACAAACAAACAAACAAACAATTTCAATTACGGATAGAAACAGAAAAATATGCCAAAAACCAAAAACACTAAAAACTACACTACCGAAAAGAAAACATCGTGCTTGGTCAGCTTCCCACTTTGTTAATGTCGTTAGCTCACTTCCCGCGACCTCAATGTTCCCGAGATTACTGATCGCACGAACTCCCTATGCTTCTTGGTGTGCTCAGATGTATGGCCTGCTTGCTTGCATGAAACTCGCCCCCAAAGTACAACTTCAATCATTGTGTGTTAACTTTAAAGGTTCCTTTCTCTGGGTGCATAATTTATGCTCCTCTATACGGAAAACCAGAGTCACAAAGAAATAAATTCCTACCACCTGACTTAATTTCCTAGAAAGTTTGCATGAGTTAAATAAGAGACCTGTCGAATTCGCTCAAACTCTTTCCTCGCGATATGCTTATCGTGCCAGGATTTCGTCTTTTCTTTATATATCTTCACATTCTCGTATGCCTCATTGTGGAACTCCTCAAATTCACTGAGCTACAACATGCGTTTCTCGCCGACCATCTTACTATCCATATGCAACCGCCACCAAGATAATTATGTCTACCCCACCGACAAGTGACACGCCCGAACACTAAGAAATTTAATGGTGACATTCCCAATGGTGTCTTAAATGCTGTTCTATATGCTCAGAAAGATCATCTATCTTTTCGCCAATCTTTCTTCCCGTTACTGGATCGCTTTCTAAGATAGATTTGATGTCACACTTCGACTCCTCGATCCGACCACCAACCGTTCGGGGTACGAGACTATATACCGACTCTTCATTGACCTGCTCTTCGTGAGTCAAACTTGTACCTGTGGGTATACAAAAAATTTCTGTAATAACAAAAATCATTAACATTTACAAAAGAACTACCACTGGAGTGGTGTCCATCAAAATCTATACACATATACTGAGTCCCATTTACTTATATATGTACATTTGCTATTGAATATATTTTGTAGCAGCGGAATAAAAAATATAATCATACTCCTTCATTGGAGTTACATCTTATACAAACACTGAAAGCATATATACATATCTAATAAAAACATCGTAGAGATAGCGTAAGAGCGCCGGTGAGCACCTATCTCTCGACGGCCCGTGCTATCGTGTGAGTGTCCCGGGCTCCCCAGCTTCCCTCTCTCTTCAGTACCTACATGGATTGAACACCTCGCTTCTCGCCTTACGCTTGAACATAAGCATGGACAACCACCAATGGTGACCACAAGCTTATACATATGGCATTTGGCGCATATCTATACATATTCATATAACTTTTATTACTTATTATCTTTACATTCCTATTACATGTCAATCTTTTCCGTTACATGTTCTATGTCTTTGGCATATCTCCTATCTATACTTTTACTGTAATCCTGTTTCTATACTTTGCATATTCCATATTCATTCTATAACTTATTGCTTTTCATGTTCTATTACATATTCTTTCATATACTTTTATACTTTTATATACTTTCTATACTTTTCATGTATATTTTTCATGCCTTATCATATTCTCATATACTTTTCATATCATCTTCAGATTTCAATTTTTATTTCTTGTCTCCCCAGATAATTATCATCGCATGTAGTGTTATGCTTCTCATATTATGTCATATATTCTTTACATTTCATTTGCATATACTTGTCATTTTCTTTTATGTTTCATGTCTGCAAATACCTTAGAAGCAGATATGGGAAATAATTGTATGTACTGACAAAATTACCACCTGAGACGAGACAAGTGATTTCCCCCTATCTATATATACCCAAAGGTATCATCACCGGTGAGCGGAGATGTGCTGGACTTATGCCATGTAATATGTGACCCAAAGGGCCGTATATACCCGACGGTATCATCACTGTACGAGACAAGGATCTATGCCATGTAAAGATCCAAATCCAGATCTATGTCATCGACCAAATCCTGACCTTAATCAGAACTCTATGCCGCAAAGAATCGCGGTCCCATAGCATGCCTATCTATCCCTCTCTACCGTGCTCTATGCATAACTGTATATTTATGTTCAGTACATCTCATATTCCCGAATAATTATTATCATCCGTAATCATATGTGATATGTATACTCATTTATTCGAATCTTGCATTTTTCTTCATATCTCATTATATGCATGAATAACTATGGTTACCAAGAAGTCTCGCCACTTTTTCGTGATTTCGACATTGATAATATGATTTCCAATTTTTATCAAGCTATATATGAATGGATTCTTGGCTCAATGGGCTTTCCATAGAGTCTAAGAACACCCGAATCGGGGTTCTGAAGTTGGAGGTCTCACATGAACAACCAGCCTTACCTGGCTAGCTCTACCCAACTAGTCTTGCCCGATTGGCCCTAACCGGCCAGATCTAGTACCCAATGCCTTCCACAGGCATATGGCTGGAATCTTGACTCAATGATTTTTCCATAGAGTCTAAGAACACTCGAATCATAATTTGGACGAAGAAGTTATGACCTTCCGAAGTTGGAGGTCACACATGAATAGCAAATGCATCCACTATAAATTTCTTCACCAACTCCGCTCTCGATTACCCCCTTTCCCACGCTTCCAAGATTTCATTAAATTGATTAGTACCCAAAAAGTGCTATTTTGAGTCCTATTTAAGATAGGTTTTGAGTGCTTTTTACGCACTAATCATATTATTTAGTCGCATTGACATGTGTGTGTCCAATAGTACTACTCGATTTGTTCGAGGTTGTTGCAGCTACAGGTTTTCAGAACCTACCACTTATCAAGCTCGCACGAAATCAGGTTGATTTATGCCGAAGTTCAGATGAATTCTCGCCGACATCAAGCCCGAGAAGAAATAGCAAGTCGGAATATTTGATAATGCAGGCTGGAGGATGCAAGAAGCAGTAGTAGAAGATTGGCAATTTCGCAAAGCATGGGGCCTCTTTTCTTAAATGATAGCCAAATTTTCTCTCAATCATAGCGGCTCACTCGAATTTTCGCTACATAGAGAAAATTCGCTTATGTAGCTGTGTACCATCGCGGCATAGCGAAAATTCTGCATCGTATTTTTGTGATCCAAACGACTCCGTTTTGATTAATTCCTCTTTGTCCCTCAATGTAATCATATTATTTAGGTTAGCTCGTATTTTCGCATGTTTCAGGCTACAGGCCATGTGTAATGAAAATATTTAATCAACTATTCATTTCACGCAGCTTTCATTTACGAATTCTCTATTTTGCCCTATTCTCTCTTCTCTCTCCTCTCTTCCTATTTGTGGTTACAAACACACCCCCTTTTGAGGACGACAAACTCCAAAGATGCTCGCTAAGCCTCCAAACTCACAGAGGGTCATAGGCTGGTTGATGTGGGTTTGCAGTGTTCTCCGCTTTCATGAAGTGCAATCGCGCATTTGTGTTTCAAACCTTCAAACTAGGTTTAAATGCTATTTAATGTATTTTCTTTGGTCAATACTTGGTATGCTTTAGGTTCGCAGGTACTTAATGGTAGATACACTAACATCCTGCTAGATGTCATTTACAGCCACACACCTAGCAAAGTTTAATTTGCTTTTATTTTCAACTCCAAGGAACATTAAATGCTCAAGAATGCTATGGTTCAAATAGAATGTTAATAAGGGTTGGTTTTTAAAGTTAAATTAAAGATCCTGCTTTGGAAATGACTATATGTCATTTGCCTTAATGCGAGGAAATAACCCGAGGACACCTCATACAACCCCATCATACCAAACTACAGGACTCAAAACTTCAAGGTCTTTTTACATCTTATTTTAAACCTGCTTTCTGCTAGATTAGTGACAACAACCACACTTTGTAAAATCCAAAACCAAATAAAAGCCTCACCATTTAATCATTATGTCATCAGGACGAAACCCATCCCCCGTGTTCGATCCTCGAAAGCCTATACTCGCAAGAGCTACGCTACCAGCAGAGCAATAGGTATAATTTTGTTGATTCCTAAGACTCACTGCGGGCACGGATCAAATTGCGCCAAGGTTGATGGTGCCAAACTACAGATGATGAGTTGATGGGTACGCAACTTCATTACAAGTATCAGACCTTTAAACCTTTTGAATTTCATTATTTGCACTTCATAAGTGTTTTTTACTCGCCAGCCATCATGCAATGTTTTTTATCATTGGCGTTTTTATTTTTTTATTAACACTAATCTTTTTGTCAAGCCTTTTTGCTGTTCTTTGCTTTGTCTCTTTTTGTGTCACAGGTGTTTATGCATCACCGATGGATGAATGCTCGTAGATCAAGAAGGCACCAATTGAGCAGTTGTGAAGTCAATGTGCACAAGCAATGGATCCTCTACCCGAGGTGCAAAGAAAAGTCGCCAGTTACCCTATGAATCCAACAGCATAGGTCAATGAGGGACCACATACACCCTCCTCTAGGGTTAGTGCACCTTCCTCTGATCATACCAATTCTGCTTGAGGATGGCGTGGAAAGTCTTTATCTCCGGTGCCCTACTCCAACTTTTCATGGTAATGGGAGAATGAAAATCCACACACACATCCGATTTTGAGGAAGTATGCATAACTTTTTAAGGAGGGTGTAACCGATATGATTTGTTGAAGTCAAGGTATTCCCATTAACCTCAAAGACAAAGCCAAAATTTGGCTCAATTCATTGGAGGCCGAGAACAATTAGAACAATGATCTTCGGCCGAATTTTTGAAGAAAATTTTCGGCATAACCAAGACCAACATTTTGAAGAGGCAAATCTACACTTACTTCCTCGGCTCACGATAATGAGAAGTTTTATCAAGCAAGGAGAGATTCATGGAGACCATCACATGTCCACACATGGGTTTGATACATGGATGCTCGTGAAACCACTTCTATGATGGTATGCTCTAAATTAGCTAAATCACCGCTGAACCATGCGCGAGGGGACTTTTCGAGCAAGAACCCAGACATGGAAGCCGGCTGGACTTTTGAATTATGTGGTCAGTCTCCAAGGATGGGATGAGCCAAACCCAAGGGAGGTAAAGGATCAAGGCTCGACTTATCAAAGGGGAGGATGCACTTTCCGAAGACACCTGATGAAAAGCAAAATCGACCACTTGACCCGGCGTCGAGAGGGTAGAGCCAAAATGAGAAATCAACGGCGCAAGCAAAGCAGCTGAACGCCTGATCCTGGTACCAACCCGTTTTAACACTTGTCGTCAGCCACCTCGGGGAGCACCGCCCAAAGAGTTCCTTCGCAGTGGGACTTAATGTACATGCCCATGTCTGGGTCAGAAGCCACCTACAATGCTCCTCCTATGGCAACACCATAACCCCAATTGGATGAATCATTCGAACCTATCATGGAAGCCAAACCCCCAAGACAGTTCCCAAGGAGCACGCCAGAGCAGCTAGTCTAATTTCAAAGACAACAAGAATCTTCTTCACCTTCTTCCGGGCTGAAAGCGTGCACTCGACTTAAGCAAGGTAAGGAAATTTGCAGAGGAGCAGTTTCATCAATGTCCAAACCAATCGAAAATTGAAACAATAGAGAGCTCACTCAACAAGAAATTAGACAAAGATACTCTAAGTTGCAAAGTTCCATTTGTGGAAACAACCAGTGAGGGTCCCGAAAGGAAATTCCTTCCCGCATTCAAAGAAAAACCCTAGAGGAATTCATGAGATAGGCTCTGCTAGTGATCCTAATGCAACAATTGATGAAGTTAAAGCAGTAGTGACTTTGAGAAGTGGTAAAGAACTGAGACCAGTAGAACCAACCAAGAAAACTCCCACAGTGGTTGAACCACCAGAGGAAGAACAACCAAATATTGTAGGGAAGAGGTAAAAACAAGGTACAACCTCCTTCCCGCAGCACTTCAAAAGGAAAATCTCGCTAACTTAACTCGGAATTTTAGAGGTGCTACAAGTGAAGGTTAACATTCCTCTTCGACATGATCAGCAAACCCACTGAGTAAAATTGGCGACTACAATGGTGAAAAGAGGTTTTAATGTGAATAAAAAGGCCTTTTTGACCGAGCAAGTGAGTTCTATCATTGAGCGCAAGACTCCTTCGTGAAGTATAAAGAACGGATAAATCCTACAATCTCAAGCATACTGTAAGTAATTAGTGGGAAAAAGCACTACTAGACTTGGGAGCTAGTGTGAACTTACTGCCATATTCCATGTACAAGCAACTTGGTTTGGGAGAACTGAAGCCCACTTCCATCACACTGTCTCTAGCCGATAGGTCTATTAAAATACCAAAGGGAACCATTGAGGATGTTCTGTTTATCACAGTGGACAAATTCTACTATCCAAAGGATTTTGTCACTGACACAGAGCTTCTAAGTTAGTGGTGGGGGCCAATCATGCACCATCATATTGGGAAGGCCATTCTGGCTACTTTGAATGCCATTATAAATTTCCAAAATGGGGTTATAACTCACTGGGAATATGACTTGGAACTCATTATCTTCCCATTTTGAAAGGGCATATGCAACTAGTGGAGGATGACCGTGAAGAAATCTCGCATAATAGATACAATTCTCACACCAGTTAATGAGCAAAGAAGTGCAAGATGTTAACCCAGAGTTATCCGAGTGCCTCAGAGCAACAGAACCCTGCCAATGCATGGAGCCAGCGTAGGCGCCTCGAGAAGAAAGGAAAATTCCTACCATTATTAACCTGATGAAGAGAAAAAGGAACTTCAACGCTTGATCTCAAACCCCGCCTCGTGAATTAAAATAAGGCATATCCGAAGAAACAAGGTAGTTGTCCAGCTTGTATCGTCACTGTTGACCACCTACAGAGGACAACCCCACAGACCTTCAAAACGAACAAGCAAGCTGGGGTGGAAAATTTCTGATTTAAAAGGCATCTAAGAACTGCAGACTCACCACATTTATTTAGAAGAATCTAAAGTCATAGTACCAATAAGATGGACTACATGGTGTGAGGTAGTTCGTGCTGAAGTCCCGGTTGTCGCTGTGCCTGTGATCATTTATCCCAGCATATCTCGATAAAGACTCGTAAGTCCAACCTAGGTGGTGCCCAGGCAAAGTCAGACCACTCCAAATGAAAGGGCGAGAATTGCTCCACCCACTTTACCAATCGGTTGGAGGGTTTGCATAGATTACGTGAGGTCGTATGAAGTAACAAGAAAAGATCACTTCCCACGCTCTTCATTGATCAGCTTTGAGAGGTTTCGACACCTATTCTATTTCTTTATTGGATTGCAGTATTCAAGGTACTTTCGTATAGAGATTGCACCGTAAGATCAAGAAAAGCACAATCTTACTTAAGTCCATTTCAACTTATGTTGCTGTGAGGATGCCTTTTCGTCTTTGCAACGCCCCGCCCACCTTCCAAATATACAGGCGTTAGTATGTTCATTGATATGGTGGACAGACAATGGGAAGTATACATGATGATAGTGATACTGAGAGGGTGATTTTGAAGAATGTCCGACTAATCTTAGTTATCCCTACAGAGGTGCATTGTGCAAGAATCTCGGTGCTTAATCAGAGAAATGTTATTTTTATGGTAAACTGTGATTGTAATCAAAGCATCAGTTAGGAATAGAAGCTGACAAGGCAGGAATTTATTTCAAACCCGTTTCCAACAAATGTAAAAACAAGCAAGTGTTCCTGGGCTTATGCAGTTTTACATGTGAGATTCATCATATTTAAGATTGCTAAGCCCCTTTTATAAGTCAGCTAGAGAAAGATGCTAAATTTGCTTGGGAAAAAAGACTATCGTAAGGAGCTTGAAGAGTTTAAGTCCCATTTCACCACCGCACCATTAGTACTGGCACCCAATTGGCAACACAGGTGATGTGGCTGCAAGTGATCTTGCTATCGAGAGGTTCTCGAACAAAGAGAAGGTGGAAAACCTCATGTAGTCTATTATAAGCAAAACCTTGAATGAAGCACAAAGAGTCGCGTTGGTCTACTTTAGACAAATTTCTCGAGCATACTGGGTTTGGTCCGATATAGTCATTTTACAGATCATTCCGCATGGAAATATCTTCGACCAAGCAAAATGTCTAAGGCAAGACTTATCCAATGGGTTCTTCTCGTCTAAGAATTTAACTTGCAAATTAAGGACAAAAAGGGGTAGGAGAATGCTGTATGTTAATCATCTTATATAGATCAATAATAACTCATCACATCCAAGATGGCTCTGCCTCATTCACTGACAGACTCCAGAACTAATGCACTGAGAAAAGTCCCAGAGCTCATATCACTAATTTCTTAGCAATCAGAGAAATTCCATCCGATTGGAAAGAACAGATATATAAGTATTTCTTAGAAAAGATCCATTCCTAGTTACATTGGGAAGAGCCCTTCTTACGAACACCGCGCATGATAATTAGAAAGTGTGTGTCTAAGAAGAACAGGAATTCCTAAGCCACCGCCATGGTGGAGTGCCCGGTGTCACGCTCCTAAGACAACAATGAAGGTGTCGCAATGGTTTCTAATTACTTCTTAAAGAAGCACACTAAATGTGTCGATAGGGATAAAGGCTCGGAAATTGTGCCCCTGGGCCATACGATGCCCCCCGAACCCACCCTTGGTCGAAAGACCTGACGCGCTTAGCATCAATCCATGGGACCTTCCTCACGTCTTACGGCATGCATACATATCGCGGTGCACTACGGTTCAAACGGGCCGAAGCAACTCGCAAACCAACGAATCACGTGGTGGTGCTCAAAATTCCTGGTTCAACATCTTTCCAGGTTCAGTCAAGCCATTATTAGTGATGGGGTTCACACTTCAGAATAAACCTTTCTCGAAACCCTCATGGCTAAATATTATGGTGTTAAACACAAAGTGGCTACCCCTTACCATTCGCAAACAAGTGGCCGGGCAGCTGCCAACAAGGAGAGATTAAGACCATTCTAATGAAGGTGAACGCTAACGCAAGATTGGTCCCTCAAATCGCTGGATTCGCTAGCCTACGTAACGTTCTTTCAATGATTTTGAATGTCCCCTTATCTGCTGGTCTATGGCAAGGTATGTCATCTTCCGTTGAAATCGAAAGTATAAAGCATGGTGGGCAATTAAGAAACTCTAATGGATTTGGTAGCTCACCAAAAGATTCCTTGATCTCAATGAGTCGAGGAAATACGCAATGATGCCTACTTGAACCTCGAAGATTGCAAAGGAAAGATCAAAAATGGCATGATCAAATGATAACTGCAAGCAATTTCAACAAGGGGGACCAAGCTCCAGATGATTCCAACCCACGGGCAAGCTCAAGTCGGGACACAGGCCCATTCATCGCTCAACAAGCACACCCCATCCAAGAGGACTACTCAATCCAAATGATAATAGGGTGATCAAGGTTAATGGACAGAGAGTGAAGCCCTATGTTGTGCAGCAGACTGTAGTCAGGGAGGAAATTCTCCTTCTGGACCCTTCTTGAGACCCACAGGCTACACATTTAGGAGTGGCTCCTACAGTGTCCCAGAAGCCACTAATTTAATTACTTAGTCTTGTTTAAGTTTCTATTTTGTTAAAAATCTTGTGGTGATCAGTTGAATGGCATGTTTTGCTTTGTGTTGGTAGCTGCAGCAGCATTAACCACTTCACTAGCAGCACCTCAACCTGCTCAGGCTGGGGATGATCCTCCTTCTTCCGCCACTGATTGAGGAGGTACCACTCCATCCTCTAACTTTCTCTTCCCATGACAACAGGTTTGAAAGTAATGACCATACTTTGATTTTAATGCATCGGGTAATGCAGTCAGAAGCCCACCCTGTTTGTTAATATAGAGACTTGTCACATTTCGTTTGAAAAATTCAAAAATTTTGTAAAATCACCTCGATATAAATAATACAAATCTATTTTTCACTTTCAGATCTCTTTAAATGCCTTTATATTTGCGGGTGGTTTTGTCTTACCTGGTTGAAAAATGAAGCACTGTATGCTACCTTAATACTAGAATAGTTCCATGCATGATTAAGTTTTTGGTTGGTTGAGATTCCAAAGTATTCAACCTTGTTCATTCGCCTTTAGCTAATCACACACAGTGCACATCAGTTTTCATCAATAGGTTGAGAAGCTGCATACCTCTTTTTACTTTGCAAAACCGGCCTTAGATTCGTTGACAACCCATAATAGGTTTATGTTACCCACAAAAGAAGACCAATGAAGTCTTCCAAATGAAAAAGAAAAAGCAAAAAGAAAAAGAAAGAAGAAAAAGAGAATGGAAAGCCGTGGACTTATTTTGACACCCGAACACGTCCGGTGGGTATATGGCGAAAGTTTCAATGCAAGGCCCTAAGCCAACTGGTTGTGAGTCACCGACTTAGTGTTCGCTACATGGGTGGATGGGTGGAGTTTAGCGAGTAGTAGTGCTGGATTCTCGAAATTCATTCGAAGTCCGGTGAAGCCCAAGAGTTAGTGCCCATGTGATCCTTTGACTTGATGCTCTAAACTCCAATTGGTCGGGAGTCATCTGCGGACCCTCGCTACACCTGTAGGGACTTTCGCGAAGTCGCAGTTTCTCAAAGACGTGACCCTACAATACAATTGAAGTAAGAAATAAGAGTGTAACTGAATCTATTTAGTTTGGTCATCGCTTTAAGGTCCCGGCAAGAGTTTGGTCAGGGGAGGAATAGCTTAGCAAATATTGGTTCAAACTCACCTAAAACACTTAGATTCGATGAAAGTTCGTGCTACCTCGAATCATGTCAGCCCCGGAACTTGTTCCTATATGGCAATTGTTCTTCATGATGGTTTTGTACGAGTCCAAAATTTCATACACGGGCTGCAAAGCCTCACTACATTCAACGTAATACACTTTTGCAAAAGCATATCCCGCACGCTCTTATTGTTTTTAGCATTTTACGACTGGGAATGTATCTCAATGGGGTGTGATTAAGACTCCAAAAGTGCTATTGAGTCCTATTTAAGATAGGTTTTGAGTGCTTTACAGACCAATTCATATTATTTAAGCCGATTGACATGTAAACCTGGGATTAGTACTCACCGATTTTGTTTCGAGGTTGTTTTGGTAGTTTTGCGTGTTTCGTGAACCTTACCATCATATCAAGCTTCGCATCGAATCGTAGTCGATTTATGCCGAAGTTCGTATGAATTCTCGCGATTTCATCAAGCCCGGATAAAGAAATAGCAAGCCGGAAGATGCATAATGCAGCCGAGTGACGCAGAGCAAAGAAGAGTAAGATCATACTGCAGCATACTAAATCTTTCAATGATAAATGGGCCTCAGCAATCATAGCGAAATCTTTCGCTATAGCTGAATTCTTTTTTTGCTACATATGTACCTCACTCATATAGCGAATTCGTGATAGCGGTAATTTTCGCTATGTAACCGAAAATTACCCGTGCATACTTAAAATTCGCATCGTGTTTTTGTGATCCAAACGACCGCTTTAGATTAATTCCTCTTGCCCTCAATGTAATCATATTATTTAGGTTAGCTTGGTATTTTCGCAGACGTTTGTGGGGCTATATAAGCCATGTTATGAACATTTTGTAACCTAACTATTCATTTCACGTTAGCTTCATTTACTACTCGCTTTTGGTTCCCATTTTCTTCTCTCCTCTTCCCCTCATTTTCTAGGCTGCCAACACACCCCCTTGAGGATGACAACTCAAAGGATGCTCGCTAAGCCTCCAAACCCTGGAAGAGGAGGGTCATAGGTCATTGATGTGGGCTCGCGTGTAGTTCTCTCGCTTTCATGAAGGTGCACAAGGCATTTGTGTTTCAAACTTTCCAAACTAGGTTTAGCGTGTTATTTAATGTATTTTCTTTGGTCAATACTTGGCATGCTTTAGGTTCAAGGTTTAACGGGTAGATACACCGACAACCATTAGATGTCATTTACGAGCCATTGAAAGTAGGCAACAAGCTATTTTCAACCTAAGGAACATTAAATGCTCGCAAATGCTATGGTTCAAATAGGAATGTTACTATGGTTGGTTTTTAAAGTTAAACAAAGATCCGTTTTGGAAATGACTATATGCTTCTGCTCCACGTTAGGAAATAACCCGAGGACACCCACAACCCCATCATACCAAACTAGTGACTAAAAACTTCAAGGTCTTCTTTACATCTTATTTTTAAACCGCTGCTTAGATTAGCACAACAACAACCACACACTTTTATGCAACCGAAAATCCAAATAAAAGCCTTCACCATTTAAATCAATATTATACAAGTCACAAGACTTAAAACCCATCCCCGTGTTCGATCATAGAGCCGCATCGCAAGAGGCTACGCTACGTAGTGCAGGAGCAACTTAGGCATGGGGTTGATTCCTAAAGACCCCTACTGTGGCACGAATCACAAATGTCGTCCTTAGGAATATGGCTGCAATATCAACTCAATGGGATTTCCATAGAGTTCAAGAACACCCGGATCGGAATTCGGACGAAGAAGTTATGACCTTCCGAAATTGGAGGTCACACATGAATAGCAGCCAGTTCGCTGAAGGCCACTCACCTACTGCCCGATTCCCTTTCGCCGGCTCTAGTGCCCAATGCGCATCATCCAGGGATGCAATCTTGACTCAATGGGCCTATAGAGTCCAATCGACCGAATTTGATCAAGAAGCAGACCTTCCGTTGGAGGTCACGCGAATAGGCAAATTTCTACCCGACCACAGTTTACCTGACCTGCCCACTGCCCTTCCTTCCGACCGGCTCCAATACCTAATGTCGTCCACAGGAATATGGCTATAATCTTGACTCAATGGGCTTTCCATAGAGTCCAAGAACACCCGAATCAGAATTTGGATGAAGAAGTTATGACCTTCCGGTGAGGTCATGACAATGCCGCTCTACCCGAACCGGCCAGCCCGTCGACAACCGGCCGACCCCATCCGCCCCGGTGTGATTCTGGCCGCTAGCCGGCTGACCTAGCCGGCCAGCCCTTCCACTTAGACTGTTTATAGTAAACAGACCATAACTTGGGCTACAGAGGTCCGAATTGAGAAATCCAAAAGCCTAACATCAATTACACTGATGTGGCTACAATTTACCTGAGGGACTCACTGCCAAATTCCCTTTCTTTCTTATTCAAAAACCAGTCCTAAAACCCGGCTAACGCATAGGATCAAGATAGGGTAGCTTCGCTTAGTTCAAAATGCAACCAAACATTTCCCAAAACACTTATATAGGAGTCTTAGAGTTTTTCTCAACCCAACCCTAACAAGAAATGAGTTTGGGAGTTTCCAAACCCAACCCATAGACAACATAGAGGGTTCCAAACCATGTATCCATATTTTTAAAAACTAGACAATTCCATACTCAAATTCCATACACACATAGTTTCCATACCCGTGATCTTCTTTTTCCCTTCCTTCTTTCTTCTCTTCTCTTCTTCTTTCTTCCTCTTCTCCTCTTCTCTCTCTTCTTCTCTCATCCGCTTTTCCTTCCTCTAAGACCAAAATGAGATGCCTGGGTCTTATCCTTGATCTTATCCCCTTTCATTTCACTTTTCTTGGAGCATCCTTGACCATTCGGTCAAAGTATGGAAACTTCCTCCCTTTCCTTTAAGCCACTGTTTCTTTCCACAATTTTCTTCCGATTTGCTTATTTGATTTTTAATATCTTCTTTCTTTATTACTCTTTGGTCCTCACTCTCATTTTTTATCAAAAAATTTACTTTATTATGAACTTATTAAATTATGACCCTTAGGTCCTGAATTGGTAAATTATTAATTTACCCTTAACTTTTGTATTAATTCCGGGTTCTTGCTAATTTTTTTTTTATCTTTATTTTCTTCCCAAACTATATCGCATTTTTATTATACCTCAAACATGCTCCTAAAACCGCCGTATATTTTAAAATACCGAAGACCCGAGAAATTCCAATTTATGGAATAAGGGCAAAATTGTAATTTCGGTTACAAAATTGTAATTTCGGTTAAAAATCCGTAATTTATTCTCTAGATCTCGAATGATGAAACGGATTTCATCGTTGGAATCGTCTCGTGAAATCTAGCTAGCACGTAAAATTTCGTCGAATTCTGAGACAGTCGGAATTTACATGTTTTTCGAGGCATCGTGTTTCGGGTGTTGTAAAATGATTTTCGATGCGCCGAAAGTCACAGATAACATGTACTCATGTGCCATAAGTGGTATGAGTAGAAAAATAATGAAAAAGGCCGGCCGAGATAGTGCCGAATGTCAAAATTGGAGAAAGAAGGACAAACGGTCATTAATTGGGAATTTTTAATGGCACTGTGCCATGTACTGAATAGTACCCATATCTTACAAATTGAAACCAAGAGCAAAACGTGATTTCGCGTATCAGGGGAGAAAAAACTGGAAGCCTGGGTTTTGTGAGATTTTCTTAGAGAGAGATAAACTTCTCTGTGAATACGTATGATCCGACCATTCAAGTAGCTCGGACAAGAAGGAGAACTGCTCTACGCGGAGAGGGCTTCATGTGGGTACCAGATTTAGGGAGTTTCCTCAAACTCCGAGAGGTAGGGTTTTCCTTACTTGATTTTACACTTTATTTAAGTGTTTTTCGTTTCGCTAGCTTGAGGCCTGAATAATGCCGTTGACGGCCCCAAACTGGGACCGACCTGCTTGAATTTATTAAACCATTTGTGAAAACAAAGGGTAATCATTACGTGGCTGTTTTTCTTGTGGCTAATTTGTGCATTTTTGTATTAAATCATGTATTGGTTTGGATGAGGTCGTGAATGGCCGTGAAAGTGTCTGGCCAAAGTGAACCGATGACTAGATTTTTCTGTGTGAATATCCGAGGGTTTCAATTATTCTAAACAAGCATTCTTTCAAAATATATTTTTATGAAATAATGTGTTTGGTCAGTAATTCAAATCGAATTGCTCGTGTTTGACCATTAGTCTATGAACTAACTTTTGATGTGATGAACATGCATCACATAACATGTTTGAGTATGATTGGAATTTTTATGTGAAATATATGCATGTTTATATATTTACATGTGACATGAGACGTAATGGAATTGGCATCATGTAATTCCATATGCACTGAGCACCCTAGGATGATAGGAGTGAGTGCATGAGGTGAGTCTAGAGAAAATGGTTCCTGAGGGTTCAAAATGTTAATTACATCGAGGGTAGTCCAAACTAAAATATCAATCGTCGGAGATCGCCCAATTGATACATCTAGAGGGTATCCACAAATAATATCAACGGCCTGAGACGGCCCAATTGATATATATGCATCGGAGGGTTGTCCACCAATCAAATAATAATTTCATACAAGGCTTAGGCGAGTGAGAGAGTCTGAGGACTCCGGATCCAGTTGAGTCATGCAGACATTCAAGTAGATCATGCATTTGCTTGAATGTGTTTATTTCAGACACAGACCGCACCTTGGGGTGAGTGTATTCACTTGTGGCATTCCACTAATTAGCATTAGCTCACCCTCGTCGAAGTAGATATTATTTTACGTGCAATCAGGAGCGTGCGAGGGACTCCGCATTCTAGAGACTGAGGTTTAGAAGAAAGCCAGGTTGTGGCTTTGATCATTTTAAACATGCATTAGAATTGCTTAATTTTAATATACGGGTTGTATAAGAGTAAAAACATTTGAACTCTTAGAACTATCGATATAGTCAGTATATCATATGAGTATCACAGTAGGGCCAAGTGGCCGCTTACTCATGTGATGGATATATTGCACTGTTGGGACAGTATATGTGTTTTAGCTTGGGTAGAGCTCTACAAAGGAGACTTCCGCCTGATGCCAGGAAAAATGTCGGGTCACCCGATTATTCACTAGTATTCCGTTGTGTCGACGCAGCAGTCAACCCGACTCGCTCGGGGCGCCACAAGCGACGGATTTCACCACACTTCCGCT
The DNA here is from genome assembly GCA_016808115.1 of Tetrastigma voinierianum. Lineage (NCBI taxonomy): Eukaryota > Viridiplantae > Streptophyta > Magnoliopsida > Vitales > Vitaceae > Tetrastigma > Tetrastigma voinierianum. The sequence continues at coordinate 1,469,226 of JAEQBH010002994.1, read as the reverse complement.
GGGCCATTAGCTGTGGGTGGTATGCAAGTGCGGCAAACCGATGCCTGATAACTCATATTTCTTCAATACATTGTCAACGAGTTTGTTACAGAAATGGGTTCCCCCATATGTGATCAATGCCCTTGGAGTTCCGAACCGGATGAATATATGACTGCGGAGAAAGCTTGCTTCCACTTTGGCCTCATTTTTTTGGGTAGGTATGGCCTCCCCCTATTTAGAAACGTAATCCACAGCTAAGAGAATGTATAGGTTGCTGAAATATGAAGGAAAAAGACCCATAAAATTCATCCCCCATATATCAAAAACAACACTTAAAAATAGGTTGCAAAGGCGGCTCATCTCGTTTTGATATGCTTCCCATCCTTTGGCATTTGTCACAAGTGGACATAAAATGGTGTGCATCCTTGAATAAGGTGGGCTAATAAAATCCTGATTGAAGTACCTTTGCAGCTGTCCTATTTCCCCCAAAGTGCCCCCCACATGTTAGAGCGTGACAATGATTTAGAATACTTATTTCCTCAGACACACCTTTTTTATCACTGACTCACCAATGCTTATACAGACGGGGTTCTAGTAGTAGTGTTTCACTGGTAAAATTCTCTTCTTCACGATAACTAAATTCTGTGGGGAGCACGTTACCAAGTAGTTCACAAAATCCACAAACCACCTGCACGCTCTTTGTCTTCAATCGCCAAGAGTCGTTCATCAATAAGTCATCATTGATCCGACTTCTTTACCGAATCTTCCAATCGTGAAAGATGGTCGGCTACTAGATTTTCACCTTTCTTTATCTTTAATTTCTAGGTCGAATTTGAGTAGTAACACCCACCTTATCGCGATTCGCTACGCCCTTCTTAGTCGCTACAGGTACTTTACGGCCGAATGGTTTCCGTGCACTATTACCTTGTTACCAATTAAGTACAGCCGGAACTTGTCAAACGCAAACACAATAGCCAGAAGTTCTTTTTCATTTGTTGCATAGTTGAGTTGCACATCATTCAACGTTCAGCTCGCATAATAGATAACCTGAAATGTTCTTTCCCTTTTTTTGGCCTAGCACTGCCCCTATTGCGTGGTCACTTGCATCACACATTAGTTCAAAAGGAAGATTCTAGTCTGATGCTACTACAATAGGTGTTGATACCAATTTCTGTTTGAGACACAAGAACGCTTTCAGGCACTGATCATCAAACTCAAAGGGTGCTCCTTGAACAAGCATATTTGACAAGGGCTTAGCTATTTTGAAGAAATCCTTTATGAATCTCCTCAGAACTTTTCCGTGGACCTTATAAAGCTCTTATACCTTTCACCGAAGATGGGCAAGCTTTCTATTGTTACACCTTATTTATCTACATTGATTCCTCTTTCGATCCCAAGTGTCTCTAGTACAATGCCTTCCTTCACCATGAAGTGACACTTTTCCCAATTCAGCACAAGGTTGGCTTCCTCACATCTTATCAATGTGTGTCTCATGTTCTCCAGGCAATTATAAAAGGATTTCCCTAGCACAGAGAAATCATCCATGAACACTTTAATTGTTCTCTTGACCATGTCTGAGAATATGGCCATATCATAAATAAACATGCTTGATGTTACATACCAGAAGTGAGAGCTCACCAAAGCAAACATACCATACGGACACGTAAATGTTGTTTTCTCTCTCGTCCTCCGCTGATACAGCTGATCTCATTATAACCCAAATACTCCGTCCGAGAACGCATTACTATGCCCCGCCAAATGGGTCTAGCATCTGATCCAGGAATGGAAGTAAGAAATGATCTTTTCTAGTTACCTTATTTAATTTTCGGTAGTCTATGCAAATCCTCCACCCGTGAATCATTCGGGAGAGGGGTAGCAAGCAGGTTCTCACCCCAGACACAGGGTCCCTCCCTTTTAGACAACTCAGACCGAGCTACTCCACAAACTATCCGAGACGGGGTAGATCACTCCCGCATTCCAACCACTTAAATACCTTTTTCTTACCACACTTTCTTCATTGTCTAAGCGTCTCCCGAGTTTCTAATTTATTCCGCTTGTGCCCATCCTCTAATAGGATCCGATGAATACACATGGAGGGGTGGATCCCCTTCAAATCAACTAGAGACCACCCGATAGCATTCTTATGATCTCGAAGCACTCTCAAAAGCTTCTCTTCTTCCATTGCTGTTAGAGATGTTGATATGATAACTGGTAGGGTTGAGGATTCCCCTAGGTACACATACCTCGTTCAGGGAGGCTTTTGCCCAACCGTGGTGGTCGCTAACCGAGGGCATTGGAAGTCCGAGTGTTCTCCCAACCCGCCTCATATTACTCCTCCCTGCTCACCGGAAGGAGTCCATATCCACTTCATACTTCGCCTCTTCAATTAGTCCCTCCCAAGATTCTCCCCACAAGGCTAGCCTCCAAAGGGTTAGTCAAACCACTCTTACTAGGCACTATAGCCTCTACTGCCTCTATCATAAAGCATGCATCGCCTCCTCGCCGGATGCCTCACTCGCATAAATACACCAAATATGACTTCATCATCCTGCGACTTCTAGCTTTCGCCTTCCTTTACACACATCATAACCCTACCAAATAAGCAGAAATGGTCTCGCTTCAAAGATAGATGTGCCGGGGGTATCTCTTATCTTCCTCCATGTCTAACACTGCGAAGAATGTGGTAAGATAAACTTGTCTACCTTACTAGCACATCTTTTATCACTCCCGCCAATGATCTATCTGCTAGCCAGGCAGGGTTTAGCTTCTCTAAACCCACTGGCTCGAAATGGATGAAGGCATGAGGTTAATACTGGCTCCCAAGTCACATAGGGTTCTCTCAAAGATCGAGTTCCCTATCTTATAGGGGATTGTGAAGCTACCTAGATCCTTCATCTTCTGCGGGTACTTCCTCCGCATAGCACCGCACCTCAAGATTCATTGTCTCACCCTCGATAACCTTCTTTTCCTGGACAATATATATTTCATGAATTTGACATAGCTGGGCATCTATTCTAATGCATTTGCAAGTGGAATGTTGATATGCAGTTTCTTAAACACTTCCATGAATTTAGTAAACTGCTTATCCAGTTTATTTTGCCTCAAACGATGGGGATATGGCGGGGGTGGAATATTGTAGCCTACGTTTCTTTCCTCCCATCCTGTCTCGGCCAAGCCTCTCGGGGTCGCCCTCGCCGATCTTCCGAGATGAATCTGCCCATTACCTCGCTTCTTCTTGGCTTCACGTGGTCAGCTCTCATGTAGCTACCTTTCCACTTCTTAACATGTTCTACCAAATCCCTGCAGGTTTTTTCTCAAGTAAGGAACTTACTACCTCTCAATGTAATATTGCCCATTTCGACTCCATTCTCACACCTCCGTGCTTCTCAATCAGAACGTTCAACCAGGGTGGCCTAGTTCTACATATTCGCCTTTGTCTCATTTATAAAGGTGGTATGAGAAGTATGTATTTGAGCAAGGGCTTGTTCCAAATCCACTTTTTCTCCTGCATGATTCCGCCTTCACTCGCAAGGCATGTCGTTCGGATTGCTCTCTATCCATAATTATGACTGCCCTAGTTATTACGCCCACCTCGCCCCACTCTTAGTTCTCCGATAATTGTTGCTCCTGAACCCTCTCACTGCTATGGCTTTTTCGATTAAACCTCGACACATACCGCATGCTCTAATATTTGCCATCCTCGAATGACATTCGTACTACCGTGCCGCCTCCGCTGCACTGGTGATAACTTGGCTGGGCCAGGTCTCGAACTAAGATTACTGGGTATCTTTGTCGCTTAGTGAGCTACGCGACATGAGTAACCAAATTGCTGAGGACCTCATTATCTGCGCCTCCCACAGCCTTTCTTAGTGTAAGCCTATCCCTAGGCCATTGATTGCCGCTAGTCAGTGATCCCTGTAATTCCACATATGTTCGGGTCCATAGTTTTCTTCATTAGTGCACCCCCTGCTGAGGCATCTATAACTGTTCTGGTCGCATCCCTCAGACCGTTATAAAAAGTGTGGACTTGCATCCATCCGTCACCATGGTATGACACCTTCAACAATTCATGAAACCTCTCCTGCTTCAATCCAAGTTCCTCCTCCAATTGTCTAAAAGTATTAATTACACCAGCACCGTGCAATCTTCACTGCGCTAGAAGAACTTTGCAGACCAAGTCAGTTCCATGAAGCCGAACCGATGGCTGACTGGTCAGCCAATGTTTAGCTCTATCACCTAGTGAGAGCGGAAATAATCTCAGTTTGAGCACCTCTTATGTCACCCCATTGTACTTGATCGTGTCACATACTTCGATGAAGTTAGTTAGATGCATATTCGGATTCTCACTTGGCAATCCATGGAACAGAATGTTTTGAAGCATCTGCAAGGTTATTGCCTTTAGCTCAAAGTTGTTTGCTTGAATGGGTGGCCTTCGGATAGCAGATTGAACAACGTAGGCGATAAGGCGAACTCTTCTAGCAACATAAACATATCATCTGCTGTATAAACGGCCTGGGTGCATAATTCCTACCATTATTCCCATTATGACCCCCTCTTGCAGCTGCTTTCTCGCTTCGGGTCCCGATTCCCGCTCTCTTCATTGTTATGTGCATGGTTGCTGTGATTTCTTGATGTGCTTCTATGTGTTCTCTCGCTGCACTGCAAGGTTCTTCGGTTCAGATCAAATGGAAAGAGTTCAACCCGACTCGTCGTGATACATTCACAATAACCTTCACCGTAATCACACGCAACTAAAGACCAAATTACAAAGGCACTTATATAGAAAAAATAATAAATAAATAAATAAAAACCAGAGAATATCTAATTGCACTATCACAATATCAACACGAACTCGTCCCCAAGAATCCATCGCCAAAACTTGATAGCTACAGTGCCATGATGTGACTGTATGAACTGGTAAAGTGCCTATGTGGGCAAGTGCACGCGTCGTATCAAGTAACATAAAGGTACCTAAGTACGATATCGAACCATAGGAGAAGTGCATCGACCATCGAATTTTACCGAGATATTATTCAGACTTCTAAACACTTAATGAATTTTGATTAATGTCTAGAATTAAACTGTTCAATTTTTAAGTTATGAAATTACTATTTTTTTGTTTGCTCCGCCACATTTGATGGATTATTTCCTATGAAATTATTTAGTTCCATTAATGCACTCCTCAAGCGACGAGATGATCGTGCCTATGAGATATCCTCTTTTGAGGTATATCGGCCTATTTCGCCAATAGGGTTGGGCACATCTCTGCCCCGACTCTAGACTCCGAAATGCTTAAATGCTCAAACCCTAATCACACCTCTGAACTCAGATATCTCTATTCGCCGGATCACTGCTAGCTTCCACAGATCCACAGGAGTCCTTATCTCTCGATCTCAAATACCCAATAAGATTATGTCAATGTTGGCCAGATAGTACCATGAAAATAAACCACATACGCAAAGCAATTCGACATAACTCATGAATAAACTGAACAAAATAGAATTAATCCCTAATCCATACAATTGTAGCAGGGTTCAATAAAACCCTAGAAATAAATCTAGAACATAATGAAAACTATTACAATCATAGTTCTATAAATCATTGATAGTTTTGAGAAGAGAAATACAAAAACACGAGTTTTTAAGATCTCTCGGTGTGACACCCCTATCCCGGAGGTCCCGTTGACAACCCGTCAACCTGCCGAAACCGGTGGGTGTCGGGTAACCCGGCGCCACACCATCATGTCCCATTTATCGGGATCCATAATTTAAAAATAATCGTATCGTAGTCCCTTCAGACGAAGCTTCATAAAAATACAACCTGTAGATAATAATACATCACATGACCCATCCGTGCCTAAGAGTACCACAATCGGTTCGAATCATAGCGACCACTTCACCCTATTCAACCATACCCCGGACTATACATGCAACTATGTATAATATGTTTCATGTATTTAATATACACTTTATACAAAATGATATATTAAAACGATCGTTCTAATATACATATACAAAATATGGTCCAAAGCCACATCTGATCTTCTTCATATGTGTCCTAGTCGCGTCGCCCGCCCGCACCGAATCTATACCAAAGTCCCACGACGGGGTGAGCAAAGCCCTGTAGTGATAATCTCCTACAAGGGCTACTTCCCCACCTGCGCTCATACAATGATCAAAACCAACCATACACATCCAAGTGCGAAAATGTCTACATGAACGGCCAGATGTCACGCATGGAATGTCTTCATGCCCATATATCCCGCGAGTCACTCATCGACTTCCGCCACCACGCTTATGCCATGTGACAACCGCCACCGGGTAAGCACTAATGACACACATATAACGAAAATATTACCAAACAATTAGTACTCAATGCAAGTGCCAATGGGCAACTAATCCCGAAATAATCTCGAATTCTAGCACAATAACTGGAAGTCTATGTGATAACCATGCGACCGCTGTCTTTGGCAACGTAACTTTTCTACACGTTGTGCCCTTACAACCGCATACATAACTTTTCGATCAATAATCGTATCTTTACACCCATAACCTGCTTCACCCGAGGGATTAACGGCCCTCTCTTACCCTCCGCCTCAACACAATATTAATTTATTTCACTTTACGATTTGAACCATGAGTCATTTATTGACATCGTCCAACGTTACCCATTCACAAATGCCCACGATACGACCATACATGCAATGATCGTGCATAGGAAATGCAATCATGCTCTTCATGCTATGTCATGCTACATACTTATAAATACCGGATAATTATTTCCTACATATAATTTCCATTCATCACAATTTCCATGTAATACATCACGCCAGTTAACATATTAACATGATTTTGACACATAATCAGATATTATTTATTTAACAATACATTACTAAATGGCCCAAATTTCGACCCATAAAAATAGTGGCACCTTGGTCCCTTCACGGTTCGTTCACACCGACCATCAGGATACCAAAACACACCATAAAACCCGAAAGAAAACATCGGTCCCAGATCGAAACCAAATCTCGACACGATCAGAGCGCAGTCACGAAAATTCGAAGCTCGGACTTTAGAAAGCAGTCTCGAAAATTCCTTTATTGTCTAAGCAGTCCAGAAAATTTAGCCTAGGTGTCAGAAAAAAAGTCCCATAAATTTCTAAAAATTTGGGACTGAAATTTACGGTTTCTCACGCCCTCTAAGAAAAACCCCAAGCCATTAAATGGCCTTTAGGTTAGAAATAACCCAAGTAGGAAAATTCCCTACCTCGTGGAATTTAGAAACTCGAATTTCGGTACCTGCGTAGCTCTCGATGCGTGGGCCAGGCTCCTGCCTTGCTCCGTGAATCTATGATCGATTTACGTAAATCTTAGAATGGATTTTCTCTTTCTACCCCTCTCTTCTCTTTCTCTCTCTTTCTCGCTCATTTCTTCGTCCAACCCCTCCTTTTGACTTTTATCTTTTGATTTTTTTTTTAATTTGCCATGTGTCCATCTCTCATTCGGGTTCATTTATGCCCCAAAACAATTTATTTATTTTCAGTTCAATTTATTTTAAATGAACTTAGCTCAAGCCATTTCTTGACTTCCGAGATTTTCATTAAAATCTCGTCCTTGGAGTCACTAGCGACTTATCGCTCAGAAACTTGTAAAAAAATTTTGATTGTCTCAAAATTCGATGAAATTTTAAGTCACTTCGTTTGCGAGACGAATGTAGCAGCCTTGATCCAGTTTCGATCATCCGAGATCTAGAAATTTTAAGCCTTGAACAATTTTGGCATTTTTATTATTATTATCATTTTCCATTTTGAAAATTTCTAATTTTCCCGGGGTTTTACATTCTTCCCCCCTTAACAAAATTTTGTTCAAAATTCACACATACTAGCACCACCTGAACATATGCATATGCGTATTCTAATGCAAATATTAGACCACAGCACCTTCATCCTCGAATAGGAAATGATATATGGCAGCGTCGTGTCCTCACGTTCCCAGTGCCTCTCACTCTCGGTGTTGCCATAGCAATTTTACTAACCACACGGTCTTGCATCGCAAAACCTGATCCTGGCTATCCAAGATACACACTGGTCCCTCCTCGAAGGTCCCATCAGTATCAATAGTAATTTCTCCCCAATCCACTACATGAGCTGGATCTGGAGTATACTTCCAGAGCATAGAGACATGGAACACCTCATGGACACCTGATAAACTCGATTGATCGCCATGCCGATGTCTGGCCAATGCCCACCCTCTTGAGTACCTCGAAGGGCTGATATACCTCGGCATTAGCTTCCGCACTTAATCGACCGGCTCCTCTTCATCACCTTTAAGAAGACGTGATCACCCACCTCAAACTCTAGAGGTCGAAACCGTTTGTCGACGTAGCTCTTTTGTCTACTTTGAGCCATAAGGAGGAGCTTTCGAATCAAATTCACCTTCTCTGAGGTGTCTCTAAGTTGATCCGGACCAGTGATGGAACTCTCTCCTACCTTTGTTCAACAAATCAGGGATCGGCATGGCCTCCAATATAAGGCCTCATAGGGTGCCATCTGTATACTCGCCTGATAACTGTTGTTGTAAGCGAATTCCATTAAGGGTAAGTGCTCCTCTAAACTACCCTTAAGATCCAGCACGCATGCTCGTAGCATGTCCTCCACCTGACCATCTGTTTGTGGATGAAACACAGTGCTCATCGTCAACTGCGTCCCCATGGCCTTTTGGAAACTCTTCCAAAAGTGTGTAACCTGGGATCCCTGTCTAATACAATAGAGACTGGCACTCCATGTAATCAAACAATCTCTTTAATGTATAGCCCAGCAAGAAATTCCTCCCAATGGCCCAGAGAGTCGTCCACCAGCTGAAAATGTCTGAGCTTGGTGGCCGATCCACTATCACCCATGCGCGTCTTTCATTGTGTATGTGGCGAGTGGGTCCTAAAATCAATCGTGACACGTTCACTTCCACTCGGTACCTCGATAGGTGGAGTAGCCTAGCGTCTTTTGATGCTCATCCTTACATTTTCTTGCCACGTGAGACAGTGATGAAAATCAGCAATGTAACTATTCATCTGACAATGCAAAGCAGCGAAGATCGGGTACATCTTAGAGTGCGACTGAATCTTACTTGTAATCAAGGCGATGGAACTCTGAGGATCTCCTATCTCAAATCGATCAATTTGGGAACCCTGACGATCCTCTCTTATCTTGAAGACTACCGTCGTGTGGATGGCGCCTTTGTGCAGTACCCACATTTCGATCCACTAATGGGCGATATCTACGCATCACGTCCTTGAGACTCGATCACCTGGCCAGTAGGGATGGCATAGCTAAACTCCTACTCAGCCAGGCCCAATCCAGCATCTTGGCTGTATCCCGCATGATCTCGGCATCTGGCTCACGGGAAGATACACTGCGATACTCCCCATGACTTGGAGCTTAGCGCATAAGCCACTACATTTGCCTTACGTGATGGTAATGCAAAGTGAAGTCATAATCCTCGAGATACTCCATCCACTCTGCGTTGCCTCAATATTTGAGGTCCACTTTGTTTGAAGATATACCTCGGACTCTTGTGGTGCAAGAAAATACCTCATTTGCTCACCATACAGATAATGGTGCCAAAACTTTAAAGGCGAACTATGGCCGTAACTTTAGATCATGTGTAGGGTAGTGCTCATGATTCTTTAGTTGTCACGAACCATAAGCCTGACCCTCTGGGCATCAAGACACATCCCGGTCGGAGTCCCACAAAGCATCTGGTATCTGAGTGTACCTCTGTCCCTATTCCAGGACTATCAGAATAGGAGTTGTAGTAAGCCTCCTTTTCAATTCTTGGAATGCCTTCTCACTTAGGTCATTCCACTAGAATTTTGACCTCTTTCCTAGTAAACAGAACCGGAGCGCTCCAAGGTGAAGTGCTCGGTCTAATAAAACCCTTGTCTAACAATTCTTGCAGTTGGACCTTGAGTTCCTGTAACTCAACCAGTGCCATCCTATGAGGAGTCATAGAAATGGGTGACGTACCACGGTGTAACTCAATGATAAAGTCCACATCCATATGCGGAGGTAATCCGTGCTTCGTCGGAAAACATCCTCATGCTATGCAAACTACGAGGTAGATCGATTCTGTCTCCTCGTCTCTGGGTAAGGCTTGCTAGCCCGACCCATCAGCCCCATCACTCCATCAGTCATGCCTTTGTCTACGAAATTGACATCATGCTTCTCCCCTAAAAAGTCACCGCGGATACCATCCGATTATTGTAGGTAAAAATCCTCCTATATCATGATCATTGTGAGCTTGTCTGATCTGATAAATCAATATCAGAATGACATCAAAGTCGATATGTCCATCACCCAGAGGTCCACCTCAACAAAATCCACGGACTCTAACTCAAAATCTTGACATATCGGTCGATCCTCACCCACAATCCCTATAGGAGAACTCGTAATATAACGGCTCATCAGGTCTCTACCTCTAAACCCCAGAAAACATCCACTAAGCTAAGATGCTTAGCCTGAGAATCACGATGCACGGAATCAGAGCAATATCTTAGCCCATAAGCAAGATAGTAGAAACATACCTTGTATCACTGATTGATCCACCGGCTCAGTTTGTGGTGTGATGGCGTAGACATGCCCCTGAGTGCCTGATGTCTCAGCCCATGAACCCTCTCCTCAACCTTAACCCATACCCTGGTCTCTCCGGCCTATCTGTATAGTATAAGTTGCCTATCTGACACCACGAGAATATTTTGGTCCCTGTAGCCCGCACTAGATTGAAGGGAAAAAGCTAGCGTCGCGCTATCCGGCGATGGCGTAATGCATCGTCCCATAATTCAGAGATCCACAGCCTCACGTAGACTGATCGAGTCTCGTACTTGAGTGAGTGGCAGTGATGGCATGTCATCTGCCGATCGGCCCAGAAGCCCTGGGCTTCATTGTGGCCTGATAGCCTACGCCCGTCCAGCTGATCATAAGTAGAATATAAGTCTTAGCTTCCTTCACGAATTAGAAGAAGATTGATTCTCTTTACTCTTAGTACTAGCACCCATATCCGGATCTCCATGTATCCCATCCTCTCTTCAAATGCATTTGGCATATTATGAGGTCCCTCTCCCATTGTATGTTGGAGGAAGATTACTGAAACCACAGGTTACTCGTCCCCCGGCCTGGTTGCACTAGTAAAATGCTGATGGTAGCGATATACCGAGCTTCGCCTTTGCAATGATGTGGGACGGCGCCAGCGTCTTTGGTAATAAAGCAATGACCGCCACCATGAGTCTCCTCACTCGCCCGAAGTGAAGGATCGAGTGCCTCGAACCTCTTGAAAGGGTTACTTGGTATAGTTCCAAATTGCACCCAAGCTTGTGCGATGGTGGCCAGCTGACAACACTGCTGCATAAGGGCAGCAGTCGCGGCAACAAGGCCCTCTATGAAGTGCAATTGGTCTAAAACCGATTGGTCGTAGGTTATTGCTCGCCCACCTCCCCCGATCTCTTCCTCTTCAACCATCTACACTTGTCGGATAAGCGATAGAGTTCTCAGAATTTCTATCTCGGTCTGCATGATATGCGTGCCTTGGCTGTGGAGCTTTAACATCATGAACTACACCGTTCATCCCTTTTTCCTTAGTGGTGCATAATGCTAACCACTAATTACCATGTATATTATTCACCTGAATCCTACGACATGTTATGCAACCACCAACACACTGACAATGCGCCAGTCTAAACCCGTACCCATCGGCCCTCGGTGCTCGTGTACCCTGAGCTCTTAATACCTAGGCTGAGGCAGGCTAGTATCGGGACCATACTTGTGGATACCCACATTCGGGCTCCTAGGGAATTTTTACCCTAGGCTGCGAGTACAGTTGTGACACCCCTATCCCGGGGTCACGATGGCAGTCAGCTGCGGAAACCGGTGGGTGTCGGGTAACCCGATGCCACACCATCATGTCCCATTTATCGGGATCCATAATTTAAAAAAAAAAATCGGACAGAGTCTTCTCTGTATGTGAAGCTCTATCCCAAATACAATCTGTATAATAATACATCACATGACCCATCCGGGCTCAATATACCACACCGGGTCATTCATGAGTCATAGCGACCACTCGGCCCCATTCAACCATACCCTGAATACTATACATGAAACTATGTAGTGATATGTTTACAAGAGTTTTAATTATACCTCTTATACAAAATGAAATATATTAAAGCGATCGTTCTAATATACATACTTACAAATATGGTCAAAGCCACATTCGACTTTCTTCATATGCGGGTCCGAGATGCGGAGTTATTTGCACCCTTTTGTTTATGCACGAAAGGGTCCCACAGCCGAGTGAGTAAATCCCAGTAGTGATAATCTCTACAAGGGTTACTCCTGGAGCCTAAGTGCTCATCTGATGATCAAACCAGCCCGCTACACATCCAGTGAAAATGTCCACATGAATGTATTATGTCATGCATGGAATGTCTTCGTACCCATATCTTGAGTCACTCATCGACACCCTCACACGCTATGCCAAGTGTGACGAATCAGTAGTACCAATGACACACATATACTTAGCCTTCTGCAGGCTGGGGTACCTAATCGCAGTGCCCGATGGGCAACTAATCCCGAGTCAATCCGGAAGCTCCTATCACACATTTCAAAAGTCTGTGATAACCATGGCCAGTGTGTCTTCTTTGGGCAACATAACTTTTAGAGCACACCATAGTCCTCTTACACCCATCTGAAGCTTTTCGGATCACATCGCGGGTCTCTTACACCCATGTTCTAGGCTTTTCACCTGAGGGGATTAACGACCCCCTTCTTGATCCGCCCAACACACATTAATTATATATCACTTTATGATTTGAACCATAAGTCATTTATTGGACGTCATCCAAAGTACGAGCTCACTACCCATTCATCAACACGATGATGGATGACCATACCCATGCACACACACACATGTAATGATGATCGTGCATATGAAATCTGATCATGTCATTTCATGCTATAATAAATCTTGCATGCAACATTTATAAATTTCGGATAATTATATTTCCTGCCATTTCATTTCATCACAATTTTCATGTTATACATCACACAAGCACATATTAACATGATTTTGACACCTAGCTAGCATATTATTTATTTTAACCATGCACATAAAATGACTGAATCTCGAGACTCATATAAAAGCAGGGCACCTCTTGGTCCCTTCACGAGTTCGATCCGCAGTGCTTGTGATACGAAACACACCATAAAACTTGAAGACATCAGTCTTGGGATTGAAACCAAATCTCAACACGGTCCAGGGAATGCTGAAAATAGTCACAGTCATTTCAGTTTGTCAGAAAGCAGTCCAAAATTCTTTGGGCCCGTTTCGAAAACATTCTGAAAATTTGGCCCTAATGAAAACAATCGAAATTTATAAAAATTCATACACCCGGTCCAAAAATTTGGAATTTGAAATTTCTGACCTCTCCCACAACATCTAAGAAAAACCCACTGAGCAATTAAACGCGCTAGGTTAAAGAAATAAGCCCGATTAGGTACGGTAAGTGAGCTAAAATCAACAAAATTTATATACCTAAGTTCCTCTACTTTATGGTAGTCGAAACTCTTGCTGATATAGTAGTCTAAATTCGAACACGGGGATGGGTTTTCATCAAGAATGATTTGCATAAGTGCGAGAAGGTAAGGCTTTCTATTTTGGACTTTTTTGGATTTTTGTTTAGCTTAGTGTGATGAGTTTGGCCCGATTAAGCTGTAAAAAAGCGAAAATGAAGTGTGAAGAAGTTAACTTTGAAGATTTAGGTCACTAACGGTAACGGGCCAAAGCAGTGTCCTCGGGTTTTATCCTCGCATTATGACAGAAGCAACCTATAGTCCAAGCCATACTTAGGATCTTTGTTTAACTAGCGAGCCTAACCTAGAATGTCCTTTGTTGAGTGACAATTGTATGCATCCTACAGCCCCTTTCGGTTTAAAACCTAACATTCAGCATCATTTCGGTGGTTAAATCAAGACCATCTAAAAACCACAGTGCATCCCATGTAAGTATACACTTTGTATCTACAAGCATGGTAAGTATTAGCCCAGTGTGTGTTAAATGATATTGACCCTGGTTTGAGAAGATGGGAACCATAAATACAAATTTGCAGCATTGGCCTTAGAGTTGACCATGCGCCCCTGACCAAAAATTTAGCTACCTTCCTCTTCCCAAAGAAAAGAGCAGCCCAGAGCATCTCTTGAGTTGTCATCCTTAAGAGTGGTGTTTGTGAAAAAATAAGGGGAAAGGAGAGAAAGAAAAAGCAAGCCTAACTAAAGGCTGAATCTTTACATAAAAGTAAAAAATGTGCCAGATTTCTCTCGATTTCTTATTTTTTGTTACAAGCGCTAGGGGTTTATATAGGTCACCCATTTATGTGAAACTACAATAAAGCTATTTTGCTAATTAAGGACGAAGAGTAATACACCAAAATTGAAGTCGGTTTGCATTAATTACAAAAGTATGACGGTGAATTCATTAGAGCATATCGATTTCGCTGGTAGAAATTTCGCTAGCTAAGCGGAAATCACGAATAAGCAGCAGGGGAAATTTCGCTAGGCCACGGCAATTTCGCTAGCTAGCGAAATTTCGCTAACAACGGGATCTTCAATGATCATGACGTGAAACTAAGCTAGGAATAGTGCATAGCGAAAATTTTGGGTCTAGCGAAAATTGACAATTTAAGCTAAGATTCTTGAAATTTTAAGCTAAGAATTTTGTAGAATTTTCGCGTCCGACTAAAATTACCGCAATCTTAGCGAAATTCCTGAATTGCGATTCTTCCTTTACCTCTGTCCTCGCATTGATTTTTCTTCACTTTGCCTTCATTCTCTCTTTGATTTTGGTATGTTGATGTGGTTGACATTAGGTTCAATCTTCATGATTCATCCTTGTATCTGATCATGAACTCCCAAGTACTTGAAACATGAAAACAACCCGAAAATAACCTCTAGCGGCATAAGTGGAAACTAAGAAGACTTGAACACTTCAATTGGCATAAATGACATGATTAGTGCGCAAAAGCACTCAAAACCTATCTAATATAGGGTTCAAAATAGCACTTTTGGGCTCTAATCCACCCCCAAGCCAAAGCAGTTGCTAGTCATATGATGCACAAAAACGAGAGATGCATGTAGTGATTTTCAAGGTTTATGATTCAAAGGGTTTATGTACATATAAACATTACCTTTAAAGCGAAAAATTGACGCAGTTTGGCTTAGGTATGAAAGAACCAAAAACTATACAAGAATAATTTCAGGTGTCCAATATTGGATTTCCATGATTCTCAATTTGAATTTCCACAAGTACAATGGTTCTTCCTATAATGATTAAGCCAATAAGTACAAAATTGTCCCTCCCCTGACCCTAGCACGACATGGCCTTAAGTTGTTGAGATGACCTAGATAGGGGCCTAGTTACTGCTTCTTTCTTTATTGACTCTGATGTAGGGTCATGATGCTTAAATCGGAGCTTACCGCGAAGTCAGGTGGGTCACCAGGTAACCTGACCAATTAAAGGTTTAGGGCATGGCACGAAAGGATCAGTAATGCGCAAGCTCTGAGGCTTACTTGAATCAGATTGGCTTGAAAAATTAAGCACACAATTCGTTTAAACTCTACTATCCACCCATTATAGCGAACCTCATCGATGACTCAACTTGATTAAGGCTTAGGGCATGTCGGGCTTCAAAACTTTAAGCATATACCACGGACCGTGTTAAGGGTTTCAAAGCGAACTTCCACGACTTTATTTTTCTTTTTCTCTTTTCTTTTTGCTTTTTTTTTCTTTTCTTTTCCTTTTGGAAGACTACATTGGTCTTCAAATGTGGGTAACAAAACCTATCCTAGGTGTGACATACCTAGCGAAGCTATCTGAAAGTGAAAGGAAGGCCCAATTTGGCCCGGCTATTGAGAAACGATGAATTTAATGCGGTGTGTGAATTAGCTTAAAGGAGAAATGTTCAAGTTGAGCATCTTTGGAACTTCAGCGACCAAATTATTTCAAACATCAATTTGTTCTAACATAAAGGTGACAAACGGGGTTTCAAATTTCCATTTAAAACGCTTAATTCAATTGTCAGTGAAGCGGTCGATTGTATCGATTAGGCGATTGATTGTTCGATTGAAAAGAAAAGCAATATACATGGTAAAGGCACAAAACATAGTATGCAAAATACGTATATATATAGGCGAATAGCTTTTGATATAGCCAAAATGGCTGTACATGGTCTAAGCTAAACATGCAAAGTATCCTTTCTTATCATTAATACATAAATCTGTCCAGTGGTAGGCGGGTTGATGGTGAGTAATATCACAAAAATCATAAGAAGAAACCCTAACCACCTCAACTAGCGTGGTGATGGTGGTCTGAAGCTATTCTTCTTCTTGACGAAACATCAGATAGAGGCTGTAATACGTAGTGGGCTCCTCTATCGATCGGGAACCACGAGAGGCCCAGAGTGCGTCGTGTCTGTTTGAAGCATAGAGTGTGGCTAGGCCGACCTACGATCTGGGCTGCTGTGTAGGCTGCTAGTGAGCGAGATGGCATCCATCACACACACTGATCTCTCTAGGCTAGGCGTGAACATACTTTCGGGTGAATGGTGTCTTAGAATAGGATGGCGGAGTATCGAATTCTTATTGCATTGATGTGGTGTGTGGAGGAGGAGATGGAGGTGACATCTGCTTGATTTGGACTCCCTCGTATCTCAGGCTGACGGGCCACATCGTCTCCCATGGAAGTCCTCGACCACGACCGGTGCCTCCATCCACGAGTCCTGCGTCGGAGATGGAAAGATCTGAGCATGGTCGTCATCAGCTCCATTGTGAACGAATTTATCGAACTCTAAATCTCAATCCTCGCTCCTCTGGGAATCCCATATGCTCGAGAACCACAGCGAGTAGTCGACATCGAGTGGTGGAATGCTCTCTGCTCATTATAGGTCCTTCATGGACGCTTCTCCTCGAAATACATCGAGGAGGTCATCACACCCATTTCGGAAGGGGCCAGACGATATCCCTCAGGGGTCCGTTAAGAGCCTCAGATGGCTCCCTCCATTGCCGCGTGATATGCGCGGGGGCAGTTTCGTCAGAAATAAATGGTGATCGGTGGCATCGGGGCGGGGCCTCTATAAAATCTTGGTCCAATTTGTAGTGTCTTTGGTAGGTGCTTTCGAACCATCTCGATGGGGTGGGTTGGAGCCCAATCTCTATAACCCTCTGTGTTGGCCGCGGTATCCCGCGGGCGAATCTTGAAATATCGGCCGCTCTGAGTACTCCGCGACGATCATCGATAGAACTGCAGCTCACGCGGACCATCTGCTCCTCGAGATGTCATAGAGTGATAAACTGCAGCACCACTCGTGGGTAATAATCTTTTGCCTCGGTCGTAAGAAAGCGATCTTTTGAATAATCCTCGATCAATCATGACTCCCTAAACACGGGATCGACCCTGGCCCGAGACATCATAGTACGACTCACGATGAAAGTCTCTCTACGATGGAGTCTTACATTCCACGGAATGGGTTCCCTCACGAACAACGGCATCTGATCCTGGGGCGGTGACAACGAGGCGATGATGTCGCACTGCGTGATAATATTTGGTGATGGGCTGCTTGGTAGAGAGGGAAGATGGCTCGCGAGGGGCAGATGTGCGGGCTCGCTTGGGCCGGGCCCTCTAGCTCTCCTCGGGAATTACAGGTGTGGGGCTCGAGGATTCAGTCAGGTGTCGATGCGTGAAATCCACGGGGCTCCTCAGGTACTACCTCGGGGACCGGTGATGGTACTGGAGCCGGGACCGGAGCTGGGGCCTCTCGCTCAGGTGTACTGAATCTAACCCGCGGTAGAAGCAGGATCCACCTCAGTCTGAACCATAGCGAAATCCCGAATAATACTGGAAGGGGCTAGACTCACTTGAATGCCAGAGCCTTGAATATCTGACCCGAAGGGCTCCCCTTTGAAGTGGCGAGTCCTGCGGCCCCGGAAGGCCCAGCCCGGGCTCCTTTGTTTGCCGAGTCACCGCAGGTTACGTAATAGCCAAATAAGGCTCGGTAAAGGTCTAGTTGGAGGCGGAACGCAGCTTGGTGAGCCCAGATAGTGTGAGCCCAGTGATGGTCGGCGGTGACCATTGGCGGCCGTGGAACGGTCTTAAAACAGCGGGAATGATGGCTCGAGAGAGATCGGTCGTAAGCTGGCAGCGTGCATTTGGTGCGAAACAGAACTCAATCGGACGGGGCACACTACGGTACAAAGGCGAGAATGCGCGGGGGCTACGGCGACGAGCCGCTGGTGGCTTGATCGTCACGGGGCATTAACTCCGGTGGGAGTGGCGAGGTGGGGACTGGGAATACGGCGGGGAAATTTGGGAGAGCGGGGAGATCAGTGACCTTTTGGCCATCCCCCTCTCAAGTTTAAATAGGCGTGTGGCGGTAGCCGAAGGGTCTCCTACACCAGCTTTCGCTATTTTTAGCGAATTTGGCCCAAACGATTATACCACCTGCAAATCGAAATTCAGTGGTTATTTAGTGATCTTATAAAATTAAAAAAAATATATAATGAAAATTGTATATATAAAACTATAATTAAAATTTAATACAAAATACTATAGTATATAAACAAAATTACTAAAAAGGGAAAAAGCTAATTTAGGAAACTTCCGAGAAAATAGCGAAATTATCAAAATTAACAAATTAAGACAAAAGAAAAATTATTTGGTACCGATCAGGTTTTTGAAAACAGGACCGGTTCAATTTCAAGAAATTACTCAAGGAGGGTGAGGAGAATGATCTCCTCAATCCCTGCCGATTAGCACAGGTTGACTCCGTGGTGTTGGGTGTCGATTGTTGAAGTGGTCTCAGTGATGGCTTTTAATTGAGCAATTGGCTTGTAGTGGTGTGATGCTTAAGACCAATATCTCTTCATCTCTTTAATTGATTACTCCTTTACGATTCGAGACCGCGTGCCACATCTGACCATTTGAAACAACTTCATCGATTATTTGATTTTCATGTTCTGCCAACTCTTGCTTGTTGTTCAAATGAAAGATGTTTTTAACTCGAGTCATGTTACCAAGGTAAGTTGCATGTCCATTCAGGCAATTTATTATTGCATTAGGCGTGACGAAATAAGGTCTTCCTAAGATGATTGGAACATGATTGGGTTCACTTACTTGATTGGCTCGGTGTCAAGCACTACAAAATCTGCGGGTGCGTTGGTTGTCTATTTTCCTGAGACATCTCGGCTATCCCTTGAGGTTTTAAATGATCTGTCGGCTGATGATAGTGTGATGTTGGTGGTTTAAGTTCACCCTAACCTAACTACTTATCTTGAATGCGGCGTGGGTTCTACTTTGGCTCCTGCATCAATGATGACTTGTACATGCGATTCCATAATATTAGTATTGAAATTGTGGAGATCACGGATCCTTGTATTTGTGAGAATTATTTGCTTTGGATATAGCGACTTGTTACATTGAGAAATGCCTTCTTCTCAATGCCTAATCCCTTCTTGATTGTGCAGATCTTTGAATTTTTGCATAAGCGGGGACTTGTTTGATTATGTCGATAGAGGTATGTTAACCTTGCGCATAAGACCTGCAAAATGCACACTTCTTTGAGATGCCTTCTTCTTACCTCTAAGTGCTTGTGGGAAATGGAAAGGTATGCGTATTTCATTGAATCCTCCTTTAGGAGAATATGCTCAGAGGCGCAATTCTTCTCCTTGCACAGATTCTTCAACGAGGCTTTGGCATGGGTTGATCAGCCTCTTTTCCACTCCTCGGGGTGATTATTGCCTTAACCGTCCATTTCTGAATTTATTGGATGATCTACCTCGCTGGTTGCTGGGTTTAGCCTTTGTTTGGAAGGAACCTTCCTCTTTCTTGTACCTCCGGCAACTTATTTAATCTTGGTGATTGAATGCGACAGGTTATCAATTTTAGTTCGGTGCTCTAACCCATCTATTCTCTTGTTCGGTGTACTTTCTACGTATCAATCCTTTGTGCAGTTGCATTAATTCCTTGCTCTTCTAAAGTTGCCTACCACCTTACTCCAAATTTAAATGGCTTGTTCCACGGGATGAGGATAAGTGGTGGTTGTGAGTTGAAATTAGAGACAAGGCGTAGTTTGGCACACAGGGAGTACATAGGCGGGGGGTTGGGTTTCGGGAAAGGTTAAATTGATTCTCCGATTGGAATTGTAGGTATTTCCATATGGGGCATTGGGTTGTGAGTGGCTTATGTTGTCCTCTGATGTTGCACATTCGACATTAAATCCTTCATTGAAGGGGCCATAGGACCTTTGTTCCTCACCCCGGATGTACGAGGATTGGAAATTGGTGCGGGGATTGGCTTGTACGGGATTTTCGGTGCTGCGCCTCATGGGCACTTTTTCCTTGACTCCTCCTGGCTTTCCTAGCTAAGGTTGAAATTCTAACCATTTCTATGTCCTCTGCGGTGTATAAATCCTCCTAGGGTTGGTGAGGGCCTCATTGACTCCATTTCCACAGGTTTTGGCTCATCCCGACCTTAGAAGTTTCGACCACATATTTAAGAAATCATGGCTTTTGTCGGGATGCTTACTTAAATTAATCCTCCACACATGGTTTCCAAAAGCTGCCTCATGGCAGGAGACATACCACCATAAATGGTTTACCAGCATCATGTATCAAACCCATGATGAGGGCATGCGATGGTCTCCATAAATCTCTCCTGACAACGATAAAACCTCGCCCATCTTGAAATTGCAAAGGTATAAATTTGTCTTTTCAAATTATTGGTCTTATAGACGAAGAACTTCTTCGGGAGTGCGCTGCGACTAGGCCCAATTTCTTATGGTTCTACAGGCCTCGAGTGAGTTAAGCCCAGATCTTGGCCTTGTCCTTTAGGTCAATGGAAATGCTTTCGGCAAAGCGAATCCATGTCCATCATTCCTTCGGCCCAAAGGTAGTGCATACTTCCTCAAATCCCTAATGAGTGTATGGATTTTCATTTTCCATACCATGGTATGTGGGAGTAGGGGTACCAAGTGAGACCTCACTTTCTTCTTATTGAGAGGTGCGATGCGGGAAGGAACCTTAACCACAGGAGGGTGGATGTGGTCACTCCTTAGTTCCTGGCGTTCATTGGGGGACCTTCAGCGACTCTCTTTGTTCAGTAGAGGATCCATGGTATCATTATTGTGCTTGACTTCTTGCTTTGGTCGATTTGTGTCTTGCCCGATTCTCTGCGGAGTCTACGAAGTGTCTCCTATCCCACTGGAGCATAAACACATTCTGAAATTGTAGAGACAACAAAGAGCACGATAAACTTGCAAAAAGGGTTATTGTTGCTAAAATAGCATTTGTGAAAAACAAAAACCATTGTGCGATTATACGCAAAGTGATGAACACTACTGATTCACGGCAAGTACAGGATTCAAAAAGGGTTAAAGGTCACCTTCACTTGTGATGTTGATCAAGTACATGACTTTCTATCAAGCGTAGTTTTAGCACCATCCGACATGGCGCCATTTGATTCGTGCCACAGTAGGCTGAGCTAAAATCAACAAAATTTATATACCTAAGTTCCTCCTACTGCTGTAGTCAAGCTACTGCAGTATAGTGGTCTAGGGTCGAACACGGGGATGGGTTTTCATCCTAAGAATGATTTGCATAAGTGCACGAAGGTAAGGCTTTCTATTTGGACTTTTTTGGATTTTTGTTTCAAAAAAGCGATTCTGATGAGTTTGGCGATTAAGCGTAAAAAAAAACTGAAAATGAAGTGTGAAAGTTAACTTTGAAGATTTAGGTCACTAACTTGGTAACTTAGGGCAAACAAGTGTCCTCGGGTTTTATCCTCGCATTATGACAAGCAGCATAGTCGAGCCATAGCAGGATCTTTGTTTAACTAACAAGCTAACCTAGAATCCTCATATTTGAGTCAGCACGGGTAACATGCCTTCTGACCCACTCCGTTTAAAACCTAACATTCAACATCATTTCGGTGCTCGTAAGACCATCTAAAAACCACAGTGCATCTAGCGATAAGTATACAACGTATCACAAGCATGAGTAAGTATTGGCCAAATTAATGACGGTAAATGATGACAGCCCTAGTTTGAGAAGATGGGAGCCATAAATACGGTGCAGCATTGACACATGAGGACGAGCCTGTAGCGCCTGACGAAATTTAGCTACCTTATCTTCAAAAAGAGGCCTTGACATCTCTTGAGTTGTCATCCTCAGAGGGGGTGTTTGGCAGCCAAGAAAAATAAGGGGAAGAGAGAGAAGAGAAAAACCAAACCCTAACTAGCTGCGAGATATTTACATAGAAAGTAAAAAATATGCAGATTTGTTCTCTCCCGATTTCTTATTTTTGTTACAAAAACTGAGGGTTATATAGGCCACCCATTTATGTGAAACTACAATAAAGCCTAACATTTGGCTAATTTGAGGACAAAGAGAGTAATACATCAAGAATTCAAGTCGGTTTGCATTAGTACAAAAGTATGACAAGCGTCAATTTAATAAGGCATATCAATTTCGCTAGGTAGCGAAAATTTCGCTAACTAAGCGAAATCACCAAGAATAGCAGCGGAAATTTCGCTGAGCTGTAATTTAAGCTAGCTAAGCGAAATTTAGCTAACTGTGAGAAATTCTTGTGGTAAGCGGCATTGAAATTTCGCTAGGAATGAGTACGCAGCGAAATTTGCTCCTAAGCGAAAATTGACAATTTCGCTAAGATTGCGGAATTTTATTTAAGGCTGCGAAATTTTATAATCCAGCAAGTACCATAATCTTCTGCAGAAAATCCACAGGTGCGATTCTTCAACACTTTGCCTCCTGTCCTCTCTTGCATTGATTTTTCTTCACTTTGCCTTCATTCTCTCTTTGATTTTGGTATGATTGATGGTTGTGATTGGTTGCCAGTCTTCATGATTCTATCATATGTCTCGATATCGAACTCCCGAGTACGCGAACACATAAAACAACCAAAAATAACCTCTAGCGGCATAGAGTGAAACTAAGAAGACTTGAACACTTCAATTGGCATAAATGACATGATTGGTGCAGCACTCAAAACCTATCTAATATAGGGTTGAAATAGCACTTTTGGGCACTAATCGCCAGCTTTAATGGAAACTTCCCATACCTCGTGAGTTTGTGAAACTCAAAGATTTTGGTACCCGGTACGTATTGGCTCTCGATCGTGAATGACGAAAACCTGCGATCGATTTCATAAATCTTAGAGAGAAGTTTTCTCTCTCTGCCCTCTCTTCTCTTTCTCTCGCTCATTTCTCAAATTAGTCCTATTTTGACTTTTATCTTTTGATTTTTGATTTTTGATTTTTAAATTTGTCATGTGTCCATCTCTCATTCGAAACAATTTATTTATTTTCAGTTCAATTTATTTTAAATGAACTTAGCTCAATCCATTTCTTAACTTAAAGTTTTCGTAAGCTTTATTCTGCGGAGTCCTTTAGCGGTGTCCCTTTCGAATTTCGTAAAAAATTACGATTGTCTCGAGAAATGGACCAAAATTTATCTAGGTCACTAGATTTCGCGAGAATAATTTAACGGCGAAGTCTGTTTCGTCATCCGAGATCTAGATAATTTTCTAGGCTTCCCTTAACCATTCTAATCAATTTATTATTATTATTATTATCATTTTGCCATTTTTGAAAATTTCTAATTTTCCCGGGTTTTACACTCTGGTCACTCCTGCTTCGTGTTCCACTCCTCGTCTGTACATCGCTCGATACCTCGAAAATTGGGTCTCCCGTGCTTTTTCTAATTATGATGCAAGAATCGTAGAAACGTCGACATTGAAGGTACTTTCTTTAACTATACATTGACCAAACATCGCGGCGTTCTGCGGCGTCACGGCGGCTGGGCGATGGCGACATTCTGGCGTCCGCGAGCTGGAGCGTCAGCGGCGTTGCAGCGTCGCGATCTTTGGAGCATTCGCGAAGTTGGCGCGTCACGGCGTTCTTCGCTTGGATTTCACTTAACTGCCGGCATTTCCAAAAAGCTTACGAAAACCACCATACTCCTGCTGATACGCGAAAAGACCTAAAATCATATATCGCTTGTTAAATATAAAAATAGAACTAAAACGTACTAAAGATGCGGGTATGACATGAGTGTTTTAGACTCTCATCACTAATAGAGTTCGATTTCTTCTTTCTATCACTCCATTTTGTTCTGGAGTTCTTAGAGCACTAAACTGAGATAAAATCCCATGCTCCTTGAGGAAAGAAACAAACTCAATACACATGTACTCACCACCTCGATCAGAATGAATTGATTTAATGTGTCTCCCTAATTGTTTTAAATATTATAAATTCCTTGAATTTATCAGGAGCCTCAGTTTCTTCTTCATTAGGTACACACATATACGTATCTTGAGTAGTCATCGGTAAAGTAATGAAATACTCTAGCCACCTCTTGCATGCACACTCAAACGCCCACACACATTTGAGTGTATCAAATCAAGACATCCTTCAGCTTTAACCTCGATGCAAAGGGATCTCTGCATTATTTTACCTTGAATACAATTCTGACATAGTGGGTATTGTCTGTGGTCAAAGTGCCCCAATGGCCCACAACTCACTAGTCTTTGTATTCTTCTAAATTTATGTGGACCAAACCCAAGTGTCATAACTGGAGTTTGGCTGATACTTCAAGCTCTTTCTTTCAATGGATTTTTCCATATAATCAACTTGAATAACAACATAGTCAATATATTATAGATTATTCATCAATGTGCCACATGTAATAACTCATTTTCTTCATAAATAGAAACATAAGTTTCATTAAGAAAT
Source organism: Tetrastigma voinierianum (assembly GCA_016808115.1). Lineage (NCBI taxonomy): Eukaryota > Viridiplantae > Streptophyta > Magnoliopsida > Vitales > Vitaceae > Tetrastigma > Tetrastigma voinierianum. The sequence continues at coordinate 1,444,408 of JAEQBH010002994.1, read as the reverse complement.
CAATAACCTGGTCATTACATAATTTAGAAACTGGAAATTAAATTCTTTCTCTAGAGTCTGATACCAAACAATCATGCAAAACTAAGACTCAATTATTTGAAAACTGCACTATGATCCCCCTTACGCCTAAGGATCGATGAAGTCGAGGAAGCTGGTCTTTAACTCAGATCTCCTTCATTGAGACTTCTTGTCACCTCAACCCCTCAGAAGAGTTACAAATATGGTCATGGTTCGAATCTATCCACCAAGAATTGCGACTCAACCTTACAAAAGCAAGACTCCAATGACCTGTAGTGCAGAGAAGTTACCCGAAAGTGTTCCTAACTTAGGCAACCCTTCTTCCACGTCCTTTTGTCCGTTAAATGAAGCACTTTCCTTTTTAGATCAAAAGGTCTAGCTTTCTTAGCAATCTTGAGTTTAGCATGAACACCTGACTGATTTGCTTTATTCCTTTTCTTCCCATTGGGAGGCTTAGAGGATTCACCTGACACAAAATTAACATTTGGATGGCCCTTTTCAATTGTCTCAACTATCTGAAGCTATTGCATCAGTTCAGTAAAAAACTATTCTAATTTATTCATAAAATAATTCAACTTGAAATGATTGAAGGAAGGAAGCAATGTCTCAAGGACCATGTTATTTTGTGCTTCCCAGTCAATATCAGCACCTAGATCTCCCAGTTCATTAAAGAGTCCGATCATTTTTATCATATGATCTCTCATTGGAGTACCTTCAAACATTCTAATGTTCATTATCTGCTTCATTACCACTTTCTTAGCATATCTACTCTGAACTCCAAACATCTCCTAAAGACTCAAAAGCATTGCACTTGAGGTACTCATGGATTGATGCTGACTTTGCAGCACTTCATTTAGAGAAGCTAAGATATACATCCTTGCTTTCTCATCATCCTTCCTCCATGCCTCATAGTCAGCTCTCTGTGGGTGCTACATGAAGTGGCTCTGGGTGCCCACAGATTATACCCTCACGAGTTAAGACAATGTTTAGATTCCTCTTCCAACTCACATAGTTGGTTTCATCTAACCTGTTGTTCGAAAGGATTGATGCTAATGGATTGAAGGCAGACATATTTATCCTGGAATCAAATTGGTGTTGATCAGTATATGTTCATTACTAGCATAAGACATGTATAATTATATATACAATTTGCATTGATAGCATATAATATAACATTTAAAATTACACATATCGGCACAGGATAAATTAACTTTCATGAGAACTTGCTATTCTACTTTAGACAGGTCTAGCTTCTCAAAATTAATAAGATATATAATCTAATCAATCCCAAAAGTCACTTATCCTTAGACTAGGTGATTTACTTACCCTATAAACTTTAGCCTATTGAGAAAATAAATAGGAACTATTTTAGATAGTTTATTATTTTCTTCAAGTTAAGTGTATGCACCACTGATCTTAGTTTCAATATTTCTTAAGTAAAGAGCCCCAACTTTAGGCTGATTACTCCCACTAAAATATTTATCAACTAACCATAAGGGAGTCTCTTAACTAGGATCCTCACATTTGTCCAACTTTAGGTTGTTCCAAACATAAATCTCAAGACTCTTTTAGTGGAAGGCCGTAGGCTTTTTAAACCTTCTCCCACTTAATTATTTTAAAAACTTGAGTGTTTTTAAGATTATGTCATAGTCTACTTATTCTTAAATTCAACCAAATTTGATCTCTAAATTTCTCTAATTTAGCAAATTTCTATAGTCAAACTAATTCTAGAATAAGCACTATAAACATACCACTTATAATTTTCTTGAACATATAAGTTGTTTACTTTAATTTAATAATTTAAATATATTAAAACAACAACACGTCTTAATTAAAATCCATCAATTTATTAATAAATTAAATTATATATCTATTTAATAATTATCCATTAAAGGATAATTCTTTTTAAAATATAATTTAATTTAGTAATATAAATTAAATAATATATCTATTTAACATTTATCCTTTAAAGAATAAGTCTTATTAAAATATAATTTAATTTTTATTAATAAATTAAATTATTTATCTATTTAACATTTATTTATTAAAAGATCAATCTTGTTAAAATATAATTTAATTCCTCATCACAAAATTAATTAAATTAATTTATCTAGGATTTTTCTCACAAAAAAAAAAACTCAAGAAAACAAGAATAATCCAAAATAAATAAAATTCATTTATTTAGGATATTCAAAATTCCGGATTATCATGTTTTTTTTAAAAAAAAAAACTTTCAAACTTAACAAGTTAGGTTTTGAAGATTTCAACAGTGCCGCATTTTTTTTTTCGTTTCACATAGCACTTCTACTGTACTACAAACATAGAACTTCTATTGTACTACACTTCTCTTTATCTTTGTTGTTGGTTTAAAACATAATATCTTATGTAACATTTTCGTCTACATTAATAGAAGCCTGAACACGCAAAATAAAATATATTATATATAAAAAATATCTTCACAAAACGGATTCTGCATGAATGATAACAAATACACCAAACAATAATACATCATGCCATTAATCCTGCAACATCATACAATGATGTCATTCTGGAATCAATAAAAAAAACTTAACAATTTCGGAATATCAAAAAGTAACCATACAAAAATTATTATATGATTTGAAAAGACAATAAATAATAACCGAATATCAAATCAATAAAGATTGATTTTTTTTTTATTTATTAACAATTCCGAGAGAAGATCTGTTGGTAGATCAAATAAATAAAAAAAAATTCTTTTTCCTTTTAATTAACCTATGAAATCTCAAGATCTCAAATCTGGAATCTAGGAAACCCGCTTTGATACCAGATGTTGGAATCCCGGGACATCCATCCAGAAATCTATAATTTCACATGCAACGAAAGCAAAATAAAATAAAATACATACTGTAGAATTGGGCGGTGGTAAGATCTTCGAGTAATAACCAATTTGCGAGGTCTTGTGCATGAGTGAAGCTCAAGAACAATCCAACGCCTTTTGCTTTTCAGATCCGAGACATAGAGAAATTCTATTCCCTTTGAAAATAGTTTTGTTACCCTAAACCTAAATATAATGTTATATTTATAATAGGGTTTAGCGGGTCATTGAATCCACTTATATACTTGGGCCTATAATTAACCCATATAAGTTCAATGGTCCAACTTAATTAAAACTCTAGTTTTCTTATCTGGGCTTAATTCTAACATGTCGCTAGGTATCTGACCAAATAAAATCGTCCAATTCCTATACAACCTATTACTAAAATACCCCTAGAGGGGGATAGGGCTAAGCGGAGCAAAAAGGGTTTTCCATGAGATGAGAAATGAAAACTATTAGCCCATGAGGTTTGTGAATAAGTGATTTTCTGATAATGAGCAAGGAATATCGGTCTTTCTGCTAAACAGGATCTATTGAACTCATAATTCATTAGATACATTTTATGAATGCCAACTAAGTATCATAAGTAAATTGCTCCCGGTTGTTCAATCATTTAATAACCAAAATCATTCTTTGATAAATGATCACTATGAGTCAGACTCAATAGAATTTGATCAATCCTTTTTTTTGTCGTTAAAGTTAAGGTGGAGACTTGAACTAAGAATTCTTTTTCTTCATCATCAATCGAATCACTATTCGTGACCCAGGATTCTATTTTATCATCAATCCAATCACCGTTCATGTTTTTTCTTTTTCTTATCAATGAATATATCTCTTTACTTGAATGACTTAGAAGTCTCGTATTTCTCGAAAAAGTGATTCGATTGATAGGATTTGGTATGATACTTATGAGATCAATGAGATAAATATTCAAACATTTCTTCTTAGAACGTATTGATTTGACTGCATAAACGGGACCACCACCCAATATCATGTTGTTGCCAGAAGCAAAACCCCATATTTCTTCTAGAGAATATCCTAATTGTTCCATAGCAACTAGAAAGAGATTCTTTAACCAAAAAGAATTCAATTCAGATGTAGGATACCTATCCAAAAGTTTTCGCAACTCACTCATGCATGTTTGATGGAATCATCAAAGATTTGACCTTTTCGAGCTATGTCTATAACTCACTAGAGGCTCAGGAAACAAAGAGTAGATGTGTACAAACGAGATATCCATCAACAAGAACAAGGAAAATGATTGAATAGAGGAACTCCCGAACATTTGGTGATCTCAAATGTGTCGATATCAATGGTGACTCATTATTTCGATGAATCATTTCTTTGGACAAAAGAAGATTATGTAAACACTTACTCGAAATCTCACTTATCGGATTCCATTATGGAAGACACAATTTTTTCTGAAGATTTCTCCATGATATATCTGATCCATACATAATATCATGAAAAAATGATACAAATTTTGGACTGGTATTTAATACAAGCAATAGGTCTAAAAAGTATCTAAAAATATCAAATTTAGATATTTGTACCCTATCGACGTAAGGAACCATGGCATATATGTTTGGAATAGATTCCATTTTGAGAGAGTTGAAAATGCACTATCTAGTTGAAAGGTTCTATACATCTGCCCTTTCTCAACACATTTCTTTATACAAAGACTCTATTTTTTCCTCTTTTCAAATGGTAAATATTTCTCAGAACATGGAGTATAAATCAAACTCATGTTTGAATAAAAATTGAGATACCGAAATAAGTTTTTTCCTTCTGAATCAGATAGATTCATATCTAAAAGAGGTTCACATTAAGTTCTTTCAAAATTGACTATTTGTCCCTCTTAGAGGTGTTCTCGAAATGTTTGCAATTGAGTAAATAGCTCTATGAACAAATGGATTGGATCGAATTTGAAAATGGAAAGATTTGTACAAGTTATATGTTTCGTCACCACTTTGTGGAAAATCGTTATTTATGAATATGTTAGATATCTATGACTCAATTGGTGAAATAGTATCTCTCTCCAAAAAAGCATGTTTTTTTTACCGCCACACAAAGAAAATATTTTCTTGCGAATGAGAAAAATATTGAGGAATTGTCCGTACGTAAATTCAAAATTATTAATATGGGCCTTTTCCACATAAAAAGGGAATCTTTTGTTGCAATAAAAGCAAAAGCGATGCGGATTATTCAATAATTGAAGTCAATTTGCTTTATAAAAAGAAGATATCAATTAACTTCTATGAAATGGTTTCATGGGATTCAATCAATTGTCTTAATCGTGGGATATCATTGAGAAATAGGAATTTGTGTTATCAAAGGATTTCCTACGATTATTTCTACCATGGAATGAGTCAATCATCCACTTTGGTATCTTATTGAATAAAAACGGTGATATTGGTCCTCCATTGATAAAAAATTTCAATTTGTGGGAAGTAGCATGATCATCCAATAAGAAGAGTTTCTATTTTTTTAAATGAATGATTTAAAGACATATTGATCCTAACAAGTGATTGCAGAGTTGATCATTCAGACCTTTTAATTCATAGATGTGGATCTTGGACCTATGAATGGGGATATTCTCGAAACTCACAAAGAAAAGAGGAAGTGAGTTAGACAAAGCAACCCAGACCAGAAAAAGAAGTGACTTAGACAAAAAGAAACGAAGTGACTTAGACAAATCATTTTTGTCGATAACCTCAGACCAATCAATCGAATATTGATTAATACATAATCGATCGAACACTACTTGAAAACGGATCTTTTGCTCAGAAACAAAATGTTCCAAATGTTCTTGGAAATTCTTGCTCCCATTGGACCATTTGTATCTATATGCATGAGGATCCCGATTCATGGATCACTCGGTTTAAGAAATAAAAATAAGAGGATCAAACCATTTCTTCTTACTCTTTTTCAAGTTCAATAAATGTTGGTTAATCATATATTTCATTATAGTTCTATGATTTAGAGTATCATTTCCTATTTGATCCCTTTGAATTCCATATTCGAAGTTGTGATCGGAACTATTCATTAAAAAGACTCAATTCAATACATTTCTTATGTACCTATAGGTGCTATATTGGATTTGAATCACATTTCGGATCAATATATAATGATTGATTGCCTCCATTATGTTGTTGCTAGCAAATACCACTATTTTTTATTTTGGATCTTCCATATTATCTCCGTTGAAGATCCGAACCAATTTTTTTCTAATCCTTCGATAAAAAGATTCATTTTCTTCATAAAAACTAGGAGGTAGAACTGATAAAGATTTCTTGTTCAACTCATCCCTGGAGTTAAATACCTTATCAAAGAATTGTTTTTTTATCCAATTCGTAGGAATCAATAAAAAAGGCAAATTCCTTATGATACACCAGATCCAACTTGGTTATTGATAGAGTGAATCAATCTGTCATTTCTTGAAATCTCTCTTCTGATTCAAAATCGTGGTGTAACGTGTATCCCCCTGTTACGATCAAGGAATAGATGAAATAAATCAAAATATGGATTTTTGTTCAAGAATTAAATCTTATTAGAACTGTTCATATCCGGTTCATCCTTCGGAACCATATCACATCAGAATTACGATTAAATTTGATAGTCAAGACAATATTTGCCATCGTAATTATCTTGAATATATTAACCATTTCTTTATGTCCTGATCGCCTGGAAGGGACAAAAGAAACATCTTGTTGTTTCTTCAATAATTTATTATCGCTAGTGAACCTCTCAATAGGATTCAAACCCAGATAAAGTTCTAACCATTTGTTAAAGAAAAAAGAACGAATGGATCTTGTAGGATTAATCCCAAGAAATTCTTCAATTTCTTTCGAAATCAAATGAATAATCATATGCTTTTCACGTTCCATGAATAGTCAAGACTTTGACATTAAGGAATATCCATAAAGACATTTCGAGAATCGATTTGATTCTATCTCTGTTCATTCCATTTGAAGAAAGGCATGATCCCAAAGAATCAATCTTTCTTTTAGTTGTTGAATTTCCCTTTCATTGATCAATGTGTGATATTTTGAATCCTCATTACTAATGGAATCGAAATGATCTCTGGATTGATCAAAAGATTCTTTCAATTTGCTAGAATCCATTACTTGAATGAAACTAGATCTTGTTAAATCATATTAAATATTTGAAGATACATTCCGTACCTTGCAAAAAATCAATCCTTATTTACCAACCACACATTGTCTAACCAAACCCAATCCTCTGTCGATATGCTCCTCAAAAAATATTATTCATGCGGATTTTTTTCCCACCTAACGAAGAGATCTTAGTGAAATTGCCACATATGAAATTGAGCACAATTTTGCAAAGAAATAGCTCACTTGTTTCTCGAGAAGAGATGGGAAACATGCTCAATATCATTTGATTGAATAGTTGACATAGTTCCTTGTGTTTGAAGAAACCCTCCACTTCAATTGCTATTTTTTTCACAAAGAGTAGACATAAGATAACAAATCCAGTGTTTTACTAAGATTTCAAATAACTATCCCGAATTCAAGTTGATTATGTTTCGCCTCTTCCTCGGAGAAAGACGATCAAACAATTCCCAATCATTGTCCTTGTGGATCGGGTCATCCATATAATATACAAAAAGAAACTCCATATATTTTATATCTTTTTCTTGAAAGAGATCTCAATTCCAGCGATGGTTTCATTAGTATCTTACAACTAGAATTCCTCTTTTTTCCGATCAAACTCCTCCACAATCTTGCAAAGAGAGGCCACAAAATCACATTCATGATGCCCAAAAAGGCTCAATCCTACTTTCATCTCTTTCCATCCCCTTACCGTCCCCGAGTAGGACTCCCTCCAGGGGCCGATACCACTGCTGATATCCCCATCTTCTTGAACACCTTCTCGCCATCGCCATGGACCGTACACACTACTCCTAGGGTTAGAGCTAGCAATTGCCATTCTTGCTTGACCCTAAACCTCAGCCCCCCATCATTTGAAGAGGCCTTACAGGAAGGGTTCCTAGAGAGGATTGGAGAGAGGGGAGTGGTTTATGGAGGGTGGCTGAGGAGGTTAAGGTTGTAGTGGAGAGAGAGAGAGAGAGAAGAAAATGGGTGGTTTTCTAAGGAAAACTTGTGTAGAAGCATCAAATCAGTGATGGATGAAGACAATAAATTTGGTGGTTTGTTGAAGAAGAATCATGCTAAGTGGAAGGAGACCCTGGTGAACCCAGGCTGTATGAAAAATTACATTGCTCATTTTGTTGGGCAATTTCAAGAACTTTTAGATAAAAAATGATCACTAAAAGGCTTTGTTTGGTGTGTTCAATAAGTAGTCTAAATAGACATATGCATATCCTTATTCTAGTAAGGTACTGGCTTAGCTTATGCTTAGTCACTTTGTTACATAAATAATGACCAACGGGAGATCTTTATCAGTTTCAATGTTTTAGTCTTTGAGATCTATGAAAAAAATATGCATCTCATCTGCATGAATACTAATAAAACCCAAGATGAACAATGATATTGAGATATGGTATTATTCCTAGGGAGAATAGACTTGTTAACTTAAATGCCTTTTAACTGTTGAATCATATTTTGACCCTCTCATCTAATCAATAGGTGCTAGTAAGGGTGTGCCAAATCTTTTATGACATTGAACATCACTCCATGAGCCTGTTATAAGAACCATCATTCAGCCAATAAAGACCTAGCTCAAGTGATTAAGAACTCAGACTGCCATAGGGAGGGGAGGGTCCAGGGTTCAGTCCGTTGGGGACAGATTTGTGAAGAACAAAATACTATGATGTAATGCACAGTGAAGAAATATTAAAAAAGAAGAAAAATACACCATTCGGAAAACCCATCCTTTGCCTTAAGAGTGACATTTTTGCACCCCAACCATCCATGACATTTTTGCACCCCAACCATCTCTCCCCAGCACGACAGCATTCAGTGTGAGAACCGAGGACTATTGGTTATGATATCACTAATTATATATTGGGCGTGTTGTTGACCATCTCATCTAAAAATAACAGAAGGTTAAGCCTTCATAACAGCAGCATTCAACATCAAAGAACTAGACAAACTCTTGTTTAATGATAACAGAACTTCTGAATGAAGAGTCAGCTGGCCTCTTGATTACAAAAAGCGGAGGAAGGCCTATGTTTCTAAAGAAACATTACAAGAACCAGAAAAAGACTTGGAAGTCAGTCTACAAATTCATGAAATTCTTATGAACTATTATTAATGATTCTTAACTCATTTTTCACAACAAACTCTTTTAACTCTTATGAATTTTTGTCTACAATTCTTGACTGATCATTTTCCTCAACAATGCAAATGAACCAAATGTTTAACCAAAACCTAATTATGTTCTCAGAAGAAAATGAAAATAGATGATACAGTGATCATCTCAAATGACATAATTTCACAGGAATGATAGAAAGCATAGGGAAAAAAGGATAATGAATTCAAGTACATTGAGGACAAAACACTGTCATGAGCTTAATCTCAACTGTGGAAAAGCTATGTTGCTTATGACCCATAAGACTCAAAGCAGCAACTATATACAGGGAAACAAACAGGCAGTCAAGCATTTGCACTCCATAAGTGAAACAATGATCAGAACATACAAGCACAATGAGCATTTAATAAAGGCATTTAACAAATGAAACCAGTAAATATTTATAATATATAGTTCCAATAAAATCAACCAAAGGAAAAAGCTTTCGACCTGGAGAGTCAAAAGTTTTGGAGGACTATGTAGCAAGAAAAGGAAAGAAATAAAGCAATGCCCTTAAATTGCTGCTCATGCAAGAAGAGGAACTGGATTGAACTGAAAATCGACAAAATTGTGATTTTTTATGTCTCTCATGGGAAGCTCCACACCTAAATTTCGCAATGATAACAAAATATTGCCAATTAAGGCAAAGACCGACCCAAGCTCATATCAATCAAAAGGTTGCTTGGTCATTACTACCCACTCTATAACAGAACAAAGGCACAAAGTCTCGAATTTACAGTGAAAAGAAACAACCCTGTCAAGATCTAGAGGGACCAGTACACCATCTCTGTAGAAGAATTATAATTCAAGCTGGCAAGAAGGATTTGCTTTTGCAGACAAACTCTTGTTTAATGAGTGACAACGACATCCAATTGGCTCTACTAACCTATTTCCAAAAATTTTACACTGACATGAGCTCATTTTATGACATTCAGATAATTTTCCAAGATTTTCCTCTCTCATCTTTTTGTCAATTAAATTGCTGAAACTTTCAGCAGCATAACTTTTTCTAACAGCTGAAAGAAGATCAACAGATAATGATGCAATAACATCATGAACATCCTCTACTGTCCTGCAGGCCCCATGCACTTCCCTTTCACCAATGAGAATTTTCTGCATCAGACTATGGAGGGTATAAAGGCATTCAGAGCAACAACGATACAAACATATGATCCCTGAATCAGCTGCAATATTCGTAGTTTTGATTGGAGAGATGTTGACATCAAAAACAGGCTCATCAAGGATAGACGTACCATCTGAAGGTGGAATACCATTCTCTGCCATGGATAAACCATTGAACTGGTTGCAAGACTTTGCACAGCTAGATGACTTGAGGCTGCTCATTTCACCTGCACTACACAGGGAATCTTTAAAATGGACCACAGGTTCCACGAATGCAAATCCATTATACTGTCTCCCGCATCCAGAATCTCCCTTATTCACAGTACACTGCACAAAATTTTCTGATTTGAATGGTTCAGAAGTTCCATCGGGAATGTTTGGAACCTTACCATCCAAAAAGTTGGCAGCCAAAGAACTCTGATGTTGTTCAACAGGGGCAGAATTACTCAACAAGGATGTTTGCAGCAGAGATTCTGAGACTGGAACCTCCTCCTCCAGATCAGGATTACCAGAATTGACATCTTTGTGCAAATTAAATCAGCCAGTATTTTCGAAAGTACATCGTTCAGGCCTTTCTTCTGGTACTTCTCATTCATGTGAGCTTCTGTTAGAAACATTTGGTCCACATTCCTTGCTTTCAATTAGATTATCCGCATCATCCCTTCAGGCATGGCTGGGAGATCCTAAAATACCAGGTTTAGGGTTTACCACCGTCATTTAACCATCCACCTCTAAACTGAAACAGAAGGAATTTTCGTTAGACAAAAATATGTAACTCAAGATGAACCCACAAGCATATTGATGAAAATAGTGAAATAAATACCTCTGTAGAGTGTAAGCCCAACTATTGACCATATCTTCCGGGCAAGCCACTTGTGACAAAATACGACCAAATTCATATCTATCTTTTCCAGATTGAATTTTAGCATTATTGACCAAGAGCTCCAGAACCTTTCGAACCTCAAGGCAAACTTCTCTTAGTGACGCATATGCACCTCTGTATGCTGATAAACCAACAGCAACTAGGACCCTAACTAGACCAAATTTTTCTTTACTTTTAGTATTGCTGGGGCTACAAGCAATAGTTACCTTTTCTAATGAGTTACTTGGACGAATAATACAAGAATTGAATGGCTAGCCTTTCCAAGGTCCATTTGTGTCTGCACAGGGAGATTCTTATTGGGTCCAACCCCATAAATGCTGCTGCAATAGCAACAGTTTCCTTAGGAGAAATTTTCTCAACGTCGCCTATATTCGTATGGATGAGAATTGGCCTTTGTTCCATTCAATGAAATTGGTTTTCATTTCAACCAATGAAATTCATCCAAGGATCAAACCTTTGCCTATACATAGACTTTGAGGAACGTAATAATATGGAAATTCCAGGAGATTAGAAAGAGTTCCAGAGATCATTCTTTCAATTACAGAGAGTTGAAAGAATAGGTGTGAAAACGATTAAGGTTATCACAGGGAGAGTGGTAAGCTAGTACTCCATAGAAAATTGCTAAGAGTAGCGAGAGGATTGTAAGCATATCCTGAGTGTATGACATCTTGTGCCAATTTCATCTCATAGTGGATTATTTTATCGGATTTGCCTCGTGGAGGTTTCCCTCATTCTGAGAGTTTTACCAAGTTATATCGAATGTCATTATTATCTTACTATCTTATTCTCTGAAGATTAGCTTAGCCATCCAACTGCACTTTCATTTCCCAAAGGTTGACATAGCCACCCATTTGTTGATTTTATTATGTGGATTGGCCCAGTCTCCCAAATTGCTTATTTACATTTCCATAGATTGACACAACCACCCAACTGATTACAATTTCGAGGATTGGCATTGCCACCCAAGTGTTCATTTGATTTCTTGTGGATTGGAATTGCCACCCAATTGTTGATAACAATTACAGTGGATTGACAAAGCCATCCAAATATTACTTGTTGTAATATTCCACAGGTCACTCACAATCCCAACAACTGGTATCAAAGCGTGGCTCGAGTTTGGGTGGAACCATGGCCGAAAGTTATTCGAGTCCCATGATTAAATTGACAGCAACAAATTATTCATTGTGGAAGTCTATGATGGAGGATCTCCTCAATTGTAAGGATTTATATGATCCTATTGAGGGAGAAAATGCCAAGTCAAGTGACATGTCAGATGTTGATTGGGAGAAGTTGAAGAATAAAACATTGGGTGCCATTCACTAGTGGGTGGACATCAGTCTCTATAATCATATTGCCAAAAAGACAGATCCCCACATTCTTTGGAAGAACTTGGAAAACATGTACGAGACAAAAAATGCATGAGCAAAGATTTTCTTAATGTGGAAGCTAATGAATTTGAAGCTCAGGGAAGGTCAATCAATTGCTGAACATCTGAATGATTTCGAAGGAATGATCGCGCGATTATCAATTGCGGGCCTCTCTCTTGTTGATGAGACCCGAGCATGCTTGCTACTCGACTCATTACCAGACAGTTGGAACACTTTGGTGGTGTCTCTGGGAAATTCAACCCCATAAGGAAAAGTCATGTTGGCTATGGTCAGAAATAGGCTATTAAATGAAGAAATTCAAAGGAGACTTTGTAGACGGCACACATGCCCTTATCCTGAGAGAACAAGGGTCGAAGCAAAAGCAGATGACCATTTGGGCATAACAAGTCAAGAGGCAGATCCAAGTCTAGAGGGAAAATAAAGTGTTATCATTGTGGCAAAATAGGCCACATGAAAAGGAATTGCAAGATCCTGAAGTAAGGAGGAGACAAGAACCATAAGCAAGAAGACGACAAAAATACTATCGCTACAACCTGTACCAGTGACAATGAGGTGACCTTACTTTGCAATCAAGAAGATTGTTGTCATGTAGCATAACAAGATGTCGAGTGGGTAGTGGACTCAGCAGCATCATACTATTGTGTCCCTAAAAGGGAATATTTCTCAACATACAAAGCATGAGACTTTGGCACAGCGAATATGGGAAGCAAAAGTATTTCCCAGATCACTGGAATTGGTGACATTTGCATACAAACAAGCATGGGGTGCACAATAACGTTGAAATATGTGTGACACATTCTAGACTTGCGTCTAAATCTGATTTTAGTGCATATGCTGGACAAGGATGGATACAACAACTTTATCATTAGTGGCAATTGGAAGCTCACCAAGGGATCATCGGTGGTGACACGAGGCAAATTATATTGTTCGTTATACAAGATGCAAGTAAAGGTGTGCGAAGGACAACTAAATGCAGTTGATGATGGTACCTCTCCAGATTTGTGGCACAAGCGGCTAGTACATATGAGCTAGAAGGGGTTACCACTTTTGGCCAAATAGTCCCTCATTCCTATGGCCAAAGACAAATCATCAAACCTTGTGACTATTGCTTATTTGGAAAGCAACACAAAGTATCGTTCCAAAAGAACTCCACTCGAAAATTAGAGAAATTTGAATTAGTATATTTTGATGTTTGCAGACCCATGGAGGTAGATTCGCTGGGTGGTAACAAATACTTTGTTACTTTCATTGACGATGTTTCACGAAAGACATGGGTATACATGTTGCATATAAAAAGTCAGGTATTCCAGTATTTTCATAAATTTCATGCCATGGTGGAGAGAGAGATGGGAAATCCTCTGAAGCGACTTCGAACCGATAATGGTGGAGAATACATCTCCAAGGAGTTCAAAGAATATTGCTCCAAGCATGGAATCATGCACAAGAAGGTGGTTCTTGGTACACCACAGTACAACGGTGTTGTAGAGAGGATGAATTGGACCATTATAGAAAAAGTTCGATGCATGTTAAAATTGGCTAAACTTCCTAAGTCATTTTGGGGTTAAGCTATTAACACTACAGTTTACTTGATCAACATATCGCCATTAGTTCCTTTAAACTTTGATATTCCTCAAAGAGTTTGGACAGAAAAAGATGTTCCATACTCCCACTTGAAGGTGTTTGGATGCAAAACATTTATGCATGTACCAAAGGTGCAAAGATCAAAGCTTGGTGATAAAGCAACCCTGTGCATCTTCATCGGATATGAAGATAAGGAGTTCGGCTATAGGCTATGGGATTCAGAGAAGCAAAAGATAGTCAGAAGCAGAGACGTTATGTTTCATGAACACAAAATCATTGAAGATATGGAGAAAAAATGTGAGGGGTGCAAAACTCACATATGAAGGTGTTGCAGATCTAACACCTGGACAAACTTCATCAAAGAGTGCCACTAATGAAGAAGAGATGTCTGAATCAGAACCAAGGATGAAACTCAAAGAACCAGTCATCGAGGAGGAAGAAAGTGATGATGGGAGGTGTTGATCAAGGGGAGTAAATCCATCTACTAGAAGAAGGACCTCAGTTGAGACGGACAACCGGAAAACATCAGCCATCTACAAGGTATCCAAGTTCAAAGTATATTCTAGTGCGTGAGGGAGCACGAAGCTTCTAAATCTGATCTCACAAAGACAAAGATTCTTTGGATAAAGCCATGTAAGAAGAGATGAACTCCTTATGGAAAAATGATACCTACGAGTTGATAGAACTGCCAAAAGGGAGAAAAGCACTCAAGAATAAATGGGTGTTTAAGGTAAAGAATGAAGACGAGAAGCTATTGAAGTATAAGGCTCGTCTAGTGGTGAAAGATTTCGGTCAAAAGCAAGGTATTGACTTTGATGAAATTTTTTCACTTGTTGTGAAAATGTGTTCAATTCGAGTTATACTAGGATTGGCAACTAGTATGAATCTCGAATTGGAGCAACTCGATATTAAGACTGCATTTCTGCATGGTGATCTTGATGAAAAGATCTTTATGGAGCAACCAGAAGGCTTCAAAGTGAAAAGGAAGGAGAACATGGTCTGCAAGTTAAAGAAAAGTCTATACAGACTTTAACAGGCGCCACAACAATGGTATAAGAAATTTGACTCTTTCATGATGAGTCAGGAGTACAAAAGGACATTTGCGGATCCTTATGTTTATGTTCAGAGATTCCATGATGATACATTCATCATACTCTTGTTATATGTTTATGATATCTTTGATTGTGAGTCGGGATCTGTGATCGGAAGCTAAAATCGGTGTCAGGCAGTTTGACATGAAGGATTTAGGCAGTGCAAAGCGTATCTTGGGAATGGAGATTCTACGAGATAGGAAGGTATGCAAATTGTAGTTGTCATAGGAAAGATATATTGAACGGGTGCTGAAAAGGTTCAATATGAAAAATTCAAAGCTAGTTTCTACACTACTTGCTGGCCATTTCAAGCTGAGTAAGAGACTTTGTCCATCTACAGAGAAAGAAAAAGGCGAAATATCAATCATTCTATACTCATCGACAGTTGGAAGTCTGATGTATGCTATGGTGTGTACACGTCCATATATATCTCATGTAGTTGGAGTTGTAAGAAAATTTCTAGCAAATCTTGGTAAAGCACACTAGGAGGCAGTGAAATGGATCTTTAGATATCTCAGAGGCACCTCAAAGGCATGTTTAAGCTTTGGGGGATCAAAACCATCTCTTGAAGGTTATCTTTGATTACGATATGGTGGAGATCCTGGATTGTAGAATCCCATACAGGTACTTATTTACATTTGCAGGGGGGAGCTATATCATGGCAGTCAAAGCTACAAAAGTGTGTTTCACTATCTACTACAGAAGTAGAGTATATTCCAGCTACTGAAACTGGAAAAAAGATGCTATGGATGAGGATGAAGCGGTTTCTTCAAGAACTGGATTTAAAACAAAGTGACTACATAGTACATTGTGATAGTCAAAGTGCGATAGACTTAAGCAAGAACACTATGTATCATGCAAAGACGAAGCACATAGATGTGAGATATAATTAGATTAGGAAGGCTATTGAAGAACAACTATTTCAAATAAGAAAGATCCACATTGATGAGAATATTGTTGTTATGATAACGAAGGTCATTATAAAAGAAAAAGTAGCACAATGTATCAAGAACACGGGCATGAGCTCCTACTAAGGAGTCAAGAAGACTCTCACCTTCATTTGTTTGTTGCATAAGTCTAGAGGGGGAGATTTGTAGGGTCCAACCTCATAAATGTTGTTGCAACAGTAGCAGTTTCCTTGGGAGAAAATTTTCTCCACGTTGCCACCACGTCACCTATATTTGTATGGATGATAATTGGCCTCTGTTCCAACCAATGAAATTGGTTTCTATTTCAACCAATGAAATCCATCTGAGGATCAAACCTTTGCCTATAAATAGGCTTTGAGGAACATAATAAAATGGAAATTCCAAAAGATTAGAAAGAGTTCCAAAGATCATTCTTTCAATCACAGAGAGTTGAAAGAATAGGTGTGAAACAGTCGGGGTTATCACACTGGGGAGAGTGGTAAGAAACATAGTACTCCACAGAGACAGTATTGAGAGGGAAAACTGAGAGGATTATGAGCATATCCTGGGTGTGTGACATCTTGTGCTAGTTTCATCTCATATTAGATTATTTTCTCAGATTTGCCTCATAGAGATTTCCCACATTCTGAAGGTTTTACCATGTTATATCATGTGTCATTATTATCTTACCATCTTATTCTTTGAAGATTGGCTTAGCCATCCAATTGCACTTTCATTTCCCAAAGGTTGGCATAGCCACCCATTTGTTGCTTTTATTATATGGATTGACCCAGTCTCCCAAACGATTAATTTACATTTCCGTTGATTGGCAAAGCCACCCAACTGATTATAATTTCGAGGATTGGCATTGCCACTAAGTGTTCATTTGATTTCCTATGGATTGGCATTGTCACTTGATTGTTCTTTACTTGGTGATGGATTGGCAAGTGTAAATACCTAGTCGTTTAAGCATGTTTAGGGTATTTGTAAGCATAATATGATTGTTTCGTGAGTTAAATGTAGGCGCGGAAGCGAGAGACCGGAAAGTTACAAAAGCTTAGGACAAAATTGTAATTTGTCAAGACATGGATTAAGAAGATTTGAGGCCAAATGGGGAAATAAAGAAAATTTAATTATAAATAGAAGGAGTTATGGGCTTAAAAGCAAATAAGAAAGATTAACCGAATAGGTTTTATTTAAAGGCCAAACATGGCCTTAACAAAATCCATGATTTAAGACCAAAATTGGTCTCATGTTTGGGGAGAGGCTTCAACGTGAAGGAGAAGGAGAAGAGAAGAGGAAGAAGAAGAAGAAGAAGAGAAGAAGAGGAGGAGGGAGATCAAGCAAAAAGGTATGGAACTTTGGATTTTGTATGGATCACATGGAATTGTAAGGCTTTATATGATTAAATGCTTGTCTCCAAATCTAGGGTTTTGATTAGTGCATCTTAACCTTAGATTTCTTGAAATTAGGTTAGTAAAACCCACAGGGAATAAGATATTAAGGAATCCCCTTGTTAGGTTGAATTCATGGTTAAATTGTGTGTAATGAAGTTAGGGTTTAGAACAAACCCTAACAACTCTCTATGTTTGGATCATGTATGGGATGTGACCCATATTAGAATTGTTTTGGAAGGATTTCATGATATGTTTTTGGAAATAAGATAAGTATTGAAAGATGAATTGAGTAGAAAAGAGGTTATAAGAGCAATATGGAATGATTTTGATGTGTAGGAAGTATAGGGTGATCCGTGGATGAAAGTGCATGAAAAGGGGAGAAAAAGACACGTCTGGGCATTTCGGGTGATGTGTACCCGATGCGCTGAACATGTGCAGTGCACACTTTGTGTTCTGGTCATTTTTGGCGATGTGCGGTACACATTAGGGGTGTCTTAGGTACACCGCAATTACCCTTTTCTGTCCGACCGGTTTCATATTTGTGCCAAGCTTTGCTTCCGTTCTTGTCGATTTAAGTGATTCAAGTGGCCAATTAAAATAGACTTGAGGAGAAGCCAAAGCACAACAATGAAATGCCTCCAAATTCTGACTCAAGATAGCCCAAAAATTCACTCAAAGTGGGGTATAATGCGAAGCCCGTTTCTTTGCGTCAGTTGATGCGACATTCGAGTTGTTTGGACGTAACTTGAGTTTCGGTCTCCAGAATTAGGTGGTGATTCAGGTTGGAGGAGGCATGCTTTATATATTTAAAAGGAGTACAAATAAATAGTGTCAAATATGGAGTTAAGGCACTGGAAAATAAGTAGTGCAAACCGTCCTTCGGTAAAATCGGGAAAATGACTAGTTGGCATGAAAATGCATCTTTAGTTTGGATGATCGTTGGATTGATTCCAGTGCGAGTAAAGTAGATTCGTAGAAGAATAAGAATCATGAATAAGGGTGGCGATTACATACTTTCGTCATGCACTTACCGGTATATGGAATCGTCTGTCGCAGGCATGTGTGGCTAAAAAATATAAAATAGTAAATTCTTGAACTCATATAATTGTAAAACTACCTAAGACCGGTTATTAAATGACCTGGCCTCTTGTCTGATTAGTACTTGGTACTCTGATTGAAGTGCCGGTGCTCCCGATTAGTGCTCGGCGCTCTAATTGTAGTGCTCGGCACTCACGATTGAATGCCGGTACTCCACGATTAGTACTCACGGCACTCGATTAGTGCCGGTACTCACGATTAGTACTTGGTGCACTCACGATTAGTGCTCAGGCACTTACGATTAGTGCCGGTACTCCTAGTGTCTCTGACACTTGTCTGTTAAAAGCTACGACACTCTGTCGACTAGTGCTACGACACTTAAAATCTTGTATAGTATCTTGGTACTTGTTGTGCTTTGTGTCACACTCGTGTGTCTTGGTATAGGAAGTGAAACAGGTTATGATAAGACTCCCGAATAGAGAATAAGAGTTAAAAGATCGAATGTACCTCTTGTATACGATTACCGCCAGTACTGGTACTCTTGTCTGAATAAGTTACGTAGTACCCTCACGGGTACTCCTTGTCTCCCCGATTAGGCTCTTACGTAGTACCTCGGGTATCACTGTATGCGATTAAGTTATGCTGGTACCTACGGTGCTCCTGTATTTGATTAAGTTGTAATCTGTATCGGTGGATTACGTAGTACCCTCTGAATTTACTCTGTGTTGATTAAGTTACGTCACGTCTCTGATTTAGTTCCGTGAGTACCTTCGGGGCCTCACGCATCTGAATAAAGTTCGCCAGTACCTAACCGGTGCTCACGTCTACGATTAAGTCTGTAGTACTTGAGGTACTCTGCGTCCCGAACAAGTTACGCTTAGTACTCTGGTACTCACGTATCGATTAGGATTACATGGTACCTACGGGTACTCTTGTATTTCATTAAGTTCTGTAGTACCTACGGGTACTCCTGTATCTGAATAAGTTCCGTCCTGTATTCGATTAAGTTACATGGTACTAATGGTACTCTGTATTGGATTAAGTGCATGCGCCTCGATTAAGTTGCCAGTACCTCACGTGCCCACGTATTTGATTAAGTTACATGCGTATCTTATTAAGTTCTGTAGTATCTACGGATACTCTTGTATCTAATCAAGTTCTGTAGTACCTACGGGTACTCCCGTAACGGTAATATAAATATAAGTCTAGTAGTACCTACGGGTACTCCTGTATCGGTAAAATAAGTATTAGTCCAGTAGTATCTAAGGGTACTCTCGTATCCGTAAAATAAGTATATGTACTCTCGTATCCGTAAAATAAGTATATGTATACGTGCGATGCATTACTGTTATGGACTAATGTCAGTACGATGTAATATCACGTATACGTGCGATCGACCTGTATGTGATACGATTATGATTAGTTCCGACTTATCGTACCTACAGGTACTTTCGCACAAGGATAAGATCAGTAGGTGAATATATATCATGGGCTGAACATGGATTGTGAACAATTATAGTTATGGCTGTGTAGTTTGAGGAAATGCGTGTAAAGCTCTGTAATACACATATAAGATCAGAATTCTGGGTATGTGCTTTCGAGAAATGCTAATTATAAGTTTTGTAGTACTTCTGAAGTACTTAGTATAGAATAAGTTCATAATACCGAGTGCACGTTCCGTAATCTCTGTGATCTGCAGTCTGCTCAGAACGAGTCTTCCCACAGTAGTATAAGTATAGAGTATAAGTTCTCTAACTCCTACGAAGTCCGTGAAAATAAATGCGGTATAAGTATAAGTCTTGTATAAGAATAAGTTATGTAGCTCACGGGAGTCACGGATAACGTAAATTAAAGTAAGTATAAGTTACGAAGATAAGTATAAGTTACGCCAACTCTGCGAGTCTGAATAAACATAAGCCTGTTATAAGAAGAAGTACTTGTATAAGTTCATAATGTAAATGCATGAAATTTATATTATCTGTTATTGTTTTATGCGTTAAATGTGTATATGCATAAGACACATGTTTCCCACTAAGCGTAAAGCTTAGCACGGGTTTACCCAATCCGTGTAGAGTACGAGGAAGACATGTCACGAAGACTTTATCTTCTTTGAGCGGTACACCGAGGGAAGGTTCAACACATGCAGGTTCCGTGCTCTGATTTGTAAATGTAAAATTACAGTTTTGTAATTATGCGCGGGACTCGGTAAAGTATATGATACTTTGATATTGTTTACAGAATGTGACCGCATAACCCATAGGTACCAGTTCGGTTTTAAAAATAAAAAAAATCGGTCTGAGTCCCGGTATATGGTCTCAGTGAACTCGGTTCGGATCATTGTCGAATTCGGGCCAGAATCGAGAAGGCATTAACCTGAAACCACCCAGATATTACTTGTTATAATATTCCACAAATATCACAGTCAACACTTAGTTTGGATGTGATTGACAAAGTTCGACAAAATGAGAATGCGAGCATTTGATAGCCAAATGTAGATATTGCTAGGAACAAATTCGATTTTCCTTTCACACTTCTACCGTTAGGTGGAGATGGGACCTTTGTGGTCTATTCCTCAGGACGCTTTAGCTCTATCCTCGCCTTCATTGGCTTGTAAATGATCGGCACCATGATATACCATATCTTTATTACAGTAGATACATAAAAGCATGCTCTTTGAACAAGCTTGTACGAATGTGAGTTCTATGATGAATCAAGCCCGAACAAGCGCTGAACCAAATCCTCGACAGTGCATCCATTGATGAATCAATCAACGTATCATAATTGAAATTCCCATCAACTTGCAGACAAAATTGGGGTATTGTGTGTTATGAAGAAGCTGAATAACCATAGTTCAATATATCAGTCTTGAAAAACTCCCTTATTCTAATAGGCAATGCTGCATATGGCACATCTGAGGTAGCTTGTTCGTGCGCAATACAAAAAAAATGTCAAAATCACTTCCAAAATCATGATACTTTTACAAATAAGGGATAACTGATGGAAAGATGAGGAAATGCTACAATCTATAAATGACTTAAACAACATATTATAAATTGCAATTATTGGTTAGCTAGAATATGACAGACCAAAACAGTGAGACAACGGTAGGAATGACATAAAATGACATAGTAGGGCAATGTTATTGTTATTGTATTGTAGAATTAAAAACTAGTCGGGAAAAGGAAACATGTATTGATGTAGAGTTAGGAAACTTCATATGCTTTTATATTTGATTTTGGATTGTCTTATATATATAAATAGGTAGTTTGTGATGTGTATACACAATTTTCGTTCAATTATCTCGATTATAATTATCAAGAACTGAGGCTCGAATTTGAGAAGTGGGGAGAATTTCAAGAGAAGAAGAAAGAAGGGCCCAATGGGGATGTTAACTTTGAAGCAGCGTCCCCAGAGGAAGAGTGGGGTGACACCACCCCCATAAGATATCTCCCCTTTCTCATTCTCCATAAGTTGGTTAATAGCTAAGAAAGACGAAATATGTCCATCAACGAGCATCTGTCTCCATCGCTAAGTCATCGTCATCTTCGCCACTCTTGTGCTACAATTCGGATCATCTTCATTTACTTCACATCTATTAGTTACAGCAACTGGAGTGCTACTAGGCCCACACCCATAGTCCAATTTGTAGCACCCCATTCCCGACCCGACCCGTTTGGCGGGTCCGAACCCGAAGTCAGGGTTCTTTACAATATCCTTGTAATCCTTGCTCAAACATCTTGTAGTTACGAAGCGATTGCGTAAAATCTTTTTTCAAATATCACGGAAAGCGTTTTTTAAAGGGTAAGCTCATTACATTTCATTCATACAAAAGTACAATTACTATAAAGGCATATCAAGCCTTTTCAAATGATTTACAAAATAGATATTCAGAGTTCAAAATTTTTTTGCAAAATATCAAAGTTCAAAAACATAACATGAATGCCTGAAATCGGAGCATACTATAATTCACTGCTGTGACTTGACGCTCGCGATGCTGGGTCGACTTGTATACATCGGTACCGATGCATGGCGTGTGGTAAAGCGATAGGCTAAACATTTTCGTATGGTGATTAATACAAATCCATTCTTGATTTCAGTTTCATTCAAATCATGTAATTTAACAATTCAAAACTTTGTCTTTTGGATGATCGATATTATCACAATCGTATACTTGTTTTATACAATCATTTATAGTTCATTGATCATCCCAAATATACGCTTTCATATTCAATAATCATGCATTAATCAAATCATGCATTTCACAATGCTCTTTTCATTTCAATTGGCAAACATCTTCCAATTCCAATATTTCCACAATCTGAATCGATTCAATTATGCTCTAAATGCATTCCTTTGCTAATTCCAATTGATTGCTTATCATAAGCACTTGAATTTAACCTATGTTTTAAATTTATACGGGATATCAAAATCTGGCATGGTCCCGCTAGAGGCTGCGGCCGTATAAACGATTTTATAACTGTCTACGGTCCCGTTAATTTCTTGTTGGTTATTAAAAAATCGATTAGTGAACACCTCTCGTCTGATCATTTGGGTGGCGATCAGTGACCACATCCCGTCTGTTCTCGTTCGCGTCTGGTATTTTGACCCACTGTTGTATACCAATCTATCCTTGTCTGAAATAAATGGTTAACATTCTATTAAGGGTGTTCAAATCTTTAACAAATATGATCTGATATGTACATTTGGCATAAACAGTTAACAATAATCAAATGCAATTATCATGTACAAGTATTTCACAATCACTTTTCTCGGAAATCAATTAAAACAATTCGATATGCTTTAACATGCGTTTGAACGAGATGGTTAATCTTGGAAAGCGAGAATAGGAGAAGATAGAGAGCCAATGAATCGTGGCTTTGATTTCCAATCTTCGGAATCTCGACTTCAATGCGGGATTTCCTCCTCGTCAGCCCCTATCCAAATACAATGACAATGTTTTATTAGTAGGTTGATAGGAGTTTTTGGTCGGGGTTTATGTCTGCAGATACCCCTTTAGCAGAATTTTACGGGATACATGAGCCATATTTTGCTCATTATTCCTTGAAAATTATGTCTATGAGTCTTATTTTTTATTAAGAATTGGAGATAAATGCTCATTTGGATGCGCCCAGGCTCAGGATTACGGCATTTTATGCCAAATTGGTCAATACACCTAGCTCACTCGGTTACCTACTGTTTTTCCCAATTTCAGGGGTCTTAACTCCATAATTTGGTAATAGTTCCTACACCTCATTTGAAGTTATGGTTCTAAGGTTTCTTCTCCAACTGGAATCATCGAATTTGGATCAACAAAGCTCAAGTTATTGCATTTTCTGTCAGGGCCTCGATTGCGAAAGCGGAATCGAATATTTGTTCTTACATAGTTCCACTTTGACAAATTTTCACGGTCACTTTGGGGTTACAATTTGCATACTTCCTTTAATTAAATTATTCCCCTAGAAGTCTATTTCTGTAATTTTGAATCATTTCCGATTTGGATGAGTGAAACTCAACATATTAAAAACACTATAACAATCACCACGAAATAGAAGCGTAACCATTGAGCTACATTATTCCTTTACTTGCGTG
The DNA here is from genome assembly GCA_016808115.1 of Tetrastigma voinierianum. Lineage (NCBI taxonomy): Eukaryota > Viridiplantae > Streptophyta > Magnoliopsida > Vitales > Vitaceae > Tetrastigma > Tetrastigma voinierianum. The sequence continues at coordinate 1,420,260 of JAEQBH010002994.1, read as the reverse complement.
TTGGGAGCGTAGAAATTCTGATTTGCTCTGTTATACATAAATTTGTAGAACTATCTCTTGTAGTTCTTAACCAATTAGAATCAACCATTTGATGATTATAAGCTTGTCTATAGCCCAACGAAACGTAGGTTTTTACAAAATTTTGACCAGTTTTCTTTGAAAACTTCAGCATTTTCCCCTCTTTACAAACACTACACAAAACCAATCAGAAGCCAATCTCAACCAACAATACAAAACAACCTCAACACAATCCCAAAACTCATTTACAGCAAACAAAACTCTTCTTATCCACATTTGGGGTTTCCCAACTCAAACACAAGAACAAAGGGTTTGGGTTTATTTCCTCAAATCTCTTCCAATCTTCAGTATAAACTTTCTTCTTGTTTTTATAACTTTAGGCTTTGATTTTCATGGAAGCGATTCACAAATCTCCCGTTCAAAAACCACCTCGCTTTCTCGAAGCAGGATTGCTCAAATGAGCTCCCCTTAGACCACTTTTGGTCTTAAAACACTCATTCTCTTAAGGCCATGTTTGGCTCAAAATGCATTCTTTTGACTTAAGTTCTCATACATGCTAGCTTACCCCATATTTTCTGTATTTTCATTTAAATTCTCTATATTCACTCTTAGACCTTTATTCTTTATCACAAATGATCCTTAGGTCCTCATTTTACAAATTCTCATTTTTGCCTTTTTTCACTTGGGTAAATTTTCGGGTTCGATCAATTCTCATTTAGCATATAATATTTGCATTGGCTTTTAGCCATATAATTATTTAATCAACATTCATTTAACAATTCCCGGAAAATACCCAAGTTGACTCAATTTATACCCGGAATATATAATAAAATAAAATAAAATATCTAGGGTATTTTTGGGGCGTTACACAATTCCTCAACATTAAAATTTCCTCCAAGTAATGAATTTATGTAAGTACCAGCGAATTGATTCACTTGTGGCTTAACACGCACTAGCTGAACATACGATTCAATTTCCTCCATTCAAGTTGTGTCAACGATTTTAAACATTGGTACCTGATATTGTCATCTATATTGAGACCCGAGTTGGAGCACATTTCCGATTTCAATTGATGCCACAAGTGATGACTAATTTAAACCTCTCTTTATCAATATTTTGTTATTGAGTATGCTCATGTTAATAGCGATCAAATGTGCGATCAATTTGTACATCCAAAGGCGCAATAACAAACTTTATTACAGCATGTTTCACATTTGTTTGATCCTTCAGATTTTCCATTATAAAAACATATGACGGGAATAGTGAAGTCACACATTATTTACCTACAAAACAAACACATCAAATGAAATGCCAATATTTACATAAACTATGAACCAAATAGGCCCTTGTGTCTATACTAGATATAATGAATATATATATAAAAAACATGTTAGGTTGGGAGATAAGCTTCATTTTAGCTTAGGTGTCAAAATGATGTACATGAGTCATTTATTACACAGAAAATGTCATAAGACCTATTTAACTTATTTGATAAATGAGACCAAGTAAGAAAGAATAACATCTTTGATTGTTAAGTTGTATAGATCAATAATGTCAAAGATATAGCGTGTAGTAACCTCTGTTGAGAAGAACAGCGATAGTATTATTGAAAAACTGGTACAAGGATGAATCTATTAATGCCATTAATACTCGAATACGGGCGCAGTTTGAACCCATTCTGGCCGGGTGTTAAGAGACCCTTTACCTATGTTTGAGTGTCATAATCTTGTATTGGTGTAACTCTTAGAAAGTGATTCTCCTTTAAATAGAGGGGTACATGAAGCCCACAAGAACGAGAAAAAAATAAACTAAGTCCCACACTTCCTCTTTCGTCTTCTCTTTATCAATCCTTACATTTCTCTCTTGTCAAACAAACCAAAGTAAAGACACAAGCAATTTACCACAATGTCTAGCTTCTAATAGACCTTCAAAACACTTCAAGCGATGTCGCTTATATCTTTATTCTCCTCCGGGAACCCATACCAAGCTTGATGAATTGAAAAGCTTGTGTCACAGCCCAATATATAGTGTAAGGATAATGAAGGAAAGTATGATTGATCAACTCTCATTTTTTGCAAAGAATACACCACCGAGGATCAAGGGATTTGAAATGTCGTCTCACATGTAATAAGTCATTGGTGTCACACCAGTCATTGGTGTTTAACTTTAACCTCTTTAAATATTAAATTTTTTTTAAAATATTTTTATAGGTTTTTTTTTCTTTTTTCTTTGTTTTAATTCACATTGAACCTCCCATGACCCACCTAACCTTTCTGACTTGAGCAGAAGCCACGAGGAAGTACATATTTTACAAATTACTTTCTAGTTGTTTTAAGTTTTAATTTTTTTCCTAGATGACAAAATTTGTTTTCCAATACCAATGGTGGTGTTTGTGTGTCTTATTTTCTCTACGATATTGCTTATAAAGTAACATAAGTTAGTATAGAAAGGGACTATGTTTTGAATTTTGTCTCACAACCTAGACACAAAAGCTTAAAATAAGCAAGCTTTGGACAATGTCACGATCTTATGGACTGGCTGACTAGGCAACCCGACCCCAAGATAATGAAATCTTGCTTGAAGGGCCAAATCCCAAATCAGCGGAATTTCGTAGCGCCAAGAAGATGTTACATAACAATAGTAGGCCTAATCGGAATGATGAAGGACCAAGTAGTTTCCAACCCATTCAAGTTAAAATGTGAACATTATGACATTTAAGAAAAAGTTGCAAACCAGGAAAAAGGTGGAACACTGATGAGTATGAAAATCATATAACTTTAAATACATTTTTGCCTATATATTTGAGGCCTTAATTCTTAATTTAATACAAAATTATGGAATCTTCACCAAAATTAATGTTTTCTTAGTCAATATCGAAAGAAGCAAAGAAGCGAAAAAGTGCTTAATTGACTGGCGGGAAGCGGAAGGTCGCGGCGTTTGGTATGTCGCGATACAGTGAAGAGTGCTGGAAAGCGGCCCGAGCGATATCGTGGCGGCTCTGGTTGCCGCGACATTCGTGAGAAATGTTGGCGGGAATCGTCAGCGTGATATATGCTACGACACCACGGGCCAGTAAACCAAATTTCGTAGTGTCGCGACCAAGCGTATTGATGTCGTGACGTGCATTCGAAGGTCGACGGTTATGCATCGCGAGGCGGTCATCGCGGCGGGCGAAGATCACGAGATTGCGGAAGGGAAGGTCGCGGCCGTCGATATAATGTCGCTACAGTCTCAACTCATTATCGAAGGAAAAATCATCAGTTGAATGTCGCAACAACATCACGATAATGCCCTAGACACATATGAAAGGTGACAATGTCACGACACGATTAGAATGCCGAGACACATCATATTGTGGGCTTGCATAAAAGTCCACAAAATCTACATAAATTACGTGACAATAGTTAATTTGTAAATAGGAAGCAATAGCGAGAATGAAAGTGAAGAGGATAGAAAGCAAGAAATAAAGTTTTTGTGAAGTATTTTTTTTAGTAGAATAGTTGATGGATTTGAGTGTTTGGGAGAGAATATTGAAATCAGAACTCATTCTTAATGAACCTTGAAGAAATGAAAACATTGTTTGAATTAATTTTCCTCATTTTCTCGGTTATAATCATAATGAACTTGTTTAAACGACTTGTCATTATTATGTGTAATCCGGTAATGGAAGGCTAAGCACCTTTTGGGAAGGGATTGGTTATGTGATTATTATGTTGGCAGTATTTAATGTAAGTTGTGGATTTGAACCCTGAATTGACATAATTGGTTTAGAAGTGTATTTTATTACAAGCTTTATGAATATGAAATTAAAAAGAATCTGCTCAATAGGTGAAGCTGGTAGGTTCTCTTATGAAAGGGGAATACGATGTGTTGAAGGCTCAAAAATCCATTCGCTAGAAAATGAGGGCGAAGGAGCGGAGGAGGAGAAAAAAGAAGAAGCTTATTGAATGGGGAGAAGAAGAAAAGTCGTAGTTTTAAAGCGATAATACACGTTATTAGCAGTGCATTATAATTTTTAGTTAATGTCGCGTGATAATTATAGTATTACTTGATATATATATATATATATATATATATATATATATATATATATATATATATATATATATATATATATATATATATATATATATCGACGTGAATTATAATACATTAGTTTAAATATTATTTTGATTTTTAACTTATTTTTATAATTTTTTAAAAATAATATATATTTATCCAAAATTCACCGATGGATACTTGTTTAAGAAAAATGAAAAAGGGACAAAATTCCTTTGACCGACAATTGAAAGGACAAAGCCTCTTCTTTGACTGACAAGTGAAAGGACAAAACCCATTTACTGTTTTCAATAATGGAGATGTGCAACTATCTCTTATGTAAGCCACACAATTTTTAGTAGATATACTCATAAATTAAAACGTTATATTTCTTTGAGTTGTGGACATGTTTTGTTTTTATTTTTTTAATTATTAAAATAGTTTTAAAATAAAATTATGTATAAATTAGTAGGTGGATAATAATATCTTAATCGGTGACATGAATTTAAAATAATTTTAAAATATTTATAATATCGTGTTAATAACTATGATATTAACTTTTTAAAAAAATAATAATATTATTATTCAGTCACTAATTTAAACATTATTTTTATTTTTAATAATTAAAAAAAAAAAAAAAAAAAACTAAATTCGTCCAAAGCACTATATCTTTACCTTATCAGGACAATCAGCACCGCTCTCTGGACCTGCAAGTTTGCAACTAAAATCTTCCAACCACAAACAGCGGCGAAGAAGACGGTCATGGAGAAGAGCCGGGAATTGCATATAGCCATGTTCCCATGGTTTGCTTTCGGACATATGATTCCTTTCCTCCATCTCTCCAACGAGCTTGCTGAAAGAGGCCATAAGATCACCTTTTTTTTGCCGAGAAAGGTTCAACACTTGAATTCTCATCCTCATCTCATCACTTTCCATCCCCTCAACGTCCCTCACGTCGATGGCATCCCTCCCGGAACTGAAACTGCCTCCGATATCGGCCGTTCCTTGACTCATCTTCTGGTGATTGCCCTCGACCGCACCCGTGATCAAGTTAAAGCAGCCCTCCGTACTTTAAACCCTCATATTTTGTTTTACGATTTTGCCCATTGGGCACCTGTATTGGCATCCCAACTGGGGATTAAGTCTGTATGCCACAGCTCAGTAAGTGCAGCAGTCGTCGGCTACAGACCTTTACCAAATGATCAAGATCAAGAATGTGGCGGAGACTGGCGCCAGCATTTGAGAGATCTTCCGGCCCCCGGTTACCCCTCCTCGATGGTGGTGCTCCGCCCACATGAACTCTTGTCGTCGGAATTCGTGTATAAGCCATTTGGGGAAGGGATCACCTTTCAGCAGCGCGTCACCACTGCCTTCGCGCGCTCTAATGCGATCTCTTTTAGAACTTGTCAAGAAATAGAAGGACCCTTCTGTGACTACATCTCAATTCGATGTTTCTAACTGGCCCTATGGGTACCATGGGCCTGAGCTCAATTCCCCTATCCAGATGGTTCAATCCAAGTGGCCCAATGGGACTAAGTACAAAAGCCAGTCGGTCGCAGAGCGTCGACCCTCTCTTTCGGGTACCTCCCACCCAGCTGGCGATGGGATTAAGCAAGTAGGTCGGCCAGGGAACAGATCGATCAGCAAGTGAGCTCGCGGGTGTCTCTTATTAGGATCATCTTCGGATCTTTTCACCGTCGAAATTTCAGCGAAACAAAGCTCTGTGAAATTCTTGTGATATAAATATAAGTTTTCTTCCCACGAATCCGCTCCCGCCTTCAATCCGAATAGGAAGGCACTTCAAGAATACTCTATCTGTAAGTTAGCTACATAAAAAGTTAAGAATGCTCATCATTTCGAAATGCTGTTCATCTCTACCTTTACGAAGAATCGTCCACTCTTCGCGAAAGCCATCCCTTTCCTCCATAAAAGCAGGCTGAATCACACCAAATAAGGTACGATTCTCGATCGAGATTACCGCGGCTCTAGCCCTCGCCTTCAAAAAAGATCGGCGACGCACTAACATCGTCGCCTTCTGGTTGTTTCAGGTCATAAATAAATAGTAAATGCTCTAACGATCCATTCCGGAGACTACACCCATCCCCCCCAAACCTTCACCTGAGCAATTGGAGGACCGGTGGGCGCAGTGGCTGGGTGGGTTCGGACCTGGTTCGGTTATATTCTGTGCATTTGGAAGAGAAAATATCATGCTGCACGACCAGTTCCAAGAACTAATCCTAGGGTTAGAGCTTACAGGCCTCCCATTCTTAGTAGCTCTAAAACCACCGTTGGGAGCCGCAACCGTCGAAGAGGCCTTCCCGGAGGGATTCCAAGAGAGGGTCGGAGGGAGGGGAGTGGTCCATGGAGGGTGGGTCCTTCAGCCGACAATATTGAGACACCCGTCGGTTGGGTGTTTTGTGAGCCACGCCGGGCATGGGTCAATGTGGGAGTCATTGACCACCGACCCCCATATAGTGCTGCCGCCGGAATATACTGACCATATATCTACCACTCCGGCTGCTGGGCCGATTTAGAACGAAGTTGCAGTGGAGGTTGAGAAGGAAGAAAATGGGTTGTTCTCGAAGGAAAGATTGTGCGAAGCCATTAAAACAGTGATGGATGAAGATAGTGAGATAGGTGGCCTGGTGAAGAAGAATCATGGCAAATGGAAGGAGACCCTGGTCAGCCCTGGGTTTATGAGCAATTATATTGACAATTGCAAGATCTTCTGGATCAACAATGATTTTTCTAGAGATGGAAAAATGTTTAACTGGAGACAGTACTTTTGTTCAACCATTAAGTTTAATCATGATTACTGAAAAATTATTGACTGCTGTTGAACCAATAAGACGGTACTCTTGTGAATTAATGAAAGTTGTGACTGTTGAGTCCCTTCTCTTCTAGAGTCTGTCTTTCTTTCTAGCTACTCAATTAATATAATGAAAATTGCAATATAGTATAATGAAAGAAGAAGGACAACCACCACCACCACTAAACTAGTTAGTAATTAGCAACATTCACACTTTATTGCCAGAAAGTAAAAATGTTCTACAATAACACAGTAAGGTGGAAGCCTCACAATTACACTCCTTGTTAAGTTGTTATGATAAAAGGCATAAGGCGGAGGTTGTGCAATCAACTACCTATGGCAACAAAAAAAAAAGTAACACTGAATTGAGAGTGAGCAAAATGGCTGGAGAAATATTTTCTTGACAATAGTAGTACTAGAGATTCTTCCCCTGCAACACGTTAATTCTACTTCAGCAATTAAACATGCTTTCGTGAGACATTTTATTTTATTTTTCAAGAAAAATAATCTTCCAAAGTCAGGTGGGTTTCAAAGGAGAGCTTGTGCAAAGCCACTGAGCCCATTTCTCCTCTAATGGCGCTAGTGATGGCTCATGCAGTACCGGACCGATTAAGAGGCACTACAAGGAAGTGAGTTTCAGTTGGGACCATTGGCCCCAATCAAAAAGGAAGGTCATATGCAATTATATGATATAGATGCAGATAAAATAGGTCGCAACAAGGTGTGACTATAGTGAGGGTCTATGGGGTCATTTCTGTAAGAAAGAATAAATAAAACCAACAAAATATCTACTTGTTGTAGAAACCTGGGAAAGCATAAACCAAATGTTTGGACATTCCAAGCAACATAAACTTAATGCTGCAAAATAATGGTTATTCAAGAAAACCAAAATAAATTAAACTAATAAGAAAAGAGGAGAATATAACCAATGTGAGAACAACCGAGTTTCTCAATAAGTAAATTACAATTTCCTTAAGACAAATTCGCTTCTCCGTCGTGTTGAGATTCCAAGGGCGTCTGTCTCCTAGGATAAAACGGTGTTGAATGGTCGACAGCACTTTGCTCACTCCAAATAACCGACATGATGTGTTCGCAGACCTATCACCGACAAAAGGACGGCTGAAGGAAAAATCGAGACTCGATCACCTTCTTTTTTTGTACCGTTCTTCCCGAAATACCTCACAACCTTATATAAAGGAGAGACTTGACCTTTTGGAATGCCAAACCTTTTGGCTTCCCAAACCCTTAGAATTCCGAAATTAATTATTCATTGAATGTCATTAATCTCATTCATTGAGTGTCAATTATTCCATATAACTGAAATCCATAGAATTATGAACAAAGAATTATTCAGTGAAACTCTTAGAATTCCGAAATTAATTATTCATTGAATGTCATCCATTTCATTCACTATATCCAACAATTTCTAGCCGCAACTAAAAGAGATGACTATGGATTGGATCATTTTTCAGGCCAAAGGCACTATAAGGAAGTGAGTTTCGGTTGGGATCATTGACCCCAATCAAAAAGGAAGGTCATATGCAATTATATGATATAGATGCAAATAAAATGGGCCACAACAAGGTGTGACTATAGTGAGTAGTCTATGAATGGTCATTTCAACCGCAACCAAATGGCATCGACTATGATTGAGTCATTTTCGGGCCACAAGCCGCAACTAAAGGAGATGATTATAGATTCATTTTCGGGCCGCAACTATAGAAATTGTTATGATTGGGGTCCATTTTTGGCCCACAACTATAAGAATGAATATGATTGAGGTCATTTTTATGCCACAACTATAAGAATGACATAGAGAGTGGAAATGACTCAAGTTCCTTCCAAAACAATTTGTATTATTTCTCTAATGAATACTGTTGAACCAAAACATTTCCTCATATTTTTCTTTACAAGCCTATACATTACATACTGATTTTAAGGAATACATCGTGGATTACTACGAGTGGTCCACAATTCATGGTGTGCGTACTGCTCATTGTAGTGGGATAAGGGACAATGGGCGACAACATCAAGGGACTCCATGATTGGCCAAGCATCCCACTAAATTATGATTGTTTCCTTTATGCCCGAGGTGACTTGGTCCAAAGGTCCTGTTCTTGATCTTTCCAATGCCGAGGTTGTCGAAGCAATAGTATGCTCGACCTATATGAGTCATTTTAGAGCCGTAACTATAAGAATGATTATGGTTTTGGTCATTTTTGGGCCGCAACTATAAGAATTAATATGGTTGGGTCATTTTTAGGCCGCAACTATAATATGAATATGGTTTGAGTCATTTTTAGGCTGCAACTATAAGAAAGATATATAGAGGGTCTTTGTCTGGCCACTACGGTAAGAGGTTTCATTGTTGGGCCTTACCTTTTAGCTGTTACAAAAAAAAGTTTAATCTCTATTTAAGAATATTTTTTAAATGAATTTAAAAAAAAACACAGCTTCCTAAAAAAATTTATTTGATGTATTGAAAATTGTACACATTTTTATGCTTGACTTTTTAATCAAGAAAGCGACATATTATGATTTGAATTTATCATCTTTACTCCAATGTAAAGGAGATGGAATGCATGTCTATCGTCACGATACAAATGACTTGAATTTTCAATTTGAAGCCATGTAGAGAAAAGTTGACGTGGAATTTGGGGTTTTTTTGGCATGGTGTCATTACCTAAATATTTATTCATTTTTGGCATGGAAGTATAAATACATCCCCGTTGGAAGGGACAAAGTACACAAACTGGTGGCATGCCATTGGAATTCATACTTAGAATGAGATATTCTTCATAAGCATTTCTCAAATTCAAGCCCCTTTAAGGGGAAATAAAGGTTTTCAGCCAACAAAGCTCCCCCAAAATTCACTTAAAGGCAAACAAAGGGGAGGGAATTGAAACATACTACTCCACCATCGAAGCCAATGATAACCCCACTAATGTACAGTTCTTAATTCTGTAACCTTGTAGGAAATCGTTTCGACCATGGACACTCACAGTAAAACGAATGCAAAATTTCGTAATGAGGTCAATGGAGCCTTAGCCCGACATGAGTCCAATTTTAATCAAATAAACTTAGCTCTACAAGTAGTGTTAATTGAGCTTCAAACCCTTTGCACCTCCCATAACCAAAATTCCAACTCTCCTGAAATCAACTCATTTGAACCTGAAGGACCATCACATCCTCATACTTTCCGTTCTCTTATCTCCAACAAATAAACTTCCACATCACATTAGTTCTGCAATTTCCGTTTACGAAACGCACTTAATCGATTGGGTGTATAAGGCAAAGTAGTATTTTGATTTTAAGGATATTGCACCAACTCAACAAGTTCAATCGGCCTCCTTCCACCTAGATGGGATTGCTCTGCAATGGCACAAATGGTTAAACAAGTTTCGTGGACCTCTCACATGGAGTGAATTTGTCAAGGCAGTGTTGCTCCTTTTTGGACCCACTGAGTATGAGGATCCATCAGAGTCACTCACATGTCTTAGACAAACAACCACCGTGACAGCCTACTAGGAAGCCTTCGAGAGGCTCTCACATAAAGTAGACGGCCTCCCTAAGAGTTTTCTCATAGGATGTTTTGTTGCAGGTCTTCAAGACGACGTTCGCATTGACGTAAAAATCAAGCAGCCCCACACATTGGAAGATGCGATAAAAGTCACACGACTAATTGAGGAGAGTAACATGTTGTAGAAAAAGCCTAATCCTCCAGCCCGTTCATCACCGATCATGATGACACCTGCAGTAATCGAACACCAACCCAACAAAGGCATCCTCGACCACCACCATTCAGCAACAAATCCTTCTCCATTGTCGATTCCTAGAATCACCAATCAAGAGGCTCAAGAACGATGAGAGAAAGGGTTGTGTTACTATTGTGATGACAAATTTGTTCCTGGCCACCACTACGAACAACCACAATTGTTTATGATCGTAGACTCTTCGCACATGAGCCTTGAGGAAGATAGAGATGATTCGCAAGAAAGGCCAAGCCCTAAGGACATTCCAGAAATTTTATTTCATGCCATTGCCGGTGCAAAACACCCACAAACCTTACGTGTAATGGGAAATTTGAGGAATAAGAGTGTCATAGTGCTCATCGACGAGGGCATCACTCAAAACTTCATTGACCAAGCTATAGTCACCAAGTTTGGGTTACCAGTGAATCAAAGCAAGCAGTTCCAAGTCATGGTGGCCAACTGAGAGAAGATCAATTGTAATGGACAATGTCAAGCTCTCACACTGAACATCCAAGGGTAACCTATCACTATCGACTACTATATCCTTCCAATCATTGCTTGCTAGTTAGTGTTGGGAGTATAGTTGCTTGAAACTCTCATTCCCAATGAGATGGATTTCAAGAGAATCACTATGAGCTATAAAAAGCATGGAGATACATACACCCTTCAAGGATTGAAGCAAGTAGACATCGGAGCATTAATCGACAAGGAAATCCATGGGCTGCAAGGGGTCCTGAGATGCAACGCCTCATATCCACATTCTCATATGTGTTTGAACCACCCATCCGAATATGTAGCGACCCCCAAGCCCGGCCCGACCTGGTTGGCGGGTCCGAACCGAAACCCGAGGACGCCCGGTCAAAGCCATTAATCAAATCCATTTAGCAAATACATTTCATTAATATAAACGTTTTCGTTCTCAATTCGTTGCGGAAGTGATTTCAATTTGGGATAAGCCCATAAACATTTACAAATTCAATGCAATTTCTTTACAAAATATGCATTTTTCCAAAAATGGCTTTTTATGTCGTTTACAACATAATATCCAAAATCGTATTCAGATATAGGTGCAAAAATAATTTCGGAGTTGAACTCATTTTGTTTACAAAACAATGTCATGCTCGAAAATGTTGAGAATGCATGTGACGAAACATACTCCGTGAACTTTCTGGATGACTCTGAGCTCCTCGACCTTGGGTCCGCTTCAATCCCCTCGCCTATCACTCCTACACTCCACGATTGATTAAAAATAACACGCCAAGCATTTTCTACGCTAATGCTTCCATACAATTTCTTTATTTCATTTTAAATCAAATCATGCAATTTCTTAAGACAATGATTTCAAACTTTCTTAAATGACCAATGCGGTACAATACATACATAAAGATATATTTCAATTTAATCAATTACAATTCATTGGTCATCTCAAACTATGCATTTCCATGTGCAACAAATAATTCATATCATAAATCATGCACTTTTTCATTCTCATTATCATTTTGCATTTTAGCCCTTATCAAATTTAACCTTTGCTTTCGATGCACAAGATAACGAATCACCGCACGGCCTCCGTCGTTGCAGCTCTGTAAACACTGGCTTTATAAAATATGTACTTAGCCGGGTGTACATCACCGATACTCCGTCCCTGGCTACTTGACGGTATGCCACAATAGTACATTTGTTCGACTCTTATTGGTATACCAATTTATCCTCAACTCGACTCTAACGTTAACATTCTTTTAAGGGCATTAAAATCATTCAATACAATCTCTACAATAGTATATATATATATATATATATATATATATATATATATATATATATATATATATATATATATATATATATATATATTTGTATGCAAATAGAACATTTTCACATTCATGCAATTTTCTTATGCAAATTAATTTCACAAGCAATTGTCTTAAATTACTTAAAACAAATCATTTGAAACACAAATCAATATGCACTTTCTTGTCAATCATTTCCAAAATTCAAATCATTTCGTAATTATTCAAATATTTTAGAAATAGAGAGAGGGTTTGAGAACAAACCAAAAATCGTCGCTGTGATTCCAATCTTCGAATTTCGATTTTCTCAATGCGGGCTTGCCTCCCGTCACCCCTATTCAACAATGACAATCACATATTATCGACATTCTAGGAGTTTTTGGTTAGGGTTGATGTCTACCAAATACTCCTTCACTTGCAAAATTTTCTGGGGACACATGAGCCATATTTTTCTCATGCTTCCTTCAAGAAAATTATAGCTCTATGAGTCTATTTTTAGTAGGAATTGGAATCATCTCATTTGGATCAGACAAACACAAGTTATGTCATTTTTATTCCAAACTGGTCGGTATGCCCAACTCACTCAGTTACCTACTGTTTTTCTCAATTTCAAGGGTCTTAACTCCATAAATCGGTAATGGTCCCTTCTACTCATTTGAATCTATGGTTCTAAGGTTTCTTCTCCAATTGGAATCATCCAATATGGATAAAAACAACTCAAGGTATTGCATTTTACATTCATACTACTCCAATTTGCAAAGCAGAATCAGACTATTCTTACACATAGCTCCACTTTGACAAATTTCTGGGCAGTTTGGGGTTATAATTTGCATACACTTCCTTCAAGTAACGTATTCCCCTAGATGTATATTGTACCTAGAATTTTGAATCACTCAATTTGGATGATTGAAACTCAACTTATGGCCAAAACACTATAACAATACCCAAAACAGAGCATAACCTATGAGCTACCTGAGCTCACTTTTAAGCCCGTATTAGGGAGTCTTAGAGCTACAATTTGCTCCTGGTCCCTTCTATACATTTGTATCCCTATCTCTTATGGTTTTTTACCAATTAGAATCTCTTCATTTGGATGATTATAACTTAATCTATAGCCAAAACAAGAATGTGGGTTTTGATAAAGATTTCCTTGAAAACCCAACATTTTTCCCTTTTACAAACACCCTCCAAACCAGTCCCCAAACCAATAATACAAATAAACCTCAAACTGAGCTAAAACCATCCAATAACACTTTTTACACAAAGAAATTTTTCTCCCAAACCCAAAATAAATAAAATGAAGTTAGGGTTTTGTTTTTCTTACCTACTTTAAATCTTCTACCATGTTGCTTGGTCTCTTAGAAGCAAGAAATGGGAAACAGTCCCACCAAAATCACTCTTTCTTCCTAACCCTAGCTTTTCTCCCAACTTTGCTCTCATTCTCTCCCAAAACGTGTTTGCTAAAAAATGAGCATCTAAGGCCAAATTTGGTCTTTTAAATCCCTATCTCCTCAAGGCCTTATTTGGCCACCAAAAATGCATTCTTGACTTAAGTTTCTCTCTAATTGCTATATATCCCATTAATCTCTCTAATTGCACTTCAATTTTCAATATTCACACTTAGACCTACAAACTCATTTATATATGACCCTTAGATCCTTATTTTACAATTTTTTCCAAATTTATTCGTTTCCTATAAATTTTTTCCGTGTTGTATATTTTTGTTCTTAGGATTTAAATTCGAAAATTTCATTGCATTTTATTTTATATCCTAAGCATGTTCTAAACTGTTAGGTATTTTAGGTGTTACAACTTCCCTCCCAAGAAAATTCTCGTCCTCGAAATTACCTTCATTAAACAGTTAGGGATATTGATGCCGCATAACTTCTTCGCTTTCCCACGTGGCTTCCTTGGTCTTGTGGTTTCTCCACCGCACTTTGACTAGTGGGATTCGCTTGTTCCACAATTCTTTCACCACGAAATTAAAAATCTCTAATTTCCATTTTCCTTATAGGTCAACCGTCTCAACTCGATTGTCTTCGAAGAGACTACATGTGATGGGTCTGATTGGTACTTCCGTAACATGGACACGTGAAACACATTATGGATCTTTTCCAATTCCGAAGGTAATGCCAAACGGTATGCCACTGGACCCACTTTTTCGATCACTTCATAGGGCCCAATAAATCTAGGCTCAACTTACCCTTTTTCCCAAATCTCATCACCTTCTTCCAAGGCGAAATTTTCAAAAACACTTTTCGCTCTAACCTCATCGTCATCTTTTCTTTCATGTCTGCGATATGATTTCTGTCTATTGGTGGTCACTTTCAATATTTAATCATTTTCTAATTTTTCTTCGCCTGATCAAAGTCGGGGCCAATCACTTTCTTTTCTCTCAATTCCGTCCAACACAACGGTGTTCTACATTTTCTTCCATATAAAGCCTCGTAAGGCGCCATTCCAATACTCGATTGGAAACTATTGTTGTACACAACTTCAACTAAAGGAATGTGTCGATCCCAACTACCCTCATAGTCGATCACATAACTCCTTAACATATCTTTTAGAATCTGGATCACTCTCTCAGATTGTCCATTCAAGCTTATGTGAAATCTATATCGAAATTACCGAGTGCCCAAGGCCTTGCAAATTTTCCCTAAAATCTCAAGTTAACTCTCTGATCTCGGTATGAAATAATGGATATTGGAATCTCATGCAACCAAACTATTTCCTTGATGTACAGCCTCAAGAAGCCACTGTTTAATAGTCGGTTCTCAATCGTAGGAAGTGAGCTGACTTCAGCCAACCCGGGCCTACTTCACGAAGTAAACTGAGTCATGCTTCCTCCCTGTCAATGGTAACCCAACCACAAAATCCATGGTGATTCGGTCCCATTTCCACTCCGGTATTCTGATAGGCTGCAATAATCCCGAAGGAACTTGATGCTCTACCTTCACTTTTGACACACTAAACACGAGAATGTTAAAATTCCAAACATCTCTTTCATTCCCGAATCCACCAGCATTTAAACCTTTATATCTTGATACATCTTTGTACTACCTGGATGCATAGCAAAAGATCCGCTATGTGCCTCTTCTAGGATGGCTTTCTTCAATTCACTATCATTGGGTACACAAACCCGATCTTTATAATACAAGGATCCATCTTCCTTTACTGAAAACTCGATTTCTTTTCCCTCTCCAATCTGACTCACTATGGCATAAATTTTCATCATTCGCTTCAGGCTCTCTAGTACTTAAAGGCGAACAAATCCGTTTTGTTACTAATTTCGCTTACTATTGCACCGTAGTCTAATAGTGACAAATGAGCATTCAACGCTCAAGCGCTTGCACCGCCTTTCTACTGTAAAGCCTAGCCACTACACGCCTTTCCCGTGATAGTCAATCACGCAATCATAGTCTTTATCAATTCCATCCATTCACGCTGCCTTGCTGCCTCTCGCCGTATAAGAAATACTTAAGACTCTTTGCGATCAGCCAGAGATGAAACACTTTTCCCGTAAAGGTAATGTTCCATATTTTCAACGCAAACATCACAATCGCGGGGCTAATCTCCAAATCATGCAGGTAGTTCTTTTTTCTACGCTATTCAACTGCCTCAAGTCGTAAGCTACCACCTTACCCTCTTGCATAAGGACACATTCAAGTCCATTTAACGAAACATCGCTAAATATCACATATTCTTTACCGTAGGTCGGTTGAGTAAGAACCGAAGCCTCGGTCAAGAATGCTTTCAACTTATCAAAATTTACTGCACTTTCACTCCACCTCCAAACTCTACATTTTCCTGAGCAATCTTATCATCTGGTTACATCATCGAAAACCCCTTAACAAATCTTCTGTAGTAACCTACTAGTCCCAGGAAACTACACACTTCTGTAACATTTCTTGGTGGTTTCCAATCAATAATCACCTCTACCTTCTTTGGATCCACTTGAATTCCTTCTTCTGATACAATGTGTCAAAGGAAAGACACTTCTCTCAACCAAAATTCACATTTGCTCAATTTTGCATATAACCTTCTATTTCAAGGTTTCTAGCACTACCCGGCGTGCCAGATTACGATTCGATCCTTCAATACACAAGACGTTATCTATAAACACCACGACAAACTGATCATACTTCACGAAACACGATTCATTAAGTCCATGAAAGCCGCCGCATTTGTCAACCCAAACGGCATTACAATGAACTCATAATGTGTAACATCCCGAAATATACCCTAGCAGTTTTCGGACTTGTTTAGGGTATATTATAAGCAAAATGGAAATTTTTGGGAAATAAAACGAGAGACCCGGAATTAATTCGAGAGTCAAGGGTAAAGTGGTAATTTACCACTTGAGGACCCAAAGGTAATAAAGCCAAAGGATGGGATGCCAAAATAGAAATTTAATAAGTTATATGCCAAATGACATAAATCCATAAGTTATATGCCATTATGGAAATAGAGAAAAGATGGAATAGAAATAGGAGAGAAATGGGGGACCAAAATGCAATTATAGAAACTTAAAGCAAAAAATGGATTTTGCATTCGCCAAACAAGGCCTTAGCAAACATGGGATTTTAAAGACCAAAATTGGTCTCATTTGGGGTAAGAAGAAACCGTAGAGAGAGAGAGAGAAGAGGAAAAGAGAGAAGAAGAGGAAGAGGAAGAGAAGAAGAAGAGAAGAAGAGGAAAGCAAAGCAAAGAGGTATGGAACTACATGGGCTTTTAAAGCTTGGAATTGTTTTCCATACAATTGCATGGTTATTAGTTGGTTCCCAAAAACCTAGGGTTTTGTTAGGATTTCTTCCTAACCCTAGAATTCTTAAAAGCAAGCTTTGCAAAACCTTGAATAGACAAGAAGCACATGAAATCTTCTTTTTGAAGATGGATTCATAGTTCAAGGGAGTGAATGAGTTAGTATTTAGGAATAAACCCTAACTAATCTACATGATTGGGTTGAGTATGGATAATAACCCATGTTAGAGTGGGTTTGAGAGTGATTCATGATAAATGGTTGAAAGAAAATAAGTATTGAAAGAGGAAAGTGAGTAGAAAACAGTTTACAAGAGACATATGGAGGGGTCTTGAAGTGTAGATGAAGTATAGAGTTGAATCGGGATGATAAAGCATGAAAAATGGGAGAAAATTAACCATTCTGGGCATTCTGCGTCTTCTACCGGTAGAAGTTAAGTTCTACCGGTAGAACTGATTCTGGTTACTTGGCCAAGTTCTACCGAGAAGTTAAGTTCTACCGGTAGAACTTGTTCGCTTTTCCGTCGACCAATTTTAGTATTTTGGCCATAACTTACTCATTTCTTATCCGATTTGGGTGATTCAAGTGGCCAATTAAAATAGACTTCAAGGAGAACAAAACGTAAAGAGAAGGAATCGCCAAATTCTGATCCTAAGTGGCCCAAAATACACTTGAAGTGGGACCATGTGCAAACCAAATTCTGGTTTCAGTGTTGAACATAGAGAAGTCCGGGTTGTTTCGGACGTAACTTGAGTTTCGGTGCTCTGAATTGGGTGATTCCAGTTGGAATAGAACCCTTAGCACCTTAGCTTTAAATAATTATAAGGACATAGGGTCAAAATATGAAGTTAAGATACCGGAAAAATGAGTAATACAAACTGTTCCTAGAAAAATCGGTAAAATGACTAGTTGGCATGAAAATGCCATAACTTTATTTTGGATGATCCGAATGGATTGATTCCAATAGATATGTTCATAAAACATGAATATGATATTAATATAGGATATGTCATAAGATATGATAGGTATGTTTCATAAGATATGATAAGTATATGAGAGGATATGTCATAAGATACGATAGTCTAAAGTACCCGAATGATAGGCACATATGAATATAAGAGCATACAATGCGAATATACGATTTGTCATGTGCATAAACAAATGGGGGATAACATGTGATAAATATAGAAAGAATGAATAGATAAAGACATGACAGTAATACGTAAATGATAGGAATATATGATAGTTATACCGAAATGAATAGATAGAACATGCTAAGAACAAGTGATAGGAATACGTAAAAGATATGAGTATAAGATAGACATACCGAAAAGAATAAGATGGAACACGCTAGGAATATATGATAGACAAAACTAAAATGATAGAAAAAGATATGAATATATGTATTATATAGATATATGAGAACCGAAATGTGAAGCTATAGTTATGAGAACTAATGACAGTAAAGAATGATAAGATATATTTGATAAGCAATTATGATAACAATAGTTATTCATGCTTATGAGATATGTACGTAAATGTAATAAACCGATTGTCTCGTTTAGAACCTGGTAGAGGGATAGATAGCATGCCTATAGGGCATATACTGCAAGATATTCATAGACAGATATCGAGGTCTCCGTCAGGGTCGATGATATAGATCCCGTTGGATCAAAGCGCCCCGCAAGGGTCACCACATTAGACAGAGATCACCGTCAGACAAGGATAGTACCTTTCTAAAATCGATAAAGATAGAGACATAGTCACCGTCTCTCAGACAAAGGATGATACCTTCGTATTATCAGACAGAGATCATCGCTTTCAGACAAAGGATAGTACCTTCGGTACACATAGTTTCCGTATCCGCTTCTGCTGTATTTGCATATGAAACCAAAAAGGAAATGACATGATATGTGAATCATGGTGCACCGCTATGCGATGAAAGTATAGACACATAAGAACAAGAAGTACAAGATAACTTGATATGAAAATAAGCACTCAAGAAAAGGAATGAAAGTATATGAAAGCACAAAGTAGATGATAGATAGAATATGAATGTACGCGATAGTACAATTATGAATATGTATGTATAAAAAGTATAGATATAACATATGTCAAAGACATAGAATAGAGACAGGTAAAAGACATATGAAAGAACAGTATATAAAAAGTATAAGAATGTAGATAAACGTACAGGATAGTATAAGATAGGTTATATGAAAGTATACGAGACATGAAAGCATAGGAAACTTGCAAAGAACATGATACAAGAAATAAGATGAACAGATCAAGTATACGATATAAGCAAGGACAAGAAATAGCAAAGTATTTGTGATAGATATGAATGATATGATATTTAATAGTATAAAGAATGCAATAAATCATAGAACCGAAAGATGAAAAAGGTATAGACTAAAGACATGATATGTAACATGAAAAAGAATAGGAACATTGAAAAGACATATGACAAGCGTGAAAGATAAACATATGACAAGCGTGAAAGATAAACACATGACAAGTATAGGAATATGCAAAGAATAGAAATAGGAATATAGTAAAAGTATAGATAAGAGATAGGCCAAAGTCATAGAATATGTAACGTAAAAGATTGACATGCAATATAAATGTGTATAGATGCATAATATGTATACGTATAAGCTTGTGACAATACATTGGTGGTTGTCCATGCTTATATTCCCACTAAGCGCAGTTTAGCACGTGTTCAATCCGCGGTAGTACGTAAGGTAAGACAAGGATAGAGGATAAAAGACATCTTACACAAAGAAAGAAGGCCGACTCAGAGATATGTGCTCACCAGCGCTGCTTCTCCTCCGCACCGATGTGCTCAGGCAGAAAACTTTAAATGTATAGGTAAATGGGACTCCTCAGATATGGTTATAATTGTGATGGACACTAATTCCTGGTAGTTCCTTTGTATATGTACAAATGATTTTTTGTTATTACTCGAAATTGCTCGCGGCACCAATAGGTACAGGTACAACTCTGAGTAAGAACATGTCAATGAGAGTCCCAAAGAAGTATATAGAGGTATAGATAGCATCAAGCCCCGACTTCTCGTCTGATCCATTTAATCGGGTCGGGGGCGTGACAAATTAAGTGGTATCAGAGCAAAGGTTTAGGCGTTTCTGGAATAGCCTAAATATAGATAGAGTATAAGATGCTATTCTAGGTAGAGTATAAGATACTAAACATAGATAGAGTATAAGATGCTCTTCTAGATAGAGTATAAGAAGCGAGTCTAGATAGAGTATAAGATAGAAAGGATAGACATGGATACGCATAGAAAGTATCGTCTCTCGATGTGGGATGTCCTTGTGTTATGTATAGATGACAGTGAAGTGATATAGACATGACATAGAGAATAGAAATGAAAAGAAAGTATAAGAAAGGTCATATGTAAAAGACATGAAAAGAAAAGACTTGACATAGAACAAACAAAGCGCATAGTATGAATTTCGAGACGAAATTTTTATTAGAGGAGTTGTAATATCCCGAAATATACCCTAAAGAGTTTTCTGACTTCATACAGGTATATTATAAGCAAAATGGAAATTTTTGGGAAATAAAACGAGAGACCCGGAATTAATTCGAGAGTCAAGGGTAAAGTGGTAATTTACCACTTGAGGACCCAAAGGTAATAAAGCCAAAGGATGGGATGCCAAAATAGAAATTTAATAAGTTATATGCCAAATGACATAAATCCATAAGTTATATGCCATTATGGAAATAGAGAAAAGATGGAATAGAAATAGGAGAGAAATGGGGGACCAAAATGCAATTATAGAAACTTAAAGCAAAAATGGATTTTTACTTGGCCAAACAAGGCCTTAGCAAACATGGGATTTTAAAGACCAAAATTGGTCTCATTTGGGGTAAGAAGAAACCGTAGAGAGAGAGAGAGAAGAGGAAAAGAGAGAAGAAGAGGAAGAAGAAGAAGAGAAGAAGAGAAGGAAGAGAGCAAAGCAAAGAGGTATGGAACTACATGGGCTTTTGAAGCTTGGAATTGTTTTCATACAATTGCATGGTTATTAGTTGGTTCCCAAAACCTAGGGTTTGTTAGATTTCTTCCTAACCCTAGAATTCTTGGGAAAGTGCTTGGTAAAACCTTGAATAGGGACAAGAAGCACATGAAATCTTCTTTTGAAGATGGATTCATAGCTTCAGGAAAGTAAATGAGTTAGGGTTTAGAATAAACCCTAACTAATCTACATGATTGGGTTGAGTATGGATACAACCTATGTTAGAGTGGGTTTGAGAGTGACTACATGTGGTTGAAAGAAAATAAGTATTGAAAGAGGAAAGAGTAGAAAATAGCTTACAAGAGACATATGGAGGGTCTTGGGCGTAGATGAAGTATAGAGTTGAATTGGGATGATAAAGCATGAAAATGGGAGAAATTAACCATTCTGGGCATTCTCGGGTGTCTTCTACCTGTAGAAGTTAAGTTCTACCGGTAGAACTTCGATTCTGGTCATTTTTGGTCAAGTTCTACCGGTAGAAGTTAAGTTCTACCGGTAGAACTTGTTCTGGTTTTCCTGCTCTGACCAGTTTTAGTATTTTGGCCATAACTTACTCATTTCTTATCCGATTTGGGTGATTCAAGTGGCCAATTAAAATAGACTTCAAGGAGAACAAACTTAAAGAGAAGGCATCGCCAAATCTCTGATCCTAAGTGGCCCAAAATACACTCGAAGTGGGACCATGGGCAAACTAAATTTGCTCTAGTGTTGAACATAGAGAAGTCCGGTTGTTTCGATCGTAATCCTGAGCTCGGGTGCTCTGAATTGGGTGATTCCAGTTGGAATAGAAACCCTTAGCACCTTAGCTTTAAATGATTATAAGGACATAGGTCAAATATGTAGCTAAGATACTGGAAAATGAGTGTAATACAAACTGTTCCTAGAAAAATCGGTAAAATGACTAGTTGGCATGAAAATGCCATAACTTTATTTTGGATGATCCGAATGGATTGATTCCAATAGATATGTTCATAAAACATGAATATGATATTAATATAGGATATGTCATAAGATATGATAGGTATAAGTCATAAGATATGATAAGATATGAGAGGATATGTCATAAGATACGATAGTCTAAAAGTACCCGAATGATAGGCACATATGAATATAAGAGTATACAATGTGAACATATGATTGTCATGCATAAACAAATAGATGGAACATGATAGAAATATAGAAAGTATGAATAGATAAAGACATGACAGTAATACATAAATGATAGGAATATATGATAGTTATACCGAAATGAATAGATAGAACATGCTAAGAACAAGTGATAGGAATACGAAAAAGATATGAGATAAAGATGTATATACCGAAAAGAATAAGATGGAACACGCTAGGAATATATGATAGACAAAACTAAAATGATAGAAAAAGATATGAATATATGTATTATATAGATATATGAGAACCGAAATGTGAAGCTATAGTTATGAGAACTACTACAGAGTAAAGTAATGATAGTATATATGCATAAGCAATTATGATAACAATAGTTATTCATTTATGAGATATGCAATGTAAAATGTAAATAAAACTGGATTGTCCGCTTAGAACCTGTAGAGGAATAGATGTGCATGCCCATAGGGAAGATACGTGATGTCAGAGCGATATTCATAGACAGATATCGAGACCCCGTTCGGGGTCGGCGATATAGATCCCGTTTTGGGATCGGGGTGGCCCCGCAAGTGTCATTAATAGATGCAGATCACCGCCTTATGCTGATAGTACCTTCGGTACCAATAGTATATGACATAGGTCATCGTCTTCGCATGTTGATGATACCTTCAGGTATTAACAGACAAAGATCACTGCTTCATACAGTGATAGTACCTTCGGGTACACATAGTTTCAGATCCGGGCTTCTAAGGCATTGCGCATGAAACCAAAAAGGAAATGACATGATATGTGAATCATAGCACCGCTGCGCGATGAAAGTATAGACAAGCAAGAACAAGAAGTACAAGATAATGATATGAAAATAAGTATGACTCCAAGAAAAGTAATGAAAGTATATGAAAGCACAAAGTAGATGATAGATAGAATATGAATGTACGCGATAGTACAATTATGAATATGTATGTATAAAAAAGTATAGATATAACATATGTCAAAGACATAGAATAGAGACATGAGTTAAGCAACATGAAAAAGACTAGAGATGTGTAAAAGACATATGAAAGAACAGTATAAAAGTATAAGAATGTAGATAAACGTATTAAAAGATAGTATAAGATAGGTTATATGAAAGATACGAGACATGAAAGCATAGGAAACTTGGTAAAGAACATGATACAAGAAATAAGATGAAATAGACTAAGTATACGATATAAGCAAGGGACAAGAAATAGGCAAAGTATTTGTGATAGATAAGGAAATGATATGATATACGTAATAGTATAAAGAATGCACAAATCATGTAACCGAAGATGAAAAAGGCATAGATCAGAGACATGATATGTAACATGAAAAAGAATAGGAACATTGAAAAGACATATGACAAGCGTGAAAGATAAACACAATGACAAGATAAAGTGAATACTTGTTAATAGAAATAGGAATATAGTAAAAGTATAGATAAGAGATAGCTAAAGTCATAGAATATGTAATTAAAAGATTGACATGCAATATAAATGTGCATGATAGATAATATGCATATGTATGCTTTCTGTGATAGTCACATTGGTGGTTGTCCATGCTTATGTTCCCACTGGGCGCAAGCTTAGCACGCTGCTCAATCTCGCAGATATTGCAAGGTAAGACAAGTGATAGAGGACGTGACATCTTGCACATCGCAAAGAAGGCCGACTGTAGATATGCTCACCAAATACGCTCGCAATCTCCGGCGTGTTTCTAATAGAAAATTTAAATGTATAGGTAAATGACTCAGATATGTATATAAATTGTGATGGACACCACTCCGTGGTAGTTCCTTCAGATATGTACAAAATGATTTTTGTTATTATCGAAATTGTTTGTGCACCACAAAGTATTGTGTACAGCTCGAGTAAGAACATGTCAACGAGAGTCCTGGGGTGAAAGTATATAGTATAGTATAGATAGTATCAGGGTTCCTGGACTTCGGTTCTGATCCGCCAATCGGGTCGGGCGTGACATATCGTCCATACCGCGCTCAACGCCGCCTTATGCACATCCGCATCCTAATCCTCGCTGATGATACCGTATCGCAAGTCAATCTTCGAAAAGACACTTGCACCTTTAAATTGGTCGAACAAGTCATCAATCCTGGGTAACAGATACTTGTTCTTCACTGTCATCTTGTTCAGTTGCCTATAATCAACACACAATTGAAGCGTACCATCTTTCTTCTTGACAAAGAGCACTGGAGCTCCGCATGGTGATACACTCGGACGAATAAATACTTTCCCTAACAATTCTTGCAACTGAAGCTTCAATTCTTTTAACTCCATTGGAGCCATTCTATATGGTGTAATGGATGCCGGAGTGGCACCCGAAACAACGTCAATTGCAAACTCAATTTCTCTGTGTGGAAGCAATTTCGAAACTCCTCCTAAACACATCCTGAGAGTCACCAACTATAGGGATGTTCGATAAACTAGGCTCCGCCTTTTCAGATCTATCACACACGCCTAAGTAGTTTCACACCCCTTTCTCGAACCATCGTTTCAGCGTAGTGGCGAATATCACATTAGAGAGGTGGTTCGACCTCTCGCCGATAAAGTCACTCGCCACCTGTCCTTAAGATCACTCTATCTCTACAATCACTACCACTTGCGCCTGGACAACCAATCCATCCCCAATATCACATCAAACTCTCTGAATGATAACTCGATCAAGTCTCCTGGAAACTCATACTCTCGTATTCTGATGGGGCAATCTCTGTAAACTTTATTCACAATGACACTATGCCCAAGTGGATTTGTCACCAAGATATCATACTCGGTTTCACTCTTTGGTAAACTACCTAAACTCGAAATGGCAGTACAAATGTAAGAATGGGTTGAACCTGGATCAATCAATGCATATACAT
This sequence comes from Tetrastigma voinierianum, assembly GCA_016808115.1. Classification (NCBI taxonomy): domain Eukaryota; kingdom Viridiplantae; phylum Streptophyta; class Magnoliopsida; order Vitales; family Vitaceae; genus Tetrastigma; species Tetrastigma voinierianum. The sequence goes on along the minus strand of JAEQBH010002994.1, from coordinate 1,395,036 downwards.
TAGTCTCAAAGATAGAAAATTTACCAACTATCACATCCGGTGCATCTTTGTCTTCCACTGCCTTCATTGCATATGCTCTAGCCGGAGCACGAGCATCCTATCTACCCATAGTCTATGTCGCTTGTCTCGGTGCACTTGGTGATGCAATACTCATTGCCTGCCGTCTTTCCTGCATCACAAACTATACCCCAAACTCGGGTCGATGAAGGAACGAGCTCTAAGACAATCTTACCTGTGCCTATTGATCCACAAGCCAAACAAGCACTTGTTGTCTCCACACTCTCCTCTATGTCTCCTCCCACAATGTGTACAATAAGGAGGAGCTGACCCTCTCGAAGAACCTCCTGGTGCACTAGCATCCCACTACAGGCCTAGAGAATAGTCTTACTACCGGTAATATGGGTTAGTCTATGTGTTGTAGGGCTGACCAGGAACCCCCCGTGGACCTCTAAACTTTATTCCGGTGTCGATACGTAACTTTGACCTGGTCTGCATATTTTTCCTACCCCGCCTTCTTTCTTTCTTTCAGATTCTTCTTCACTCTTCAAATGCATTTAAAGCACATGTCACAATCTTAGAAAAAAATCATCATGGCAGTAACTCGTGACATGGGTCCGAATATAACTACTGAGGCCATCCTCAAACTTACAGACTTTTCCTTCCTAGCTTCACTAGCAAGCATTTCCTCTGGAGCATACTTGCTCAACCGGGTGAATTCCCTCTGATATTCTGTCACACTCATTTGTCTTTGCTTCAGATTATGAAACTCTCGTGTCATATTGCTCAGATAAATGCGACCCACATATTGCTTCTTGAATTCTGGCCAAGAAGAACCCTGCAGATTGTCCTAAGGTGCGGTCCTAGTCACGGAAAGCCACCACTGATAAGCCTCATCCTATAGTAAAGAAGTCGCACACTCTAAGTTCTCCTCTGGTGTGCAATGCATTTTCCACAGCATTCTTTTAGTTCTTTAAAGCCAATTTTCCGCCATGGAGGGCTCATCATCTTTCTTCCCAAGGAAATCCATGGGTCGATATTTTCCATTTCCTATGGTCAGATCACGAGGAACAATCACAGCCACTATAGCTACTTTGATAAATAAGCTGAAGTATTCGTCGGAGAATATCCATAAGACCTCCCGTCAGCCGACCTTGGTCATCATTCATCGGTGGAGCATGGGATGCTTGCCCACCATCCACACTAGCAGGGCTATTTGGGCAACTTCTTGAGTCACCTCTAACCCTATGGGGTCCTCAACTATCCATGCTTGACATATTAAGACCAACAAGATCCGCATCAAAGTCACGTCATCCTTTATATGCAAATGCAATGCATGTCATAAAAAAAATTTCAAAATCATTTACAAACAATTTAAAAAAATAATTTTGTAGAACTGCCTAAACCTAGCTCGAGCATACCCACTTAAATGTATTATCTCAAGTCCGGCCCGACCCTGCCAAGGCCCTAACCGAAACCCGGGGACGCCCGACCGAAGCCATTAATCAAATCCATTTAGCAAATACATTTCATTAATATAAACGTTTTCATTCTCAATTCTTTGCGGAAGCGATTTCAATTTGGGACAAGCCCATAAACATTTACAAATTCAATGCAATTTCTTTACAAATATGCATTTTACCAAAAATAGCATTTTATGCCGTTTATAACATAATATCCAAAAACGTATTCGCATATAGGTAATAAAAATAATTTCTGAGTTGAACTCTTTGTTTACAAAACAAATGTCATGTTTAAAAATGATGAGAATGCAGTGACGAAGCAACTTTCTCTCGATGAATCGAGCTCCCCAACCTCATCCGCTCTCAACTTTGTCTATCACTGACAATTCGCAAGATTGATTGTAACAACACGCTAAGCATTTTCATGCTTAGTGGTTCTATACAATTGTCTCTTTATTTCAGTTTAAATCAAATCATGCAATTTCTTAAGACAATGCTTTCATACTTTCTTAAATGACCAATGCAGTACAATACATACATAAAGATATATTTCCATTTAATCAATTACAATTCATTGGTCATCTCAAACTATGCATTTTCATGTGCAAATCATTCAGATCATAAATCATGCACTTTTCTTTACTCTCACATTTTTCATTTTTCATTTTAGCCCTTATCGAATTTAACCTATGCTTCGTGTAATGTGTGATAACGAATCACCGGTACCTGGGCCCCGCCGGGCTGCGTACGATGTAAACACGGTTTTATAAAAATATGTACTCGGTTGGTGTACACTACCAATACTGTCCCACTGGGCTACGGATCGGTATGCCACAATAGTACATTTGTTCGACTCTTATTGGTATACCAATTTATCCTCAACTCGAATTCTAACGGTTAACATTCTTTTAAGGGCATTAAAATCATTCAATACAATTTACAATAGTATATATATATATATATATATATATATATATATATATATATTTGTATGAAAATAGAACATTTTCACATTCACAGTAATTTTCTTATGCAAATTGCTTTCACAAGCAATTATCTAAATTACTTAAAACAAATCATTTCAAACACAAATCAATATGCACTTTCTTGTCAATCATTTCCAAAATTCAAATCATTTCATAATTATTCAAATATTTTAGAAATAGAGAGAGGGTTTGAGAACAAACCAAAAATTGTCGCTGTGATTCCAATCTTCGGAATCTCGACTTCAATGCGGGCTTGCCTCCTCATCAGCCCCTATTCAAATACAATGACAATCACATATTAGTCGGTTATTCTAGAAGTTTTTGGTTAGGGTTGATGTCTACCAAATACTCCTTCACTTTCAAAATTTTCTAGGGACACATGAGCCATATTTTTCTCATGCTTCCTTTAAGAAAATTATAGCTCTATGAGTCTATTTTTAGTAGGAATTGGAATCATCTCATTTGGATCACCCAAACACAAGTTATGGCATTTTTATGCCAAACCTGCCTGTGATAGCCCAACTCACCCGCTACTCACTGCTTTTCTCAATTTCAAGGGTCTTAACTCCATAAATCGGTAATGGTCCCTTATACTCATTTGAATCTATGGTTCTAAGGTTTCTTCTCCAATTGGAATCATCCAATTTGGATCAAAAGAACCTGCTATTGCATTTACATCCATTGTTCAATTCCAATTTGCAAAGCAGAATCAGATTGTTCTTACACATAGCTCCACTTTGACAAATTTCTAGGCACTTTGGGGTTACAATTTGCATACATTTCCTTCAAGTAACTTATTTCCCTAGATGTATATTTTACCCAGAATTTTGAATCACTCAATATGGATGAGTGAAACTCAACTTATGGCCAAAACATTATAACAATACCCAAAACAGAGAATAACCCGTGAGCTACTCGAGCTCACCCTTAAGCCAGTATTAGGGAGCCTTAGAGCTACAATTTGCTCCTGGTCCCTTCTATACATTTGTAGCCCTATCTCTTATGGTTCTTTACCAATTAGAATCACTTCATTTGGATGATTATAACTTAATCTATAGCCAAAACAAGAACAGGGGTTTTGACAAAATTTTGACAGCATTTCCTTTGAAAACCCAACATTTTTCCCTTTTTACAAACACTCCTCCAAACCAATCCAAACCAATCCCAACCAACAATACAAAACAACCTCAAACTGAGCTAAAACCATCCAAGAACACTTTTACACAAAGATAGGGTTTTTCTCCAAACCCAAAAATAAATAAAAAATGAAGTTAGGGTTTTGTTTTCTTACCTTAGTTTCTGTAAATCTTCTCTTCGATGTTGATTGGTCTCTTAGAAGCAAGAAATGGAAACAATCCCACCAAAATCACTCTTTCTTCCTAACCCTAGCTTTTCTCTCACACTTTGCTCTGATTCTCTCCCAAAAACGTGTTTCTGCTTCAAAATGAGCACCTAAGACCCCAACGGTCTTTAAATCCCTATCTCTCAAGGCCTGCTGCCACCAAAATGCATTCTTGACTTAAGTTTTTCTCTAATTGCTATATAGCCCATAAATATCTCTAATTGCACTCACTTTCACACCACACTTAGACCTACAAACTCATTTATATATGACCCTTAGGTCCTTATTTTACATTTTTTCCAAATTTATTTGGCTTCCTTTAAATTTTCCGGGTTGTATATTTTTTTTTGTTCTTAAGATTTAAATTCCGGAAAAATTTCATTTACTTTATTTTATACCCTAAACATGTTCTGAAACTGTTAGGGTATGTTTAGGGCATTACAGAATACCTTCACAAAGATCCCATGACCAATACATACCATTACGGCCAAATGCAGGTCCAGTGAGCTTAAGACCGTACAAGTACCCCTATTACCAAAAAACAGAGATAGAAAAAATGGTGCAGGAACTTTTACAATCTGGATTGATAAGGCCGAGTCATAGTCCGTTCTCATCACCTTTTTGTTAGTAAAAAAAATTGATGGAGCTTGACGATTTTGTGTGGACTACCGAGCTTTAAACGACATCACCATCAAGTATAAATATCCAATTCCAATTATCGACAAACTATTGATGAATTGCATGGATCCCGATACTACTCCAAATTGGATATGTGGTCTGGTTATCATCAAATTTGGGTACAAGCAAATGACATCCATAAAACGGCCTTTCGAACACACGAAGGGCACTACAAGTTTGTAGTAATGTCATTTAGCCTCACCAACGCTCCAACAACCTTCCAAAGTCTCATGAACGATCTTTTTTGCCTCTACCTTCGGAAATTTATTTTAGTTTTCTTCGACGATATCTTGGTATACTCTAAATCATGGGAAGATCATCTCACACATTTACACATTGTTTTAAATATTTTGGCCACTAATGATTTGTTTGCTAAGGAGTCGAAGTGTTGATTTAGTGTTATGTAGGTAGACTACTTGGGCCACATAATTTCAGAAAAAAGAAGTCTCAGTTGATCCTACCAAAATACAAGCAGTAATTGAGTGGCCTACACCGACAACAACCAAAGGAGTCTAAGGATTCCTAGGATTGGCAGGTTATTACAGGAAATTCATTCGTCACTTGGGAAGTATAGTATCCCCACTAACCCGATTGTCGACTGTTAAGGATCTCCAATGATGGAAGCTAATGAACGGCTCTAAAAGTTGAAAGAGGCTCTCAATTTCAACCCACCAACTCGTGCCTACCAAATTTTTCTCAACGATTTGTGATCAAATGTGATGCTAGTGGAATTGGAATTGGTGTGATTATCTCCCTACAAAACCGGCCAGTGGCATATTTTAGTGAAGCATTAAAAGGTTCCGCTTTAGCCTTATCCACCTACGAGAGAGATATTGGCAATTGTCAAGGAAATTAAGAAATGGCGCCCCTATCTTCTTGGGAAACCTTTTACAGTTCGAACCGACCAAAAGAGTCTCAAGTACCTATTAGAGCAACGAATCACTACGCCCGCACAGACATCATCAAGCCACCCAAGACATTTTGAGCCAACTATGAGATCGAGTATAAAAAATGAGCTGAAAATCAAGGTGCATATTCTTTATCCCGAGTCGTGGAATCACTACTAAAAATAACCAGACATCGACCTTAAAATTGGTCGGTACCATCGACCAAATCACGGCACTATTTAGAGACCAAAAAGGGGTTTGGTCAAAAGAAATTCTTCCGACCAAAGACCGACTATGCATTTACCGACCAAATACTTCGTCAAAATCGTCTTAAATTAGCGGAATTGGCGCCAAAAAATTACCAACCAATTAACGACCAAAAATAAATTAACATGAAAAATGGTCGGTAAATAGGCGACCCAAAAAATTTTTAACCTGGTAATTACCGACCAAATATTTGGTCGGTAAATGGTCGGTAATTTCCGACCAATTCCCGACCAATTAACGACCAAAAATAAATTAACATGAAAATGGCTCAGAATCAAAATTTAATTACCACCAAATATTTGGTCGGTAAATGGTCGGTAATTTCTCCCTTAAATCTTTGCATTTGTCTGTAAGTTTTCGATCCTCATTCATCCACTCATTCTAATCCGCTGGCTAGGCTTGAGTTCGCACCGCTTTTAAGCAACCTAACCTATTTCTTCATATTGCAAGTCTTCACCCTTCGCTTGTTCCACTCAAATGGTTCTTATTGGTATGCTATGTTTTTGGATTTTATGTTTGGTTAGTTATTTAGCTAAAGCTTGCTCCTGCCTCCCTTTATTCGGTTTTATTTAGTTAGTTTTCCTTGATTAGATGTTGGTAACCTCGCTTGCTTAACTAAGCTAATGTGTTTTTGCTTTGACCGCTTAATGTATCAACTAGTTTGCTTGTTAGCCATTAGGACACCGGCTTCATTATACCCCGCCTTCGGCGTTTTTTGGTTTGATTGTTGTTTTTTTGGTTTTATTGCTGGAAAACTATTTTTTTTCTAGTTGGTCAAATCGGCTTTCTTGTTAGGCCTAGTTTTGGCTCAGTTTAGAAGCTGTTCTTAGGTATTGGATTTGGCATACAGTTGTGGAGAGGTATTTGGGTATACCCTGATGCACACCGCTATGTTGTCTCGGGATTGCCCTTTTGCAAATTGGCCGGTATCGCTCTTACCTGGTTTTCGCTCATTCGCCAATTGATGTAGCTCCATTTCAAATATCGTTTGCAGTGAATTATAAACCAGTTTTGGGTCCCGGGTCTATATATTGTTCTGAGCCTCTATCGTAGGGGTGGACTGCTTTTGGGACATCCTTGTGCTATTTTAAGATTAAAGTGTTTCCAAATTCCCGCCCTATTTTGAAAATCTTGTATTTTTATTTTTTTATTTTTATTTTTTTGCAGCTTGTTTGCCAACCAGATAGTTCACATTGTTTGTCTTAATGTCCAAGCCATATGTATAAAGTTTGGATCACTCTTCAAGGTCCTCTTTAGAATGTCTCTTAGAACCTTCATGTTTCTCCCTTTATCGTACTATTGACCTAGAACTTATTCTTTCATATCATACTGCGCCTCTAAAGACCCAAACATGAATCGCATCTCGCACGAGCCTGGGTAAACATCCCATGGTGCTGAGGATCGAGACCTAATCTCTCGCACTAAATATGAATATTTTTATCTCTTTTGGTTCTCGATTACTTGTTTTATGGATTTATTTTATTTTATTTTTATTTGAAGACCTCGCTTGTTATGAAATTTTTATTCGTTTCAGGCTAGTAAGATAACAAAGATCTATGTTATATCCAGATTCATATATGGTGGTTGGGTTGGAATTGCTGGCCCCAATTCCTATTATTCACGCCTCAATAATACACTACCAAATTCGATCCGTAATTGTATGCTGGAAAAGGCTCAAAATGATGAAACCCAATGCCGCTATCGTCGCAAGTTGTCCCATTTTCTTCAGTGGATTGAAACTTGCATAACTCCTTTCTGTTAGGATTCGTTATAGGTGTTCTTAGACACTATAGAAAGCCCTTTGAGTCTAGAATCCACCCATATATAGCTTATTAAAAATTATATCGCATCCTATCCGAAATGAAGAAAAATCGTGGCCCCGCGCGGCAATTATCGCAGTTGTGCTAATTTCCTTCATGATTTGAAACATGCATAACTCCTTCATTAGAACTTGGATTTGAGTGTTCTTAGACTATATGGAAAGCCCTTTGAGTCTATAATCCACCCATATATAGCTTGATACAAATTGAGGTCATATCCTATCCGAAAATGAAGAAAATTTAAGGGCCCTCAAGGTTTAATTACTGCAGCTGGATTTTCTTCATGATTTGAAACATGCATAACTCCTTCATTAGAATTTGATTTGGGTGTTCTTAGACTCTATGGAAATCCCTTTGAGTCTAGAATCCACCCATATATATCTTGGATAAAAATTGAGGTCATATCCTATCTGGAAAATGAAGAAAATCATATCCGCTTGCCGCAATTACTCGCAGTGTGCTGATTTTCTTCATGATTTGAAACATGCATAACTCCTTCATTAGAACTTGGATTTGAGTTTTCTTAGACTCTATGAAAGGCCCCTTGAGTCTAGAATCCACCCATATATAGCTTGATAAAAATTGAGGTCATATCCTATCCGAAAATGAAGAAAATCAGTACAACGCAATTACCGCAAAGGTGCTGATTTTCTTCTTCATGATTTGAAACATGTGCATAACTCTCCCATTAGAACTTGGATTTGGGGTGTTATTAGACCTATGGAAAGCCCTTGAGTCTAGAACTGTGCCCATTGAGTTTAGAATCTGACCATATGCTATTAATAGGTATTGGGTACCCATATATTTCAAATTAGATTAGAGTACCAAGTACTAATCACTCAATGAAATTTATAGAATATATGAGTTGATTACATGATATAGTATGAATTTATGAACATATGGATATAAGAACATGTGATAGGATTAAATTGGAAGAAATCGTTTAATATATATATAAACTAAAATTTTTTAATTATATCGACGAAATCGCCAGCATTCTTCTTAGCAACCCATTTGAAATGCATCATCAGAACGATTAAAGCAATGCTTTGATGATATATAGTTAGTCAGAAGAGCATCCGTCTAAAGGTATTACAACGAAGTTTGAATACACTGATTGTCCTAAAGGATGCTTTACGAAAGGACGTTAAATGATTTAATTTAAATTACATATATTATGTGTCATTTTGGTGCCTTCGGCTCGCTGTTTCTCCGGTGCATTAGGATATATAAATAGTATGCAATTTGCTAATCATGCATTATGCATTACGGCTTATATATCTTATTTAGTGTACTTGAGAACCACGCCGAGGCCGCCGAAATGCATACATAATGAAATATGCACGTGATCTTTTTTTTAACGAACTTTTGTAAATGGATTAGACCAAACCTATCAAGAGAAAAGAACTCGCTGACTCGTGAAGGAGGCGGGAGGAGGTGGAGTGGATGGGGTGGTGCTGCATATCACACGCGTAAAATAACTTTATCTGAATCCACAATAAATGGTTAATGAACATTAAAATAATTGAGACAATCGCGCTTCGCTTACTAAATTGATTTTTTGTGACTAGTTATGGAAGACGACTGTGGAATGGACGTATCGAGGGTCGAATAGTGAATGGAATGTTCAATGAACGGGGATAAAGTTGATGAATTTGTTGGCGCTCGCTTCGAGACATCCCGAGTGTGTGAATGGTGGCATACCTATAAGGTGTCCTTGCACTTTAGTTAAATGTCAATAAGAAGTTTTAATGTCGAAAATCGTGAAGGTGCATTTGTATAGAAACGGTTTGAAGTCGGACATTATGGTTCGATATTCATGCAGAGAGCTAAGTCCACCAAGAGGTGTTCAAGTTCGCACTGCGTCGCATGAAACCTGATCGCATGGTCTCAAATAATATGAATCACACTACATACCATGTAATGGTTCGTGGATGTCGCATGTCCCGAATTCAACCCGCATGAGGAACCCAATGCCGAGGCAAGGAATTTCTATGACATGATTCGAAATGAGACAAACCCAGAGTATGAGGGAAATTCTACATACTCAACTATCTCATACCGTGGAGGATGTTAGAAATAAAGTGCGCATTAATGTGTTCGCAGCATGGCTCGATGATATGTCTAATTTCATTCAACCGTTGCCACAAGATAACTGATGCCCATCGGATTTCTACAACACGAAGAAGTTAGTTGTAGGGTCAGATTACCCATATGTCATTCATTGTCAGGTGAACAACTGTACGATATAATCGGGTGGGATGACAAGACCTTAACAACTTGTAAAAATGTGGGCATGCTCTGGCAGACAAGCAAAAAGGTTGTGGGTTCTAGAAATAGGATTGTATATACTAAGTCAAGGTGCCGTATAAAGAAGATGCACTATTTTCCAATAACACCTAGGTCAGCAGAGATTGTATGCATCAACTCGCAACAGCCTAATGAAATGAGGTGCATTCAGAGCATCATATGGAGTGACTAGAAGATGTGTCACCCTTCCGATGCCCCTCGCTTGGAAACATTTTGATGGGTGTTTCGATTTTTCATCCTAAGTTCAATGTTAGGCCGGCTTATTTGTTGATGGTTTTCACTGGTCATCAACTGATAATATTCTTTGTGGCCCGTGGGTGGTGACGCCAGATAACTCGCCTCCGCACTTATGTATGAAGAGGAATTTATGTTTTGACTCCGTGTTAAGGTTTCGGGGCCTACAACCAAAGGGAAGATAGATGTTTTCAAGCAGCCCATTGATAAATGGGGTTGAAAAGTCCTGTGTGTCAGGGGTTCAAACTTATGATATTTCCAAACTACAGTACCCTTCGGGATACACGCCTCATGTGGACCACATATAAATGACTCTCTGCGATTCTATGATGTCCGGTGAGCATCGCAGGTTACATGTCCGCATTGTATGGAAGACTCATGCTTTTAGATTAATTGGCGAGCTGAAACACAATGGTTCGATTGAACCACCTAGAAGTTTTTGCCCATGAATCATCCGTGACGACGTAACACCAAAGACTTCATTAAGAATAGAAAGGTTACTAAACAATTTCCCAAGTTAGATCTCGGGGATGAAATTTCGCAGGATTTGAATAATGTAGGGTCGAGGGAAGCGGATAGGGATGCTTGATGCCGAGGTCATGGAATGCAGCTATATCTAAGACTCAGGGGTGGAATAAAGAGAAGTATTTTCTGGGATTTGTTCTACCGGCGTGAACACTGGCTGTGCACAATCTGATGTTATGCATATCAAAGAATGTGTTTTATTAAATATTTTCAATACGTTGTTTAACATTCTAGTGGAAAAACTAAGGACACGCATAAGTCAAGAGATGAGTTGAATAAATATTGTCAGTTGCCCTCAATTTGCACAAAATCTTGTCACCAGTAAATACCCTGATGTGCCATTCGCTCGCACAAATCACGTAAGAAGGATGTGGGTCAAGTGGGTAAAAACCGAGATTTCCGTGATGGTTATGCTTCTAATCCGGGAGATGTATGCAAAACAAACTTAAGATGTTCGCATGAAGAGTCATGATTGTCATGTATTCATGCAAAGGTTGTTACCACCGCCGAGAATTCCCCGCCAAATAGAATATGGGAGCCGATAATCGAGATTTCTTTATTCTTCAAGCAACCGACTTTCACCGGGATGAGAGCTGAGAACTGACGAACAACCGTTATCTTATGCAATCTTGAGAAGATCTTCCCTCCAAGTTTTTTTACTCAATGGAACATCTTTCCAGCAGACTTGGCTTACGGCTAGATTGCCGTCCAACCATTATCGTTGGATGTATCCTCCAAAGGTAATATTAATTCACCCAACCAATTTATAATATTCACAATCTTCTTATGTATACTCGAGGAAAATAAAGCATAAAATCATGAATAAGGCTCGTAGAGGGTTCTATATCAATTGGGTATATTATGGATGAGGTCGCCAAATTGCAGATCATTCTATTTCAAAGAAGGAGGGATCCAACTCTCTTCCACTTAAGGAAAAGTTATAATGAGGTTTATCTTGATGACATCAGGATGATGATATGTTTGAAATTTTCAAGCCTCCTCGGTAAAGCACCTAAGTACAAAGGGAACTGTGATTCAGACAATGAATATACTGCAACATCTATACGCCCTAATGAATTGTCCAGAGGTTCAACCATTCATAAAGTAAGTAGTTGCTAAAGTCAAATGAGATCTATTTAGTATGTTAATTTACTATTTCCTCTCAATAAAATCCATTTTCTAATTTCATTTCTATTTTTAGTGTATTCAAGTGCTTAAAAACGTAAATCGCTTCCAAACTTGAATGACTTAAGCCGCAATGCCTTGACGGAGCAAGAATTTCCATCATGGTTTGAAAAATACGTATGTTTACTAAACATGAAAATCATAAAACAATTGTAATGTTCTGATACAAATTTATAATTGTAATCTCAACAATACACTGATTTCCACACATGTGTTCATAATCGTGCAAAATAAAATTTCCAATCACATCTTCGAACTATAGCACGAGGTCCCCTAAGAGAGGTTAGAACTTACAACGGTTACCGGTAGTGGTTTTAAATTTCACACTGAATCGTGCATGGAGTTAACGGCAAATACAATACTGGGGATGCATTAAAGGATCCGTATACAATGAAACTTAATCGACTATTACGATTCCTCGTCAAGTGATCGAGTTAGAATTTGAAGCCTCCGTTAAAAGAACTGTTATTCAAATGTGAATGGTCTCACCCAACACCACATGCCTGGCATGGTTGTCCATCCTCGAGACAACTTGTCGATGTGCACGATAAAAACGATTCAACAAGTATGAATCCTTGGCCTTAAATAGCACAAGCATCACTGTGTTTATTATCAGGAATATCCACGGTCGGACTCTGGCCCTAAGGATTGGAAAGAGTGTGCAAGATCAAAGCTAGCTCAAATTGACATCCCCAATCACCAAGTAATGATGTCATGTAAACCAGCATTTCAAAAAAGTCGATGACAATGATGTTATAATCGGTCAGGCGGACGAAGATCGCCCTTTTAGTCAGATCTTCCGAGATGGATACAAGTGGGGATGTGATAAGTCAGAAGAACATTTAATTGATAATGAGGAAGAAACGAGTGATGAAGAGGAGTTTGAAAATGATGTTACTATCCAAGAAGAAGACGAACCGCATTTAGATGATTCTAATGAGAATGAGTAGTTAGTGAGTTTTAGTTATTTCAATCGTTAATCATGTTTGTTTATTTTCATTGCCTATGTATTTTACTTGATGCTTACTAATCAATAATGTGTTGTTTATTATTTTTAACAGATATGGCACGTGCGGGATTCAGGTAAGAGGCAAAGACGTCGCTGTGTCGTACCAGCTCGTAGAGGCAAATACAACCCCAGGTATGCTCGATCCTCAAGCAGAGGGTCAGGGGTGATGAGACCCCCACGCAGATGCAGGAGGTTGTGAATGTACCGCAAAGATCAAGACGCTAGACCTGATCCACATCATATGAACCCAGATCATGATGAATGATCAAGAGACACGGAGGGAGAGGATGGAGATGTCGAGAGTCTTCTCGTGAGCACCCTACGCACGAGACTCTCCCTATCGTCATTGGATCCGATTAACATAATCCGGTAAGGATATGAAACTTAACTAATGATTTATCCATTTCTTTAATTTATTTCTTACTTGCTATGAAATTTTGGGTTACAGGACGAAGTTAGAGCCGTCTGGTTCAATTTCTAGGGTTCTGAGGACAATTTTCAGGAAGTCCTTTAAACCTCATGGACATAATTAAAATCATCGACAGATAGAGACCAATTGATGATTTGGAGAGAATTTAAGGTATATATTATTACTTAACATTTTTACATCTTTATTTATTCTTTTGTTCACTGAGGAAACATGTTTAAATTATAATCAAGCAGTAAGTTTATAGTGGACACAAATTGCTGAGGTAAGGCCAAAAGGGTGTTCTACAACACGCCGCTGGCCAGATAAAAGATTAATCGTGTACTAGGTCAAAGATAAATGGTTGAAGAAGAAAGAGCAAGATTCGAGTGTCCCCGATTATGTTTTCTGTGAGTGGCGAGAAGATGGGAAGATCCCGCATTATAGGAAGAGGTGTGAGAAACGAGCAATCGTTACCGTGAGCGGCCGAGAGGGTAGCCGCATGTCTACACACACTTGTGGATCTCGCTCTATGCGTGAGCACGAACGAGCATTGGTATGATTTCTAATTTATACTTCTTATGTTTATTACTTTGTGAATTGTGTTCAATTATGCCTATTTTTCATTTCTCAGAAGGATTTTTTTTTTCAATTGAATTAACGTATGTATTGTTTGTAATTAAAGACACGCAAGGAGGGTAAGAAGCCTGCCTCGCTTTATCTCGATACACGCACACGGCGGTCATGATGATCAGACTTTGTTGATCGTAGATCCGTGCATCAATGTAAGTTTCATTAAAACAAAATTACTTTTTTTTTTTGAAGATATAAATTAAAATACTTATTTTTACTCATTTTTATCCGTATGACCTGACGTGGTTTCCAGGTGAAATGTCGGATTCTAAATCGCATATGTAAAAAAATATAATCAAAAGATTTGTCTATTTCTCTTTTATTTTTTTTGAAGATCAATTAAAATACTTATTTTACATGTTTATTGGGATAAGATATGAGGAATGTTAGCCGCGACTCAAGCTGCATTCCCATTATTGCATCACAGGTTTAATATGCATGCTTGAATTATTACCGCATTTATTAACACTCAACCATGTAATTTTATATACTATTGATATTATATTTTTGTGAGTAGTGATGTAAGGGGCCCAAGTGGCCATTTTTACTCATTTTTATCCATATGTGGACCCGTGGTTGGTGTGAAATGTCGGGACAGTTGCCATGTTATCGGTGACATGTCAGATTTCGCAGTAGCCCCCACAAAGCGCGAGACTCAGCTCGATTTTCTTTAACCCGAGTCTTGGAGTGCAGGACTCACTGAAGTGGCGTCGTTACCCGACATCCATGAATATTCACAGCTGATCGTTGTCAACTGACCCCCGGAAACATGTAAAAAAATATAATCCAAAGATTCGTTTATACTTCTCTCTTTATTTTTCAAGATAAATTAAAATACTTATTTTACATGTTTATTAGCGAGATATGAGGAAATGTTAGCCGCCGCGACTCAAGCGCATTCCCACTACTTCACTACGTGACGCGCAACGTAGTTCTCATTCACGCCCACCGGCTGGATACGAATCGACGGTAATGAGGTCGCTGATGGCAAGGAGAAGATGCCTCGCCTATGGCGCTTCTGCTCGTCGACATCATTCTACTCGTGATAGACCTAATGTAGATATGAAGCCCATCTTCGTGACCATTTTTGAATTTGTTCGACGATGGAGGACTTTCGTGACGCGATAAACGCGATACACATCGCTTGGTCGATACCGAGCGACGATGATCGAATTCATGAGGATGATAGTGACGTAGTCAGGCCTCGCTGATCGCTTACAAGAAGTGTCAGAAGGTGGGATCAGCTCAACCCCGTGATGATCTACCCCTGATTGTTCGCGTAATGTTCCAGCCTACAACATCTACTCCGAAGATCTATTAAAGCAAAGACTCGCAAAGAACCGATCAGATTCAAGAAAGAAGAGACAAATACCCTAAGACTGACATCCACCATACTCTGACCAGATGACATCTCAAAGATCACGATGATGATAATTAGGTTTGATTTGATTGAGTGTATTACACACTTTTTTTTTTTTCTTATACTCAGATTAATTCATGTTTTTATTTTCTCGACTTCATTTACTATATATATAAAGATATATATTAGTTTGCTTTGTTTTAAAATATTTTTTTACTCTCTTTATATAATATGCATGCACTATTGTACTTTCTTTTGTTTCATAATCTTTAATATGTGTATATATATATATATATATATATATAAAGCAATATATCAAACTCAAAATGGAAAAAATATTTAAAATTAATTTATCACCAAATTAAGTAATTCTCAAACCGACTAAAAAAAAATTTTTTTAAAATTAATTTACCGACCATTTGAGATATTTACCGACCAATGACATAAAAATGTTGGCTCGCTTGGTCGTAATTTGTTTCCAGAATTACCGAATATTTGGAGATTACTTGTCGACACCAATGACATTGTGGCGCCTTGCCGTAGAATCTGAGCCTAAACGGCCTGCATCACTGACCATTTGGAGACCGCTTACCTGGCCAAATTCTTTCGACGGTGAAATGGCCTGAAAATATTCGAAATTGTCTGGTTTAGTGAAGCCTGGTAAATGGTCTGTAATTTACCGACCAATTGATTTTTTGTCGGTGAAATAATTACCGACCGGGAAAATTGCGACTAAATAATTTGAGCCCAGAACGGCTCAATGGATTTCATCACCAAAAATACCGTTACGTAATTCAAAAAATTGGCCTGCACTCTATGATTTTGCAGTGAATTCCAATTTATATCCATCTCCACGCCTCAAGCAAACTGGTGGCCTATCCTTCAAAAAGAAGTTCAATAGGACCCATTTTATGAGGATTTGAAATCAATAGACTCATCCTTGATCCAACCAGATAAAGGTGGGTTCCGGTGAAGGTTCTTTCAGTTCCGCTTCTAATTTAATCTAAAATTTCGATGATCGCCATGCAACCCTAATCGCGGACATTGGGATCCATAAAACTGCCCGAACAGCAGATTTTTTGGTCAAATTTGTGTCAAATAGTAAAAGCATTCGGCAAAGAATGTGAAGTTCACAACGCTTCAAATCGATCGCGATGAAGACGCCAGGCTACCCAACCTCTAACCGTGCCAACACAAGTGTGGATCGAAGTATTGTTAAGACCAAAATATGTGTTCAACCAAATCTTCAACACAAATTTCCAATAAAGACTATTAAGTCCCTAAGAATCCGCGTGCCAAAACTTGTTAAGACCAATTTTATCAAGGATTTAAAGATCGCTACCAGAGACTATTCAGCTTCCTCGACAACGCAAAAACCTCGTTAAGCTGTATTACAAATTATGTTGTTTGCCTCAGGCGAGAAGGTTTATTTGAAATGTGTTTTGGTCTAGATCACTGCAAGTGCACAAGTTATACAAGTAATAAAAGTGGAATTAAATCCATATATCATTCCCACGAGGATTTTTGAAAAATCCAAATATCAATTACCCCATCTACTTAAGATCCTTACTATTTGAACTCCAACGTTTAAATATGATTTGATTAAACTAAAGAAAAGTAAAACTACTTAAAATTCTATAACTATACAATAAGAATTCAAAACAAATGGGAATGAAAAGCCATCGAAAGTAAAGTTAACATCGAGAAATGTAGACAGTGTACATTTATCAATTTCTGCATCATTCTATAACATGGTTCAGCCATTAGTTTGAAATTTGAACTTGTTAAAGATGCAAGGTAGTATAGTTTGGATTCCTCCATACACTATACATTTCACTGGTTAGAAATCAATGTTCCTTCCAGTTACATAAGTCTAATCAGTTACTTGTAAGATATAATCCACTTTCTAAGAACTGGGTATTTTTCCTTTCCAGTACTTCATACCCAAGTCTTAGGATTGAAGAATTCGTGCCCCTTTAGAGAGGATAATGTAAGCCTCCTCTAATCTAATTGGTATCTCATCCTTCGAATATGATAAAATTCTCTATCTCTTTGATTAGATCTCTACTGACATAGGATCAAGATCCTTTCATCAGAAAGAGGAGAAACCTTTGATCAACTAAATTGATACATCATCCAACTAATCCTCACACCATGAGTAAATTAGTGATCTATCGAAATAGTCTTTCAAAGTTCATTAGTCCCATAATATTAGTCTAACATACCCCCGCAATCGCCTCCATACTCTCGCACTCCATCTACAGGTCAACCAGAGGGCCTCCCGAAATCGTGAGCAAAGATGCCGCCATTTTCTAGGTACACGCTACTAATATTTGAAACAATTAAATTCAAAAACAACACCAATTAAATAAATTCAAGATTTCCAACTATGACGTTCTTTCAAATTGTGCAGAAAACAATAATTAACATCGATCCATTCCTAGAGGGAGCTCATTCTTTCAAAACTGGATTACAGATAACAGTGACTAAATGATCATGAAAATTCACTGAAATTGCAATCGAACTGAAATAAATGAACTCCAGAAATTTTCCAAATTCCATTGAAATCAGATAGTAATGACAACTAAATTTTACAATGAACCCAACTTGAAACTCCAACCAAATCACTGCTCAATTTCAAGAAAAATTAACTAAAAAACTAAACTAGATCTAAATTCACAGAAAAGAAATAAAAGAAAAATCAAATAAAAAATAATATACACAGGAGTCTTCAGCTACCCAAAAGTTCCAGGTTTGACAGAAGCTGCGCACAATGCCCTAGGTGCTTCTATTTATAGATTTTCAAATAATGGGTCGTACTGCGAGACTAAAATTGTGGATCCCCAAAAATTAGCTCAATAGGTGGCTTTGTCGCGACATAGTTGCCCTCTTTGTCCTCCAGCCTTGTTGTGGCTTGCAATGTTCTGTTGCGACATAGTTTCGTGCCTTTTTATTGAATTATGTTGGGACATACTTTGAAAGTGTCGTGACAGAGTTCTGTTGAATTTGTCTTGTAATTGTCGCGACATGAGTGTCTTGTGTCGTGACATGAGTGTCTTGTATCGTGACATACTTTAGTATCTTACAGCTTGAATCTCGAATGGTATGTCGCGACATAAAAGCTTTGTTGTGACAAAGTTTCCTTCTTGCTGCTCTTGATTGTGTCGCAACATAAAATTTATTTGTCACAACAGAGCTTCTCATCCTTCGGCTTTGTTTTATGTCGCGACATAATTTTGAAATTTCGCGACATAAATTACATTTTTGTTCATACTGTGTCGCGACAGTCTTCTGTTCTCTTCTAGGCGCTTCTCTTCAACTTATGTCTCTACATAGCTTCCTGTTGTCACAACAAATATTTTTGTCTTCAGCTCCTCATTATGTCGTGACATAAATTACTGTGTTGCGACATTCTTTCTGTGGTTCTTCTCAACCTTTGTCGCGACAATAATTTCCCATGTCGCGACAAAGTTTCTCTCAACCGTATGTTGTTGT
This sequence comes from Tetrastigma voinierianum, assembly GCA_016808115.1. NCBI lineage: Eukaryota > Viridiplantae > Streptophyta > Magnoliopsida > Vitales > Vitaceae > Tetrastigma > Tetrastigma voinierianum. The sequence goes on along the minus strand of JAEQBH010002994.1, from coordinate 1,376,439 downwards.
TGTCGCAACATAAAATTTTTCTGTCGCAACATACTCTTGTTGCCTTGCAATGCTGACTCTGAACTTTATGTCACAACATACTTTGAAAATGTTGCATATTTCCTTCCTTGATCTTTGTCATTCTTTGAACTTTTTGTCGCAACATAAAAAAAAAAACATTTGTCGTGACCAACTTATCTTGACTTGTCTTATTGCTCTACCATTTTTTGTTGCGACATAGTTTTCTTCCCTTTTCAGATCTTTATGTCACGACATAGGTTTGATTCTCGTGAAAAAACTTTATTGTCATTTGCTTGATCTTTATCGCGACAAAGAAAAATAATATCGCAACATTCTTCTTTTAAATATTTCTCAATCAATGTCGTGACATAAAAATCCATTGTCGTGACAAAGTTCTGTCTTCTAATTATCATTATGTAGCAACATTCCTTTCTTTGTTGCAACATTTATCATTCAATCCCTCACATTTTGTGTCGCGACAAAATTGTGAAATGTCACGACATTCTTCACTTCTAATTTGAGTTTAGCTTTATCTTTGTTGAGACATAGTATCTGCTGGTTCTCTTGAAATTATGTCGTGACATTCTAAAATTATGTCGCGACATTTCTGCCTTAGCCAATTTTTCTGCTTTTCTTGTTGGAATTGTTTCTTTTTCATTCAAATCCTGCAAAACACAAAGTTGGTGATTATTCCATAATTTTGCATTAAAATGAATCATAAATCTCTAAAATAGCCGTAAAATAGATTTGCAAAATGTATAAGTTTAGGACTCATCAAATTCCAAACTTAAAGTTTTTCGTCTCAAGCAAAGAGTATAATTTTGTTTGTCCTCAAACAATTCAGCTTTTATTTTTAAGGACATTTTTCTTTTTCTTTTTTTTTTTTTAGACTTCTTTTCCCTAGTATCCACAATTTACCTTAAAAACAGGTTACTTGTAAATAATGGAACATGTTTCCAATCCAACTGTGAAGATTTTCAATTAAGTTCACTAAACATGCAAATAATTCCTTTAATGTATACACTTCAATTAGTTAACCCCGATTCATCGCAGTAATGGTCTTCTTCTTGAAGATTAGTTAATCTTCTGAGACAATACTTAGATAATAACACTCTCCTTGATTTTTCCAAGTCTCATATGCTTGTTTGTCATATTAATCTCCACTAATGTAGACATATACCACCTTGGAGATCAATTAGGTCTTTTAGGCTTGTAATGTTTGGCTTGGGTAATTAGGTAGATAAATGGACAATTTAGGCTCAAATTTACCCAGATTCCACTCACAAATCAACATACTTGCCTTCATTCTTCATCCTTCACTTCTTCTATTGATGTCAACTCTCAATCATCCCCCAAACTTGTTTAGTGCATTATTCTGCATACTTTCTATTGTGGTGTTTTTCTTAACCACATCCATACTGTAAATTCTATTCCTCATATTAGAAGCTTTTTCACTTTTCATTTCCTATAAAGGCTTATGGAACAGTATAATGTTTTGTCTTTTTAAGCTTTCTACAACTCTTAGTGAACTTTGGGTTAGTAACTCCCATACTAGTTGGCATTAGGGTACTAGGTGTTGAAACACCCCTAAGAACTTAATTTTTAAGAGAGGAAGGCTACAAGACAAAACTCATTCTACCTTGATACTTTATCTTTTCATAGCTTATTTTCTTCATTCTTTTCATCTTTCCTCATCTCAATTGGTTTTCCTTTCTCAACCTTCCTTTTTATCCTGCTTTGCATTTTAGAATAATATTCTCTTAAGCTTGTCCTTTTCTATTATTGGTGTATTTGTCATGCAATCTAGGCAAACAAAGGTTCTTTATTGTAAGATTTGATTTAAGGGAGGATTTAGGCTTTTCATTTGCTGGTTGATGATGAAATTGGTTGTTGGCTAAAATAAGGAACTAAGGTATATGCATATGCATATTATAAGGGTAGGCAAAGAAGGTTCAAACTTCCAAGAAAGGCCTATATCATTTCCTGTTAGTGATATTGCCTAGGATTTCGCCTTGACTAATAATCTAACAAGTTCTAGGACTTCAGGGAGATTTAACTGTGAAGGATCCTACAAGATATCCCTAATCTCAGCACAATTTGTTTCAGAGGACTTTTGACCATGTGCATTGTTTTTCAGGATTCATAATAACTAAACTATTTACAAAAACATAATTATAAGCCTTATTTGTTCCATCATTTGTTTAAATCTTCCTTAGTCTTGAAGTTCAACATACTCATTGATAACATTACAACTACTTCTTTCAATTCATTTCATCCTACCCTAATTTCATTTGTAAATTTCTTGTTTGGTTTTTGTACATGTTGCTATGTTGTTATACAACTCAAAAGCTTACATAAATCAAACAATTCAATTCAAAAAAATTTCCACATAGCAAGCAACTCAATTCAATTCATCAATCAAATTCCACCAAACAATCCACAACTACCTAATTCATAAACCCAGGAAAACTATTTTCTCCATTATTCACCAAAACTATACAACTAAAAAGTCATCATTCTTTATTTATTTAAAATCAAGAAATGAAAAAGAAAATAAACACAAGAAAAATGCAAGAGAAAAATGGACACAAATGTTTGCAACTGATTTTTCATTTATGTTTTCCTTTACAAGGGACCTATTTACAAGATAGAAATAAGGAAGGGACAACAGGGTAGGTCGTTTCTTTTTTCTATCATACTTATTGGGAAGGTTCAGATTTACTGGTTCAAATTTATAACCAACAGATGAAGGAGAGAAGTCAGGGAATTGGACTGGTGGTCTTCTAGTCTTGCTACCTTCCTCTTTGTTGAAGGCAGACCACTCCATTGATAGAGTCAGTTGATTAATAAGATCATCCTGTCTCTGCCCAATGGAATTGAGGACTCCCTCAAATTCACTCTAGGTAGAGTACATTTTGATCAAATTGTTATTGACCATATCTAAGCTTTCTGTCTATAATTTTTCCTTGTAGTTGAGGGTTGCTTCCATTTCCTTATCCCTCTTTTCTATTAGGAGCCTGATTTCCTTTTGATGCTCTTAATATAAGTATCTGAAGGCATCTACCTTCACTAACATGTTCTGCTCCATTGCATTCTTTCTCTCCTTCATTATCTCCAATAGCTCTTTATCTCTTTTCAACTGATCTGAAATGAACGTCTTTTCCCTTGCCCTCAGTTCTTCCTTCAATTCTTTTTCTCTTCAATCTATCTTATCCCTCCACTCTTCATTTCTCTGTTTAAGTGCATTCTCCAAATTCTGATCTCCTTTTCTCAGCTCTGCGTCCTTATACTCATCTCTCAATTGAAGTTGGACCTTCAACTGCTTGTCCCTCTCTTGCATCTCTTGCCTCATGACTTTCAGCATTTCCATCAATTCTGTATTGTTACTTTGATTTCCTGAGCTCTCATCTAGCTCTTGATGGATTTCTTTAACATCTAGGGATACATTCCAGATGGAATTCAAGTTCCCCTGCCTCTCTTGCTGCTCTTAGGCTGGGCTTTCCAACTGTACTAGCTCATTTTCTCTTTCATCCCCTTCCTCTTCTTCTATTTCTATTTCTTTCTCCTTGCCTCTGTTCTTTGGACCTTTCGTCACTTCAGTTAATGTCAGAGGAGAAGCCTTAGGACATGTCTCTTCTTCTTTCCCAATCTCCTTCCACACCTTCTAAGATGCACAATCTGGTGATTAGTGCTGGATGGGGTACTATTCCTTTGTAGTTGCCTCTATAATAACTCAAAATAGAGTTCTCTACTATTTTTCCCACACTGAATTTTCATCCCATCAAAATAGCATACAACAGAATTGCCTCCTTCTCTCTAACTGTACTGAGGTGTCTAGATGGTAAAAGGACTGAGCAAATAAAATAAAACCAAACCTTAGCCTCTTTAATCAACGAGCCTCTTGCAATAGACTCATGGGGATTCTTCCTTATGGAATTCCATTTCCCCTTCCCATCTATTAACAAGTCTACAATTTTCTAATACTCTGGCACCTTTAAATGTTTCTTGAACTTTGACCCACCTTTTTGCTCCTTCAGATTAAAACTTTCATTTATCTTTTCTCTGCAGAAAGATATCTGCTTTCCTCTGACGTACACCGTCTTCCCTTTTACTCCCACCATGTTAGCATAAAACTCTTTTACCAATGCCACAAAGCCAGGTGCCTTGTGCTCGCTAAGTAACTGCAATCCTCTTTTCTCAATCATTTCAATAAAGGGTGAGATAAACTTTTTAAACCCTCTTTTGACAATGAAACCCCAATCCTTTAGAATTTTTTTCCATAAAACGAAGGCTTTATCTGAAACGAAATCTCTTACTTTTTCATTCATCTGCTCTGTTTTAGCTTCCTCAGCTCCCCTCTTTCTTTTTCTTGTTTCTTCAGTTGGTTGCTTAGTCTCTGTTGTTGCTTCTGGTCTTTCTTCCTCCTGCATTGCTCCTGACTGAACCTCTTGAATAGCTTCTTCCTCAATCTCTGCGTATTCTTCCATTATTTCATTCAGGTACGGAATCAGATTTGATGGTTTAGGCATGGTTGAAATACGGTTGGGATAGGTATATTTCCCTTATGGAATTTGCTTATAACAATAGTTATCGATGCATTGGTATGGCCCCTATGAAGCCTTGTAGCGGCAGAAATGTAGAACTCCCTGTAGGCCGGACACCAACGAAAGCATAAAGTAATTGGTCCTAACATAGTGAAAGAGATAGAAGAAAAAGTTTGGACCATTCAACAAAGGTTAAAAGTTGCTAGTGATAGACAAAAGTCGTACGCAGATCTGAAAAGAAAAGACATAGAGTACGAAGTCGGAGATAAAGTCTTCTTGAAAGTATCATCATGGAGAAAGACATTCCAGATTTGAAAGCAAGGGAAACTGAACCTGTCTGGCCTGACCTATGAGATTTTAGAAAGAATTTAGATCGCTCACTTATCAAGCTTAACCTCCCTCCCAGTTGGCCAAATTACATAATGTATTCCATATCTCAATGCTTTTGAGATACCGTTCTGATGAATCGCACATCTTGCCAGTATGAGATGTACAAGTGTAATCAAACATCACTTATGATGAAGAACCAAAAGTCATTCTAGCTCGTGAAGTGAAACAATTGCGAAACAAACAAGTCCCTTTGGTAAAAGTACTTTGGCAACACCACGGTATAGAGGAAGTAACTTGGGAACCATAATTGATAATGAAGGCACAGTACCCGTAACTCTTTAATTCAGGTATGAATTTCAAGGACGAAATTATTTTAAGGGGGAGAGAGTTGTAACACCCTAAATTATACCCTAGTGATTATGACATGTGTAGTGGTATACGGAAGTCAAATTAAGATTTTTTCTCGAAATTTAATAATAAGTGTAAAAAAGGAAATAATCAAAATTATTAAAGAGTCAAAGGTAAATTGGTAAATTGCCAATTAAGGACCCAAAAGACATAAAACAAGAAGATTATATGCCATTGTAGAATTGTGATAAGTTGATTGTCAAATTTATTGAAGTAGGAGAACTAAAGTGCAAGGGCCAAAAACTTAAGTCAAAAGGAGGCATGAGACAGGAACTTGTCTCTAGAATTTGTTCTCCATTTTGGCTTTAGGAGCTAGGGCATCCGGTTGTGTGGGGAGGAGACCAAATTGGTTTGCTCAATCCATTGTTCTTAGCTCTCTTAGTTCAAGCAAAGAGGAGGAAAGGAAAGGAAAGGAAGAAGGAAGAGAAAGAAAGCTCGATTTGGAAGTTTCAAGACATCAAGGTTAGGAAAAACATCCTAACTCTCCCATTATTTGTGTTTTTTGTTTTTGTTTGAGTTGGGTTTGAGGTTGGCTTAGATCTTGTTTTGGTTTGGGTTGGAATTTTCCATTTATAAGGACCAAAAATATGTAAAGGAGACATGCAGGTATTTTAGGGGAAGTGTTGTCCAAATTTCCCTAAAACCTGTGTTTTTTGTTTTAGCTATAACTTGGCCTAAGAACCTCCAATTTGGATGATTCTAGTTGTAGATGAAACCTAAGAACTAGAGCTACAAATTTATAGAAGAGACTGAGATTTAAATCCTATTCTAAAAGCCATGAAAAAGATTTTTACAGTAAGATACGGATTTTGTCCCCTCTACGAGAGTAGTTCATGTTGTTTGCACCATATATTGGGTCATACTAATCCAAATTAGGTGAATCAAAATCCTACTAAAACTAGACAGCTAAGAGAGTAACTTTCATGAAGAAAGTATGGTAACATAATGTCTCTACTATTCCCAGAAATTCATCCAATTGAGAACACAATACTGTCCCTGGAAACTGTTCAGGAGTAGTCCAGAATGTTTTGGCCATATCTCTTAATTTAAAGGTCCAAATGACCTAATATATGAGCCTTTGGAAACTTAAGACATAGGTGAACATTTTTTTAGAAGATCACTTTGTCTAAAAACCTTATTTACTCTGTCAAATTTGTAATTGGAAATGGACTTGAGATGTGTTAGTTAATATTCCAGAGTCGAGACACTTGGGTGACAATACTAGGAAGTGAATAAAGGATCTGTATACATATACAAGATACATGTTATTAATTATTACATGGAACATATATGACATGAACATTTCAGTATGTATGAGAACAATATAGTCATAAGAATTGACTAAAGAGTATAACATGAATGTTATTAAGACCGGTATAAAATGCTCTGAAATACATATAATTGTATGTCTACTTAAGACCAGATAGTGAATAAATAGGGACTAGTTCTATTCATCACTTATCTTCCGCACTAATCAGCATGTCTATTCCGTGCTATTTAGCACATATGTTCAATGCTATTCAGCACTCCTATTCTGTTGGCGCCATTAAGTGGACTTCGTTTACGGCCACTTCTTGTTCTGTACTATACAATACCTACGGGTATCTATTGTACCATGTCCCTGTTATTCATTTTTATTGGTTTATGCAGGAAAATATTTATATAAAATGTATCTGAATAATGAACAATATGAACACCAAAGTAATAAGCTCGAATGCTAAGGCATAACTCTGTTTTGTACTATAGTGTACCTACGAGTACCTTCTATTATGAAATTTCTATTATGAACTCCTACAGAAGAGATGAATAATATGATATGTGAACTAATTATATGTATGCACATATATTGTAATTAAGGATCACTGTAAGTGCTCATATATGTTATTCTGTTTTCCCACTAAGCTATATGCTTAGCACGGGTGTTTCATCCGTGTAGGTTCTGAAGAAGTCGTCAGGGACATCCCGCACTCATCAAGGCCAACTCAACAATAGGAGTCTCCCTTATGTGGGTCCTCTACTCCATATTCTCTTTTGTAATAGAAATGTAAATGTAATATTTGATGTAGTGAAACTTGTAAGAATGCAAGTAGTTAGAGACTCAAGCATATATGTACTGGATATTTTAATCACCATTATAGTGGTAATTCCACAAGGTTATGGTTTGTAGTTTGGAATTTTTATAATTCTGGCCTTTTTAAAGCAAGTTTATATTAGTTATGAATGTATGCTTGAAACGATCACAAATAATGCCAGAAAATCAGGTTAACGGGTCTTAGCTCTGTGTGGCATCCCCTCACCTATCGCAAACAGGGAAAGGGGCGTTACATAGCGAATCTACCTCCATGGGTCAGCAAACATCAGAATATACTAATTCCAATTTCTCCAATTTTCGTGTGGAGTTCTTTTGGAATGATACTCTGTGCTGCTTCTTAAATAAGCAATAGTCACAAGGGTTTGATTATTTGTCTTTGGCCATAATAATGAGGGACTGTTTGGCCAAAAGTTGTAACCCCTTATCGCTCATATATGCTAGCTGCTTGTGCCAAAAATTTGGAGAGGTATCATCATTAACTACATTTAGTTATCCTCTACACACCTTTACTTGTGTCTTGTACAACATAATTTGCCTCGTGCCACCACCAATGATCCCTTGATGAGCTTGAAATTGCCACTACTAATAAAGTGATTGTATCCATCTTTGTCCCGCATATGCACATAAATCAGGTTTAGACACAAGTATGGAATGGGTCGCACATCTTTCAACATTAATGTGCACCCCATACTTGTTTGTATACAGATTTCACCAATCTCATGGATTTGGGAAACACTTTTGTTTCTCATCTTCACCGTGCCAAAGTATCCTCGCTTTATGTCGAAATATTCCCTTGTGTGGACACAATGCAGGCGGATGCTGTCGAGTCCACTACCCACTCGACATCTTGTTCTGCTACATGACAACAATCTTCTTGATTGCAAAGTAAGGTCACCTCATTGTCATTGGTACTTGTTGTAGAGGCATTACTTTTGTCATCTTCCTGCTTCTGCCTCTTGTCTTCTCCTTGCTTCAGGATCTTGCAATTCCTTTTCATGCGGCCTATTTTGCCACAATGATAACACTTTATTTTCCCTCTAGACTTGGATTTGCCTCTTGGCTTGTTATGCCTAAATGGTCCTCTGTTTTTGCTTCGACCCTTATTCTCTGTGACAAGGGCATGTGTGTCATTGCCCACAAAGTCCTTCCTTCGAATTTCTTCATTGAATAGGTTATTTCTAACCATAGCCACTATGACTTTTCCTTTTGAGGCTGAATTTCCCAAAGATACCACCAAAGTGTTCCAACTGTCTGGTAATGAGTCAAGTAGCAAGCATGCTCGGGTCTCATCATCAAGTGAGAGACCTGCAACTAATAATTGTGCAATCATTCCTTCAAAATCATTCAAATGCTAAGCAATTAATTGGCCTTCCCTGAGCTTCAAATTCATCAACTTCCGCATCAAGAAAATCTTTACTTGTGCATTTTTGTCTCGTACATGTTTTCTAAGTTCTCCCAAAGAGTATGGGGATCTGTCTCTTTGGAAACATGATTGTAGAGACTGATGTCCATCCACTAGCAAATGGCACCCAATGTTATCTTCTTCAACTTCTTCCAATCAGCATTTGACATGTCACTTGACTTGGCATTATCTCCCTCAATAGGATCAAATAAATCCTTACACCATGAGACCTCCACTCTGTGACTTCCATAATGAATAATTTGTTGCTGTCAATTTAATCATGGGACCCGAATAACTTTCGGCCATGATTCCACCCAAACTCGAACCACGCTTTGATACCAGTTGTTGGGATTGTGAGTAACCTGTGAAATATTACAAGAAGTAATATTTTAGTGGTTTTGCCAATCCATTGTAATTGTTAGCAACAATTTGGAGGTAAGGCCAATCCACATAATAAAATAACAATTGGGTGGCAATTACAAACCTTCAAGAAATTAATCGATGGTTGGGTGGAATCCAAGGAAATGTAAATAAGTAGTTTGGGAGGCTGAGCCAATCCACATAATAAAAGCAACAGATGGGTGGCTATGCCAACCTTCCGGAAATGAAAGTGTAGTTGGATGGCTAAGCCAATTTGTAGAGAATAAGATGGTAAGATAGTAATGACACCGGATATAACGTGGTAAAACCCTCATAATGAAGGAAACCTCCATGGGGCAAATCCAAGAAAATAATCCACTATGAGATAAAACCGGCAAAGGATTTCAGACACCCAAGATATGCTCACAATCCTCTCAGTTTTTCCTCTCTATGGAGTACTATGTTTCTTACCACTCTTCCCGATGTGATAACCTCAACTGTTTCACACCTATTCTTTCAACTCTCTATGATTGAAAGAATAATCTCTGGAACTTTTTCTAATCTCTTTGAATTTCCATTTGATTATGTTCCTCGAAGCCTATTTATAGGCAAGGGTTTGATCCTCGAATGGATTTCATTGGTTGAAATGGAAACCAATTTCATTGACTAAAACAAAGGTCAATTCTCATCCATACGAATATGATATAGGCAACGTGGTGGCATTGACAACATTTCTCGTTATGGATCTAATGCTATTGCAGCAACATTTACGGGGCTGGACCCCACATCAATCGCAACCAAGGAACAAAATATCGATAATTATGGATATATCGGTACTTGGATATATCGGAAATATTGGTAAAATATCAATGGAAATTTTGACAAAAATATCGAGAAAGAGAAAATTAACAAAAATACTTTGAAATTCATGGAAATACCTTGTTGAACTATAAACAAGACATAAATAAGAAAATATACACTTGTTGAAGACGATATTCATTATAATTTATCGAGAAATTACATTACAATAGTCATTTAAAACCAAAATGAAGATCGATGTGGCTCCATTACATTATTTGATGAAGGGATCACATCTTGATGAAGACAATATTCATATCAAGACATGGTGTTCCAATAATATTGACTATAACTTCGAACATGTCATGCATAAATCTGTTGACTCCTACCCATAACCTCTCCATGGATAGGAAACTCGGGGTTCACTCATATACTCGTTTAAAATCCTTGTTGCATTTGATATGGAATTTGGAATGGCATTTGTGGATCATGATGATAGTTAATCATTCCATATTCTTCACCAATGGAAGCTGAAGGATGTGAAGAAGGCTAACCATAACTCATTGTACAAGGTGGAAATGTGTTGCCCTCATTCGATGAATCACTGAATTGAGTTCCAATAATCATGGACTTAAAACTGGCTGAAAACGAATCCTCATTGTATGGTGTCATCCTTCGTTGTCTTCCTCTATATGGCTTTCCAATAGCTCCAATACCTGGACCGACTCTCCTAGACCCGTGATCTTCATCTTGTGTAGCATGTGTGAAATCATCTTCACCAGTGAATGAGCTCAATAGATATTGACTTTGTTATGGATCTGCAATATCCCCACCATCATTTCCAGTATCACTACCATCATTATCCCCCTCTCCTCTTGAGCCATCATAACCTGTAGTAGAAGTACTAACAAAACTTTGTCTACTACTATGTTCAACACTTGAAACAAAAGAGGGTCAAGAAGTAACAGAGGGTTGAAATGAATCCCTCGTGTCTTAACTAAAACTTTCACTATGAACTTCTTCAGATAAAACCCGCTTAACATTAACACCTACTTCTCGAACATGTGCAGTAATTCGTGGATCATGATTTCCATCTTCATCATCTAAATGGAGTGGTCTAACACTACAAGAAAAATCAGAATTAGAGACGGAAATTAGAGACGGACACTTGCTCAGATCTCTAAATAGAGCCAGTTAAGTGGATGCATACAAATTGGTGAGGCGGAATTCCGTCTCTAAATAGAAGGCGGAATGATTTCCGTCTCATATTTGAAGACGGATGCGAGGCGGAATCATTCCGTCTCTATTTAGAAGGAAGAAATAGAGGCGAGATAATTTCGTCTCTCTAATCGAGGCAGAAAAAATCCGTCTTTGATTAGAGCGGAATGTCGATCTCTATTTCCGATCTCTAAATAAAGGCAGGAATGATTACATCTCAAACTAGGGCGAAATCATTAGTCTCTATTTAAGACAGATTTAAAATCTCAAATTTAAGGGCCAAATCATTAAAGTCTCTATTTAGGAAGCTGAGAATTTCAGTCTCGTCAGTGAATTTTGTTAGTCTGGAGTTAGAGACGAGTATTCGATCTATTCCTGTCTACAAATAGAGACGGAATGATTCTGTCTCTAAATAGAAGACGGAATGATTTAAAGATCTCAAATTTGGACAAATCATTCCGTCTCTATTTAGAGACCGAATAATACGTCTCTGAATTCCATTGCTAATTATTGACCTTTTGAAAAAAAAGTATAGGACTAAAAATTCAAATTTAACGTGTCCCTAGCTTGATATAGGTTTTATCGCAATATTTGTTTTTATTTTTAGAAAATATCTATTTGTCCATCTATCTTTTCGGTCTATAATATCTATGTATTTTTTTCTACTTTTATAAGTAATGAAAAAAAAAAACCTGAAAATGAACGATGGGCGACATGTGATAAATTAGATGTTTCATAATTCTCGATTTCCATCAGGCCATATAATATATTATTATTTCATTTTGAATTAAAGTAGCTTACATGCTTTTAATAAAATGCGCATATAGTATCTACTTGAATATCTCAAAAAAAAAAAAAACTAAAAAATATTTTCCGGTAGAAAAAGTTCAAATCGGTAATTTTGTTATTTAAATATATTTGCTGCAATGGTGCCCATTCAAATTACCTATTATTCTACGAGACAGAAAGCTCAACATAATGGTTTTTAATTTATTCATAATAGAAATATTATATATGTCAGCGTGTATGAATAAAAGGAAAAGGAACAAGGAGGGACATGTAAAATATGGTTTATTGTTGTCGGTAAAAGCAGTTTTCTTTATATTATTATACATTATTAAAGTTTTCAACTTTAATAAAAATAATATAGGATAGGTTTTAAAAAATATATATCTATATATATATTTATATATATATATATATATATATATATATATATATATATATATATATATACCCCTATCACAAATCTGACATTGCAGATTGACCATCTTACCCTTCTCTTAAGAAACAAAAAGAGTTTAAGCACCACAAACTTATTTATAATGTATTAAAATGTTTATTTAACAATTATTCACTATTCTTTATTTATTTTTATCAGTGTTGAGTTCTTGAGTAAATCTTGGTGTAATGGGTGATTATGTCGTCATTACAGCGGTTTGATTTCGTAGACGTTTATTTATGTTTAGGCGATTGAATGGTACGAAGTATATCTATTCGGAGACAAAAATCAAATCATTAGTGATCGATATGCTATAAAACTAGGGTTAAAAGTATTCTAGTCATAATAGTAATATTAAATGTATAGACTCAATTATCAAATGCATAGACTTAAAGTTGTTTCGATTATCTTTATTAAGCGGATGTTGTTTGAAATCCTTTATGGTTTTTAGAGGTTTTGATTATGCGTTGTTATGAGTCTCCAGTCTCCACTCAGGGAAGGAAAACAAAAAAAAAACAAGTGGTTTTCCATTTCCCTTGCCTGTGCCACGTGTTTCTTTAACTAGTAAGGCTTTGGGGCTTTGAATGTTCAAGTGGGTCAAGCCAATTATTTGGCCTAGTTAAAAGATATAACCCAAATTGTCATTAAATCAATTTAAACAGTTTTGTTAAATTTGTAAAAGCTTTATAGTTTTGGCAAAGTAACCAATAAAGGCTCTGGGATGCAGCCCATTCTTCTTATAATATGTATAATTTAGATGCACATTTAGTAAAAAAAAAAAAAAAAAAAAATCTCATATAACTCGTTTTTTGGGTGTGAGCCCATTGTCCTTACCCCACTGATTGACTCTGACCTTTTTTTTTAACTCTTAATTTTTGTTAAAAATTTTATTTAATTTTAAAATCTAATAGTTAAATAAAAATTTAAAGTTTATTTTTAAATATAAATAAATTATTCTTTATTTTAAATCAACTAAATCAAAAAACAAAATTTATTTTTAAAATATAAATAAACTATTCATTATTTTAAAATTTTAAATTATTTAATTTTATGTATAGTTTTTTTGAACAATTTTATGTATAGTTATTTCATAAAAATAAATTATATTTTAATTAAAATATTGAATATAAATATATTTTTATAATAATTAATAATATAATAAACAAATATTAACATTTGAAATATTATTTTAAAATAAATTTGATTTTCTTTTAAAAAAAAAACTCATCCATTGATTTTGATCAAAATTTATATTAACTTAAGACATTAAAATATATTATTTTTAAAATAAAAATATTAAATATTAAAACTCGTATATTGATTTTTCATTTAGACGATTTAAAATAACAAATAATTTTTATGTTAATATATTATTGATTTTCTCTCTCTCTCTCTCTCTCTCTCTCTTCATACCATTCTCATGTCCTCTAAGAGCATCTCCAAGAGGCTCAATAAACCTCTCCCTTTAGCTACTTTAACTAGTTTAATCCTAAAATCCAACTCCAACAGGCTCGGTATTTGCCTCTTCCATTTCCCATATCCTTAGTTTCTAGCCACATGTGGCAGGCATCTCTTCCCTCGTGAGATCTTCCTTCCCTCCCACTCCCTCTCATTCCCACTGCTATCTCTCTCACTTGTGGTACCATAGATCGAATCCTCCCCTTCACCAAGGTTGCCAGAGGCAACAGGCGCTCGTTACCTCTCGGTCGTCTGCATCAGGCGTACTCTCTCGGCCACGGCTCGTACTTGAGGCCCCATGTGCCAGCTCAGGAACCCACCCAGGCGGCGGCCGGCGTGCAATCTGTACGTGGCCAGGGACGGTGCTCAGATGAGGAAACAGTACTCAGCAACCAGGACCAGTCGGAATCTTAGCGGCGAGACGGCGAAGATCGAAAGGCATAGTAGAGAGGCGTTAGGCCCGAACAAAACCACCTCCGTAGAAAGTGCAATCTGGCCAGGAATCTTGGTGTTGGAGGAACAACACGCCGGCCGTGGAAGTCGGAGGAAGGTGCAGTGCGGGTTGAGAGGCATGTCTTTGGAAAAACCCGCAGCGATGTCAGTGACCGTTTCATCGGCCAGTGCGGAAGGGACGGGCTACGACGGTGAGAGAGCCGTCTGGGTAGGGACGAGTAGGGATTTGTAGGCGTAGTAGGGATTGATATTTAGGACAAGGGGATGAAAATGATTGATTCTGATTCGGCCAGAAAGCCCAGACCCTAAACGTTCTGTCATCCAGTTTCCCCTTTCGGTGATCAACGGTCAAAGATATTTTATTTTCCGGAAAAACCCACAAAACCAAGTGCAGTGCGTTTGAGTTATTTTTATTGGTATTTTAAGTTTTTAAATTTGATTCGAGAAAAGAATTTTAATGAATTGGATTTTATGGTTTTGCTGAATTATTGTAGTTCAAGTTTGAATTTTAATGATTCTGGGTTTTTCTTGGTTTGCTATTGTTGTGTTTGATTAATAGAAGATTGGGAGACTGCATTTCGGCTTTGAGTAGAGGCTGGAGGCGGAGCTTTCGGCAACATGGGCTGTGGGACCACCTTAAATGTGAGTGTGAATGCTGCTAATAAGTATGGTGTAGTTGTTGGGGTCTCACACAGTGAGTTTGTGATTTACTCTATTTTTGAGACATTACGATGTGAGGAATGAATGTTGAAGGAAATGAGATTCGTATTAACTTCCGAATGTCCTTGTGTTGTTGTTGTTTGTATCGTAAGTTGATATTAGCTCCAACGTGTTCATATGTATGTATCTGACCAATTATTAGTGAATGAATCGTCATGTGATGGGGAAATTACTCAATGAGATATCTTTGTATATATTCGACTATTTAGGTATTTATTTTACTAGAAAGATGAATGATTAAAGCTGTATTGATTATGTAATAGTTAATACCATGGCATTGATATATGACTTTAATCGAACTCAAACAGTTGAATCATATCATGATGAATCTCAGATTAACAATGTTTTTGTAATGTCTTTGTTTGATGCTTTATGTGTGTGTGTGTGATGAGCAGAGCGAACCAGATCACACGAACATGTGGTAAACATCATTACCGCTAACTAGATGATTAATGCTCTACTTTAAAGTATTCAAACTCCACATTAGCATTAGCTAAATTCATGTTCATTTAGGCTAACATTTTACATGAGTTCGATTGCATCTTATGCATTTAGTTTTAAATCTAATGTATGTCTCTTTGAGAAAGATGTAAATTCTTTTATTAATAGACAAACAAATTTAGATAATAGTAATCATATTCAGTATATAACCGCATTTCTTAAAGTAGTGCCTATAGTAATTTTCATGCATATTCCTCTTTCCATGCATGAGTATTTTAAAGGAATTGTTGAGGTGGATTAAGGATTAGTTGAAATGGATAGCTAAAATAGATAGCGTTGTTGGGTGACTTTGAAAAAAAGTGGTTAGTTAAAATAGATAATACAATATTTTAATATATTTTGGTAAGCTATTTTAGATAACCTTGTTGGAATGCTCACCCCCCTCTCTCTCCCCTTCTTCACTGTGTTTGTCGTCTCTCTCCTTTTTTTCCCTCTCTATCTTTTCTCGGGAAGGGAGAACGAGGGAAGCAATAAGGGAAAGAGGCTTCTCCTTGTTCGCACTAGGCCCTCTTGTGTAGATCATAGTTTTTCTCTACTTTATCTCGTTCTTCTTTCATTTGGTATGTATTCAGAAGCTTAGATCCTTTCTCTTTCAAAATTTCCCTTGTTTTCCCACTTTTTGTTGGTTTTTTGGGTGGTGAAGATAGAGTATAGGAATGGGTTGGTAGTGGCATTTTACCTTTCAAGTGGTTAAGTGGAAGTCGGTTTCTCTACGCCTTTCTAGCCGGTTTTGGTATCTGCTAAACGATCGTGCGGTTCGGATCTGGAGGAACAACTTGCAGTTTCCGAATTCCCATTTCATAGTTCTCGGATCTCGCTTTTCACTCGTCTGAGGCCGTATGACGAAAATTATGGAGTCGATCTTGAGTTCGGATGCGGGTGGGTATACCCTCGATTCTCTCTATCTCATAAATACATGAAACTAAACCCCTTATGCAATGTGTAGTTGAAATTATATTTTGTTGCTCCTAAGTGGTTTGCATTCTCATTTGGTTCTCTTCGAGGTTGATCTACAAGCTCGGGCAAGGGCCCATAGAAGTTGGACAGAGAGGATGCTTGTTCTTAGATTAGAAGCTTAGTGAGTACAATTTATGTTATAGGATAAGTATCTTGAGAAAAATCATTGTTTTATTTTATTTCAATTTTTATCTTATGTTAGTTTTTTTTAAATAAAGAGTTGTCTAAAATCATTATATATATATATATAATTTTCTCAATAAAATGATTATTTCATAAAGATTTAGGTTCTTATTTGTTTTTTTTCATCTTAATACATATATGGTTATTGTTATTTTGGTGCGACGGATGATTATGTCGTCTATTTTTATTGTCGTGATATGGTAAACAAGTAAAGTATATAAAAGTATATACGATCAAAAATAAGAAATCAAATCAATGATCATTAATATGCTATAGAATTAGAGTTATATGTATTTTTTTTTTTTTTTGACAATTAAGTGCTTTATTTACAATGTGAGTAGGTATTCTTCTTTGGGGATCTTACTCTCCCCGAATGTTTTATCTTTTTAAATTTGGAATGTTCTATCAATTGAGCTAGGCATGTCCGACTGCAGTTGAAATATAATTTAAATAGGTAGGAAATGGTTATGCAATTTTCATCTCCTCTGAATTTGTCTCAAATTGTCGCGCATCTTAGAACTTGAACAATAAAATATTGATTGAGGATTACAACGGTAGATAAATTAAATGGGCATTTTCGAACCTCTTGTCCTTATAGTTGAAGAAATTCATATTCCAGATTCCTTTAATAAAGAAGAATCTGAATTACCTTAAAATTTCGTGATAAAATTGTACTATAATTTACAATAAACGTTTGAACAAAATTAATTATAAAGACTAATTTTTCCATCCCCACTTCCTCACTGACTTTAAGATATTAGGATCTTATCTTGTCTTATTATCTTATTATCTTATCTTATTATCTGTTGATGATTGTACTTTCTTTTAATCATCCCGAGAGCAGAATCCCCTTCACGGAGAACTCTGTTTCCAAATCTTCTTCTCAGGGTACAAGTTCTGGTAATAGGATAGATGATTGTTCAGAAAAATTTGTAGAAATCTTTGTTTTGAAGTCCTCCGGAGAACATGTTTTGGAATCTCGGTATGGACTCAAATTGTGTACTTTTTTGAGATGTTGAGTAGGGAAAATGATTCCGTATCCTCAAGTCTTTGTGGTTACTTTGAAAGAAGCAATTCCATGTAGTCCACTACAAATTGTAGTATTCAATATGATAAGTTGTATGGTTGCAACTGTAAATGGCGATTGGGTCCATACCACCATCGGTTTTGAATTTCTGTATGAAACTACACAATATGTTTACAAAATTCTGGTTTCCTTCTGTCATGTTTGCCCTAGAGCTTTATATCTTTTAAAAGAAATGCTTTTGGAGTGCAAAGTGTTAGAATTTCCTAACTCTTCTTTTCTCTTATGTGGGCAATGCTCAATCTGGAGTATCTTACTCTCAGTTGGGAAGCAACGTCCATATGTTGCATTGGTAAGTCCTGTGTACTAGAGATTAGATGGACTTTTTTGAGCTGTATGCAACTTAAAATGCGCTTGACTTCCTCTTCAAATCTCGAGAAGATGATCCGATTTATTCGGATTACAGAGTGCGTCCTACTTTTACTATGAAAGTTCTTTTTTCGATTCTGAAAACCAGGGTAATCTTATTTAAGTGGTTTGATGTGCTTCTAACAAGACTATGCTGGATCTTTTACTCACTCTTAGTTTTTGATAAATGTCTTACAATTCTTATTGGTTAGTTGGATTGAACACATGGTTCTTTATGTATGCTGTAAAGTCTTAAATATCGATTTTTGGATAATAATATTGTAACTTATATTTGAAAACTTGAATTCTTTTCTTCTTTATTATGCCTTATTCCCATAATTTTGATTACTTCTTTCCCATATTTCTTCTTTGTAAACTAAAATTTGAAATTTTTAAAAGATTTATGTTATCATATTTCTTATATTTTTATTTTCTTTTTCTTTCTGGGTTTCTAATTAATGTTTTGACAATTTTTGTTTGTTTGTTAGAAAGCGACATGTTGCTTGATCGCACTATTTTTCTTTTTAATGATGATTGAGGTTGTATTTATAGTGACTTTTCATTGTAAGAAATGCGCAAAGGAACAAGCTGGTATTTGTTGTATCACAGCAATTGTGTGCTAAAATTTTGGTGAAAGAACAAATTTAATCTTACTTGATGAATGAGTGGTCTGAGTTGGTACAACCATGCGCCAGTTCGAAGATGAATTAAGTGGAGATTCATGGTTAAACATGTATTTGAAAACCTGATGACCTTTGGAACCCGGATATAAAAATGAACTTCAAAACTTTTTTTCTTTTCTTTTATGTTGCTATGCAATATTAGTTCAACTGCGTCTTTATTTATTTATTTGATGGTAAGTTCACTTGCATCTCTTAATATGAAGTTTCATTTTAATAACTTAGATGTTCATAAATTTTTCATGATTTCATGATAATATTGGCTTCTTGAATTAATTTGGAAGCTATGGGTCAAGAGTCGAATCCATACTGGGAGATATAGATCACTTTATGGTTGAAACTACATCCACATCTATGATATTTATTTTCGAAACCCATAAAGCTTCTGTAAATTAGCCATGTTGTAATTTCATGATAGATATCCTAATGTTAAAGCTTCTACCAGCTACATTATCAACTCGTTCCTCATGGTTATTGGCCAAGGTTGTGGACAAGGTGAATTTGTTGTACTAGCAGAATTATTTAACATGTTGAAGTTTCATACATGTGTTGACATAATCAATACTACTTTAATTTTTTCAATAGTTGCTTACTTTTCATAAATAATCAACAGTGATTTATAATATAATCGGGTATTCAAGACAATCATGCTCCTTCAAATTATGTTTCTTCTATAGCTTTTTGTACCTTACCTGTATGGAAAGCCACTATTCCCACTATACCAATCTGATTATGTTCCATGGTAATTAATTAATCATAATCACTATAAATGAAACAACAATTTCTTATTATCATTTAATATTAATAAATGCTTTGGGATTTAATATAGATAAAACAACTTTAGTTTTGCAACAGTATTTCCATTACTTGTTTATTAAACAAAATAAAGTTTTAATGATGGTAATTTCTCGTGCTTATAATGTAATTAACAAGAAAGTAATTTTCATCATGTTTGGTAATTCTGGTATGAAGAATGCTCTTGCTGAAAGCTAAGTATGATTTTTAAGGAGCTTAATTTCACAAGGACGAGTATACTTGAAGAATGTTCCCGAGGACACTAAGAATTTGTAGTTTGATTAGTAGTAATATATTGTATTAGGTACATTTGACATTAATATTACTATTTTATTATCTACGTGTATTGTATTGATTTTATAATTAATGAAAAATATAGTGGTTCAACTTTTTTAATGACATTCATTAATTTAATTCTAAATTCGTAAACTTTTATGATTGTATTATAATTGAAATCTTTGTACCATAATAGGTCTAATTAGTAATAAAGCTAAAATCAGACGAAAAATTAGTTTGATGTTCTAATTAGATTAGGGGACTTAGCTCCGCCTTCCATCCGCCTCATCAGAGACTAATCAACTCGTCTCCACAAGAGATCAACAACTGCCTCGATCGAGACAATCAAATCGGTCCTCGATCGCAGACGAATCAAATCGGTTCCCGAGAGAAGAACAAACGCCTCATCGTAGACGGACACCCCAAGTTTCCATCAGACAATCAATTCGGTTCGGATGAGACGTGAATCAATTCGCCCCCTTAATTAGAGACTAAATTGCCAGAGATCACGGGCCACCGGGATACCAAATGCTTTTAAAGACCGAAAATTCCGTCTCTAATCCGTCCCGAATTCCGTTTCCAGACGGATTAGAGACCGAATTGTCCGTCTCTAATTTTGATTTTTCTTGTAGTGTAACCCATTGAAATAGTTTATTGTCCTCTTCTTCACCAAACTCAACTGAAATCTCAAGTAAATCGAGAAAATTATTTTCTGCAACTTTATCAGTCTCTACCTCCATATCATGTATCTTTAGTTTTATGTAGTAATAATAAAAACCAATTGTTGGAGCTTAAGGTAAGCAAGCTGATTTCTTTGTTTGGTATGAATTAGAGCAAATGTGATCCAATTTCTCTCACACTCTAAAGATGATGCGGTTTGGGAAATAACCTTCAAGGCCAAATTCCTTAATGTTGGAGCGTGATTTCCATACAAAAACCATCATTCAGCTGCAATAAAAATTACTTTATATTCAATATATAATAATAAAATAGTTATGAAATTTACTTTTTAATGAGAATTAACACTACCAAACTATTTTTGATCTTGAGGCTATTGCTACTCAATCACTCCAAATCCCTTTTCTCTCTAATAAGATAAGCCGTGAATTCAAAATGTCAAAAAAATCTAAAATAAAAAAATCAATCGAATAAATTAAATCAATTAATTAGAATTAGAAACTCATTAATTTACCTCATTTCCAAAATTACAAAGGCCTTCAGAATTATGATCTAAATTAGAAAAAACATCATGAACAGCTTGAAGTATCTCAGGGTCACAACCAACTCCAAGTCTATATTGAAATTTTAGATTTAGATAGTATTTTGCAATAGTCATTGAGAATTAGTATGTGATAATAATGGAAACATAATAATATTAAATGTGGATATCGATGAAGATGATATTAATTAGTTACCTGTTGCATGAAAAGGATGCTTAAGGGTTCTATCCCAACGATCTGTGATGATATGTTTCACCCACTCTTTAGCTTCGAGTCGATCTAAATTTGTCTTCATCAACCAAATCAACTCGTAAATAACTGGCATGGTTGGGACGAATTTTGAATCAACAATGCGGCTAATCGCGGTATAGTGCCCTCATATGGACACTAGCTTCTCCACCTTCTCCCAATATTCATGATCAAACATAAGCCTTTCAACCTCATTTCCAACTTCTGTCCGGCTAAGCTTGTGAGATGCCCATTCATTACCAATAAAAACTTTCTTCAAATCAATCATATTTTTTAGAAGACTGTCAATAGCAATATAATTTGTTGCAAATCTTGTTGCTCCATGACGCATGATATCTCCACCACAGACCTTTCGCATTTTTGCAAGCAACCAATCATGATTGTAAATGAAATTGATTATCTTCTGGACATTCCTAATCAACTAAGCAACACTATTCCTTTTACCAATGTCTTCAAACATTATATCAATGCAGTGTGTTGCACATGGAGTCCAATACAAATTGTATTTCTTCATCAACAATCCTCCCGCTCACAACAAGCCGATCCACACCGTTACACCTGCACCACATTTGCTTCTCCAACTTCTTTGATCACGTCCTTCAACAAACCATATATATATTTGTTGTCTTTAATCTTATCTGACGCATCAACATATTTGAGGAAAATTGTGTTTCCTTTTGAATATACCATGAAATTAATTATGCTCAATTTGGTTTGCCATGTCCGTCCATCGCACATAATTGGGCTTCCATATGTCTTTATTTCTCCATTTGCATGTTGACATAAGTTTCCATATCTTTATTGTAAAACCCCAACCTGATTGAATGTTATAATAGTAGTTTTTGAACTTATTAGAGGTCCAATGATAGAAATGAGGGTAGATTAGAATTTAGAAAGCTCTAGACGTCATTTGGGCATGAAGTGGAATTTTTCGAAAATTGTAACCAGGTGCCCTAAGGAATAGTGATTTTTCTTATTATATCCGGATGGAGGGGTTTGCAAAGGAATTTTTAAGAAATTTCAGTTCCTATGACTTTGAACTGATATTTAGAAGAGAAATAGAGATTTGGCTTAACACGATTTCCTGATCGAATCAAGCTCTACCGAATTTTTCTGAACAATAAAAATACGAAAAATGTCCTAAATAATCATGTAGTTCAACGAAACCGAAACGGAGTCCGTTTGATAGTTTTCAAATATCCGAACGTAGGCAGCCTGAGACAATACGCTATTGTCCGGATTTCCGATTTTAATGATTTTAAATCCGATTATAAATTCGTAGCCTCGAATCCGTCGTGAAGGATTTACTTTAGAATATTTCATGGTCAAATTGAAGCTTAGATAATTTCATAGAATATTTTTGACATTTAACTCCGTGATAAAAGCGTATATGCAAACTGAGATAAAAGCTGCTATAAGGGAGATATTTTATTGTGAGAGCCAATCAAAACCTTTCTTAATGACTAAGTTATGAATAAAATAATAGGTTAATGGATTTGTGATTCATTAGAATAGACCAATGAGCTTTGGTTCAAGGGTAATTATAAGTGTGAAAGGGCATCTTGGCAAGTGTGAAACAAAATCTAAATTTAAGAGATTAAGTTGGCTCAAAAAGGAGGAGAGCTCGTCCATATGAGAGAAAGAGGGAAGAAAAGAGAGAAAAGAGAGGAAAGAAAAGAGAGGGAAGGAGAAAATCGTGTGAGGCCAAGGTGGAGCAAAGGGAGGTGATTTTTCTTCTCCTTCAAGCTCATGCTCTTACAAGTGGTAGCAAGGAGAGGAGCCAAAGGAAACCAAGAATGCGAAGTTTTTAATGGTGGGAGTTAGTGGTTTGATGTTTTTCATGTCTAATGTCTTGAATTTCGGTATGGATGTTAAATCGCTGCATTTAATACTTCGAATCGTGATATGATTTCGAGCAATACCTGAGAAAGAAATGGATTGAACAGCTTTAAAAAAATAAAGTGAGGAATCATAGGGTTTGATGTTTTTCATATCTAATGTCTTGACTTTTCCGGTATGGATGTTAAATTGTATTTCAAGGTTGAATGATGCCGATTTTGATATCAATTGAGAAGGAAATGGATTAGGTTAGGTTTTGAAAGAAAGTGAGGGAACTATAGGGATTTGATAGTGAATTTTTCAGTGATATGTTGAAATGTGGGTATGAGGCATTGTAGGGATCGGGAGTGTTTAGAGCGAAAAAAAGCCAGTTATAAACACATTGTGTTCGAGAAATTCCAATTTCTCATTATAAGAAATCGTAATTTTGATTACAAAATTATAATTACGCAAAGTCCGTGAATTAATTCTCTAGATCTCAGATGACGAAACGGATTGCACCGTTGGAATCGCCTCGCCAAATCTAGCGAAAACAAAATTTCTCGCAATTTGTCGAGACGTCGAGTCAGAACACGCTGGCGACGCGCTTCTCGCAGCCGTGAAAACGCTGACGCCACGAAAGTCACATATAAGACGACTCACGCACTACAAGTGCAAGATGTGAGTAGAGAATGATCGAAAATGGATATCAGACACGAATGTCAAACCCAGAAAAGTTACAGAATTAATTAATTTAATCACTGCCACTAAATGACAAAAAGGAATAAAGGGCCATCTCTTCAAAACTAACTAAAAGAACAAAACGGAATTTGGGGAGAGACTCCTCCAGAAACAAAAAATGGCGTTTTTTGATGTGAGAGAAGGTCTTCTTCTCTCTGTATTATCAAGAGATCCAACCGTCTGGGCAGTTTTCAGCACAAGATATGGTAAAATGTTCTATCGTGAGCGCCACGACGATCTCGGATTTAAGAGTTTAATAAACTCTGTTATAGGATTTCTCCCACGTAGTTTTATTCCTATTATTGCTCGTTTTCTACTAACGTTCTGTATTGTCATGCCGCTGGCGTTTGATCTACCAAAACTCTGGAACCGAATTTATAAAATTTTGAACAGGGTCGAAGCGCTGTGGTCGCTTCCACGGTCAATTATGGAAAATGGGTAAGCGGTGGTGTTGATCATGTATTGGTATGGAAAAAGGCCTGAATGGTCAGAGGATGCGTTCACCAAGTGAACCGCTTCAATAGGATTTTTCTCAGAATAGTAACCGAGGGTTTCACTTTGGCCCTAAACTGTTCTAAATATATTTTGTGGAAATACGCGTTTGGTCGAAAGTGATTTTAAATTAAATTGCTCGTGTTTGATCATTAGCCCAAGTGAGCTAATTTTGATGTGATGAAATGTATAATTGCATAACATGATTGTGTGATTTTAATTATGCGAATATATTTACGTTTATATATTTGCATGTGATTAGACTGTAATGGAACTGGCATACATGCATTCCATATGCACTGGGACACCCTAGGATTATAGGAGTGAGTGCATGAATAAAGTCTAGAGAGAAAATGGTTCAAGAGTAGTCTAAAAATGTTAATCATCTGGAGGGTAGTCCAAACTAAATAATATAACATCCGCCAGAGTGCCCACTGGACATATATACTCCGAGGGTAGTCCACAAACAAATAATATATCAACTGCCTGAGCGCCTGGGGCTTGATATATATTCATCTGAGTAGTCTTACATTGAACAACAATATATATCAATCGTCTGAGCGCCCAACGATATGTATAAGTATATATATATTCATCGGAGGGTTGTCAATTAATAAACGAATATTCTCATACGAGGCTTGTAAGAGTGTGAGAGAGCTCTGCACTTGGATCTCAGTTATCATAGACATTCAAGTAGATCAGCATTTGCTTGAACGTGTGTTTAAATTGAACATTGCACCGCACTTGGGTGAGAGTAGCCCACTTAGGGCGATTCTCCCACTGAGCTTTAGCTCATCCCATCGATCTCTCACCCTTTATTTTACTGTACTGTGAGCGTGCAGAGGAGGCTGTTTTTCCTTGATGCTATTTTAGAAGAGAAAGCTCGATGTGGTTTTGGTGGTTGTACATGGCTAGGAACTCTTTAAGTTTAATATATGTATTGTTTAAGAGTAAAAATGTTAACTCTTTGTAACTATTGGGTATATAGTTGGTTTCATAGTTAGCATACACTGAGTACTGCGATGGCCCAAGTGGCCGCAATGGATATATATTGCGATATTGGACCGTTTGGGACAGTGGTGTACTGGTTGGGTAGAGCTCCCGTACAAAGGAGACTCGCCCGATTTTCTAAAGTGGCGCCGGTAACCCGACTCCTCCACTCTTGTATTCCGCAGTCGACGGTAGTCAACTAATTCCCGTTTTGGGCTGCCACAGCCTTGCATCGTGAGCTAGGTATACGAATACCTAGGGAGCTCGGGTTGGGTATCCATCACCACTAGGTGGTTTGATGAGGAGTATAGTTATATAATTTGGGCTTAGGCCATGGAAATGTAAAAACATCACCACTAGGTGTGGTTTGATGATATGTATAGGTATGAGATTACCTAGGAAATCACGGGACAACACTAGGACACCGCATGCATGTGTTGATGTGTTTTGGGTGATTTGATGAATTGTGTGAATGGTATGCTTACCATGTTATGTGATGAGATTGATTATATGAAAATATATGCATAATATGAATGATAGTGTGTATGCCATGTAAAGATCTGCAGATGAGTATGTGTGTGTGTTTAAGTGATTAGGCACATGGAGATGTGTAGAAAATATTTAGAAAATATTTCTTGAAGCCAGACAAAACAGACAAAATCGAAAGGAAAATGAAAAATAAATAAATAAATTTTTAATAATAAATTTATTTGATGAGAATCGTTAAAAAATGGAGGTTAAACGTTAAAGTAAAGAAAATAAATTTCGTCATTTTTATTGGTTATATGGAAGAAAATGATTTTCTAAAATTTTACAAGTGGTAAAATTGAATAGTAATGAAGGAAAATAAATTTTTATAAATTTATTTGAGTTGAGAAAATTTTTCGCTGAAATATCAGAAAAAGAAAAATAAATTTTTATAAATTTATTTTGTTAAGAGGTGAGAAAAATAATTTTCTAAGGTTTTATGGGGTGTAAAATTTTAGAAATGGGGTTAAATAAATTTTTATAAATTTATTTGAGTATTAAAGAGTATAAAAAAAAAATGAATCTTTATTGATTTTTATGATTTTCCAGTCATTGAAACCATGAAAAATATATAATTTATAAAGAAAAACTAAAAAAAAATTTTGAGCAAATAAATTTGATGGCTACGCCCATTTGTATTGTAGAGAAATAAAATTTGTGAAATATTGAAATTGTATTGCAAGCAGTAGGAGAGAATGCTGGAAAAAAATTGTATTGTAAGAGGAAGGGTCAGGTCGCAAGAGGTGTGCAAGAGGTGGCAATCACGCAATAGAGCTCATCGTCGCCTGAGGTCAGACAGCAATACAAATAAATAGGGCAGTTTGTATTGCAATACAAACTATGTTGGGACTAGTAAGAGATGTATGTTGTCAGACAGAATATAACACTACACCCGCGACACTCCAAGATCGGGCGAGCGTGCGTAGCTTCACGTGCGCGGGCTGGGTGCCGGGCAGCAGCAGGCGCCGGGTTGGCGCGGCGGTGGCGAAGCGGGCGCGAGGAGCGCCGGGCGGGCGCTGGCGCGCCGGGCGGCGCGCAGGCGCTACTGGCGCGGCATCGGCAGGCGCCGCAGCAGAGCGCGCGCACGCTCGGCGCGTGGGCGAAGCGCTGGCGCCGCGGCCGCTGCAGTATTCGCACTCGACTTGATTTTCAAAACTGCTTTCACTCAAGATTTTCCCGAAGCCGCAAGAAATGAACATCGCTCATCAGAAATAAAATTTTTTTCGAAAAAAATAATATTTATTAAATTCAAATAAAATCAAATAAAATCAAATAAATTTTGATAAAATTTTAAAAATAAAAATTTTCAAAAATGTACTTTGGTACAAAATTTAAGGAAAACAATATTTTAAACGCGAAATGATTATGTATACACAGTTATGTATGATTAGTGTCTCAGGCTATGGTTATGCTCTGTAGATACCGTATTGATTTAACTACATTATTTGAAATGGTGATCATAATGGTAGAGTCGTGATACGAAATTATATGCATGGTGTAATGTGATAGGAAAAGGGTGAATGCTAAGGTTGGGGTGGATTATGACCTTAGGATTGGGTAATCGAAAAACGAACAAGAAAAAGTTTAGAACCTTATTGAAATAAACGAACTGCGGTCGAATTTAGCACCACTTAAAGAAATGAATCCAAGCCGGCCATGGTTGTCAAGTCTATTGGCATGTGCATTACTAGTTAGACTGAAATGAAAGTTAGATGACTTATTGCCATGTTTATCAGGTAAATGGCTAGTAGAAATCTATGACGCAGCATGCCCACAGATATCGGCTCGACACCACCGTGATTCGACAAGTTACAAGCCTTGCTGGGGCAATAGGTAGACATAAAGAATGGCTATCGCACAGCCGGTATAGCAGACAGGGAGATCCCCAAGAACCCGCAGGTTTAGACGATCATCCTCCGACATTCATAGGGGGAAAAGATCCGATGGTGGTATACTATAGTTCATGCATCGAGAAAGTGTTGAGGCTATGTAGATTACCTCTGATGCGATCAGGATTAGACTAGTCAAGGCTTAGCTAGAGAGAATGAGCTCCAAATATAGAGAAATGGCAAGGACCCTCGAGACCTTAGAGGAGCCATTATAATTGAGTTCTCCTCAGGATTAGGCAGAATAAGAATGATAGGTCGAGGTTGCAAGTTGAGATCTTTGGACTCTACTCACAATGGTCCTATGATTATAGACATGTCTGAGTTCGAGGGCATCCCCCGAGAGGATGGATCACCGGAGCAGCTTACAGTGGTCGTTATCGATTGTGAGCTGGGAGGATTACCGCTTACATGCAGATCCCGCACTCGCGGTATTTCGTGTGGGGACAAACACGACAGTTTTTCCCCACATAGTATACGAGTCCGCTGTCGTGACGCTAGCTGGTCACAAAGTGAGCCCACTTCTAGAGGACGAGGCGACCGCACTTCAGATCTACCCTCGAAAGTGGTTTGCGAACAAAGGGACATTGTTTTTCCGTAGATGAGCTTACCCGGGACTACCTCCACACAGGATGTAGGACTTTTATCGAAAGCCACACCCTGGTACTACAACCATCTCATGACCGCATAGGATGGCAATCCACGAGCTAAGTGAACTCCGCAGTTCAAATGGCTGTGACTACCGATCACTATTAGACCGAGAACTTCACCATGGGCGCCCTGGCTCTAGTTGCTAAGAAGAGGGGCAAGACCCTTCGACCATGCATCACATAAGATAAGGAATGTGGTTACGATCAAGAACTCCAGACCATTACCGAGGATTGACAATTTATTTGATCGGGCCGAGAGGAGCAGCTCGCTTCCAAGATAAAGCCCCGCACCGGTTACCATCACCTGAGAGGGTTAGGAAATGGATATCCCTAAGACAAATAAGTAGGGACGCGCCAAGCATGGCACTCCTCGTTTACTGCGGATGCCCTCGATTGAAGAAATGCAAATTCACAGACTATAGATCTGCATGCATGTGGCATTCTAACCCTATCTAGATCACTTTTCGTGAGTCTCTCGATGACATTCGACATAATCCCACCTCGCAGTGGAGCATGAGTAATATTCGAGGATCGCCTACGCCATCGAGAGACCATCAGCCAGACACCAAGTCTCGCAAGGTTTTACTTCACCGAAGGAGGTCTGGGACACGTGCGGTGTCGCACCAGGAGCTAGCTCACTCCAGAGAAGGCTCGAGGCATTGATGAGTTAGGAGAGACCGAAGGTCAATCTTCGAGATAATGAGTTCTCGGGATTGGTCGGTTATTACTGAGACACGAATGAGCCTAAGTCAGTCTATCTTCGAGAGGATCATAGGATTTCTCACTCTACGGATATGACTCCATGGTCAGCGGCCTTTGACCATGCAGAGGAGAGAACTAAGAATACTGGAACAATTTGATTGTACGTGTTGGTAAACAAGAGGGAGGATCAGCTTTCTCCCAGTTCCCGAGAAGAGGCGTAAGACTCTTACCACACAGTTTCGTGATCAAGGCTAGGATCGCATGAGTGGCATTTGACCTAGAGCATTCAGGATCCTAAGACTTCGACAACACGCCCCGCACAGAGAACAGAGAGTATACTTAAATTATTCCTCCACACCCTAGTACGTCGAGGAACCAGCCCAGCTGGGTGCTATACAAGCACTTCCAAAGAATACGCATGTGCCGTAGGGGCCAGAGTGTGGACTCAAAGTCAAGCGATGATCAGAAAGGCGTTAAATGACGCGTGCAGTGACCATGTGCGGTGTACATAATGGCTGTCGGGATGTTAGGGCTTGGATATCGATGAGTCGAAGCCAAACCATCTGGCTGTCAAGAATCGAGACTCCAGTCAGTTGTCATACCCGATACGACACGATCGGGCCTAGAGGTTAAGGCCTTTAGAGAAGCCAAATATAAATGTTCTTCCCAGGATGTGGTGAGAGCTGACTCGAGGTCGCAGATTATGAGTGAGATCTTGAGCTCACGCCATGGCGAACCCGGAGCGGTGCACTCAGGAGGAGTCATTCACCACTCATGGTGAGTGTGGGTTGAGTTTTGTCTTTAGGACTACGCCCAATGAAGACCTTATGGCTGAGTCAGAAATGTAAGAGGCTCGGCTGTGTTTCGAAGAGTTATGTAATCGAGATGAAAAACACGCCGGGCCGTTATCACGCGAACCGAGAGTCGCGATGTGAGCCTGGGTGACTCGAGGTTCGATACCCTTGAAATCGTGATTGGGTGGCTGGAGCTGGCAAGGGCTCCTGTGAATGGATGTCCCGCATGGCATGGATTGCTGATGTCCATCGATTGTCGCTGATTGCAACTCCTCGAGAGGTTGGGCCGCTACACACCAGCAAGGGTTGTGTGATTACGTGTGTATGGATTACATACGGTGTTGGGAGGGCATGTCGCGAACATGTGTCCTGGATCACAGGGTAGAGGATTAATTACTCCTTAGTGAAATTGCAGATACAATGTGTCGCTTACTGTAAGCATACGAATGGCACCATGTGAGGTATTTTACGGAAGGCCATGTAGATCACCGTTATGTTGGAACTGAGTGCGAGGAGCTCCATCACCGGTCCCGACCGATTATAGACACCTTAGAGAAGGTGAGAGCTTTAATACTTACGCCTCACCCGCTCGCAGCCTACGTAAGAGCTATGTAGATGTACGTCGACCCATGGGTTCGAGGTTGGTGATCCGTCTTCTTGGAGGTGATACTGGGGAGTGGTCGAGGTTCGGCGGGTATCGTAGGGGTTCATTGGACCTTTCGAGATACTCGAGAGGATGGCCTGATTGCGTACGGTTAGCGTTCTGCAGCCCGGCATCGGTGTCCACAAGAGGCGTTTCACGTCTCCATGCTCGGGATATACTCCCGGATCGACTCATGTGGTGGATTGGGACGGTGGGAATTGACACGGATGGGACCTTCGAGGAGGGGACCCGTGTGCATAGTTGATGCTTCGTGATCGGGTCTTGCTGACGCATAGGAAGTGAGGCTAATTAAGTGCTATGGCGGCCTTTGTGGAGTGGAGAGGAGTCAGCGTGGAGGCGCGAGAATGGCGTCACAGTTACACTATCCGCTTCTTGTTTGGGGATGAAGTGCGTGATTTAGTGGTTTATGGTTTAAATGAATAGTTTACATGCATGATGAGTGCGCGTTGCATATGCATGTCTTGATTATGATAGTCTGAATTTGAATGAAATTCTTTAAGGAGGGAAATGTAAGACCAGAAATTCGATTCTGGAATAAAGAGGCCAAATCGTAATTTTGATTCTGAAATTATAATTACGGGTTAAAAGTCAGTAATTAATTCTCTGAATCTCGGATAATGGCAGTTGCAGATTTGGAATCGTCTACATGAAATCTAAGTTAGCACGTAAAATTTAGCAATTTCTTTGAGACGGTGAATTAATGCTTTTTGAGTATCGTTTGGTCAAGTAAAGCGTTTTTTGATCACGACGAAAGTCACGCAAATATATAGCGTGCTCTTTCATGTCTGTAAGTAGTATAGTAAATGTGAAAATGGGCTGTAGAGATGGTGTAGAATGTAGCGGAAAGAAGAAATTAATTAATTTAATTGACCAAGCCACTAAATGACAAAAAGGAATAGTGGCCATCTCTTCCAAATCAACTAAAAGAACGAACGAATTTGGGGAGAGACCTCAGGAAGCGAAAATGGCGTTTTTTGATGTGTGAGAAGAAGGTCTTCCTTCTCTCTAGAATATCAAGAGATCTGACCAGTCGGCGACTGGTCTGAGGGAGGAAAATGTTCTGCGAATGACTCTTGCGCCTGGACCGGGATTGAGAGTTTTTGACAAACTCTAAGAGGTAGGATTTCTCCCTACGTGGGTTTTATTCCTATTATTAAGTGTTTTACGAATGTTTCGGTTGTTTGAGGCCGTGAGGACGTTTGATCGATCCCCAAAAACTTGGAATGAGATTTATAAAATTTTTGGAAGAAAAATGGGGCAGCGTGAGCACTCACGAGCCCAATTGGTGTGGAAATGGGTATGGTGGTGTTGATCATGTATTGGTATGGAAAAAGAGCGAGGAATGGTGTGATGCCGGGTTCACCAAGTGAGGCAGTTAGGTTAATGATTTTCGGGAATAGTAGCGAGGTTTCACTATTCAAGCGATTCTAAAATATATTTTATTGGAAATATGCGTTTGGTCGAGTGATTTAAATTAAATTGCTCGTGTTTGATCGATAGCCCAGTGAGCTAATTTTGATGTGATGCAGAATGTATAATTGCATAACATGATTGTGTGATTTTAATTATGCTAATATATTTATGTTTATATATTTGCATGTGATTGAAACGTAATGGGTGGCATACATGCATTCGTATGCCTTTAGGACACCACAGGATTATAGGTGAGTGCATGAATTAAGTCTAGAGAGAAAATGGTTCGAAGTAGTCTAAAATGTTAATCATGGTATTCAAACAAGCCAATATATCAACCGTGGACGGCCAGTTGATATATATTTATCGGAGGTGAATCATGAGAAGCAAATAATATATCAATGTCGGAGGCTGTGGGTTGATATATATATTCATGGAGGGGTGAATCCCTGTGGAAACAAAATAATATATATCAATCGTCGGAGTGGCCCAATTGATATATATATTCATCGGAGGGTTGCCAGCTAATAAAGCGAATATTAAATGCGAGGCTTAGGCGGGTGTGAGAGAGAGTCGATGAAGGACTCGGGATGCGAGTTAGTCATATGGGCATTAAGTAGGATCATGCATTCTTGAATGTGTGTTTAAGTGGAACATTGCAGCGCTTAGGTGGTGAGTAGCCCACTTAGGGCGATTCTCCTGCGGCTTTTAGCTCGCGTCGTGGGATCACTTTCCCCCTTTTTATTTTGGGTGCGCGGGAGCGTGCGGGGAGGCGGTTCTTCCTTGATGCTATTTTAGAAGAAAGCCGGGATGTGGCTTTGGTGGTTGTACAGCACATTAGAACTCTTCAGTTTAATATGTATTGTTTAAGAAGTAAAAATGTTATCTCTTATATTTATTGGGTATATAGTTGGTTTCATAGTTAGCATGTGTACATTGAGTAATCGTTTTATGGCTCATGGCCGCAATGGATATATATCATGATATCGGACTGCTCGATGTATTCAGGCACTGCCAAGTGTAGCCCCCGCATGCTGCGAGACTCACTCGATTTTCTAAAGTGGCATCGGTAACCCGACCTCCACTTGTATTCCGCAGTTGAAGGGTATCAACTGACCTGTCGGCGCCACACATTTCGTCATTTTCCTCAAGCAAATACTGGTACGCGAATGCTTCCTGCTTTCTCGTTTTCACCGCTGTATTTGATCATAACTTGCTCGTTTCTGATCCGATTTGAGTGATTCAAGTTGCTGGTTAAAATAGAATTCAAGGAAAATCAAACATATAGAAATAGGCATCGTCAAATTCTGATTATAAGTGGCCTAAAAATTCACTCAAAGTAGGACCATGTGTAAGCCATTGTCTGGTTCAGTTTTTGAATATAGATTAGCCCGGTTGTTTTGGACGTAACGTGAGTTTCGGTGATCCGATTTGGGTGATTCCAATTTGAGAAGAACCCTTAGCACCTTAACTTTAAAATAGTACAAAGAGATAATGTCAAATATGAAGTTAAGACCCTGAAAAAAATGAGTAATGCAACCGTCCCTAGTGTACCCAGAATCGACTAGCTGGGCATGGAAATGCCATAACTTTAGTCAGATCATCCGAAGGATTGATTCCACTCCGGCAAAATAGATTCCTAGATGAATAAGAATATAGGAATGAGTGTATATGGTGGATTATATGGAAATTATGGTTAATGTGTAGTTTTGGTTTTATTGAAAAAGGTGAAAAGGACTATCGGACGGAACTGAACTCGATCGAAGCAAGCGATTGAGCTGAACTGGGTGAGTGTAAAAAAAAATGATATTTTACCTATCAGTTTTAAAAGTGCATGGTTTTAATGTACCATTAAAAAGTTTAAGGGCAATGATTTCATAAAGGTGAAGACATGTGGAAGGTTATTTTTAATGCATGTGAAAATGTTTTATCTTGCATCAATATATATGATTATGTTAAATTATATATGTATGCATGTGTTAAGGCATTATGAACGTTTAAAAATGTGTAAAGAATGCATATGTATATTTGCATATATATATGAGTTTTCATGATAAAGTAAAGGATTTAAATGGATTTATAAATGTATTTGATAATGGTTTTATACCGATGGTTACCTCTAACCCCATATGACTCTATGACTTTATATCGGCCGAGGTACCTTAAGCCGTAAGGATTTAGAGGGTAAAGTTAAAAGTTACTAACCGGGAGGGAGGGAATTAGGTGTCTAGAGTAATATCCTTACACATGATAAGGTGCTATGGATCGAACTCCTATGCAAAGCTTGAGTTTCTCCGCAGCCGTAGTGGTTATAATCGAATGACTGTCCTCACCGTCGCACTTAAACTATTCTGTGTTTATTCCCCCGGGTTCCACTGAAATAAAGAAAGAAAGAAAGAAAGAAAGAACAAAGAAAGAAAGTTTAAGGCATAAATGTTTAAGGTATAAATGGATTTTAATTGTATAAGTATTTATTATAAAGAAAGAAAGAAAGTTTAAGGCATAAATGTTTAAGGCATAAATGGATTTTAATTGTATAAGTATTTATTATAAAGAAAGAAAGAAAGTTTAAGGCATAAAGGTTGGCGCATAAATGGATTTTAATTTCAGATAAGTATGTATTACTGGAGAGATAATCAAAATGTTATTTTAATGAAAATATACACTCACTGGGCTCCTTTAGCTCATTCTTTTCCATATGTTTCAAAAACATTTTCAGGACCCAAGACAGGTGCGCCGGTAGAGTACCCTCCTACGCAGTGAGTCGAGCCATCGAGGAGACGACGCATGTGAACTGCATTATATAAATAGTTTGCATATTTTATATGTCGAATACTTAGTCATGTATATATGCATATATGGATATATTTTGAAAAGGAACTACGGAAGGGCTTGGCCAAGTCCGGCTCAAGCTCACCTTTTTATAAACCGTGCATGGAATCAAGAAGTTTCAATGTTTTGATGATTGAAATGAATGTTGTATATGGTATATATTGTGTTGATCGAGTTGTGGACTTAGGAGTCCCAATTACGCAGGTTTAAAATCGAAGATTAAGTGTTTTTAAATGCTTATGTGCATTTGTAATTTGGGAAAGTCCGAAAAACAGAGAGAAACTCGGCCGATTTTTCCGAAAATCTAAGTGCTCAAAAAAAAAGAAAAGAAAAAAAAATTACCACTTCGTCTCGCATTATTTTCTAAAAGATATAAATGATTGTAAAGGGGTTCGCTTCCATGGATTTTATTTGATTGTTTCTGAGAAAAGTCATATCCATTTGAGTGCCGAGAGGTCCTCTGCTCATGATGTTAATTCGGCTCAGATCCTTCAACGTGGCATCGAGCCACGCTTTGAAAATGTTATAAAGATTTGAAAATTTTATTTTCATATGATTGTTTTAATGTTTTATTTTGAACATATAAATTATTTATAAAGATCGAAACCATGTTATATCTATAATACATATTAAATTCTTTAGAGACTCACATGAAAAATTGAATAAAGCTCACTACCTTAGAGCTCTATGATAAAATTATCAATCAAATACTGTAGGTTTCATTTATAGGAAATAATACTGGGATCTTTCGAAGTTGGAAGGTCTAGGCAAAAGGAGTCTTTGACTTTAATTTCAAAGATTACATTTGGAGGATAGAGAATAGTGTGTGAGTGAAAAGATCATAAATGCTCGAAAAGAAATTGTAGGCATGTGTGTAAGAGTCCCACTCATCATCAGAACACCTGGGGAGGAATATTAATGTAATGTAACCAGACTCGGCCCAAATGGGAGTCTATTCATTTAATGAAAATCGTTACTACTTCCAACATGGAATGATAATGTTCTACGTTCAAACAGGATGAGCAATTAGAGGACATGGGAGATCGATATCGAGGAATCGTTGTCATGATGATTAGTTGAAAAAAAAGCTGAAGGCGACGATTCTAATGATCATTAACATATAAATGTATGATCTTATACATGTTCCAGCCAATCAATTGTAGGATATGAGGTCCTTATTCAAGAAATGCCATGCCTGTATCAAGAGAGTGGTCATGTATCATTGCTTGAAAGTTTAATCCAATGATAAAAGATAAAAATGGAAAAACTCAAAAGGTCCATATCACGGCTAAGAGGTTTGTTTGTAGGTCTTAGTCCGAGATTTGGACCACGTATGCCACAGCCCACACACAAAGATGGCCAGTAGAGCCGCAGCTAGGGGATGAGAGGAGCAATGGCCTGAATCCCAGCTACGCATTACCAAGGATGTAAACAGAGCGGGTCAACGTGGGTTCAGTGGAGGTTCCAAAGAAGTAATTGCGCTTTACGATTATTTATCTAAACATTCAATTGAGTTATATTAAGGTTTAGCTATTAAATTGACATGATTCTAGTTGATTTTGCTAAGAAATTGAAAAGAAAGAATGATATTATAAGATTGTCAATTTAGGTCAACTCGATGTTAATGGAAGGATGTTGCTCTCGATTTGGTTTTAATTGACAGAATGACATTACTCAACGCCAAGGAATTAATGGAATTAATTTAATTAAAAGTTGGAATTAAAAATGAGATGAGAGGGTTAGGCCAAGAAAGGGTGTAATCGAAATACATTGGTTTGATTTAATGGTAAATCAATGATATCGATGAATTATCAAATGTAATTTGTTGAAAGAAATGGAAGAAATTGAAGAAATAATTATGAATGTGTGACATGTGTGATTTGACCACCTTAGGAGAAGTATGGAAAGTTGAGTTTCCATTGATTGTAATCACTGGAAGTGATTAAATGCCTAATGGAATGTGTTAGAATTAATGTTTTAAGAAGAAGTTAATTGATTAAGATATAAATGTAATTTTTATAAGTGAAGGGCATACGGGTTTTTCTACTTTAAGGATGCTAATGGTTTGATAGGGGCTTGCAAAGATGTTGTCATGAGCCTTGATTTAATTGGAAGTAACTGGATAAGTTGAGACTTCATGATGAGGATGTTCCCAAGACAAGATTCAGAATACTCCAGACGTGCATTTTGGAAGCTTCTAGTCATGCCATTTGACTTCACTAATGCCCTGTACTCGCGCATGATCTCATGAACAGGATTTTCGTGTCTACTTAGATTAGTTTGTGATCGTGTTTGGTCGAATGCATATACTGATCTATTCGGCAAAGGGAGAAGAACATGCAAGAGTAATTTGAGGATAATTTTGCAAACATCAAGGGAACATCTGCTATATGCTAAACTTAGTAAGGCAAGTTAGTTTTGGCTCGACAAAGGTCGCTCGGGACACATAGTTTCGCAGAGGGGGTCTCAAGTGGATCCGCAGTAAGGTCGTGCTTATATTGAATTGGAAACCTCTACTAGTGTTACAGAGATAAGGAGCTCGGGCTTCAAGGTATATTACCAGAAGTTCGCTGAGGGATTTAAGATACCGGCACCTTCGACTAGATTGACAAAGAAAGAGGAACCGTTTATGGTCGAGGCTAGTCGCTAGGAGTTTCGGCGAACTCGAAAGGGAGATTGACTCGCCTCCGCACTCCTTACACTTCCATCAGGCCGATGGCTTGGCAGCTGTATCAGGATGCCCTTAAAGTGTATTCAGGTTATGTATTAATGCGTAATGACAAGGTGACGTATTATGTCGTGAAATTGAAGAAGCATGAAACGTAATTATCCTACACACGACCTCGAGCTAGCAAATGTATATTTTCTCGGGGATGTGGGAGGCATTACTTATATGGAGGCCTGTGGATTTTTACGATCATAAGAGCTTGCAAAAGATCTCGTTTACGTTGCATGAACTAATGTGAGACAGAGGAGATTGATCGAATCGATCAAGGATTATGAATGCACTATCAATATCATCCCCGGGAAAGGAACGTGGGTGTAAGATGTCGCAGGGAGACCCATGAGTTCCCTATCGCACTCGGGAGGGTCGTACCTCGACTCCGCGAATCGAGGTCCTCGGTGTGAGACTGAACCAATGTATTCGTAGAGCACCGCGTTACATTTCAAGTACGTCCCGTATCGAGCAGACAGGATTAGGAGAGCTCAGATTCAGGATCCACAGAGCACAGTTGGAGAGGTGAAGCAGAGTCCGCAACGAGGGGATTTGTCACACGAGAGGATGGTACCGTGGTCATGGGATGAGGTTATGTAAAATTCTGATGTAGGTGATGTGAGTGAGAGAGATTACGGAGGTGTCTATCCCTCCGCTTATGCTATGCATCCGGGAAGCACAAAGATGTATCACATCCTGGGGCTGAATACCAGCATCACGAGCTTCACATATACACAGCTTATCCCGCCAAAGATTCGGTATGGCTCTCTTATGAGGCTCTTTACGGACTAAATGTCGAACTCCAAAGATGTTGGGACGAGGTAGGTGAAAGGAAATTATGTAGGTCCGGAAATTGTCCAAGTGACTCGATATGCCAAGGTTAGAAGGATAGACTGAAATTCTGGCCAAGACCGGTTTAAAAGCTATGCGAATAATCGCCGTAGGACTGAGTGTCTGGTGTGGGATATGGTATTTTGAGGATTTCCCCATGCAGCGGCGTACTAAAGACTGGGGAAACGTGGAAAGCCGAGTCCACTAGATATCAGACCATACAGATTGTTGAAAGGATCAGGGGAGGTGGCATATCGACTGAGTCAGCTTATCCGACCTCGATCGCATTCACGATGTTTTCCATGTTTCTCTATGCCCACATATAATGCGTGACCCTTCACATGTATTGATAGAGCAACCAGTGGAAATACGTGAGAATTCGACATAAGAAGAGGAACTGCATCCTCGAATGCCGAGAGCAAGTTCCTCAAGAACAAGACTATTCCTCGCCGGTGAAGGCATCAGAGGAGTCATACAAGAGAGGAAGCTAATGGAGCGTGAGGAGCAGATGACGAGGCATTATTCCCATCTCTTTTCATGTAGGTATCGAATGTTTTAATCGAGGACGAAATTTTTATAAGGAGGGGTGATTGTAAAACCCCAACCTGATTGAATGTTATAATAGTAGTTTTTGAACTTATTTGAGGTCCAATGATAGAAATGAGGGTAGATTAGAATTTAGAACGCTCTGGACGTCATTTGGGCATGAAGTGGAATTTTTCGAAAATCAGAATCGTGCTCCTAAGGAATAGTGTGATTTTTCTTATTATATCCGGGGATGGAGGGGTTTGCAAAGGAATTTTTAAGAAATTTCAGTTCCTATGACTTTGAACCTGATATTTGTAGTTATATCAGTAGATGGCTTAATAAGGATTCTCTGACCGAATTGCCGCGCCGAATTTTCAAAATCGGCCGAAAATAATAAAATGTCCTGAATAATCATAGAGTCTAACGAAACCTAAACGGAGTCTGCTGATAGTTTTCAAAGTATCCGAACGTAGTTTCGATAATAATACGCTATTGTCCTGATTTAATATTTTAATGATTTTAAATCCGATTTCGGTGAATTCGTAGCCCGAACCGCCGTGAAGGATTTACTTAGAATAGTTTCATGGTCAAATTGAAAGTTTAGACGATCATAGAATATTTTTGACTTTAATTCCAGATAAAGCAAAGATAGTTAAACCGGTGATAAAAAGCCGCGAGGCTGAGATATTTTTAGCCAGAGAGCCAATCAAACCTTTCTTAATGACTAAGTTATGAATAAAATAATAGTTAATGGATTTGTGGATTCATTAGAATGGACCAATGAGCTTGGTTCAAGGGTACTCAAAGTAGGTGGGCAATTTTGGCAAGTGTGAAACAAAATTCAAATTTTTAAGAGATTAAGTTGGTCAAAAAAGGAGGAGAGAGCTCGCCCATATGAGAGAAAGAGGGAAGAAAAGAGAGAAAAGAGAGGAAAGAAAAGAAAGGGAAGGAGAAAATCGTGTGAGGCCAAGGTGGAGCAAAGGGAGGTGATTTTTCTTCTCCTTCAAGCTTTCCAAGTGCTCTACAAGTGGTAGCAAGGGAGAGGAGCCAAAGGAAACCAAGAACAAGTAAGTTTTTAATGGTGGGAAAGTTAGGGTTTGATGTTTTTCATGTCTAATGTCTTGAATTTTTTGGTATGGATGTTAAATTGGTGGTATTTAAGGTTGAATGATATGATTTTGATATCAATTGAGAAAGAAATGGATTAGGTTAGGCTTTGAAAAAAATAAAGTGAGTGAATTTGTTAGGTTTGATGTTTTTCATATCTAATGTCTTGAATTTTCCAAAGTATGTTAAATCGGTGGTATTTAAGGTTGAATGATGCTGATTTTGGATATCAATTGAGAAGGAATGGATTAGGTTAGGGTTTTGAAAAAGAAAGTGAGGGAATTGTTAGGATTTGATAGTGAATTTTGTGTGGATATGTTGAAATGGGTATGAGGCATTAGATTGGAGTGTTTAGAGGAAAAAAAAGTGGAAGAGAAACACACTCCGTCATTTTCTGGGCAGCGCCTCAGACAGAAATGCTCGCTTGCTTTCGACTAGCTGTATTTTGGACTATAACTTGCCTATTTCTGATCCGATTTGGAGTGGATTCGTTGCTGGTTAAAATAGAATTCAAGGAAAATCAAACATATAGAAATAGGCATCGTCAAATTCTGATTATAAGTGGCCTAAAAATTCACTCAAAGTAGGGCCATGTGTAAGCCACTGTCTGGTTCAGTTTTTGAATATAGATTATCCCGGTTGTTTTGGACGTAACGTGAGTTTCGTGACCACTTGGTGATTCCCACTTGAGCAGAACAACCCTTAATCTTAATCCTTTAAAATAGTACAAGGAGATAATGCAAAAATATGAAGTTAAGACC
Source organism: Tetrastigma voinierianum (assembly GCA_016808115.1). Lineage (NCBI taxonomy): Eukaryota > Viridiplantae > Streptophyta > Magnoliopsida > Vitales > Vitaceae > Tetrastigma > Tetrastigma voinierianum. The sequence goes on along the minus strand of JAEQBH010002994.1, from coordinate 1,335,688 downwards.
AGAAAAAATGAGTCCCGCTTCAAAATCCTTTGTAATGACGAATAAAATGAACGTTAATAATCTAGTCGGATAATCCATAATAGATCCACCTTGGCAAAATGTATTCCTGTATTTAATGTTAATATAGGAATGAGTGTATATGGTGGATTATATGGAAATTATGGTTAATGTGTAGTTTTGGTTTATTGAAAAAGGTGAAAGGACTATCGGATCGAACGGAACTCGACGGGAAGCAAGCTGATTGAGCGGTGAACGTGAGTATAAAAATGATATTTTACCAATTGAGTTTTAAAGCGCATGGTTTTAATGTACCATTAAGTTTAAGGCAATGATTTCATAAAGGTGAAGACATGGAAGGTTATTTTTAATGCATGTGAAAATGTTTATCTGCAGATCAATATATATGATTATGTTAAATTATATATGTATGCATGTGTTAAGGCATTATGAACGTTTAAAATAAAGAATGCACATATATTTTGCATATATATATGAGTTTTAGCATAAAGTAAAGGATTTAAATGGATTTATAAATGTGGCTTTGATAAATGTTTTACTGATGGTTACCTTAACCCCATATGATCAGAAAATCGAGATCGGTACCTTAAGCATGTAAGGATTTAGAGGGTAAAGTTATAGTTACTAATCGAGGAGGGAATTGTGTGTTCAGAGTGAATATCCTTACACGTGATAAGGCATGATCGAACCCTACAGCTGAGTTTCTCCGCAAAGATAAATAGCCATGCATGACGAAGGATTATCCTCACCGTCGCACTGAAATCGTTTCCTGTGTTTATTCCCCTGGGTTCCATCAGAAATAAAGAAAGAAAGAAAGAAAGAAAGAAATAAAGAAAGAAAGTTTAAGGCATAAATGTTTAAGGCATAAATGGATTTTAATTGTATAAGTATTTATTATAAAGAAAGAAAGAAAGTTTAAGGCATAAATGTTTAAGGCATAAATGGATTTTAATTGTATAAGTATTTATTATAAAGAAAGAAAGAAAGTTTAAGGCATAAATGTTTAAGGCATAAATGGATTTTAATTGTATAAGTATGTATTACTTTGATATATACTGAAAATGTTATTTTAATGAAAATGTACACTCACTGGGCTCCTTTAGCTCATTCTTTTCCATATGTTTCCAAAAAATATTTCGTGGAGCCAAGAGATGTGTGCGCCTAGTACCCTCCTACGCAGCTGAGTCGAGCCACTGAGGAGAGACACGATGTGAACTCGTATTATATAAATAGTTTGCATATTTTATATGTCAAATACTTGTCATGTATATATGCATATATGGATATATTTGAAAAGGAACTATTTCTAAAGGCTTCATGAGTCCTATTTCAAAGCCTAATCTTTTATAAAACTGTGTATGGAATTGGAAGAAGTTTTCAATGTTTTGATGATTGAAATGACAACGTATATATATTGTGTTGATTGAGTCAGGACGCAAGAGTCCAAACAGGGGTTGAAATTGGAAGATTAGAAGTGTTTTTAAATGCTTATGCAGATATCGTAAATTCGAAAGTCCTAAAAACAGAAACCCGCCGATTTTTCCGAAAAATCTAAGTGTTTGAAAAAAAAGAAAAAGAAAAAAATTTACCACTGCCTGCATTATTTTCTTAAAAGATATGTAAAGGATTGTGGAAAGGTATCACTTCCATGATTTTATTTGGATTGTTTCGAGGAAAAGTTTCTATACCATTGGGAGTGTGCCTGGAGGTCCCTCGTTCATGAGGTTAACCGGCCTGATCCTCGCTTTATACTCCATTTCCAAGTACTTGCTTTTGATTTCATATGGAGATAGTGGTTCGATGTCCATCCATACATATATAATTAAAGGAAAGTTGATTAATGGTTGTAGTTCAAATCATAATTTAAGATAATAATGTCATTAGTTGAATATATTTACAATTAGACAAACCTACTTGTTGTACCAAAATCATGTTCTTAAAATGGCGCAGTTCGCTGAGGTGGAACACTTTCATACATGAAAACTCATAATCAATCGTCCCATCGCTTCCTTTGATTGAAACACCTTGAACATATTTTTCAGTTTTTTATCTTGCAATCAAGACTCAGACAATGATGGTGCAATCATGATAATGGATCTCGCAGATGTTGAACACTTTGCGATCTTTGCATACATCTCGACGATCACCCGTTGTAAAGACTAAATTTTTAACGCACGTGATCGCTTCTCAATATTCATCTCACTCATCGTGGTGCATGTTAGCTGGATACATATACATATCCTTGCCACCCTCCTCCTCTTCATCAATGATAGTGTGATTTGTGCCTCGTAATTCAGCTCGGATTTTTTCCATATTTGCAGTTTTTTTCGCTCTTACTTTACTTTTTTGTTCTAAAAGTTACTTTATTTCTTGTTTTACTTCCAACGGCACATTTGGACACTTCTTTGTATTTGAATGGGGATCCGTATGTGACAGGTGAAATTTGAAGCGAGTAATTCCACCATTTTTTAACATTAAACCACAATAAGTGCAAATTGTTCCATTTTTATTTCCCTACATAGGTGTGCAATACCTCCATACAGGATCTCTGCCTCCACTTCTACTAGTCATCCTTTAAACACATAATTTTATTGAAAATGAAATTCAAATCAATGTGATGATGTAATATGATATCATTATATAAATATAAGTTAACATAAAAGCAATATCTAAGTTTCTAACATGATATATAACTTAATTTAAACTTTATCAACATGATGTCAATATAATAATTTAATATTATGATATCTATGCATTTAATATTATTATGATATTTAAATATATCTAAGTTTCTAAAATGAAATAATTATAATCGTTAAGTAATATGTCTAAGATCTAAGTTTCAAACATTATATAACTAAAATAAGATGTTTAAGATCTAACATCTAACTTAATTTAATATTATCAAATTTAATTAAAAAAATATTATAGTATAAAAATGTTTCAAATTTAATGTAAGTAATATGTTTCAAATTACTAATATGTTTTTAATATTAACTATAGTATATAACCAATATGTTTAATAATATGATATCTGATATCTTAGTTTCTAACATTATATTTAACTTAATTTAAACTTAATTAACTCAATCTAAGTTCATATTATCAAATTGAACTAAAATAAAATTATTTAGTAAAATAAGATGTCTAAGTGTTTCAAATTTAATATAAGTTAATATGAAACTAATATTATTAACTAATATGTAAGCTAATTTCTTTTCAACATGATATCTAAGATCGTTTTTTTAAGATTAACTATAGTAAATAACTAATGTGTTTAATAATATAATATCTAAGATCTTAGTTTCTAACATTATATTTAACTTAATTAACTCAATCTAAGTTCATATAAAAATAATACTATTAATTAAATAACTAATATTATTAAGATATCTAAGAAGATCTAAATTTCTAACATTAAATAATTATAATTGTTTAATGATATATTTAAGATCTAAGTTTCAAACATTATATAACTAAAATAAGATGTCTAAGACCTAACATCTAACTTAATTTAATATTATCAAATTTAACTAAAATAAAATTATAGTATAAAAATGTTTCAAATTTAATGTAAAAAATATGTTTCAAATTACTAAAATAAGATTATAGTATAAAAATGTTTCAAAAATTATATAACTAAAATAAGATTATAGTATAAAAATATTTCAAATTTAATGTACTATTAATTAATTAACTAAAAATTATATTAGTTAGTAATATTATGAACTAAAATAATATTATTAAGATATCTAAGAAAATCTAAATTTCTAACATTAAATAATTATAATTGTTTAATAGTATGATGTACATCTAAGTTTCAAACATTATATCTAACTTAATTTATTATTATCAAATTAAACTAAAATAAAACTATAGTAGTAAAATATTTGTTATAAAATACTTCAATACCAAAATAAAACTAATATACATTAAAAATAAAATATGTATAAACACAAAATAAATTCATAAAAAAACATACCTTAATTAACCTTGTATTTGTTATAAGTGAAACCTTAAAAACCAAGATCTTTAAATTATTAGGATAAAACATAAAGAAAAAATAATTTTAGAGTCAAATGGAGCTTGGATGTGGATGAATGAGTTTGTAAAGAAATTGTATGATTTTAGGGGTATTTATAAAAATTTTTAGAGTCAAAATAGTTATTGGATTATCAAAAAATCATTGTGATTTATTTCTTAATCATCGATTTGATTTCGGCTCAAATCAATCGCCGATCATCATATATTCGCTTAACGATTAACCATTATATCAAGGTTCAGATTTAAAATCAACCGTTGAATAAAAATATAGTTGTTTGATGCTTTAAAAAAACGGACAAAATCTGGACCGTTTGATCAATCAAACAAATCTAATCTGCTAGATATCATCGCATCATTTTTTGAAAAATAGCCAAAAATTCCAAGTAATATATCGCCGAGTTTTTGATGATTATTCATGTCCTCGTGCTAACGTGTACTCTCGATATTTCATCGAAATATCAATAATTTCTGATATTTTGATAAAATATTGATGATTTTACAAATTTTTGATCGATTTTTTGGTTAATTGACTTTCAATTAGCAAAATCATGTCAATATTGACCATATTTGATATTTCGGGAATATGTTGACCGATTAAACCTATATTTCGTCGCAACTCGGTTTAGCCTTCTATGTTTTATTACCAATGGGATACTTGCTTAAAAAAAATAAAAAATGGATAAAATTCCTTCACCTCTTCTTTGACTGACGAGTGAAAGGACAAAACCCATTCACTGTTTTCAATATTGGAGATGCGGCTATCTCTGATGTAAGCCACGATTTTTAGCAGATGAACTCAGAAATGAAAAGCCAATGATGGATATTATATATCTTTACCTCATCAGGACAATCAGCACCGCCCTGTGAACTTGCAAGTTTGCAACCAAAATCTTCCAACCACAAACAGCTGCGAAGAAGACACATGGAGAAGAGCTGGGAATTGCATATAGCCATGTTCCCATGGTTTGCTTTCGGACATATGATTCCTTTCCTCCATCTCTCCAACGAGCTTGCCGAAAGAGGACACAAGATCACTTTCTTTTTGCCCAGAAAGGCTCAATCTAAGCTTCAACACTTGAATTCTCATCCTCATCTCATCACTTTCCATTCCCTCGTCGTCCCTCAGGTCAATGGCCTCCCTCCCGGAACTGAAACTGCCTCCGATATCGGCCGTTCCTTGCATATCTTCTTGCCATTGCATTTGACCGAACTAGTGACCAAGTTGATGAAGCTCTACGTACTATGAATCCTGATATTCTACTCTACGATTTTGCCTGATCTTCTACTCTACGATTTTGCCTACTGGGCACCTGCTTTGGCGTCCCAACTGGGAATTAAGTCCGTATTCTACGGTGCAGTTTGTGCAGCAGCCATTGCCTACATACCTATCCCAATCCCAGGTCAAGTTCAATTAAGAGATGTATCGTGGCGGCCGCCTGGTGGTTACCCTTCCTCCACGACGGTGGTGCTCCGCCCACACGAACTCAGGTCCTTGGATTTCATTTATGAGTCATTTGGGGAAGGCATCACCTTTCAGCAGCTACTCACCACTGTCTTTGCACGCTGTGATGCATTCTCTATAAGAACATGTCAAGAAACTTATTTCGATCCATTTGTGACTATATTGAAGCAAGTATGGAAAACCAGTGTTCTAACTGGCCTCTGTCCTACCCGAACCACCACTAGAGCCATTGGAGGATCGGTGCGCAGCGGCTAGCTGGGTTCCGACCTGGTTCAGTAATATTCTGTGCATTTGGAAGCGAAAATATCCCGGCCAAGGACCAGTTCCAAGAACTACTCCTGGGGTTAGAGCTGACAGGCCTCCCATTCTTAGCTGCTCTAAAGCCACCATCGGGAGCCGCCACCATTGAAGAGGCCTTACCGGATGGGTTCAAGGAGAGGGTCGGAGGGAGGGGCGTGGTCCATGGAGGTGGCAGCAGCCGGCATTACTCGAGCTACCCGGCGGTGGGGTGTTTTGTGAGCCACGGTGGGTAGCGGGTCAATGTGGGAGTTCCTTGACCACCCACCCCAAATAGTGCTGCTGCCGGAATACATTGACCATATTCAACGCCAGGCTGTTGGCTGAAGAGCTTAAAGTTGCAGTGAGGTGGTAAGGAAGAAAATGGGGTTGTTTTCAAGGGAAAAGTTGTGCTGGCATAAAACTCTGGATGGATGAAGAGAGTGAGATAGTTCCCGCAAGAAGACCATGCTAAATCGAAGGAGACTCTGCGGAGCCCTCGTTTATGAACACATCGATAGTGTTTCAGCCAGCTCAGAAATTAATTCGCTTAAACCCCAAAGGGAGAGGTGACGACAAGATTCAGCTCTTTGACGCCAAATTTCGTGACGGCGCCTTAACTGGCAGTAATGACGCCAAATTTCAGGATGGCGGATGAAGGCCCAATTCGGGCTTCAAAGGTCACGGCCGTAATCAAGAAAAGTCCATGCTCGTGAAACCAAGCCAAATCCCATGATAAAGGAAATAATAATCCCCAATATATTATCCAAAGAATCTAACTAAATCTTACCAAGCAGAAAGAAGATAATTCACAATATTACAAATTTCATCAAACAGGATCCCACCAATTAGGGAGAGAAATAATTCCAAATAGAGCTGCACTTTTTATATCCATAATCAAATCCGATATCAAGAAAATATCTCATCCAATGGGGAAGAATCTTAATCACCATCCAACTAGTAGAACGTCTACTATAAATACAAGGCCACCCCATCGGTGAAAGGTACGCAAACATACGCAACACTTTAGCCCTCTAAGCAGTCCATCTTTTCTCTCAAGAAAGAACTGACTTAGACGAGGCTGCCACTCAAAACCTCGTCGAATTTCTTTCTTGTTTTTGCAGGAATAACACGCCCGCAGCTCGCACCAAGACAAACATAACTTTACTCCAACCCCGACGACTCAGATCCGCGGACACCTCGAAGAAGAAGCCAAGGTCCTGCCAACGACCGACACGCTCCAAATTCCTGGGCCTCCAGCTGAAAAACGTGACACAATAAGGCCAACCGTGGAACGACAATTCTTACTTAAATAAAGACTCCATCACTCAGCGATCGGATGGTATCAACTCGAACACAAGGTGAACAACGCTTAATCCTCCAAGGATGCAGGACCAACCAGTAACGCAGACAGCCGACCTCCTATGACGCAGAAGCTTAATGCAAACACGAATGAGGTGGAGGCACTCCGCCTCACTAACCAATGCTTGATAGAAGAGTTAGAGCAACTCACCAGGAAGATACAACGCCCACGGGGGGAGCGACAAACACAGGAAGATCACAACTTTCCTCCTCATGAGGGGCAACACAATCCCGACATTCCCCAAGGTGTCGAAACAGGCTGCAGTCTAGCCGATCTCAGGGCACGACCACAATCGCCCCCTCTCGAGATGAGGGCAACAGCTAACACCCTGAGGGCACTGAACGTGAAGAACTACGCAACCCCTCGCCAGTTGAGCTCGAGAGCAATCATGGGAGCAGAGGTTCAAGAGCCCAGCAAGAGCCTCGCCCGTGAAGGAAGTGGTGAGGACGCGCCCCGACACCATGGACGCTCTCGTACAACAACCGAGTCACCTTCACCGCCGGCGCTTCACTTCCCTCTTCTAACAAAATTTGTGACGCCAATGTTAAAGATTCGACAGCTGGCCAGCATCCAAATTAATCATCTCAACACTTACAAAAACCAAATGTCGCACGGTATCAAGATCTCGCGCGACGGGTTTTCGCTATCACATTAAAAGGCCCACTGGGCCCGCTGACAGTTTCCCACTGCCGCCAATCTCCTCATTCGTGAGAGCTATCCATCGCGCTCGCCTCTCACTTCATCAGCCAGGACGATAAAGCCAAGTTATCATCCGCCGACCCACCGCTGCAGCTCGCAAGAAAGCCCGAGGTCTTATGCGTCCAAAGATTCAATGCCGAGTCTCTAAAGGTGATATACCCGACGAGAAGTTCGCGATCACTGCATTCATTCCCCGGGCTTAGGGGGTGCAATGAAAAGACTCGATAGTTTTCCATCTCCAAAATCTCCTGCAAGTACGGCCGGAGGTGCTCGCTAAAGCCAGGAAGCATATTAACGGGCGGTCTCTCATATCTAAGAGCGAAGCTCTTCAACCCGCGAAGAGAAAGTCGAGATCGACAAGCAAATGCAAGGACGGAGCCCAAAGAGACAAAAGACAGAGAACGGCCCCGGAAAAGGCGTGAAGCCTCGTGAGATCGCCTCTAGTCCACTCACTCGAGTGGCGACGACAGTATTAGCCTCAGCGGCTCACTTTGACGAGCTCGACTACTCTACACAAGCCACGCAGCCTTAAGGAGCCGACGCCAAGCCGATCGCTCAACAGGCCTCAGCGCCGGAGCCCGCAGGCTCACTTCGGCGAGCTCGACTACTCGCACGTGCCACGCAGCCAGAGCTCGACGCCTCAGCCGGATCGCCAATAAGGCCTTAGCGCCGGAATCGAGTAGAAGCTCACTTTGGACGAGCTGACTACTTCCGCACGTTGTAAGATCTTGCGAATTCACTGGGAAAAAGGGCAAAATCGTAATTTTCGACACAAAATTGTAATTTCGCTAAAAATCCCAATACCCCTCTAGATCTCGATGACCTAAACTGATTTCACCGCTTGAATTTGTCGAAATCTGGGGCTTAGCACGTAAAATTTCGTCGAATTCCGAGACGTCTAGCCTGGCAGACGCTTCGAGGCATCGCGTCGCAATCGTAAAACGATTTTCGATGCGACGAAAAGTCACATATAACACGCGACTAAGCGCCATAAGCTGCATGAGTAGATAAATTATGAAAATGGACGGCCGAGGTAGAGCCGAATATCAAAACTGAGAAAAGAGGGACATAACGGTCATTATGAAATTTGAAATAAGTCACTACAAGACAAAATTTTGAATAGGACTTGTCTCCTTCATTAAGCCTAAAGCAAAAAAACGGGAAAGAGAGGAAGCTTACAGTAAGTCCAACAATGGTGATTCTAGAGAGAGAGTCTTTGACTTCTGGGATTTCCGCAACCGACCATCGAAAGCCTTCTAGTCGGTAATGAAATTGTTTCACGCTGAGCTGACTACACGTGACACCAAAAAGTCGGGAATTCCTCGACAAACTCCAAGAGGTGTAGGGGGCTCTCCTACGGCGCTTTTATTCCCTCTCTTAAGTACTTTACGAATGTTTGAGTCGATCGGAGGCCGTTAGGCCGCTTTCACTTCAATCCCAAAACTCAAAATCGAATTAATATGAAATTTTGAATCAAATGGTGCAAATTGCACTGAACACATGACTCAAAGTGAAATTGTATATTTATATGTTAAATCATGTAAGGATTGAAATTAGTCTGAATGGCCGTGAAATGCGTTCACAAGGTAAACTGATGATTATGGATTGTCTAGAATAGTAATCCAGTACTCTACTATTCCCTTAAATAAGTGTTCACAAAAATATATTGCAGAAATGTATGATCGGAGCCATTCAAGTCGACCGTCATGCTTTGATCAATAGCCCGGGCGTGAGCTAATTTTGATGTATGAATTGATTAATTACATGACATGATTGTGTGATCGGGATATTGCAGATATGTGCATGTTTTAATATATCAGATGATTAATGTATTGGAATTGCATACATGCATTCCATATGCACCGGAACACCCTAGATCCATATGAGTGTGCAATGGTGATGAGTCTGTAGAAACATTTTCGAGGCTGGCTCAAAATTTAATTACCTGAAAGAAATTCAAAACTAAAATATCAATCATCTGGAGACTCGCCCAATCGATATACACTCCAGGGTAGTCCACTAAAACATAACACTGAGATGGTCCACAATTTATAACATCTGAGGGTAGTCCACAAATAAAACATAAGCAATATTCTCATACGAGGCTTAGGCGAGTGTGAGGGAGTCGGCGAGGACTCTGATCTGAAGCCAAGCTATGACATTCGGGCAGATCATGCATTTGACGTAATGTGTGTTTAATTTGGAACATCGCACCGCGACTTAGGCGAGAGTGATACTTGTGGCGATTCCACCATCGAGCATTAGCCTACCCTATCGAGGATATTATTTGCGCGCACACTGAAATGCGGTAATTCGCCGTCCTGGGGTGGATTGAGGATGGAAGAAAGCCGTCAGGGCTTTCAATGATGATATACATGTAATAAATGTCTAATTTAATATATGTATCAGACAAGAGGAAAATATTGTAACTATTGTAACTATTCGGGTATAGCTGATTCATAGTTAGTATGTATTATGAGTATCGCTTAGGCCTATGGTCGATACTCATGTGGATCGATATATCAGACCGCTAGTAAGGGTGCATATGTAGGTTTTGTATTCGGGGTAGAGCTCCCAAGATAAATGAGACTTTACCCGATTGCGGAGAAATGTCTTGTCACCCGACATTCACGAGTGTTTCGGGCGAGTCGACTAGAAGTCAACCTGACCCCCTGTGCTCAAGGCCACAGCCTTGGTATCGTATTTAGGCATACGAATACCTAGAGCCCTGGGTTTAAAATTCCATCACTACTATGCATGGTTCGATGCTAAGAGAGGCTGAGATTACCTAGGAAATCACGACAAAACTGTGACACGCATGCACGTGTTTCGTGTTTTCAGGTGATTTGATGAAATGTCAGGTGAATGTTCGATGAATGTAATGGTAAAGCAGATATGTTATGATGTGTGGGTGCTTAGGTAATTAACACTTTATTATGTTGGAAAACAAATCTTAGAAGTTTACAAGTGTGTAACCGGAAATGAAATAAATCGTAATCAATTTATTTGGTTTATCGATGACAAAATAAAAGCTTAATAAAATTTTACAATGCTAGACATTTTTTGGGAGTTTGGCACTGTGTAAACTTGAACAAAGGAAATAAAAGAAATAAATTTCAAAAATTTATTTGGGCTATTGGAAAAATAAAAAATAAAAATAAAAAAAAAATTCCAAGGTTGTACAAGGGTGTAAAACTAAGGAAAATGAAGAAAATAAATTGTTATAAATTTATTAGAGTATTTTTGAAAATGAAAAAAAAATTAGGTATATAAATTTTTTTTTTTTTGGTATTTTCCAGTGGCTAGAACAAATGAAAAAAAAAAAAAAAAATGCAGTGAACAATAACCGATGAACAGTAATATGTGAACAGTAAAAAAATTTTCAGGAAAAAAAATAATAATAAAAAAAATAAAATTAGACAAAATTTTCAAAAATAAAATTTTTGTGGATCAAAATGATTTGATTTGTGGATAAATTGTCCTGCATTGCTTCATAAATGCAGGGACTTGATATATACACTGCTTTGTGTGTGATTAGTGTCTCGGGTATTTGTTTATGCCTCGAGATATTGTATTGTATATCACCGCCATGTTGATTGTGTGTAGGGCTAGTAGTAGGGCGAGGACACCGAGGTCATCTTTCACCTGGCGCTCAGTCGCACCACCGACACTCACCAAACCCGCCAGATTTGATCGCAGCTCACGAGGCACAGGTGTCGCTAGCCGTACGCTATCGCCAGCGAGCATACGAGGTAGTCAGGAGGTCCTAGTAACCTCCAGAGATTTAAACGATCATCCTCCACGCTCATTGTGGGAGAGACCGATGGTGGGCGCACTAATAGCTTATGCAGACAGAAACATATCGAAGCTGATGGAGTCACCCCGATACGACCGGATCAAAGAATGCAGATTCCGGCCTAGAGGGCGAGGCCCGTGTATATGGAGATGCGAGGGCTTCTGTGAGACATGTGAGGCTATGACACGGCAGAGTTCCTTGAGCCGTTTATGCAAGTATTTCCTGCAGACTCGAGGTGCATAAGGCTCAAGAGTTCCCGTATCGAGGCAGGAGCGATGACAGCTGGGATGGGACTACGTGGCCAGATTCACAGAAGCTGCCTGCATTCGCTCACGACTCACGTGGGCCACGTACTCGCCAAGGTTGGGAGATCTCGAGAACGGATCGCCATCCATTCGTGCTGTGATCGTAGGACTACGCCACAGATACGGATTCTATGGTCAGACCGACCCCACCATAGAGAGACGGAGGATGCCGAGCACCCGAGATAATGAGTGTTACGCAAGAGGAAGGACAACTACCTCTCCACCCGTGGAAGAGGTAGAGCCTGACCTCGAGAGGATTCGTAGGTCACTACCATCCCGGCGGTGGACAAATGAGAGCTCGGGGCTGGTCAGCAGACAGATGAGAGTCACTGAGCCAAAGGATGAGATGGTGTGTTACCTACTGTTAGCCACTCGGGACACATGAGACGGATTTCCCTGCAGACATGGATCCTGTGGTTTTCGGGACAAGATACCGCCGCAGCAGGACAGGAGAGGATACAAGACGCCTCCACAGATAGGCCGAGGGCCAATCTCAGCCTGTGGAGCTACACTGTGCACCCCATTTTCACGTGCAGCCAAAAGAGGCCAGAAAAGGGCAGAGGCAAAGAGGACGAGGCCCACAAAAGTGTGGACATCAGGTCCAGGGCGTGTCTACGCCGTCACACCGCAGCCGAGCTCGATCAGCCGCTATACAGGTAATGCTTTGATATCTCGCCTACGTGGCTAGAGTGTTGCTTGATTCGTGCGCCGGTGATTCATTCATCACGTGATCGCTTGTGATCGAAGCCGGGCTAGAGGTGTAGACCTCAGAGGAGCCGCGAGACGTGAGTTCTCCCCAGTGGACTAGGCGAGACTAGGATGATATGTCGAGGTCGCGAGCCGGAGATCCTGCACTCCCACTACGCTGGACCTTGTGGATCACACATGTCAAAGCTCGATGTCATCCCTGGTGGATGGATCGACTAAATACCTTACAAGGTCGCTATTGATCATGGAGCGCAAGAGGGTTACCGCCACACGCAGGACGGGCATCATGGCATTTCAAGGCATGATATTTTCGCCTTACGTTGCACGAGTCCAAGTGTCGTGGATAGTTAGCGGGGTTGGCTAAATGAGCCTACTCCTAGAGGACTATGGAGAGACTGTGACTCGGGATTCACCTCGAAAAAGAAAAGCATGTGGATGTTTTCCAGATGAGCTACATGGACTACCTCCACAGAGGGTCAGACTCAGACGAACACACCCCTACATCACCCTTATCTCTACGACTCAAGACAGATTTAATTCAATCAGCCAAGAGAATCTCGTAGCGTCCAAATACAGAGCCACTGGACAAGGGGTCTATTGCACTCCAGCACTTCACCACGGGCACTCCCGGCCCCGCTTGCAAAGAAGAAGGACAAGACCTTCGATCAGGCATTGATTACGCATGTTGAACAGGTTACGATCAAGAATCGATACCATCGCTAAGGATTGATGATTCGTTTATCATTGAGAGGAGCGCGAGTCTACTCCAAGATAATTCTGATCAGTTACCATTAAATTTGAGGGTTAAGGAGACAAATATCCCTAAGACAGCGCCAGACGCTGCTATGGGCACTTTTGAGTTTACGGTGACTTCTTTGATCAATGAATGCCAAAGAAAGATTCACGGATTCATGCATGTGGTATTCCAACCCATTCACGGGCCACGGTCTTCGTGGATGACATCTCGACGATCCCACTTAAAAGTGGGAGCATGAGTACCACTTCGAGGATCGTTTACGCTTGTCGAGAGACCATCACAGACGCCAAGTTCGCAGTGCAGCTTTGGCTTACTGAGGTGAGATTTTTGGGACACGTGGTGTCAGTATCAGGAGTGTCAGTTTACCCAGAGAAGGTCGAGGCCTAATGAGTTGGGAGAGACCAAAGTCGCCAGACAGAGTTTCGGGGATTGGACCGGGTATTATGTGAGATCTACTGAGGATTCTCCAGATTGGCAAAAGACTTATGACTAGGTCGACCGTATGAGGTCAAAGCTCTTGAAAGCGGGATGACCGATGTATGGAGGCACCTGTGAGCCAGCAGAGATTTTACCAAATCCCATCTTGATAAATCTTATTGTGACAGGGACAGGGTACACAAGCAGGCTGTGATGCCTCGAGGGCCGGATCGGGATGTGTGTTTTGACGCAATTCAGGAGGTGAAGAAATTTGGCTGGGCTCTCGTCAAAATTAAGAATCACGGTGCTGCACTACCCCACACACCGACATGAAGTCAGCGGCCGTAGTCTTCGCTCAAGATTCGCGCCACTACTTATATAGCGAGTTCGAGGTGTACTCAAACCATAAAAGTCTGAAGTATATTTTCACACAAATGACCTCGTCGATGAGGCAAACGTGAGATGGATGGAGTCTTGAGATTATGACTTCACTTGCATTACCATCCTAGTAAGGCAAATGGTGGCCGATGCACTCCGCCTGGTCAAGAGAGCAGCCATAGCATAGCTTCTCTGGGAGCGGGCGATGCTCGAGACTGTGGACGGGCCAGGGCTACAAGACAAATGAAAGTGCACTGGGTACATCAGGAGTTTAGTGGCTACACCGCTCATTGAAAGCAGAGGATCGAGTCCCAAAGGGGCGGTGGACGCTGCAGATAAGACCCATCGTGGACCGAGTACGCTCGCACGGCGGACGAGGGTCGGACCGCCTGACGCAGATGGTAGTCTTCTTGTGATGTGGACTCGTAGTGGTCTCAAATGATCGATACGGTATATGAGATTCTCGTGGAGTTTCAACGCCTCGATTCATTGCATCCAAAAAAGGGCACGGCATGTATCGATCTTCTCGTCAGCCGCGACTACTCTGAGCGGACGAAGAGACACGTAGGGACTCTTTGTGCAACGATGTCTCACTTGTCGCCAGGTTAAGGCCGAGCACCGGAAAGCCGCAGGTGGCCACTCACCACGAGGTATCGAAAGTGGAAGTGGGAGCACGCCACGATGGATTTGTGACCCACTTGGCACACACCGCAGGCATGACGCGGTGACGGGTGATGTAAGTGGGACTCTGGCCACGGTCGCACATTTTCTAAATTCGCGGCGGACGACCTTCATCGAGAGATTCACGGCTTGTATATTCGAAAGATAAATCGTAATTACACGGGTACGGTCCATAGCATCGGATGTGGACCCGAGGTTTAAGGCGCACTTTTGGAAGAGTTTCCAAAAGGCTATGAGCACACGGCACTACGAGTATGATCGCTCCACCTCACATACGGGCCGGCCCGAGAGGACTATACAGTGTTGGGAGGACATGCTACGAGCACGCGGCCCTCGGATCATAAGGGCAGCCGGGAGGAGCATCACTCTTAGTGGACCCGCCTACAACAACAGCCAGCCAGCGAAAGGCCGCATGGCAATCGTACGAGGCATCAGACGGGAGGCCATGTAGATCACTCTATGTTGACCGAGGTGGGAGAGCTCCACTAACGGTCCTCGATTCGACAGAGACACCTCCAAGAAGGTGAGTTTGATATACAACGCTTTCACGCCGTGAGTCAGAAGAGTTATGCCGATAAAGGACGTCGAATTCTTAGAGTTCGAGGTCAGGGGATCATGCCTCTAAGGTTGCGCCTACAGGAGTGGTCGTTCCGGCAAGGAAAGCTATCTGCCGAGGTTCATCGGGCCCTTCGAGATACTCGAGAGGGTATGCACCGCTTGCACCGATTGGCGTTACCGCCAAAGATGATAGGTGGTCCACAGGTATTTCACGCCTCCATACTCTAGTACTCCAGATCCAAATTACGTGCATGGATCGGGGGGGACAGATCGAGGTCGACACTCCGATGGGACCTTCGAGAGGGACCAAGGTGCATTGTTGGAGAATGGATAAGGTTTTGCGACGCAAGACCGTGAGTATAGTGAGAGTGCTATGGCAGCACTACGGAGTGGATGGTGTCAGCGGGAACGCTGAGACACGATGCGCTACCTATCCCCTTCGTCAGCATGAAGGCATTTGGTTACTGCTTAAGGTTTAAAATGACTGCTTACACGCATATGAGTGCACGTTGCATATGCATGTGAGTGATTGTGATCGTCATGACCGACGAAATTCCTTTAAGGAGGGAGAATGAAGCACTGGTAAATTCCACTTTAAAGCCAAGAAAATCGTAATTTTCGACATAAGAAAATTGTAATTTCGGTTAAAAATCCGAAATTAATTCTCTAGATCTCAGATGCATCTAAACTGATTTCACCGCTGGAATCGTCTAAATCTAGCTAGCACGCAAAATTTCACACTCGAGACGTTTGTCAACACGCTTCAAGGCATCGCTGTCGTGCCGTGAACAATTTTCGACGCGACGAAATAAGATATAACACGTACCATGTGTCATATGGTACGAGTAGATAAACGTATTTAAACGGATCGCTATGAGAGTCGAACATCAAATCGAAAAGCAGGGACATAACTACTATTATGGAATTCAAATAAGTCACTACAAGACAAAAATATGAATAGGACTTGTCTCCTTCATTAAGCCTAAAGCAAAAAAACGGGAAAGAGAGGAAGCTTACAGTAAGTCCAACAATGGTGATTCTAGAGAGAGAGTCTCTGACTTCTCTCTAGATTTCTAAGAACCACCGCCAGAAAGTTTTCGAGCCGAGAAGAGTCGTCTACGCGAGCTGACCATACGTGACACTACAAAAAGTTGAATTTCACAAACTCCAAGAGGTAGGGTTTCTACGGCGCTTTTATTCCCTCTTAAGACTTTACGAACGCTTCGAAATGAACAGGTCGTTAAAGATGCCTGACGGCCCCAAACTCGAAACCGACTAATATGAAATTTTGAAATCAAAATGGTGCAGCCGTGATTGACCACGATTGCTTGGGGCGTGAAATTGTATATTTATATGTTAAATCATGTAGTGATTGAAATTAGGCCGGGAATGGCCATGAAATGCGGGTTCACAAGGTAACCTGATGATTCAGGATTTTGTCGTGAATAGTAATCGAGGGTCATTATTCTAGATAGTGTTCACAAAAATATATTTTGCGGTGAAATGTGCTTGGTCGAGTGATTCAAGTCGAATTGCTCGTGGTTTCAATCATTAGCCCAAGCGAGCTAATTTTATGTATGAATTGATTAATTACATGACATGATTGGTGATCGATATTATGTGGATATGCATGTTTGCTATATTTGCATGTGATTGGGGATCAGAGATTGAATCGTATACATAGTATTCCATATGCACTTGAACACCCTAGGACTATAGGAGGCATGAGATGAGTCTATGAAAATGGTTCGAGGGTTGTCTAAAATATTAATTATCGTAGGGTAGTCCAAACCAAAAATATCAATCACTCCGGAGACTTACCCAATCGATATACATCTGAGCATAGCTCATTACACAATATCAATCATTCGAGACGCCTCACCGATATACACTAGAGGGTAGTCCATCAAACATACTGACTGAGATGGTCCACAATTTATAAGATCTGGAGGGTAGTCCACAAATAAAACATAATATTCTCATAATGGTGCTTGTGCGATGTGAGGGAGCTCTGGTGAGGACTCCTGGATCCAGTCAGTTATGCAGTATTATCCGCAGATCATGCATTTGATTGAATGTGTGTTTAATTTGGAACATTGCACTGCACTTAGGTGAGGAGTAGTCACTTTAGGCTACATTCCACTCATCAGCATTAGCTCCACCCCTGGGCCGAGGATATTATTTTACTGCACACTGAGCATGCGAGGACTACTGTCTCAGTGGATCGAGGATTAGAAGAAAGCCAAGTCGTGGTTTGCTGATGATATATACATGTATCAAATGTCTAAAAGATTAGAACTCAGAACTATTCGTATATAGTCGATTCATAGTTAGTATGTATTATGAGTATCGCTTAGGCCTGGTGGTCAGGATACTCATGTGATCGATATATTGATATATCGATACTGTAATCGTTTTAGACAAGTATATGTGTTTTGTATTCGGGGTAGAGCTCCCTGCATACAAAGGAGACTTTACTCGATTTTGTTGTCACCACCCCTGACATTCACGAGTGTTTCCAGCACACGTAGCTCAACCCACCCCGGCTCAAGGGCCACACACAATCACAGCCCGAGTCACATCCAGCCCAGCTGACTCGCCAATACCCACTACCGAGCCCGCGACCACTTTGACGAAGGCCGACTACTCTACAGGGCCAACCCACCAAGGAGCCGATCAGCCAGCCGCCAACAAGGCCTCAAACACCGGGGTCATAGAGTCACCTGACGGAGCCCGACCATCCTCGCACGTGCCACGCAGCCATGGAGTAAGATCACCAGCCGATCGCCAACAAGGCCCCATCGCCGAGCCGCCACCTACTTCACGAGCTCACCACCGTGACAGCCACAACGGCTGAGTCGACGCCTTCAGCCGATCGCCAACAAGGCCTTAACGGAGCCCAAGAGCTCACTTTCACGGTCGACTACTCCGCACGTGCCACGAGCCTAGAGTCGATCGCCCCGCCAGATCGCCACTGGCCTCGCCCGAGCCCAAGAGCTCACTTTGACGAGCTCGACCATCGGCAGCCACGCACCTGGCTATGAGTCGACGCCTCAGCCGACCGCCAACAAGGCCCTACGCCGGAGCCTGCAGAGGTCACCAGACGAGGCCTGACCATCAAGACAGCCACAACCTAGAGTCGATCAGCTCGTACCGATCGCCAACAAAGGCCTTAGCGCCCGAAGCCTAGTAGCTCACTTTGACGAGCTCGACCACTGGGCCAGCCACGCCAAATTTAGAGCCGCGACTTCAGCCGATCAAGGCCCTCCGCCTCGATTCAAAGAGTCACTGATTATCAATTACCAGCTCTGCCACGCAGCCAAGGAGTCGACGCTCTCAGTCGATCGCCAAATAAGACCAAAGGCCCGAGCCTTTTTAATACTTCACGAGTTCTAATTTACTCGGCATGTGCCAGTCAAATCAGAGTCGATCGCCTCAGCCTGATCACCAACAAGGTCTCAAAAACTGAGCCCAAGAGTCACTTCGACGACTTACCATTCCGCACAAGCCATGCAAACTTAAGAGTCGATCAATCCCAGTTATTTAAATTTCAGCGCCTCAGCACTCGTGAATCCAAAGAGCTCGCTTGACGACCGACCACATTACTCAAGCCACGCAAATTTAAAAAGTCCGATCACTTCAGGCTAAAATGCACCATGAACCTCACTACCAAATTAAGAGCTCAACTGTCAAACTTAACATCCCATGAGTCGTCGACTCGGGACTATGCAAGAGAAATCAATACAATCTATGTAGAACAAATAAGTGAATGGAAAAAGTAGTAAAAAGAATCGATTATTATGAAAAGACTACATATGTCCAGGTCCTGTGCCCAAGAAAAAATAAGCAAAC
Organism: Tetrastigma voinierianum; assembly: GCA_016808115.1. Classification (NCBI taxonomy): domain Eukaryota; kingdom Viridiplantae; phylum Streptophyta; class Magnoliopsida; order Vitales; family Vitaceae; genus Tetrastigma; species Tetrastigma voinierianum. The sequence continues at coordinate 1,316,374 of JAEQBH010002994.1, read as the reverse complement.
AAGAAAGAAAAACTGGGCGACACACGCCGTCAATTAAGCTGACAAAGGAGGAGTGAGGAAAGAGATGACTTTGAGGAAACAGTCCCAATGACTCAGCAGAGAGGGATCCTTCATCCTCCTGTCATTGAAGGCTAAAATTAGTCCAATCCCGATTAGAATCAATACTTCACCAAAAGAGAGCCAAACCCGTAAGCTCCATCGAAAGTATCGGGCTCGTCCCTCAATATTCCTATAATCCAGCCCCGCCGAGCAACCAAAGACTCGTCAATGAAGGTCCCCACGCAGCCCACGTACACTCCTCATCAGCGTCTACCGAAAGTCGACACTTAAACCTCACAACGAGCCCCGCTCAATGGGGCTACGTCCCACCAGTCATTACCGCATCGTAAATCTTTCTTAGACTTTGTACCGCCCCAGATGCAAGTAGTCATCCCCAACCATCCGAAGCTCATATCAGCCGACCGCAGCCTCGCCCCTGGGCTTATCAAGCCATTCAAGATAACCCGCACTCATCTCGAACTCCTGGCTCGCCGCCACCGCTGTCAAGCTGATTTCATCTTCTACCTTCTACCAGCACGGCCGATATGGTATGGGGCTTCAACCATATTTCCAGCCTTCGCTTCATAACAACCCATCTCATAGCTCACCACTCAGAGGCGGGCTTACCGCCTTAACCCGCGCTTTAACACGCCGCACGGCTCGCCAAACCCTTTCAACGAGCGTACACCGCCACATCCAACGAAACGCGCGTTCCAACACGAGGCCACCACTCAACTCATAATGAAACGGCACCGGACATGAACCCATGTGAGACGACTCGAGAGATAGCCAAAGCCTCATCAATCCAGAAGCGCCACTTCGAGGTCGTAATCCTTAAGAACGGACGGTGACCGCATCTACCAGCAAGTTCATCGGCCGAAGCAGACGCCATCCCCGCCCCGCTTTGATTCCTTCTTCTTCAATCTTCCGCCGAAAAAGGTGGCCTAACACTTTCGCAGTTTAATTCCGCATGTTGGATAAGCATTTATCACAACTACTTTACCTGAGGGACCTTTACCTTCGCAAAGAAGACTCAGAATCTGGCCGCGAACTCAAGACTTTGGAACTCTACTGAGCACAAACATGAATCTCTGATTTCTGATGTGGGTGACTTAATAGTTTAAGACGCCTCTAATTTCTTAACTTTCAAGCAAAGTCTAATTTATCTTTCACGAGCTGTGGTTTTCCCGTTTACACTCCGGGCTTCCGAGACAATTGCCTAATCGAGCCAAGCTCTCCTCGTGGGCTCAAGCAACAAGAATCCAATGGGAGAAACTCTACGACACAAGGGGCGAAGGCCTCAGCCAGAAAGGAAAACCTCGAGCTCAAGGCCGTGAATATCCTATTTGATCACCTCAGAAGGACGAGGAGGACACTCCGCCAACGCCAATAAGACGCATTCTTCAATTAGATCGATCTCGAAAGCACCGAGAAGATAGACAGTGTAATCGAACACCCAATGACCCCACACAAGCTATACTAAAAAACAGGCTTAACACTCACGAAGATTCTCGTGGTCCGGCTTACCTGAATTTGTGGTGTCAAATTGTCAAGAGGGTCATATTCCCACTACGCTACTCAACAAAGAAGTAGCGTCCCTTCCACAAATTGTGAGAAGCAGGAAGCCTGAAATCACCAGAGGAGTGCCGAGCGCTCGAAAATAGAGGAAGCCCTCGCGCCTTTCCCAAGCAAAGATAAAGAGCAAGCTACACTGGGACACCGAGCCCCCGTCCCTAAAGAAAACTAATGCACTAACCAAAATACCCCAAACTTTATCAAGCTGAAATGGGAAGGACAAATATCAAGTGTCGCAAACCCTTTTATGAAGGCGGCAAAAGAGGAGCTAAGACCATCTAAGGCCACTCAAAGAAGCACACCATCTTGCATGGAAACCACATGTAGGGTCAAAACGTCAGGACCACTCCGAACGCCAAAGGAGCCTAATCGCCCGCGTTGTACGATAATGAGGGACCGACCTGCTGGGCCCCACAATTGCGATCGAATCTACTGATTTTAGTATTCGACTTCACCTGTGATGACCAGTCTACTTTTCCCTTACCCGCCCAAGGAAAGGAGGCGCCCTCAACTCGTTCAATCACGAATCTGTATTGAGACACCCCACCGCTTCGAACCCAAGAACAACCAAGAGTCACCGCCTTTATCACGCAGGTTAAGAGCGATCCGACCTATGATGAAAGCAAAATATGAAAACTAACTGGTCACTTAACCCTAGCGCCGCCGCACTGCGAAAAAGAAAACCAAAGAGATAAAGACGCAAAGGGTCCCGTGAATAAACGGGAAGAAGCTATCTCGTGAAAAACGCTTTAAAAGGACCACGTGGCTCGACTGGACGAACTAAGGAAATTATACTAATTGGGCCGAGCAGTTAAGAGGTCGCAGATTGTACATAAGACAGAGGAGGATCGCGAAAGAAATGTATGAAATTGAAAGGAGCAGGAGAAATAAGCGCCAAAACCAAAGAGCCATCACATCAAGAAGACGTATGATCGAATGCTTCCAACTAACCTGCACTCGGCGTACACGGAAACGCATCCGACAAGAACGCTTTCAAATTTCGCTTCACGCGACGCGCAGAAGCACAAGGGTCGGGGTAACCGATAGATTTGAAAATAAATTGTGCCCACTCGCTAAATCCCAAAGGAGAGGCATGCCAAGCATTCAGCCACGCCACCGTGACGGCGCCCAATCCGCTAGGCATGCCATCGGGGCGCATCTTAAGCCTGGACGCCAAACTTCAGATGAAGGATAAGGCCCACCAAGCCAAAGCTGGGCCGACAGGGGTAATCAAGAAAGCCCATGTCTCGTAAACTAAGAAAATCCTATAGATAACTCTAATAATATATTATCAAATAAACCCAACTAAATCTTACCAATTAGAAAGTAAGATAATCTACACTATTACAGCTCATCAAACAGATCCCCACCAATTAGTGGAGAGAAATAATTCCAAATATAGCTACACTTTCTATATCCATAATCAAATCCGATATCAAGAAAATATCTCATCCAATGGGGAAGAATCCTAATCACCATCCAACTGGTAGAACGTCTACTATAAATACAAGGCCACCCCATCGGTGAAAGGTACGCAAACATACGCAACACTTTAAATTTCTAAGCGCCCATCTTTTCTCTCAAGAAAGAATCAATAGCATCGAGTGCCACCACAAGCCTCGCCAACCTCCCCTTATTTCTTTACTTTTGGCAGAGGAATACCACGCCCAGAAATTGCAGATCAGCAATCAGAAGAATCTTACTCAAATTTCGACGCACCAAGATCCCAGACGCTCAGCAAGAAGCCAAGGTCCACTTAACGACCCGACACGCTCCAAATTCCTACCCAAAGTTGAAAACGTGATCATCACATTGACAATTCGGTGGCAATTGCGCGTCTTCGGATCAGAAATGATTTTGCCTGAGATGGGAACGACGCTTACCGTTGAAATCCCAAGTTTAACTCCAATTTGAATCAGTGGTGCCTGTAATCTTCTCCACGCTGGTAAAGTCAGTTTTCGTGATGAATGAATGATTTTCTCTCTTCTATTCAACTCTCTTCCTAATCAAAATGATGAAATCTGTTTTATCCAACCCAAATCAACGACATCAATCTAATATTTTGTCCATGAAAATGAATAAAACAAAATTTGAAGAAAATAAGTTATAAAAATATATTTATAAATATTTTATAATATAGAAAAAAACATAAATTTATTAGATAACATGCCATATTTCTTTGGATGTAGAAATAATGGATGATTATATAAAAATCTAAAAAAAAAATTTACCTCTATTCACTTTAACATTACATTTACAGGTCAGTGGAATCACAGCCCACCGCCAAACCTGTTAGTGGCGCGCCTAATGAAACATCTGTGCCCCTAGCCCCACCAAAACGAAGGCCTGGGCCAGACACCCAGCGCCTGGCCAGTACTCCAGTCTATATCCCGTAAATCGATTAGATCTCGCTAATAAGGAGAATAATCCCTTATAACTTCTATCCTTGAATCTAACTAAATCTCCAATTAAATTTCATCAAAGAAAATAAGATAATTAATATAACAAATTTCATCCTCATGGATCAAGTCGGATCCCACCAATAATGAAGGAAGATAATTCTCAATAAACTATCCCTTCAATATCTCTTATTAATCTAACAGTGATAAGGAAAGAAATATCCCATCCAATGGGAAAGAATCCTTACCATCCTCCAATTGGGAAAAACATACCCTATAAATACCAGGTCACCCCATCGATGAAAGGTACGCAACACATTCGCCCCTCTAATGCACCCATCTTTTCTCAGAAAGAACTGACTTAGGCACTGAGCAAATGATGTGCAAAGCCCCCGACCCCCTTCTTTCTTGTTTTCAGAGGAGGTCATCTTAGCCTCGCAGATCAAAGACTCAGAAGAACTTACTTCAAATTTCACATTCAGTGAGTTCGTTGCACCGAAATTTCACCAAAGAATTCAGTCCAAACTCTAACGACTCGACATCGTCCAAATTTCGGGGCCCGGCTGAAAAAAAGATCATCACAAGGCCTCGTCTGGAGCGACAGTCTTTTACAAATAATCGATTTCTTAATACCATCAGATCAACCCTGAATACGCTGTGAGCAGAACGCCTAATCCACCAAGGGATGCAAGACCCACCAGCGACGCGAACATCGCACTCCCGGGCGACACAATGCAAGCTAACACAAACGAAGGAGGCGCCCGCTCACCAACCAACGCCCGACAGGAGAGTTGTGGTTAACCACCAGCAGATGCAACGCCCACTGAGGCACGAAAAGCTTAGGAGGGCCTGGCAGCTTCTCCACAGTGAAGAACACACCCCGATGATTCCGAGGTGTCAAACAAGGTAGCCCAATGGCTCGTGTGGGCATCGAACCACATTTGGCCCCTGGGAGGATGGCAAACGGCAAAGACCCGGCATCTGGGAACCCAATAACTCCACCCCGCAGGAGCAGAGCAATCATGGAAATAGAGGTTCAAGAGCCTCCAGCTAAAGAGCTCAAACAAAGGGCGAGGCGGTAAGAGGACGCGCTCCACACTGATGGACATTCTGTGCAACAGATCGAGTCACCGCTCACAACCGAGGTGCTCCACTTCCCTTCCAACAAGTCAGAATCGCCACAAGTAAGATTCACTGCACGCATCCAATCGATCATCTCAACACTTACAAAAACCAAATGAGCCGTATGGGTATCGTGACCCAAGGCGTAAGAGCTTTCGCTATCACATTATAAAGGCCCACCTCGCTCTGTCTAATAGCTCCCGCCTTCATCGATCTCCCCATTCGTAGAGCTATCTATCAAGGCTCGCTCCACTCACTGTTAGAACGACAGCCAAGCAATACCCATCGACACCATCGCGTGAGTCAAGAGAAAGCCGATCCTCGCGCCCAAAGGTCTAACGCAGAGTCTCGAAGGTAGATATTCGACGTAAGTTCGATCACCGCTCATCACGGGATTAGGGTGCAATGAAGACTTTCGATGTTTTCCATCTCTAAAAATCCCCAAGCAAGTATGGTCGAGGTGCTCGCAAAAGGCAGAAGTATATTAATCGCCAAGAAGCCTCATCCAAGAAAGCAGAGCTCCTCCCAACGCATAAAGAAAAAGTCGGACGTAAGCGACGAGACTGAGCCCCAAAAGACAAAGCGACGGAGGTCCCAAAGAAAGATGGAGAAACGGTCCCCAAAGGCGCCTAAACCTCGTGAGATCGCTCAGCCCACCGCAACCTCGAAGATCACAACGTTTATTCACGTGAAGTTTCCACCCCATCAAATTTCTGATTTCCGCAGTCCCGTATCGCGGCAAACGCATCAAATTCCGAGGTGTCAACCTAAAATGAAGTCAGACCCCGCCATAAGAGACAACACCAGATATTACGAGTTTCACAGGGATTACGGGCACCTCACCATGATCGCGATACACCTCAAGAAGGAATAGACATCTAATACCCACGCGTGGTATCTCGACGCCTATACCGTAATCAGCCTCGGGAATCAGCCTAACTAAGTCTCGCTCAAGAACCCACCACCACCACCTCGGCCAGACAACAACTCAAGACCGCTGACTTTTGTGGAACCACCATCTCATGATTCAGGGGGAGGGGAATCTAGCCTGCCCAGAGCCCATCCGCACAAAGATCAAGTCAAAGCAGAGATAGCGAAAGCATAAGCTGTCCAACCGCCCCGCTTAACACATCCATAACGCTTCTCGACTGCATTTGAAGGATGCCAACACCTGACGCACTCTTGCACCCGAGCAACAGGGCCAACAAAACGATCCATCTGGGGTCCTAGTTGACAACTAAGTTCACCGACATCATCTTCTACTTCTCATTCACAAGACGGGCACTGGGTGTGGAGATAATGGAACCCACAAAGACCCATCCGTGAGGATTCTCCGAGAAAGATTACCCTGGGTTCAATATAACTAGTCCTCACTTGAGATCCCCATGCCAGCAACGACGACAATGTAGATTCCTTGCTGTGGACGCCCATCCGCTATAATATGTCATAAAGTGCACTCCCCAATGCAATAAATCCATTCCTCCGCTACTACGATGATTAAGTTTCACCGTAGTTTTATGAGTAGAATGGCCCGAGGAGACCAACGAGGGCCGTGGAATGCCATCAAGATCCATGAAGCGTAAATGGTCATAACATATCCCTAGACGAGCTCGACACGCTGTGGACGAGGTATTCACCCACCTGAGCCTCGTAAGAGCCGTGGGAACTCAGACTTCGCTGATGACGACTTCAACACCGCCTAAGACGGCCTTGTGCAAGAAGACCTCAGAGCCTTCACCCATTTGCACGAACAAAGATGTCTTAGCGTGAAGCAGTATATACTGGAGGATCAATCTTACAAGACCATAAAGACCACCTCTCCTTCGCTGGCCAAGCAAAAGAGGGGGAGCTTCGCGCCAAACAGGCAAAAAGCGATCAACGAGGAGGTCAGAAAACTCCTTCAGGCAGGAGCAATCAAAGAGGTGGAATATCCCCGGTCGGTCACAATGTCAAAATTTACAAAAGCAACGACAAGTGGCGACTCGTGATCGAAGTTCACCGACGTCAACAAAGCACGCCTAAAAAGATGTCACGCGGATCGACTCATCAGAGATGCCATGTTCTACCATGAACTCCCGCTTTATGGATTTCCTCCCGCTACAACCAGATTAGCATGGACCTGCATGACTAAGAAAAGACCCGCTCGCCATAGGCGGTGGAACCCATCGTTATCGTGTGACGCCTCTTTCGGGGCTCAAGAACCAGGAGCTACCTACCAAAGGTCAGAACAGATGTTCCAAGCGATAGAACGAATTACGAGGTGTGCTACTGTATGACATGTCGGGTAAATCCACTCACTAACAGCTCCACATAGCTCATCTATCCGAGGCTGCCCAGATCCCGAGAAGTACAACATGAAACTAAACTGCACTACTGGAGACGCAGGAAACTCCTAGGTTTCCATGGGTCAACCACCGAGGAATCGAGGCAAATCCAGATAAAATAAAAGTCGTCTGACATTCCACCAATGTGTATAGCTGGAAGTCCAGCATCTGACAAGAAGGATTGCTACTTTAAGCCGATTCGTGATCCGTAAGCAAGCGATAAATGCCAAATTTCTTCCAAGTTTCAAGGCCTTCAATGGGATACGAAGTGTGAAGAAGCACTTGAAAACATATTCAGCCTCACCCCCCCCTTATCCTGGTAAGCCCCATCGGGAGGGGAGCCTCACTCTATAATTTAGCATCGCACTCTCTCGACTCATTCCCTGCCGTGGACAAGACCGAGTGCAAAGACCCAAGCATTATCAGAATCGAGCTCCGAGAGGAGCTGAGGAGAGTACTCAAGGATGGAGAAACACTCCAGATTAGTAACCCAGCTCTGCTCGCCTACTCGTGCCACCATAGAAGTTCCAACAGAGTATCCGGATGGCGCGTTACACAAACCAGACCTCAAGAAGGTCGATGAAGGGCCATAGAGCCAGTGAGTTCGACACGATATGTTTAAACCGCAATAAAAAGGGCAAATCTTAGCAGATTTACTATGAATTCTACCTAGCAGAGTCTGCGAGAACGTGTCAAGCACCGACCGACCTACCGATCCGAAACTTTCAGACGGGGCCAAACGACAAGAAGCTTGTTTCATGAACGACACCTCCCTGCAAAGAATGACATGAGTATGCCGTATCTCTGATTCAAGCTTCACGATGGCCGACAGAGGTCAGCTATAATTGTGCCTAACCTCGCCATTCACTAGAAACTGACCACTGAGGTCAACAAAGCCAAATTGCAGTAAGACAACAAGACACCTACGGCCAAAAGCGAAGAATGATCCTATACCTCAAAAAGGTAAGGGATTTACCGAAAAGTTCAGGCCGGCCCAGCTCTACATATCCCCGCAGCAGAACCCCGAGCCGATGCCTTACAAAACTAGCGACAACCACAGAAGACCTCGCGAGTCAACACCGTCGAATACCTCAGGTACTTCTATGATCTTCGACGCGGAAGTCGCCTAAATCGGGTCCGAATCTATCGACTGACCCTGATTCCATCAGTTTCGACGTTTCCACCCGACGACCGAAGAGCAAACAAAATCGACGAGGTCAGCCCGTGATTCACTAATCATAAGGGAAGCCTTTACAAGTGAGGTTTCTTCACACCCATCCCGCGCATCATGAAAAAAACAATCGAATACGGTTAAGGAAGTACACGTAAGGTGTATGCGTAAACTATAATTCCGAGCGCCTCGCATTAGCAGGAAGGTCTTAAGGTGGATACCATCAAACACGATATCAAAGAGATGCGACCGACCGAATGTGAGATGCAAGATTCGCTAAGAGCATGCCAAGATCTCACCCCATCCGAGTCTCTTGATATTAGTCATAAGCCTCGGCCTTCCAAACAAGTGTCTGACATTAGACCTCGCCTCGGGAAGGCCAATGCAAATTTATCATCACAAAGGGATTACTTCACCAAATGGCCGAGGCCGAACCTTTGGCCACAATCACAGAACAAAAGATACACTTTGTGTATGCAGCCATAATATGTGTTCGTATCCCGAGCCCGGTATCGATAATGGAAAGCAATTTGACAACGCTGCCTCAGAGAATTCGTGGTCGAGCCTAATTAAGAATTATTACTCATCCCCAGCATATCCGCAATCTAAATGGTCAGGCAGAAGTCACCATCAGAACCCTTAAGGCCGCATTGAAGACCAAATTGAAGATCTGAAGGAATGGGTAGAATAATTTCAAGGTGTTATGGGCCTATTGTGATCACGCGCAGTCAAGAACCCAGAAACCCATTCGCCCTAGCCTGAACTGGGCAAGAGCCTCAAGCAAAGTCCCCAAGGATCGAAAGGTACAGTAGAACATACGATTTGCGGCTTCCGCCACCTGGGACTTTAGATGAAAATCGTGAGTGCCTGTAAGACGACCAAGATTACCAAAGGAAGATTGCGAGGTATTATAACCAAAAAGTCAAACCTGAGCCAGCCGTGTGACCTACTTCAAGTCACCAAAGAAGGAAGAATCCAAATGCATTGAAAACTAGCCCCAACCGGGAAGGCTCCTACATCATATCCTTCGCCATCGCACTGCAATTACGAGTTTCTGCATGAGGGAGGAAAAATTTACACTGGCGTTTTGAATGCGAAACACCTTAAGCGCTTTATCAAGAGAATTTCTATTAGAATTTTAATGAAGCATTATCAATTTTCAGATGACGATTTGAGCGTTTACTGGTTATTTTATTAAACGTCTCAAACGGCTTAGACATATTATGCTCAGGAAAATTACATACAACAAAATGAGAAAGTTCATGGTCAAAAAAGGAAAATTCTCTCTTTATTCCAATCAAATTACACCTAATTACTAATGCAGAGGTCATCCAAGACACTTCTAAGTACACGCACGCGCTTCTCAAAAAAAAAAGTTTTAAGAAGGAAGGAGGAAAGGAAACGAGATGAAAATAATGGAAGAAGGTCGTAAAGGTGGAAAATAGAGAAGAAGAAAAAGGATGAAGGAGTTTCAAGAAGGAAAGGAGAAAGGAAGAAAAGAAGTAAGGGCGAAGAGAGAAATGAAAGAGAAGGAAGAGAGCAAGAATAGAAATAGAGAAGGCGGGGCATTAAGAAACGACCGCCCTCTCCGACGCCTTCCTCAAAGACGAAGCTATGGAACAACATGACTTATAAAGGAGACTAGTGGAAACACACTCCTACAAGCAGATAATTCCAACAACCGAACCAGACCTTCAAAGTGATCCCGAAATGATCAGCTTCACGCTCTATTTCAAGGCAAATCTCAAGCACGCACCAAAAAGGCGTATTATCTAAAGTATGGGCTACATAACAACGGAGCCGCCATTTATAAGAAGGATAAAAGAACTAGGGAACTTGTGAAATCGATTCTAATTCTCCATGAACTAGCATTAAAGGCACTCAGATTTAAGAACCTGAATCTCAAACTAAACATGTAACGGCTCGCCAGAGCCCTTCGTAGTACCACAAGGCTCGCCATTGGAGCCCAAGAAATTTCACTTTGACGAAGACCATCAGACAGTCAAGTTGCAAACTTAAGAGAGCCGATCAGCTTAGGCTTCAGCCCACAAGGTCTTCAACGCCGAGCCCAGTGAGCTCACTTCGACGAAGTCTGACTACTTCCGCACAGCCATGCAAATTAAGACACCAGGCTATTCACCAATACTACCTATAATCACCCGAACAATAGTCTATTTTGACTAGCCCGACTACTCTACACAGCCATGCAACCTAAGAGTTAGATCACCGGATTTTCAAATCCCCACGGCCTCACTACCTGTACCAAGGGTCAACTACCTGAACAAAGCACAGAGCCCAACAAGTCGGCTTCAAATGTAATCAATACCCAGAGCCCAACAAACACTTGAAGAGCTCAACCGCTTCACCAGCCATGTGAACCCAAGAAATGTCAGATCAGCCACCCCACAAAGCCTCAATCGCCTAGCTTGAGAGCTGGTCGTCAACTCAAACCATACAACTTCCCAACTCAGACGCTCAACTCAGCGACGCAGTTAAGAAATTAATCTGGCCTATGTAATTGAGCTTGCGCACAAGTAAAGACGAAGTGATGAAATAAAATGAATATCTATTAAGAAAAAGGCTACATATGTCTATACGCAGAAGATTATACATCAAGAAGGAGCAGAAATCGAAAAGGAGCGGGCCCCAAACAGGGGCATCCTGCTTCCAAGATCCCAAGAAGAGAGACTCTACCTCCTTACCAGGGAGGTAGTTGAAGTCCAAACCTGGATAGATGTTAGCAACCTTCTTCTGAAAAGCTAGCCACCAAGAAGCCCATCGAAAAATACAGCTCGTCCTCAATCTCCTTATAACTCATTCCTCCGAGCGACCAGAGTTATTTGTCGATGAAGGTCCCCACGCGTTCGTGGCACTCCTACCAAGTGCTCCGCAGAGTTCACAAATTTTGGAAACCTCACGACGAGCCCCCGTCCAATGGGGCCGCAGTTTTATCGCGCACCATCTTAAAGCCGCGACGAAGCTCTTTTCTTGACCCGCAGCCGCCTCAGATGTGGCAGTTTCATCCCTAACCGTCTAAGCCTATACTTCAGCAAGACTGCTCTGCCTTCGCCTCTAAGAAGTCATTTCAGTGCCAAGCAGCCTCATCTCGAACCTTCGAGCTCGCTTCACAACTCGTCGTTTCGCCTCATCTTCTTCTAATTTCCGCCGAGCACGTCGACATGGTATGCTTCAAATCGATGAATTTCATCGCTTCCTACAAATGTCAGACCTAATCCCGCAACACCCGCCAGATGTGCGGAAAGCCACCCTTTATAAACCCTGGCGCGACGGTTCGCTGGGGCCTGGGCCTTTTGGCCAAACCTTTCAAATGAGTAGCCACCTGCACGTATCCAACATAAGATCAGTATCCGACATAAGATCAACGCCCAATCTGCTAAAATCAGACACTCCATAATATATTTGTAATTTTTACGAGGCGACCCTGGAGGACAAGCCAAAGCTTCATCACTGTGCAAAGGCGCCCGACCTTCGAAGTTCGTAATCTTAAGAATGGATCGAGACCGTCACGCGCTACCGGTTGAGGGAGTAAGGAGTCGCCATCGCCAATTAATTTCGAACTTCAACCCTTCCGAATTTCGAGGAAGGCGCGAACACTCCGTGCGTGAGGATTCAAATGGATATGACTAGTGGTCGTCGACAGCCTCTTTTAGAGAGCCTTTGCCTTGGGTACAGACCCTAATCGTGATTACGAGCCTGCTTTGTAGACCTCACCGAGGAACAACATCCGCCCTGTTCGAACGTGGATAGCTATAAAGACGCCCCAATCTCTAACCTCACTGTTCATTGATCTTTCAATTAAGTCCGTATTTTCCGTTTACGCCCGAGGCTTCAGGATAATGGCTTCTAACCGAGCCGTAAGCTCCCTGGTGGGTTTGAAATGAGGTCTACCGGGAGAGATTTTCGCTGGGCGGCGAGGAGAAGGCCTCAAACAAAGAAAGCCTGACTCTCGAGCCCGGCGGCCAGGAATATCCGACTTCATCACCGTAGGGGCGGGGTACATTCAACCAACGCCGCGCGGCGATGTTATCTTCTGGTCGAGGATCGTGTCAAGCACCCGGGAGACGTGACAATGCGTGAATTAGAGTAGATTACCTCCAATGACCCCATAAGGATTATACTAAAAACAAAGCGACACTGGGCAGATTCTCTGGTGAATCCACAACCAAACGCCTGTGGTGTCGCCCTTGTCAAGAGGGTCATACTCCCACCAGCGTCGCCGACGGTTAGCAATCGCTCCTTCCAAGACCTCGTGGGAAGATGCACTGGCCTAAATTATCAAGGGCGCCTTAACGCTTGAGCGGACAGAAGCCCTCGGATGGCCCTTTACGCTAAAGGTCGAGGAATAGTGGCCATAATCGGGAACACCGAGGCCTCATTCCTAAAGAAACCAATAGCCCGACTAAATACTCCCAGCATCATGAGTCAAGGTAGATTGGAAGAGCTGCAACACTTTTTTATAAAGGTGCAAGGGGCTAAGACCGCGTATCGAAGGCTACTCAAAGAAACATACCATCTTAGGTAAATTCTGAACCACGTAAGAGGTCAAATCAAAGTTCGGGGACTAGAATTCGAACACCAAAAGGAGGCGATAATGACTTAGCAAAAAGGTTCTACAGTCTGACTTAGACCCACCGCTAACATGATACTCTGACCCATGGACGCACTCGATTCCCCTGGGAATGACTCAGTTTATTCTCCCTTACCCTTATTCAAGGGAAAAGGCTCCTCAGACATCTCCATTGACCGCTGAAGGCGCCCAAATGGGCCAGAGATCGACGGCCACCAAGAGTCACCCAATACGAGAAGAAGAAACGACCCGACCACGGCGAGTAGCAAGAAGGAGAGCAAGACTCACCCAATCCAACCCCTAACGCCTACTAAAGACACCAAAAAGAAAAAGACACAATGGCCCTGCACAAATGAAAAGCTACCCTGTAAAGACGTAAAAGGACTCGCATTGCATGTTCTGGGCAGTGCGGAACTGAACTACAAGAGCGAAGAAAAACTTCAAGACTGAGCACACAAGGCGAAGGTCGTGTCTCGCTGGCTAAAAAAGGAAACTGAACAAGTAGAATAGACGAAAGGAAAAACCAAAAGTCAATTAGTTTATAAGAAGACATGCGACTCAGATCAAAGCCTCTAACTAACCCAAATTTCCGAACGTATTACGCCAAATTACAAACTGATGCAAAAGAAGAGGTTACAAATTTCGCTTCACGCATAACTGCATTAATACAATAAAGCAACCGATAGTGCTTGAAAACGGGCTCGCAGGCCCACTCGCCAAACCTGTGAAGGCGGGCGCGTCTAATGAAACATCCAAAGCCCCAAAACAAAACGGCGCCCACCATCGCCTAAAGGCCTGGCCACGGTACCTAGCCCATATCCCAACCGATTAGATCTCGCCAATAAGGAAAGTAGAATAATCCCTTATAACTTCTTATCATGTGAATCTAACTAAATCTCCAATTAAATCTCATCAAAGAAAACAGGATAATTCGCAATATAACACCTCATCCTGCGGATCAAGCCGGATCCTACCAATAAGGAAGGAAGATAATTCTCAATAAACTACCCCTTCAATATCTCTTATTAATCTAACAGCGATAAGGAAAGAAATATCCCATCAAACGAGAATATCTCATCCAAACTTAAAGAACTTTACCATCCTCCAATCGGGAAAACATAATTCCTATAAATACTGCGCCAATTTACTCCAGCGAAAAGGTGACCTAACACATTCGGGCCTCTGTCATCCATCTTTTCTGCGAAAGAATCGACTTAGCACTTGAGCGCCACCCGCGGCCCTCACCGACCCCCTTCTTCATTACAGAGCAAAGGCTATCACACAAGAAATGGGCAGACAAGACTGCAAAGAACTTACTTCACTTCGACGATCCAGAGCTCACAAATTTCACCAAGAATTAAAGTTCAAATTCTAATCACCCAAGATAATGCTCCAAATTCTAAACTGATTAAAAGATCATCAATATTATAAGTCCCTCTTATGTCTCACAACTTTAAAGCCATGAGTTATGAATATATTATATATATATATGATATACATATATATATATATATATATATTATACTGAGGGGCGCGAAATACGCTTTCCTACTAACTCTGGGGTCGGAAATTGCCGATCGATAAATACTTCAAGACTAGAAGACCTCGAACGCGAAATTTTCGTGATATTGCCCATACTTCTAAGCCAAACGAGCCACCTTCGTAATACAGGAAAATATTGAATAAATTATAGTGGAACTTAAAGCAATTTACGCTTTTTTAAAAAAAACACGAAAAACATAAAAAACATATTTAATTCTCTTTTTTTTAGAAAAACATAAAAAATACTAAATTTAAAAAATAAGAACAATTTTTCAAAAATAATAAAATAATGTTCTTCATATTTTTAAAAACCGTTTTCAAAAATGTAAACCAAACTGGATCAGATATTTAACGATACTCATCACTACTGTGAGCCTTTTTTCCTGGACCACATAGCTTTAGGGAAAGAACTTTATAGCGCATTCAGTCGTGAAACTGGTTCACAATAATAATGTAAGGTAGTTCTACATGAATTACTCGCATTAAGAGGCATTAGGTGGAGATCCCAATCAAATCCCTTAAGAGAGTCATGCTCGACAAACAAAATGATAAAATACCCAAATAAAATGCATTAAATGATGTGGCGGTCCCCATCCACCAAACCCCGTCAACCCAATGTGTCACCTGTCATAAATGATGTGGGTCCCTATCCACCAAACCCCATCAGCCCAATGTGTCACATGTCAAACACCATCTCTTAAAGTCATTAATTCGATGATATTGAAACATCCGCTAGATG
The DNA here is from genome assembly GCA_016808115.1 of Tetrastigma voinierianum. NCBI lineage: Eukaryota > Viridiplantae > Streptophyta > Magnoliopsida > Vitales > Vitaceae > Tetrastigma > Tetrastigma voinierianum. Next base: position 1,300,875 of record JAEQBH010002994.1, on the reverse strand, counting down.
TATGGTTGGAGCTCTGAATTCTAATCACCCACACTTCTATTTTATATTCTAAAACTATCAAATTTTAGTTTGAATTTTCTATTAATAGGAGCAATTCAACAAAACGAATCATTTTTGAAACATAGAGAGGACATTGTATATCTTGTTAAGCAGTAAGATTCACTCGTACAATTAAAGATTTTGGAAAATTAAGGGTGGGAAAAGGATTGGAATGGAGTTAGTATAAAGTGTATATAGCTTATGTGAGCCACGAATTTTAGTTTTAGTACATGAACTCTTAAATGGTAATCCAATGATGGATGTTATTAAATATCTTATCAGCAATGGGAAATTAATGAGCACCTCCAATAAACTTGCAACAAAAATCTTGTGCCAATTCTCCTAGCGCCCATCAAGTCGTAATATTAACTCCTGTTTCGCACTCATTTTGATATGGGCCCAAACTGAAGCAACGTCTCATCGCCAGTATGATTGGTTGCAATCGCCATTCCATGAGAACATGTCAAGAAAATGGAAGGACCCTTCTTTTACGGACTGATATTTCGGAAGCCAGTATGGAAACCAATGTTCCTAACTGTCTGTATTGCCCAAACCTTCAAGGAGAGTTTATGGAATGCTGAGGTCAGAAGAAAATACTGGTTTTCTAAAAAGAGTTTGTGCAAAGCAAACAAATCTGTGATGGAAAAGGAAGAAGGAAGAAGACAATGAGATAGGTTCCCTACTGAAGAAGAATCATGCCAAATGAAAGGAAGGAGACCCTAGTCAGCCCTGGGTTTATGACCAACTGTTATAATAGACAATTTTTGGTTGGGCAATTGTGAAGGTCTTCTTCTGGATCAGAAATTTATTTTTGCTTAGGATATGGAAATGATTAATTACCGTTGAACTTTCTGCCACTAGACAATCATTTTCTGCAGAGTTGTGAAACGTGAATGAAAATTCCCTTCTACATTCTATCTTCTATCAAACTTTCTTCCGAGCCCCTCAATTATTCAAATTAATAAAAATTGACAAATAAACGTAATCCAACCAAAATGAATTAAATCAATTTGATTTTCAATCTCTATAATAATAAAAAGAAAAAACTGATTTTATGGATTCACTTGTTATTTTCCTATGACCAGTTTACGCACCTCAACTAGAACTAATGATCATTGAATTGGATTAAACATTAAGGCTTCATACCAACTGAGGTACTCCTCATGTTTCTTATGACTTATAAGTTATAACTACTACTTAATAGGCACTGCTCCCCAGGTTTCTTATGACTTAAAACTACAACTTAATAAGTAATAATGTTAGAAGATGTACATAGCAGGAGTAGAGTTTGGTGCAGGCTTCACACTTGAAGTTGTGGAATCAAAACCACCTTGAGATTGTCACTTGGACTAAATAAAAATGGGAATTTCTATGTAGATGACATGTGTACGTACTCCATGGTTTGTATTTCACACATGATTGACTGCATTACATTCCTCCATCTCTCTCCAACATTAAGGCTTCAGTATGTCACAAATCTCATTCATGCTGCCCAAAGAGGTCTTGTCCTGTGCCATGTACACATACCATGAATTTTCATCTCTCTCATCTTTCTATACCTTCAGACCACTGATTTCCCTATTCTTCCAACCAATTTCGCCATCTCAAGCATGGACCGCACGCAATTGCTGGGCCAAGCTGAAGCGCCCTTCTGTACCTAGATCCTGATTTTTTTTTTTGCATATTGGGTTCCTAATTTGACATCACATTAAGCATCAGTTGATCTGTTTGCTACAGGCTACAGAAAAACCATTTCCCTCAACCTTGTCCCATCATTTGGGGAAAACATCACCTTCCAGGAGGTCATTATCACAGCCATGAAACACTGCACGATGCAATGGCTATAAGAACCTGTCAAGAAATTGAGCTAACCTCAGACTGAAGCACCAGTATATATATATGGAGTTAGTGTCTCAACAAGTCCATTCTTGCCTGAACCCACCCCAGAACCTTCACTGACACCACTGGAGGACCGGTGGTTCAGTTTTGCACAGTGCATTTGGGAGCCAATACATCCCTAAAAAGGATGTTTTCCAAGAACTACTCCTACGGTTAGAGCCAACAGGCCTGCCATAAAGTGGCGGAGTAATTCAGGCTCGAAATTCTACTGCGAATAAATTTTTAAAACCAATATCATGAATGAATGCGTTTAATAAACGCCAAAAAGAAAAAATACATCATTCGGGAAACCCAGCCTTTGCCTAAGAGAGACATTTTTGCACCCCAACCATCTCTCTCCCAACATGACATTCCAGTGACCAGAACCCACGACTATTGGTTATGATATCACTAATTATATTGGGCATTGACCATCTCATCTAAAAATAGCAAGAAAGGTTACTAATAGCATTCAAACATCATGAAACTAGACAAACTCTTGTTTAATGATAACAGAACTTCTCAATGAAGAAGTCAGCTGGCCTCTTGATTATAAATAGCCGAGGAAGGCCTATGTTTCTAAAGAAACATTACATGAACCATAAAAAGACTTGGAAGTCAGTCTACAAATTCATGAAATTCTTATGAACTGTTAGTAATGACTCTTAACTCATTTTTCACATCAAACTCTTCTAACTCTTATGAATTTGTCCAATTCTTTGACTGACTTTCTCAACAATGCAAATGAACCAAATGTTTTACTTAAACCTAATCATGTTCTCAGAAGAAAATGAAAATAGATGATACATTGATCATCTGAAATGACATAATTTCACAGGAATGATAGAAAGCATCGGGGAAAAAAGGATAATGAATTCAAGTACATTGAGAACAAAACACTGTCACGAGCTTAATCTCAAACTGTGGAAAAGCTATGTTGCGTATGATCCATAAGACTCAAAGCAGCAACTATATACAGGGAAACAAACAGGCACCAAGACGGTAATCTACAAAATAATGATCAGAACATACACAATGAGCATTTAATAAAGGCATTTAACAAATGAACCAGTATATACTTATAATATATAGTTCCAATAAAATCAACCAAAGGAATACACTGTAGATTTCTGAGACCTGAGAGTCAAAAGTTTGGAGGACCATGTAGCAAGAAAGGAAAGAAGGTACAATGCCCTTAAATCTCTGTCATGCAAGAAGAGGAACTGGATTGAACTTGAAAACTCTGACAAAATTGTGATTTACATCCATGGAAGCTCCATACCTTAATCCTGCAATGATAACCAACATTAAGCACCATGTGTCCCACTTTTCCCATATCAATCAAAAAGGTTGCTTAATATTACTACCCCCTATAAGAGAACAAAGGTAAACAAAGTCTCGACTTTACAGTGAAAAGAAACAAACCCTATCAAGATCTAGAGGACTAGTACACCATCTCTAGAAGAAATTCTGACCAAGCTGGCGAGAAGATTTTGCTTTGCTGACAAACTCTTATTTAATGAGTGACAACTACATCCAATTGGCTCTACTAACCTATTTCCAAAAATTTTACACTGACATTAGATCATTTCGGTATCTGGGATAATTTTCCAAGATTTCTCCTCTCTGTTCATCTTTTTTGTCAAATAACTGCTAGAACTTTCTAAATTATATGTAACTTTTTCTAACAGTTGAAAGAAGATCAACAGATAATGATGCAACAAATATCATGAACATCCCTCTCACTGTCCTAGAAAATCCTATCTACTTCCTTCGCACGAGAATGAGAATTTTCTGCATCAGACTATGGAGGGTATAAAGGCATTCAGAGCAACAACGATACAAACATATGATCCCTGAATCAGCTGCAATATTCATAGTTTTGACTGGAGAGATGTTGACATCAACAATAGGCTCATCAAGGATAGACGTACCATCTGAAGGTGGAATATCGGTCTCTGCCATGGATAAACCATTGAACTGGTTGCAAGACTTTGCACAGCTAGATGACTTATATGGCTCATTTCACCTGCACTACACAGGAATCTTCAAATGGACCACTGGTTCCACGAATGCAAATCCATTAGACTGTCTCCTGCATCCAGAATCTCCTTATTCACAGTACACTTACAAAATTTTCTGACTTGAATGGTTCAGAAGTTCCATCAGGAATGTTTAGAACCTTACCATCCAAAAAGTTGGCAGCCAAAGAACTCTGATGTTGTTCAACAGGGCAGAATTACTCAACAAGGCTGTTTGCAGCAGAGACTTTTCTAAGACTGGAACTCTCCTACTCATTACCCAAAAGGCTATTTTTACACCCTTTATTAATACGCGCTTTGTGCAAAGTAATCACTCTAATTAACCCAATTCAAGATGTCATAGACCTAGCGACCTACTAACGATTTTCAGTGTTAAATTTCAGATGGTAAGCTAATCACGCTTAAAGTTTTCAGCCAAATTTAATCATGAAGAAGCTAAGATTTAACTCATAAATGCAATCAAAAACCGTGAAGAAAAGAGAAGCCGAAAGCAAACAAAAATGATGGTGGACTCGAAATTGTTTTCCCCGCGCCTAATCGCTCACTTATCCTCGCTTTGACTTTTGATTCTTTCTGTCCCTGAGATTTTCCCCATTTGTCCCTCAGAATAGTTAACTACTTTGTTCATTTTATAATTTGTATTGCTTTGAGTGTAGTATATATGCCCAAGAAACATCAGAATTAGTAGACCTTTGCTCATTAATAAAGCAGTGGAAGCCGCCTTTCCCGCTCTTTTCATTTTCTCTATTTTTCCCTCACTTTTTCTCCCTTTCTCACTAACCAAACATCCTCTGAGGATGACGACAACTCTATGACAATAGACTATAAACCTTTCCTCTCATAGAAGTTGTCGGGTGTGATCCAAGGCAAACATGAGGTTGCGTTTTCACTTTCAGTACTTTACATGTTTCCTTCTAACTCTGTGTTTGTGATCCCATAGATTCACCTTGAATGATCTCAGATTACAACTTTTGTGGGTTCAAGCATGCTTATTGCTGTATTCACCAGATTCATTAGTTAACATCTATTAGTCATTGAAGGTGGGTCAGGAGACTCGCTTCCACCGCGAGATCATCACGATGTCGTTGATTGCCATTTTTCAAAGAATAGCTATTTTCAGTGGTTCAATTTTTATACCACATTTAAAACCGGCTCGAAACGACCATGTCATCCTCCCCAACGCGAAGAAAAGGACTCGAGAACCTCTCTGCCATTTTGCGGACCCAAACCCAAAAGAAATTGATGCTTTAAGGGAGCCTTCTTTATTTTTTACTTGTTTACTTTCGCCTCTAACCTACCAAACTCCAAATTGAAATTCATCATTTTCAACCAACCGTTAATCATTTGTACGAAGAAAACTCATCTCCCGTTGCTCGACTTAAAAGCTCACTATACTGCAGCAAAGCATTACTACTGAAGAAGAGAGTGAATTTAGGTTATAAATTAATGATCCCACCACCTACTAGCATTACCAGACCACTCCTCCGTATCAGATTAATAGACTGACATCTTTGTGCATTAACTTAGGCCAATATTTTCGAAAGTACATCTTCAGCCTTCTTCTAGTACTCTGTCATGTGATCTTCATAGAAACATTTCGTCCAGACATTCCTAACTTTCACCAGACACCAACGCGATCATCCTTACATGTACGGCTCTGAGATCCTAAAATACCGTTTAATGTTTAATGACTCACATTTGACCATCCACCCCAACCCAAATAAGGAATTTTCGTTAGACAAAAATATGTAACTGTGAGACTAAACCCATGCTATTATGCTGATGAAAAATATTAGTGAAATAAATACTTCAGGCGTACTACGTAAGAAATGTGAGAATTATCAAGAAATTATTTTGTTGCCAAAGATAAATTTTAAGTCGTAAAACAATTGCAAACGAAAATATTTGCTTAAGTGGACGTCGCCTTATCCTCGTCGCGAAGTTTTTGCAAATGTAAAAAATGTTTTTAGTTTCCTAATAGCCTACAGTGACTTTTTTTATTTTTTGTTCCACAATGTTTTTGACAAAAACAATACCATTTTGTTGTTAAATATTTGTAATATTGTTGCCAACATCGCAAATGTTGATTTAACTTGTTATGCCAAATGAAACGATAACAATGAAAATTAGTGTGTGCGGTACTCGCTGCGAAAATATTACTTTGATAAAAATCTCATTCTTTACAGTTGAATTCTCATTTTAAACAAAATAAATAAATGTACATACCATAAATGTGAGAAGCTTTGTTTTTTATATAACAATGGGCTGATGATCAATGACAATGTAATAACAATATTATTACCTTAACAATGATATCTTTAACATATCATTGAAGTTAATATTCTTCATAAGAATTAAATCATGTAAAAAACTAATTAATATATGTCACAACTCAATTCCACATAGATTTATAATTGTTTCCAGTAAACTTAGTAACATAAACAACGTTATAACATAGTTTATAACACATAATTTGTATGGTATTCAACACCATCAAAGAAAAACTTGTAAAGATATTTATATCAAATTTGTAAAAACCCAGTAATCCACTACTTTATACTGATGTATTGTAAGAACCCAAAAGAAAAAGTTGAAAACAAAGCACCAAAATAAAATATATAAGAACATAAAGAAATAGTAAAGACTTATATTCATTTAAATGAGAAAAACTCTAATACTAGAAGAAAAGTGAAACTACCACATGCTGAAAATATGATAAAAAAAAGGCAACATCCAAAAACTATGAAGTGTAAAATACCATACATAAGAAGCGCTTCGAGAGAGAGGTGATATAATGTCTCAAAAAACCATATATATGGCGTCGAAGAAGAGATAATGTTCAAAAGCGAAACCATATATATGGAGCGCCAAGAGTAACGCCCGGCCAAAAACAAAACCAAGTGCTATGGTATCCATAAATGTGACTAGGAACTGGGCTGAGTGGTGTGTCATGCAGAAGGCATTTAACTTCGTAGCTCGATCTTTGATGTGCATGTGCCGCATGTTACTTCAACAACAAAAAGCCAGGTTAGCCAGGATTCATTTGGGACGCTTTTGGGCCTGATTCGAGTCTCGACTTTGATTTAGCTCTCAAGTTTGCTTTAAGCTCATTCTCCAATTCTATTTCAGGATGTGACTCAGTGGGTCGTTCTGACCTCGACGAGGACGGAGGTGTGGGCCTGAGGCCAAAGAGACCAACCCTTTAACATAATCCTGAAGACTATATGCATGTTACTCGAACATATCTCACCCGCCAAGGCCTTGACCACCTTCACATTGATTGATTTTGCACCTAACATTCTTTCCCATAGATATAAAAGAAAATCAACAACATAAAAAACATAGATCTTAAATTTCAACATAAATTCAAAATTATACATTTAGACATAAATTTTTGTAAATACAAAAAGCACAATAATATGCAACTTTGATAAGTTCACAATAATTTATATGTATATATATATATATGGCAGAAGAGAAAGAAAGAGATATATATATATATATATATATATATATATAGATATATATATTATATGGTAACAATTTATGTTTGATAACATGTTCTTGCTGATTTAATGAAAATTTAGAATGCTCAAATTCATTTTCAATAACATGTTTATGGAATTCCTTCTTATTACAACATAACAAAACAACAAAAGCTAATATATAATTCATTTCATCAAATTTAAAATCACTGGCGAAACTCACAAAATCTTAACAACTCAGAAAAACCATTATGCCAATAGTGATGTAATTAAAGTATAAGCTATATTATGTTCATAATCAGCATAAAAATAAACAAACATAGAGATTTTGTATGAAGGTAACCCCACATGTTATTTCAGCTCGGTTTACCCAAATCATTCTCAAGCCCAAATGCATTAAACCCTGAAAGTCCCCATTTGGCCCTGTGCCTTATCCTGTGTGCCGTCCCAAACAACAATATGAAAAAAAATAAGTAAACAATATAAATATAGGTAGCTTGGGAAACAGACAATAAATCAGTTAAAATCTCTCAAATGAATTTGTAACTATTTATGATCAAAATTATTAAGGAACCTAAGAAATATCTCTTATCAAGGATCATTGAATTTTCTAGTATCATATTACATTCTAATTTTTGATCTATTATATTTCTTCTTGCTTAAACTATAATGATTTGTAATGAATTACTTCACGTACAGTTGAAATAAACAAATATATAAGCTTCTCGTATAAAGAATGTATATTATAAAATTTACAAAGCCCCTGGTAAAGGGCAAAATAAAAACATATCTAAAATAATTAACACCTACTTAAGTTTGGTGTATAACTCATCTTATTTGTTTAAATGTAACAGTGAATAATATCATTTAAATTATAAACAACCAAAATATAATTTTAAGAATTCAATGAAGGGCCTTAAATTCAATTACATACATATATATTATTAAAAGAAACAACACATCCTTGGTTATAGATATCATGTACAGTTTATATATATAAGTTCTAAACAACATGTTAAAAAACTTTAATTAAAAAAATTGTTATCCTACTCACTAGTCTCTAATTGTAGTTATTGTGATAGACATATACTTGACTTTATAAAGATATATTACATTTGAAAGTTAAACAAGACATGCATTTCAATCCTTGCAATAATGTCATTAAATGATACATAATATTTATTTTATATATAAAAATTAAATTTAAGACTTGGCAATATAAGCATAAGACTATTCAAATTTGTCATTCACACTAAGTCTTGCACTGTATAGTATTGCAAATGACAAAGCACTACAATTTGATAACCCAAGAATACCTTGATGCCTCCCAGTTTTTTTATGATCGTTGATAAATGATAAATGATCAATATCATCCATAAACGATCCACAATACAAAAAATGAATATATGGCTTTCAGATAAGATAAATTAGATAATGAAGATATAAGTCACATATATTCCTCTGAATCCAGAAACCGCTGCACCGTTAAGGACATCACCCACCCATCACAAAAATGAAATAGCTCCAACACCAAATATTCAATAAAATTCATGGAAAATTATTAATCTTACTCAATTCTTCTATTATGTTGTAACAAAGGATCGGGATCCCCCTCGATGAGTGTGCAATTTTCTTCGGCTGTTCCAAACATTGAGCGGTTATGATTAAAAGTTAAACCAAAGCCGTAGATTAAAGTACACATTTGTGTTTGCTAGCGGTAAAACCCCAACCTGAGTGAATGTTATAATAGTAGTTTTTGAACTGATTAGAGGTCCAATGATAGAAAAGAGGGTAGATTAGAATTTAGAACTTCCTAACGCCATTTGGGCATGGAAGTGGAAATTTTTTCGAAAATTGTAAACTGCACCCTAAGGAATAGTGATTTTTCTTACATGGGGCATCCCGATTGAGGGCCTGGTAAAGGAATTTTAAGAAATTTCGCCCTATGACTTTGAACCGATATTTAGAAAAGGATTGAGATTTAAGTGAATAGTGATTCCTGACCGAAAAATTGGAGCATGAGTCGAATTTTTTCTGGTACTGGGTCGTAAAATACGAAAAATGTCCACTAATTATAGTCTAATTAAATCGAAACGATAGAAACGCAAATTGCTTGGATAGTTTCCAGTGATGCCTGAATAATTCTGATAATAATACGCTATTGTCCCGAATTTCCGATTTTAATGATTTTAAATCCGATTTCGTGATTTGAGCCTGAATCCACTGTGAAGATCAGACCTGAATGATTCAAGGTTAATTATGCTTGATCAATTATAAATATTTTCACGCTTAACCCAGATAAAAGCAAGATACAGAAACCGAAAGATTAAAATCCTCATTTATAAATGTGATATTTTCGGTGAGAGCCAATTAAACCTTTCTAATGACTGCTAAGAATAAAATAGTTACAGTGGATTTACAGACCATTAGAATGGACCAATGAGCTCATTTGGTCTGAAGTGTATACTCGCAAGGCAAAAAGGCAACTAATATGAGTCAAAATATAACTTTAAGAGATTAAGTTTGCTCAAAAAAGGGAGGCCTGGCTGCAGAGAGAAAAGAGAGGGAAGAAAAGGAGGCATAGGAAAAGAAAGGGAGACAGAAAGGAGAAGCAAGAAGAAAAGGGTAGCCTGTATGAGGATGTACTTTTTCTCCTCCCTCATTCAAGCTCTTCAAGTGATCTACAAGCTGAATCAAGAGAGGAGCCAAGGAAACGCGTGTTAACAAAGTAAAGCTTAACATGGAAAGTCGATTTTTATGTTTTTCATGTTTAATGTTTCATTTTTTTTGTATGGATGGTAGAATTGGGGTATTTTCTGGAGGATGAATGATGAGCGCGTTTTGATAGAAATTGAGAAAAAGAAAGACAGTTTAGGGTCGAAAAACAAGAAAGAATGGTTAGGGTTTGATGTTCAATTTGTATGACATGCTGAAATCAAGCGTGATTTGCGAAATGAGGGCAAGGTATTTGAATTGGTTGTTGAAAAGAAAAGGATTTGAATTGAGGGCACAAAGACTGCGTTAAAGCAAAGGAATGCCAAATTTCTGTAAAAACCCTCTGTTTTGGTTTTTACAGAGTAAGATTGCTAGAATCATCCAAACAATTGATTCAATTTGCAAAGAACAACAACATAAGATAGGCTACAAATGTGATAGAAGGAACCAAGAGCAACAGCTGTAAGGCTCCCAAATATGATCAGTATACAGTAGAGTCGTGGTAGTTTAATGACTTTGCTTTGTTTTAAAGTATGGTTGTAGTGTTTGGCTTATAAGTGGAGTTTGGCACCTTCATCCAAATTCCTTGATGATTCAAAAATTGAGCAAAAATAGACTTCTAGGAAAATCGTCTGAAGCAGTTAATGCAAATTGTAACTTAAAAGTGTCATGGTAGTACTGTCAAAGTGGGAGCTATGTGTAGATTCTGAACGCCAAATGAGTCAGCCTGCTAGATGTAAAATACAATAATTTAGCTTTAAGTGATCCAAATTTATGGGATTCAATCGTGGAGAAGAAACCTTAGAAACCATAGATTCAAATGAGTGAAGAAAATCCATTTCTGGCCCTCTATGTGGAGTTAAGATCCCATAAATCAAGGATAACAGTAGGTGATTCAGTGAGCAATCCGTTGGCATCAAAACATGTTGTAAATCTGTGTTATGGTTGAGGGCTTTGAGGAGAAAGAATTTTAAATTAAAATTTTAAAGAGACACATTGGATATATAAAGTGAATGATCCGCTGAGAGTTTCATAATTTTTTAAAGACCAGTATAGACAATTTTTAATAAAAAGTCACATGGTTAGAGTATTGTTGGAAAAGGTTGGCCAAAATGAATATGAGTTTTTGGGTGCTTATGGGTAATTTGTTCATTTGGCTTAAATGAATGTGTATGGTGGATTGTACCAGCAGACAATGCATAGTTGTGGTTTTGAAAATGCAAAAGGACTAATGACAAAACGGGAATTCGACGGAAAGTTAGCGGATTGAGCGTAGTCCCGTGGAGTGAAATGATATTTTGAGAATCGAGTTTTTAAAAGTGAATGGTTTTAATGTTAAACTAAAAGCTTGGCAAATTTTTATGTAAAATGTTAAGGCATATGGAAATGTTTTATCTTACTTGCTTTTATCTTGCATCAATGCAAGTATTATATGGCAGTATTAGTCAAGGGCGCATATGTTAAGGTATTATGAAAGCTTCGGAAAATGTTTAAAGAATTGCATATGTGTTTTAAATGATAAAGTAAAGGATTTAAATGTATTTATAAATGTATTTTGAAGAAATGTTTTACTGATGGTTACCCTAAAACCCCATATTACTGTTATGACTGATATCGGCCGAGGTACTTTAAGCGTGTAAGGATTTAGGGGGTAAGTTATAGGTTACCCCTAGCGAGGGAGGGAAATAGGTGTCTAAAAGTAATGTCATACACGTGATAAAGTGCTATGGCCGGAACCCTATGCAAGCGTGAGTTTCTCCGCGACGTGGCTGGTTATGAGCGGAATATTATTGTCCCTCACCGTCAGTACCCGGAAACTGTTCGGTGTGTTTATCCCCCTGGGTTCCATCAGAAAGAAAGAAAGAAAGAAAGAAAGAAAGAAATAAAAGAAAAAGAAAGTTCTGATCTGGAAATGTTTAAAGCGTAAATGGATTTTAAATGCATAAGTGTTATTGAAAGAAAGTTTAAGGCATAAATGTTTAAGGTATAAATGGATTTAATTGTATAAGTATGTATTATTTTGGTATATCTTGAAAATGTTATTTTAATGAAAATGTACTCACTTGGGCTCCGCTGGCTCATTCTTTTCTATATGTTTCAAAACATTTTTCGGGACCCCAGGCAGGTGCGCCGATAGAGTGGCACCTCGTGGAGTGAGTCGAGCCATTGATGAGGCGACGACTGTGATTTCATTGTATATATAATTTTTGCATATTGTTCATGTTGAATATTTTGTTATGCATATATGTATATGTATAAAGTTGAAAAAGACTACGTGGACTTTGATCCTCGGTGGACGAGAATGCGTAGGCGGTCGAAGGCTTAAGTGGAACTCAAACCCAATGTTTTGATAAAAAATATTGCATGGAATTTAGAGGGTTTGAATGTTTTGATGATTTGAAGTAAACAAATGTATATGTATGTATATTGTGTTGATTGGGTTGTGGACGAAGTCCTAATATGGAAGTATAAATTAGGATTTATAAGTGTTTTTAAATGCTTTTATCGGGTTTTGTAAATTTGAGAGAGTCAGAAAAGCGAGAGGAAACTCGGCAATTTTTAAGAAAAATCTAGCGTTGAAAAAGAAAAGGAAAAAAAAAAATTTTACCCTTAGCTTCCGCATTATTTTCTAAAGATATGTAAAGGATTGTAAAGGGGTTCGCTCCATGGATTTTATTTGACTGTTTTTAAGGAAAAGTTTCTATATCCATTGGAGTGCCGGGAGGTCCCCTCGGGTTCATGAGGTTAATCCGGGTCGGGATCTTTCATAGCGAATCAAACCAAACAAAATTTTGATTAAGACATCACCTGAAATTTTTCCGAGGCAAATCTATCACATAACCATTCCCATTGCCTTTGATCACTTCTTTGTACTTATATGGATGTTGTTTGCCATAGCTACCGAGTTTGGTACTTCTTAGAAATGCTTATGACACTTATTTCCTGCTCTCTCTAAACCTTCTTTGCCATTTGTTTCGATGGTCTTTCAATTCACATGATTTTTTAGGTGAGATCATTATAAATTTTCCTACAAATAGTAAATACAACATATTTAGGCTTGTTAGTGATAAGTATGACAATCAAACTTAGATATAAAACTTTTAGTACTCTGTGCCATATTTTTATTTCTAAGTCATAATCAATTACCAAGTTTAAAATAAGTAATATTGGATAGTATTCATAATAAACTAATACTTAATATTTTAGAAAGTGACAAAGTATAAGAAAATAAAATAATACATGCTTACTCTATGATTCTAGTTGGGAGATGGTTACAAAAATTTATAAATTATAAGATATCATGATAAAATTAAGTAATTTATAAACTAGAAAAAATATTAAAATTACAAATATTACAATAACACAAGATTTGAAGTTAGAATGTATTAATATAATAATTCAAATACTAGCAACTACTTTTGCTTTTGTTATTAAACTATATGGAGATAGTTAATCAACGTTTCTGCTCAATTTAGAAGTTCCAATTTTTATTTCTCCTAATATTTCCAACAAAAAAAATTGAAAAATAACAAAAATGTATTTCTTCCATAGGTATAACATAAAATTTTACAAAATACATCATTTTAAAATGGAAGTCACTTTATAACAATAACATGGATAATCACAAAATAATAATAATGCAAAGCATACACTCATATATGGTATCAACAACAAAAAAAATTTAACAACATCAACCTTGCAATCTTTAAGTTAATATGACACTATCATTCGATACTTCTAACTTCGTCGAGAAAGGTTCGTATTACTTTTCACTATTATAAGTCGTAGGTATACATGTAATATATGAAACATCATTTCATTAGTGATTTAAATTTAATCACATTACTAACATTAGATTGAACAAAATAATAATAAAACAATTAGCACATCAAATTCTAACTATCTTTAAGCTTATCCTATACACTAATAATTTCCATCATGAAAACTTTATCACTCTCGGATATATCAGCCCACTTCACTCAACATCAATGGTGCATAATAGTTTCTTACAATGGTCCCTATCTCGATTTCATTCTACTACTATTGACAGGTTGGAGCATTATATTACGGTTTAATTTCAACCCCCACCAAGTGGGCTGACTTCCATTTACTTGAATCAATTTGTCTGTCCCAACACCTCGAGTATCCCCTCGAACTTTCCTGCGTTCTACACATTGATCATTAATATTAATTGAGTCTTTTAACCATTGTTTAAAAAAAATAAAATGTTGTCATATCAATTATTATCATATTCTTCATAAGTTAATCCAACATGCATAGAAATATATCTATATATACCTTAAATTTTCAAATGTTCATTGCAACTAAATTATATCAACAGAAAACTAATATAACTTTAGTTTAACTTAAGACAATAAAAACCAATTCAAAATTAATATGTTCCTCTAATAATGCATGTGAACCTAATTAATCCCTATTTATCATGTTTTCTATATGATAACCAACTTATATAAAAATAAATTTGTAGCCTCAAATGTTTGTTGTAATTAAATTATAGTAGAAAGTTCATTTGATTTTATCTCAACTTAAACATTACAAATTAATAATTTAGAGCAATGTCACTAAACCAAATAAATATAGGATTAAACATATTTTAGATAGTAAGTAATAATATAGTGTGAAAAAATGGACATGTCTAACAAGTTAATCAAACATCTTACCAGTGGTAGAATCACCATCAGTGATAGGGGTGTTATTGGGATAGGACGGTATTTGATTCATGTTCAATATACCATAGCCTATGGTATCCTCTACATTCCTTGACCCTTGCATGACTTCATTTACACCGATTGTTTGACTATGACTACAGATTTCTTAGAACTAAACATTACAAAATTATAATAGTTAATTATCATAGCATTTAACAAAAAAGATGTGTTAAATAAGCATACCAAAGTTCATAATTTAATTATATTTAATCCTATTCGAAAAATAAGTTGAAGAAATTCATTTTTATACAATTAAATTAGTTCACCATGTTCAATGTGGACTTTTCAAATCCATCATGCTATTGTGAAATTTTGGGATATGTTTTTTATGTTTTCTGTAATCTTGTAATTTTGGGATAACACTTGGGATGTCATCTACATTACCAATGTCTTGCATATGCTGATTTGTGTCAACTCTGTCACTATCGTTACAAGTCATTCTGCACATTGAGCAATGAAAATTATAAAATTTAGTTAATAAAACATATGATGTAATTCAATACTAATATAGTTTCTAAAAATAATGAACTTACATAGTATATTTTCTATTTATAATCCTAATACATTTAAAAATACAAATAAATAACATAATATTTTTCTTTCATGCAAATAGAATTGCTAAAACTTTGAATTTACCCATGTTCAAAATAAAATTGAATGATCTTTAAGATTATGAATCTAAATAATACAAATGGTATTAACCAACTAAACATTTTATAGTTTTATATTTATTAAGTTTATAATAAAAATAATAAAAAATCAGAAATATAATTAACTTGTTCAATTAAACTAGTTGCTTTGTCTTACATGTAGAGTTATTTTATGCTTGTATGTGTTCCCCCGGCTTGCAATGTTACATTAGTTGCACTGTCCTCCACATTCCCAACACCTTGATCTTTCCGATTTATGGCTCTTCTTTTGTTATCATTATCATTCATCCTATGTGCTGCACATTAGAACTTATAACAATTAATAGACATTAAGACATGATTTAAGTTAAAACTATATCAACTTCATCTACCTAAATATGATATAAAATGAATAAATTTTTTATGCTAAATGTACCAATTATATAAAGAAAACAAATTCAATATTTTTATACCTTTAACATTGATATGTCTACAAAACTTTAAAAAAAGTTTATTTAGTGCTTAATAAATCAATTCAACATTCTTACATGTGGAGGTTTTGGTGAGACTAGAACATGCCACATTGACCGGTGCATTCGAAGGTGTTCAGTCCTTCTGTGTTGTTATTAACCTCCTTGCTTGGGCTTGTCCATATTATATAACCGTGTTCTTTTTTTGTGTGCTAAATAATGAGAAAGACTTACACTTGTTCATTAATGTAAACTTATTAAAAACATTTATATAAAATATTTCAACTTCTTTACCTGTATCAAAACTCATTTCCACCATGAGGTTCAGGTTTCGACCTCTACATGTTCCACTAGTTAAATGCAAGTCGAGGAATGTCTTCATGACCTTCTTCGATGTGTTGATAAATCACTAACTCTTTGAATGTCATTTTTTCATCTTACATTCAGCATTTTTAAATTATAAAGATTCATTTGACATCATTAACTCATTAAATAAAAATTTGTCAAACATTAAAAAAAGCTGTAATACAATATTTGTGTGTTGTTATAATAAATATTTGAAAGAGTTAGTTTTAGTTCAACAACAATTTGACCTGGATTCAAATTCTCCTCTAACTGCTTAGGAATGATTGGTGGACGCTGCTTTTTTCCGGGGGCCATATGCAACTATGCTGATAATATGCATACAAAAATAAAGATATCAATAATATTGTGATAACCTATAATCAATTAAATATTGAAATTTAAATAAAAAAAATACATATAAAGATCAAATGAATTAATTAGTACTAACAATGAAAACACATATCATTAAATATCAACTGCTTGCATGTTTAGTCACTCACTTTCACATGAAAGCCCTCCCTCCCACATTGTTGGTACTATCATCACTAAATCTTCTTCGAATTATATCATCACATATGAAGCCATCATCATTTCTATCTCACCGAAAAGTGGCTAGCTATTTATTTACTTCTGGATTAATACGATACGATCAAAGCGTTGCAACCCTAATTGATCATCTAGTCCCGAATGACCATTGATACCACATGACTCATTCTCTTGGTAGCATCATCTTCAATTGTCTCATCAAGGAAATTCCTATCAACTTCAACGGTATTATCCACTTCTAAAAATATCCCACATGTGTCTATGTTGAACCTTTTGGACAACTTTCCAATTTTGTCCATTTTTATAGTCATCCAGATAGAACACTTGGCGGCTTGAAGTAGCTGATACCAAATGGATCATTCTCATACCAAGTAGAACTAATGTTTATGACAGTGAAGTGTGGATCTCGATGTATTTTCTTATTTTTGTGATTTGTATCAAACCACTTACACTTGAAAAGTATAACCTTATTCCCTAATAAATAATCAACTCAAACCCATTCCGTTAAACTCTTCTCACAAAATGTTAACATCCTCCCATTCATGCTCCCACGGAAAACACAATGGACTATTTTGTGTCATTCGATGATTGTCGCGATCTTTTGTGTAGCAAACTTCCACATTTACAATACATCTGTATAGGTATGAATTTGAGCATCCCAGTCACATGCCAATGAATATAGTTCGTTTGAGACTTGAGATGATTGCTTAAAACGAAGCGTATGCGCCATCATGTCTTCAATAAATGTATTAAAAGTATTGTTAGATCTCCTTTATCATTATGAAACATAGAAAGTTATAATTAACTTACATGATCTTTAAACCACTTTAGAAGGACTTTACTCTTGTTCCAACTCTAAATTTAGTGTATCTTTAAATAACTCATCCAAGTGCTCACTACATGTGCATTGTTTGAAAAACCATGTAAATAAGATTCAATTACCACATGTATAACATAACACAAATATTTGAAACAAGAACTTATACTTAAGATTGGTTAAGACTTACTTTCTAAATAAGGTTCTTGACTCCACGACCAATTATTTATATGCAAATGTGCCTTTTCTAGTTCCTCTTTTGAGAGTTGCATTAATTGCCTACCACCTATTGGTCGTGCCTGTTGTGAGAAAATAGATAAATGACCACGAGCTTGTTCTTCTCGATTATCATCATTCCTTTCAACTCGAGAAAAGTATTTCAATACCACGAAAGGTACATTGAACAAAATGTTAAAGCTTCATTCTGAAGTATAAGCACTTGATAAAGCCTTTTACAATTACAGCTTTGTTTCTCACATATTTTTTAAGCGTGCCTAGATTCCTAAATAAGCAAGAATGGTATCAAATCAAAAATAATTTTTTTTTATCATGTGATAACATTACACAAATTTCCTTATATTTTAAATAAACATTAATATACACAAAATACCTCTCAAATGGATACATCCATCGATAACTTGCGGATCCCGACAAGCTGGCTTCCACGAGGCAAATGCACCATCAAGTGGATCATAATATCAAAAAAGCTGGAGGAAACATCCTTTCAAGTTTACACAATATTATAACAATTCCTCCCTCAAGTCTTTCTAAGTTATTGACATATAATGTCTTAGCACATAACTTTTGAAAGAATCCTGAAAATTCAACCACTGCATCACACACATCACTTATTTAAATAAGCGAATACCATGAGGGAGTCGTTGAAGCAAGACATGACAATCATGGGATTTTAACCTGAAATCTTCCATCACTAATGTTTATTTCTTGATATATGTTTGTATAACCATCCCGGAAATAAGCGATTCCAAATTCAGAACTCTCTCCTGCTTTAAGGTTAAGTATAACATGCATGTGGTTTTAATAACTTATTCCCTTTCAATTGAAGATGTAATTCATTCCTTATCTTCATGTCTGCTAAGTCCAAACGAGCTTTCTCAGTATCTTTAGTCTTCCCAACAATATTCAACAAGGTATTCACCACACTTTCACAAACATTCTTCTCAACATGCATCACATCAATATTATGTCTCATCTTCAGTTGTGACCAGTACTCTAACTCAAAAAAAATACTCTTTCTTGTCCAATTCAATTCTTGAGGCCATCGTTTTCGTTTCCTGTCTGCATTATTGATATGCTTACCAGGTCTACAATTATAAACATGAGACAATTGCTCTAAAATGTCATCCCCAGATAGTATCTTTGGTGTTGGTCGATGTTCAGGCTTACCATCATGTTGTCGACTCCTTCTCCAGTTATGATTAAGAGGTAAGAATCTCCTATGACCCATATAACATATTTTGCTTCTAATGCCTTGTGATGATGTGTTTTCATTACAAGTAGGACATGCCTTGTACCCCTTTGTGCTCGACGGACAGCTTCCATAAGCGGGGAAAATTATGTATAGTCCATAGTAGACATGCATGCATGCGAAAATAATCTCCACTTATATGCCATTAGCGACACCATCATGCCATAACTCTTTAAGCTCTCATCTATCAACGGGCGCAGAGTATATGTCAGATCCTTACACGGAGCTTGTGGCCCGAATAAATGTGACATCATGAAAAACTTTCCTTCATGCACTTCCATGGTGGCATATTGCCTTAGCCTGGGATAACGAGACCACATACTATAATTGTTACTCATAGTACCAAATGGATTGAAACCATGCGTAGGGAATGACACAACATTTCTAGCATCGCCGAAGCCCAGGCCAAGGATATTGATTATCAAAATCTTTCCCATACTTAGTCTGCGGGATGCCTTAACACCCCATCTTCGTAATCTTTTTCCTTACATACCGCCATGTCAAGCGTGTATGTCTTGACATAAACAATCTCTGTAGCCTTGGCTTTAATGGAAAATGTCGTAACACTTTTTGCGGGATCTTTCCAGTTTTATATCTTGGCTCACCACACACAGGACAATTATGAAGTTTCTCATTCTCTTTCCAAAATAATGCACAATCATACTTGCATGCATGAATTGAATCATATCCTAAACCAAAATCTCGCAACATCTTCTTCACATCATAATGTGATTTTGGAATGCTTGCACCATCTGGAAAAGCATCAAGCAATAATTCAAGCAACATGTCAAATGACTTATTGCTCCATCCATTGAGCACCTTTATATGCATCAACTTTACAAGAAACGTCAGTGTTGAGAACTTAGTACAGCCTGGATACAAAGCTTGATGAGATTCACCAAACAAATAATCGATATTCTTCTTATTTCTATCCATTTCATGACTAGTACACTGTGAGTTCGTTCATTGTTATTGGACATGCATATCATTTAGTGCAGCAATAATGTCCATCATCAACATAATTGTCATTTATTGCACACCCATCTCCATCACTAGCACATACTAGTTTGTCAAGTGAACCACCTTTAACATTTTCACCATGATGTATCCATCTATTATAGTTGCTTGAAAATCCATATCTAATTAGGTGTTGTTCATTTGTGACCAAATCATTAAATCTTACATTTAGACATTGTCAACATGGGCATCGTGTTTTATTATCACTCTTAAATGTTTCTTTGCTGCTTGAATAAATGTTCTCACACCTTCAACATATTCATCACATAATCTATTTTGAAGTTGCATCCAACATCTATTCATCTTCTTAGATCGAGCCGCAGTCTGATGTATAAACTACAATGTGAATGAAAAATGAATCAATTAGGTGACGATGTGCATGTATAGTCTTGTATGACCTGACCATACTCACACATGTATTATTCAGAACCTCGAAGCTCAAATAGTTTACAATATGAAAAGGAATTATGTAAGGGCAGTGCAAGAAATTTTTTTAAAATTTATACAAACATATTAAAGCAAATTGTATTCAATCTTGAGGTAGTAGTTTAATTAGGCCTTCTAGAACTTATTGCTTTGAGCAACAAAGGGAGAATCTTAAGGTTAATATTAGAATAAAACAAGCAAGTTCATCAATAAATTTTTTAATAAAGCATAAGCATAATGATTTAAGATTAAATAGAAAAGTAAAAGAAAAATTAATTTCCAATATATCAATATAAGATGAATGTCTACTTGTTATAATATTTCAACTTCCTAATTTAGGTGGTGGTTCCAATTCCATATAAGGCCCTGTCTATATAGTCGGTGCGGAAGTCTGGCCCGTGCACGACACTCACTCGAGGCGCAATTGTGAAAGCCGGGTTGTGAAGCTGTAATCCATTTTGTAAAGATGTTTAGACAGCTAGTTATAGCTTGTATTTTGTGTAAAAGTTAAATTCTTATGGGACTGTTTTAAATATAATTTTGTATGTTTTAAATGAACTGGATAAGTGGACCATGTGTAGTCATCTTTACTCATAAATGGACCCCGTGTGGTCATTGTGTTATATTGGGTCCCAGATGGGTCATGTTATTGCATATCTTACAGGTTGTATTTTAGGTAGAGCTCTCCATACAAAGGAGACTCTATCCAATTTTTGTTAAATTATGGGTCCCGGTAAAGGGGACACAATAGTGTGGTATCAAGATTTGACATCCTGGTTTACGCGAGTTGATGGTTGGTCAAGCGGGCCCCGAGGGTTTTAGGGCATCACAAGTATAATAGAGTAGTACTTCATAGATATTATGTCTTCTTATCGCATCCCGTATGGATAATTCAAGCATCATTTGTAGACAAAATCTTAATCACATACTAGACAAATTATGAAGTTGTCAACTTGAAACTACTTCACTAATAAAATCATTTTCATTCTTAATTTGACAACTTCAATGTCTTAGTAAATAATAATAAAAATTTACCATACAAACATACTTGGACGGAAGTCTAAGGTTTCATGCTAACTTGTATAGAATTAAAAAATGAGAGTAGTTGTAATGACGATATGTTCAATAAGGCATCACCCACGAAGGATATACTTGGCAAAGTTTTCTATATATATAAGGTACCATGTTGTAAGTTAACATTTGTGTGACAATTAAGTAATTTCTTATAAAAGCAAACCTATGAAGAAAAGTGATACATCACAACAATATAAATAAAAGAAGGTCATCCTTTCCAAAACCAAAAAATGATTCAACAAGAATTTATAACCTTCATATAACATGTGACACATATCCCTTCATTGTTCTTAGAAAATGGATCAATAATACATTTTAGATTAATTGACCATCGATATTATAATTAATTTAGTAAAAACATAATAACTATTTTCTATGTAGGCCAAACAAATGAGAATACATATATGAATATTCATTTTATCAATATGTTAGCATTTTATCCATGTGAAGAAATAAAATATTGCAATCAATACACAACAAAAGGGGAAGACAAGCTCCATAAATCACATTATTAATTATATTATCAAAATAAGAAGAAATAGAGTTCAAACCATCATAACCTTAGTGGAGAGAAAGATCAACTACTCAATATCCACTCCACAAGTCTAAAAAGACAACACAACAAATAAAGAGGGAATTAAGTTACAAGGATCAAGAAACTAACGAATTAGATGTCAATAACATTAGTCTTTGAGATAAAGTATATCCAAAATGACAATTCACTTTGACAAGAGATTAAATTTTTGAAGACTAACAAAGATGGTTATTTCATAAGTATTGACATTATTGTAATAAAAGAAAGCGATTAAATTTTCTTATGTTATGATATTTAATAGCTATATTTAGCATAACAATTGAATTTATTTTTATCATTTTCTTTAATATCAATCATCTAAAATAAATAAAGGGCCCTTAAACATCATCCACAACTAATCTAAATTTTTTAGGAGTATCTTATTCACCTTATGTTTTTTAATTAAAAAAAATACTATCTTCTCAATTTCATAATGAAGTGAATGTCTACCTTTTAGTCTTTTATTTTAACAAGGTTATAATAAAATTTTTCTTTGGGATTAAAGGTGTATCTTCATTTACAATTTTAAAAATGTGAATATAAAAAAAATTCATCTTTTATGTATATCTATATATATATTATTTTATTTATTTATTTACTTAATCTATATTTTAACTCTAATTCTTCAACCCATCATCTCTAGCTCATGGTATAAGACTCAAGATTTCAAATAGGCATGAGCATAGGGAAGGGGTTTCTTGGAGTTCGAGTCTCATTTGGGATAGTTGACTACATGTGCTTAAAGTGTTTTAGCCTTAAAAAATAATAAAAAAAAAACTCATAATTCTTCAAAGTTCAATTTCAAAATTTTATAAAACAATAGAATTTAAACTAATTATTATTTTCTAATATGTTTCAAATTCTATAAAACAATTGATGAATTCTTTTATTTTATTCATCACCCAAGCATTTAGAATTAAATAGCGTAGTGCATGTAGTAACAATTAGTGTCTCTCTACAAGTCCAACATTTACAAAACATTTTCAAACACTCAAACCCAAAACTTCATGTTTACATAACTCCTTCCTCCATCATACCTTTAAAGTTCTCCACATCCCCCCTACCTTTATGAAAAGTTCTTTTGAACATGACTTTCTCAAAATTTATAAATAAAAATTACCTATTTGAACAATATATATTCACAATAAAAAAAGAAATACAAGACACAATTATACTAGTCACTAAATGTCTTATTTTCTACATTTAGATCATTAGAAATAATTGAGATTGAAATTTGTAAATCCATATAATATAAACTTATTAGAATATAGGAAAGAAAAAAAAATTAAATAAAAAAATTCCTCATCTATACATTCCAAATGACTATATTTAATTTTCTAAGACTATAAAAAATATAAATATGAAAAAATAAGCATGATAAAAAAATACGAAGCAAAAGCGTAATATACTTCATGTTTAATCTTTTATTTTCTTGAATAGAACAACTTATTATTTTTCAAAAATATTAGAAAAATAAAAATACCAACTCCAAGCAAAAAGTAAAAGAAAATTTCAAAAAAAAAAAAATCCCTTTTTCCCTTTTTCCCTTTTAAGCATGAGCACTAAAACTATTAAAAAAACAAAATATTAGAGGAAAACCTTTAAAAAAAAAAAATGTCCCACCCTTTTTTAAGTTTGTTGCAGTTGAGACTGTAAATTTAATTCTTGCTTTAATAGAGAAGAAATTACTTGAGATATTTGAGAAAATAATTTTATTAATGCATTTATCAAATACAATAGCCCATGCATTTCTCATCCGTTTGACATTTCTCAACAGCCCACTTTCTCTCTACATCACCATGGTCACACTGCAAGCCTTAATTTTAGCCTTTCTTTGGGGCCTACCCAATATCCTGAGACATCGCCACACATTACCCTCTCTCCCCTTAGGTTTTCCTAAGCTTCTAATAAAGGTCTCCATAACTGACTAGAATTACAAGTAAGATAAAGACCAGAATTTACAAAGCCTAAGTACCAAACCTTTTAAGAAGACAAAAATTAAAAGGACAACTTCAAAAAAATTATCTCTTTCATCTAATTCAAATGGAAACAAAGAAAGATTGATGAAATATATACTTGTCTGCTCTTTCTTGAAAAGTATTGGACCCGTTGATATCTTGAAGTTATAGAAAAACACCATGGAAGGTGAAGTGAGAATCAAGAATTTTACAAGAGAAATCATGGTGGGATGAGAGCAACATTTTGGTAGAAATGGCTATTTCAATGATAATACAAGTCGAGCAGGTAGAGGAATGTTTGGATGGTAGTAGCATTGTTGAGGGAAGAGTTGCATGGGCAATGGTGCAAGCCTACCAGGTAGGGGAGGCTGTGTAGGCACAATGATGAAGAAATGCATCATTATTTTAGTTGAAAAGACTAAATGACACTTGATAACTTTCTTTATGACTTTGGAATTTATTTTGATATATTTTATTTACACAAGCTTTCTATGACTTTGAAAATGAAGGTTTAAATTTGAGGTTATGACGTAAAGTTCAAGAAGGTTTTTTAAAATTGTGAGTTAGCTTTTATTCTTTTATTTTGATAACAATATTTATTTTTATTTAAGTCAAAAAATTGTGCTTAACAAAAAATAAATAAATGAAGTCTATTTTAAGTTAAATTAATAAATCATGTGTGATAAAAAGTTTACTAATTAAAGAATAAAATTTACTAAAAAATTATAATTTACTTATTATTCATAGGAATGCTCAGTATTTTCTAACTAAAGTCCAAATATATATTAAAAGTTGCATCCGATTTTTAAGATTTTGGTATTTTCTTTCAATAATATATAGTGTTTATTTTTATTTGGTTGAGAAAAAAATATTGCTTGCAAATAAATAAATAAATAAAGTCTATTTTAAAAGTGAAATATATAAAACACGTGATAAAAGTTTACTAATTAAAAAGTGAAATATATAAAACACGTGATAAAAGTTTACTAATTAAAGAATATACATGTCATATATATATATATATATATATATATATTATGACTTAAAAAAATCGATCTTCTTAATGTTTATGAAATATACCCTATACATGTTTGGAAATACTTTTAAGCATTTATCGGAGTTTAAGTCAAAAATAAGAAAGTTAAAGAATTTATTTTATTTTTTAAAATAAAGGTTAATTGAGTTTAATATGACAAAAATAATCCCTTTTGCTGTGTTTGTGACGGCCCAATTTCTGAGGGTCCCGTTGATGGGTGTCAACCCATAGAATTTCCTTCTTAAGTCATCTTGCACCAAAATCTTGGTACCAGACCGGTACCAACTATTCCTGGACACCGAGTTACTCTTGGTACGAAACCACACAAGTTCAATTTATTTTAATTGAACTTACTCGAGTTATTTCCTAAATCCCAAGATTCTCGTGAAAATCTCATCCACAAGGTTACTAAATAACCATCACCTAAAGAAATCAAGAAAATCCGATCGTTGTTAATTCGATCAACGGCGGTAATTGATTTTGAGAGACGCCCACCTCATGGTGAAACCTGCTTACATCCGAGACTAGATAATTTTCTGCGCTTCCCCGCATATGACAATTTTATTATTCATTCTTTTCGTAAAAATTAAATTTTTTCTAGGTTTTATAGTGTTGATGGTCCTTGTTGGTGTCCAAATTTTTGCCTTGGTTGGTTAGGTGGGTTAGGTAGTTCGAGTTTGTTGGTAAGTAAAGGTAAAATATTAGTTTGTGCTGATCTATCTAGGCTTATAAGAAGGTTGTATTGGAAAGACAAATTAGAGCAAGGGAAGGGAGAAGAAACAACCACTAGCAGGATTGTGGTGAGGGCTTGAGGTTTGAAGCTTAGAGAGAGAAAGAGTGTAATGCATGGTTGCATGGAGATGTACGGTACTTTGAAGGTCTAAAATTATGCAGATAGCAAAGTATTTTAATTAAAAAAAGTGGTCTTCATTAATTATTTATTGGTTATATAAGTTGTCTTTTGTGTGGGTTTCGAACTCACCACACCACTTTAATTTTTATTCATTTACTATAAAATACTTTAATTTCTTTATTATTTGATTTTCTCTAATATTTTAAAAATCGGGACCGATAATTGAATCAAAAGTTACTAATTCACGCTTTAATGGTTTCCGACCAATGACAACCTCAATTAAACCTAAGGATATCATAAATATAATTTATAAATTATAAAAATTATTAGAATATTTTTTAAAATTATATATATATATATATATATATATATATATATATATATATATATATTATATATATGTGTATTGACATTGTTAGTTTCGATTAAAATAAAAAACATTTATGATCTTTCAAAAGTTATAACATTTATGATATATATATTATATCTTATTATTATTATTATTATTATTATTATTATTATATTATACGTGATAGAGTAAACACAAATATTCCTTCTCTATTTTACCTCCCTATAGCTAAAATAAAGATTTGTGCCTGTTCTCTCTAAGTTTCTTTCACCGGATTAATATAGGGTATACCCATTTTATTAATATAGTTTTATTTATGAGACATTGATTCAAGAGGTTTGACATTTCAGTAACACTGAATTTGGTTAAAATATACCTGAAAGAGCTCACAAGTAAAAGATATCATGACCTCAAAGTGTCTTAGATATGTCTTTCAATGTTGAGAGATTCAGCATGAGCCCCACATCCACCGTTCTATTTGTGCATGAGTCCATCAGACTGCTTTTTAAAAGATGAGAGTAGATTTAAAAATAATAGGATCCATGTTGCTATGTTTGAATGTGGTGTGGGCCATGATGATGTGACATTTATCAGGAGCTCTATATTGTTTCTAGGTGCTCATGGACCTCGGAAAAGATGCAGTCATCTTTAAAATTGAAGTGGATTGAGCTGCTTCGGTTCAAGCGTAACTGAACTATTCATCCGGCCGGCGAATACCGTGGTTTTGACCGCTCAATTCAAAACTAGTCCGATTTTTTAAAACATTCCGATTTTTCTTCAGACTCTTATATAATGTGTGAACGACCTTGCTCTAAAATAATTTTTGAAAAAGATACCTCAACGTAAATACATATTTCAAAATAACGTGCTCAAACTAATATATCCTATCAAGATGTGATAAAACCGTAGTAGGTGATTACGGTTTAAATTTCTTTAAATAGTTAAAAGATGTATAGTCATATATACGGTTTTTAAGCTTAAAGTAAAAATGTGATTAGTGACTATAGTTTTAAAATTCTTGTAAATGATTAATTTTAAGCCTAAAATCAAAGTAATCAATCACGGTTTTAACTATTTAAAAAAATTTATAACCATAGTTACCAAATGTGGTTTTATCTTAGGTGTGGCAAGGAACACTAGTTTGGACATTATTCTAAAACATAAGCCATTTTAGAAAATTTTCTTTAAAAAATATTATTTCACTTGTCCCAACTATCATACGTAAAAACATATAAAACATTATTAGTACAAAAGAAGTACAACTTTATAAAACATTTCAATTTAAGTCACACTAATACTATAAAATTTAATAGTTATTATGTTATGATAAAATAAATCTAAATGAACGCTTTTGCTTAATTTATTTGATATGTTTTTTGGAAAAAATAAAATTTTAAATTAAGAGTCAATTGACTATTCTCCATAAAATTTTAAAACTGCAAATTTAACATCATACTACACATAATTCATATTTTATTTTATCATTCTCCATACGCCTTACTTAAAAACAAATGGGGCGAGTCACGTCACGGCAAGGAACCTGCTTAGCTTTTATTTTTGTTTTTTTTTTAAATTTTATTTATTTTTTATTTTTAATATATTAAAATTAATATATTTCATCAAAATAAAATAATTATAAAATCAATTTTTTTTTAATATAATCAGGGTAGGGGCAAGACAATAATATAGTTTCCAACCCTCGTCCTAAACCCTAAAACCGTCCCGAGTTTGTGAAGAAAAACTCGAACTTGTTAAAAATTAGATTACACTTAAACCATACCTATCCTATGAGAGGTGAGAACCCAAAAGAAAAAACATGTCTCGTTGTCATTCCTACTTCAAACATTAGAATTTTTTTTAAAAAATTATTTATGCACATTCTATTTCATATAGTGATCCTTATTTTAAATTACTATCTTCATTTAAAATGTCCTTAATAATAAAACATGATCAATAATTAAGAGTGGATATGGTCTTTGTTCAATATGAAGGCATTCAAGTAAAAAGTATTTGAGTGAATAGTTAATAACAATGTTGTAAAATCGGTCTCATATCGAATCTAAAAGTTAACAATTCACGATTAACTGGTCGGACCGGGGATCGAACTGGTGATGTCATAAATATATAGTTTATATTTTCCAAAAATTAAAAATAATTTTAAAATATGTACGTAATATTAATAATACTTTTCAAATAATTATTTATTGTTTTTTAAAGCAATTGTATTAATATGCTATGTCAAATAAAAGGAAGACAACATAAATATTGAACATGTTGGCGTATAACTATATTCATTATAGAAATCATAAAAATCCTATTATTGTATTAAGAAAATCCTATTTTTTGGATTCTTTGCCCTACTACGCTCTTATTAAAACGGAATGATGTAAATTAAAATAATGTTTTTGAAAAATAAAATCTCAAAGCACCATACTAAAATAATACTAAAACTAGTGTATCTTGCCATGTCAACTAAAACTAAGTCACCAACTACGAAATTAGCTTAAAGTTAAAATAATGGTTGATGACTACGGTTTAAAAAATTTAAATGATTAAAATCATAGTCACAAACTAAGATTTTAATTTTAAGCCTAAATTCATAGTACCAACTATAGTTGCTTAACTATTTTAAAACTTCGTAGTCATTAATACCGCTTTGTCAGATGTGACGTAAAATATTAGTTTAAGCATTATTTTTGAAACATGTATTATTTTAAGATTTTTTTTTTCAAAACTCCATTATTTTGGGTATATAGATAATTGAAACAAGTGTAGTTTAATATTAGTCAAGATTAGGATGAACTTGAATTTAATGTTTAAATCACATCGGATTGAGATTAGGTTTGTAATAATATTACATGTTTCGTCCTATTTCAAAAATACCAAAGGCTCCTTAATAGAAAGTGGAAATAAAGAATAGCTGAAGTCAAACTGGCTGTGTATACTTGAAAACCATATCCATGAAACGAAGTTATAAAGAGAGGAAAAAACAGAGTTTTGTACGGAAATATGGCAAATAAAAAAAATAATAAATTACGTTGATCTACAAAAAATTTCCCAAAATATACCTTACGTGTATTGGCGAACGGCGGATATGATTCAGAAGATGCCGTCGCGAGAACGGGCGCTTTTGATTTCAAATTGCCGCCATCGAGAACGGCAGATTGTTAGCTCAATTGCCGCCGCTCACAACGCCCGGCATTTGAACTATTCAAATGCCGCTGCTCAACACCGGCACTGAACTATTCAAAAGCCGTCGTTGGGGAACGGCGGCAATTGCTAGGTTTAAACCGGTCGGGCTAGGGCTTTATTTTTTCACTTTCCCCCTTCGTTCCCACTCCTCTCGTCGCTCCGACGATCCTGCCGCTGCTCCGTCCCCGGCGCTTATTCTCTTCTCCTCCGATTTCTCCGATCCCCTCCGATTTCTTCACTGATCGACTCTGGGAATCTGTCGATAAAGAGCCTGTGCACAATCTTCTCCAAATCCCATCTGGTGTTGTCCAGGTAAAAATGAACTGAATTTTTATTTCAATCATGATCGAGTAATATAAGTGTCGTTGCGCCTCGGAATCTTCGAATCGAATATGATCTTATTACCCGCATTACTTCGTGGATAACTGCCTCCTTCGTCATAGCTTCACTAATGGCCTTCCTTCTTGTGCTTCCTCGACATCAGCAGAGCCAGCACCTGCACTTTCATATTTGTTATACTAATTCCAACTTCTTTAGGGTGGGTTTGTTTGTCAGAGAATCTCAAATTTATGGTGGTTTGCCATTTTCAGATGAAATTATAGCATCATAAACTACTTTTGACTAATATTTTGATTGAGCACTCCTGTGAATTCCATTCGTCTGTGTGAAGATTTCTTATGGAGCATACAAAAAGGATCCTTTAGTTGCACGTTTATTTCTAAAACATATGCGATATTATGATAATGGGTGGTTATATGTGTTTTCAGGTTCAAGTAACTTCAATGTTGACCTTCTCGTATATTGGAGCATTCAATTAGAGCGTTCATTAGACTTTAAAATAATTGCTGAAGCTTATAAATTTGTTCCGTTGGTTTTATTTTACTTATATGAACTTGATGGAATATACTCAAGCACTTTCTATCTTTTCAAATACTCGCCTATTTAAGCATTTTCGTTGACCTTTCAAATGGTGTTTGATCATGCCTGTGAATATGCATGCACCAAACTTAAAAAACACTGAAAATGTACAATTCAAAATCATAAAGTTACTTTAAATTAACCCAAATCTTACAAAATTAAAGCCTCAGAGGATTTGAAGGAACAGGAGAAGTGCAATTCTAAGAGTAAATATGAGTCATTATTTTGAATCATACATACCTCGAAAAACCACGCATACACATATTAAGCAAGAGAAGAATGCAGAAGAAGACCATGAATTCAATGCATTTGTATCGACCATGACATTGTCATCACGATTTCTTTCTTTTAAATATCAAAGTGTTTTGCTTGGTTACCTAAGAAAATAGGAAAGAAAAAGTAAACTAGATAAAAATAGGTGTTTAATGTATTCATTATGGGTCAAGTGCAATTTGGGAAAATATGGAAAATATGTTGATGGGATCAAACCTATAATTTTCTTGTCCTTACTCTTTCTTCCTTTAACTCAAGTTGAGGGAATTTGATTCATTTGTGTATGCATCACCAGATGGAGCATTGGAGGTTTGCTTTTTATTTATTATTTATTTTATTTTTTACTTCAGTTTATAAGCATGAACTTGAACATGAACTTGCTTCCTTTTTTACAACCTAAGTTGTTATATCAGAACATTTTCTTATGTATATATGCTTTGAAATAAAGGGTATTTAGTATGCGTTGGTTGTATAGATCCAATTTTGGTGTAGTATGAAATTAATATTACTAATTCCTGGGCAGTTTGTTATGTCTTAGATAAATTTTAGATGTGCTTGTTGGTTGGTAGTTGCTTTACAATTTTTTGAATAATATGGGAAAGATGTATGTTCCTTTTGGGTATCTCTACTATACTCTTTCAAAGAGTGTTTCATCTAACATAGTGCGTATCTTACAACCTCGTGAGACTTGAAATGCTCTATTTCAATAATGTATGCATTAAACTTGAATGATAGTTTGCCCATGGGCGAATGGCGTCTCATGGTCGCCATTGGCATTATATTTGGTCCATATTATTTGCCACCATTAAGATGGCTTCCAAATTAATGACTCGAATTCAAGGCCTCTAGTTATGAAATAAAATCAAATACTATATTAAATCATAAATCATTGTATTCGTGTTATAAATGAGTGAAATGGAAGGGTACTCTAATTGTTTTCTTTATGATAAAGTTGATTTGATATAATGCTAACGACTGATATTTAATTCATGTGACACCATTATGTACAAAATAAATATGTCTGCCTTAACAATTGCCATGATATGTTAATATAATGGAAAAAATAAAGAGGACTAAAACATGTCGAATATGAGGAGCGAACTTGTATTGCGCCTTCAAGATACCTTCGAATAATGCACGTTCCAAGAATCGATTGAGCAGAGTACTCAAAGACAAACATCGAGAAACGAAGGTTCAACTTAGTACTCATTTGTAAGTATCCTCTTAGAATGGAAATAGGTTCCAACCTTCTAGTGCAAAGGGATGATAGGTGCGCGAAATGTTGGATCTAGTAAACACAACAACCATTGAGGAAATTGAACTGTTCATAAAAGTTATGCGTGTCAAGGCACAATTAAACCAATCTGTGGGTGGGCATGAAGATATTTGTTCCCATCACATAACGCTGTACGCCGGATTAATGTCGTGGCCTAGTAGTGGTCTCCGCATCGACACTAGACTAAATGTAGATGATGAAGATGCACCGGGCGAATCGTAATGATGAAGATGTTGATGATGAATGCGACGGAGCTGATGCTGATACCGGGTTGATCGACATGCATCATTCTTTCAGCCAACCAAGCTTTCTGGAGAATGAACAAGGGATATATGTTCGCACAAGCACCATCTCGATGTATCAAATCACACAGATGATGAGACATTGGATGAGCCATCCCCTGTTACCTATCACTTACCACCAACACCTCAATTTGAACATGTTGAAAACTGGTATATTGTCGTTGTCGACTCCATGGGTGCAAAGCCTTCTATCACTAATTTAGTGGAGAATTCGTAATTACAAATTTTTAATTCAAATCTGATTTGCAAGAGGCCCAAGATTTAATTTTAATAAAGCACATCAAGAGTATGTCGCTGTTGCATCCTCAAAAAATCATTGCTTTAAGATGTGCACACAGAATGTCACTGCTCCATGGAAGCTTCGCAAGAATGGTCGCAAGATACTTTATTTGTTATCAATAAATATACCGGGCCGATACTTGTGTCAATCCTCTTGTTTGAACCGACCATCACCAACTAGACTCCCAATTGGTTTCACCATATAAAGGCATTGATTCAGCAGACCACTGTCAACTATTCAAAGTGAAAGTGTGATGGAAAATGGGATAACAAATATCATACAAAAAGGCGTTTGATGGAAAGCATAAAGCAATTAGACGCTTATTTGGTGATTCTTTCAAACGCACAGATTTGCTACGCTTGTTCGGGCAAGGAGCAATCAACCGATGTGTCGTTGTTTGAAAACATGTGAAACTAACATGCCAAACACCCAGATATTCCAACGCAGTGTTTGGTCGTTCAAGCCATCCACGGCGTCTCCACATTGTCGTCTCCTGCTATGAGTATAGATGGTACACATTTATATGGGAAGTACAAAGGCAAGTTATTGATTGCTATGGGGTGTGACGGAAATAATCAGTTGGTACACATTTGCTCGATGACGAGGATTCGAATCACTGCATGGCTTTCATGTTCATAAACTGGTCCATTGTGTGATACACACATAAGCTTTGCTATTAAGTTATATATAGTATATGGCATTAGAAAAACTTGGTTCAATATTACAATATAATGACATGAATGAAGATATCAAGATCCCAAACACTTATCTATTTATGTATTGCTTTTGTTTTTTCTTAAACGTGTGTTCTACTGTCCATCTATTGGTGCTATTTATTTGTTTTGTTGGTTTCTATTCTACAATAGGATTAAAGGTAGATTTTGGAGCCCATCTTCTTGTCATCATTCATTTCATAAATGGGGAACAACTTGTCAATATCAATGAAGTAGATCTTGTTTGTCTCCCCGGAAATTTTGGCTAGAATTGGTTTTAGACAATATGGCTTGCAATTACAATGTATGATCCTTTCACAGTCTTATCTGTATGGAAGAACATACAAGAGGCACCCTGCTCTAAATAAGTCAACTCATTTTCTTAAACAATAACAATCACTCAACTATAAACCCTAAAACCCTATGATGTTGAAATACCATAAAAACCTCTTTTGGTGAATCCGAATGCTTTAATTTATTTTTATTTAATGATTATATTATTTAGTTTATCAATCTTTATGACTATGAATATGATTATTTATGATTAATTATGATTTCAATCAATTATGAATGTTTAAAACAGGTGGCTGATTTTCGGCTTTCAAGGGAAGAGATGGTTAGTAAATATGGAAGATGGATCCTGTCATACGGTTTATCTATTTATATTTTGTGTTATATGGTTTCTAGGTCCTGAATATTATTGGAAGTGGTTGTACTTTGTACTAATGGGAACTTGTGTGGAATGAGCTCCTCTCCTCTCCCTCTCCTCCTCTCCCTACTTGTCCAACTACGAACGCTCAAGGCTAATTTCCAACTAATGGAGCAGAAACAATTTTTTCCCAGATAGAAAATGTGTGACGAAAGGGAATTGTATGGTTTAAAATATATCAAGAAAAAATGTCTTTTAGATGAAGGTAATATCTTAATTTTTTCGAGGTACTATTTGACTAATCGTGAGGTATCACCTCAATACCCTTAGGTTCTATCTATATAATTGGTCAATAACCAAACACCCACCCTCGCTCTCGACCGAACATATGTGAAGTTATGATCATTTCAGTACTTCGTAGTGCTATTGGTGCTTTGATGGTTAGGTGGATTGCAGTTTTCCTTTGTAGTTATGGTTTTGCATTTAAGAATGAGTCTACTTTATAGCCTATTTTTCTTTCTCTCTTTTTTTTAATGATCCACCATATCATGTCATGCTTAAACATATAGTATAGACATAACGTAACTCCAGGATTCTCACGGGACTCTATCTACATTTTGTCCCTCTATCTAAGAACACATGGACAATGGTGTCATGTCAGGGTCTTGCACAGGCAGCCGATCACCTGGGGCACTGTCACTTAAGGAGGCACATTATCTCGTGGCTAGGAACCCGAATAAAACATGCCATTGTCGAAGCTAAGGTCGTTTTCTTTGTTTACGTATCTCGACAAAAAAGCGGCACCTTCATCCAAATTTCATATCAAAGTCGGTCGCCAGTGAAGGTCTTCTGATCAAGTCGAGAATATCATTCATGAGACTATATCTTTATGATTTCATATATGGCATGAACACATGTTTCATTTCATTAATGTGCTAGCTAGAAATGTGAAATGTGAACAACGAATTTCAAACAAATGAGACATGAGCTTTGTTTTTATATTCGTTGATTTGAAATATTGTGATAGATTATTTTTCTCGTAACTATGAAATACTCGTATAGGAAGGAATTATAAATATGCTTTGATATAATAAAATGAATCTTACTATATAGGAAAAGGAGGCGATGCCGAGAGAGGGATTTGGTAAGGGTATTAGCAAGTTGGTCATAAGCAGAGAGACATGATCCCACAAGACACCAAGATGAAACCGAAAACAGAGTAGGCAGAGATTACATTGGGATAATAAGCTCATCCAACAGCGACTTCGACAACTGCCATGATCCCACAATATTACTTGAATATGCTAAGTAATTTTACGTGGTCACCAATGCTATGAATAGATATGAAAAAAATATTAATTATTAATTGTATTCTTTATTACGAATCTGGAAATGAAAATCGGTTATTATCGATCAATTAAACCATTATAAATGTCAAATAATAATAATCATTTCCAATGGATCAAAATTAAGTTAAATGGTCATGATCTATTTTCAAGTTAATCCATTTGTTCATAATTATAATGAGGCTTCATGTATAACTTTAAAATGTAATGTGTTATAATGTAAAATTAATGTCACTCATATTCTTAAACCCATGACAATCAAAACCATAAACCCAAAACCATTTGATGTTAAAAATACCACAGTAAGGCACATAAAAATAACCATATATAAATATGAAATCATATATCAATGAGTCCCACAAGAAGGCGGCCTAATAGTTCTCTTAGAACGGCGCCTAGAATATACTGCATCGTAGGGTAACAAAGATTCCGGGCGTGTGAGGTGAGGCTTAGGAGTCGATGGAATGACGATCGATGGAGCCAAGGCAAGTGGTGGATGAAGTGCTCGACGCACACGCCGAAATCCGGGAGGTCGCCATCTGAAGTCTGCCCCACTTTCGTAGATGGTCGAAAGTGGTGTCATCAGGTGGGGATGGACAGATGCGTCAATGGGTGGAGGTAAGAAGGTGACGGGTCAATGCGTGGATACGAATGTGGTATGGACTCAGGACTGGGTCAATGTGAATACCTAATGTGGTGTATAGGCGGACTGGTCAATGTGGGTGGATACTTAATGTGGTATGAAGCGTGATCGTCATCGTGTGTGGATACGATCGTGGTCCGGAAGGCGACGGTCAACTGTAAACGGATGGTGGCAGTGACGCCACAATGTGTGGGGTACGAATCGCGGTGTGGATGGTGAGGGTAAGTATGATGTGGCAAGACAAAGAGAGAAACTCGCATCAAGTGTGCATACCGCTACCACCGTCTACGCCATGACTCGCCGCATCTTCCACCACGACCGGGCGATCAACTCCTCCGTCCGTCTCCCTCCGCTACCGGATCGCACCGACGAGATCGGCGACACCGGGAGGCTCACTCGATGGCGTACGTGATGATGTCATGCATCATGATGCGATGTTCTCCTCGACCAGTCAGAATGCCGAACGGGCAATATGGCATATGTCGCATACCACCGGGCCGTAGCAAACGAGACCGCATCGACGATGTCAACCAGTATGATAACCGCGTGATCCAGAGCACAATTATGATTACGCATCATATAGTGATTAACATTAGGTAAAATATTACATCAAAACTTCGCATCCGATTTCTACCATAATATCTCATACTACCACTGTAGTATGGAACCCCATATCATTCTATGCAAATCCGCAGTTTAAAAACGTCGTTGTAATACGACGAGCACACCGCATGTGGCCGATCCCTGGTTTAGTCCATCATACCCACCAGTTGGTGAACGTAATGACTTCGTCGATCGTATTCCCCAGTATAGTGCGCTAAGTGCGTATCGAGAATGCATGTCGTCAATCGCTACTGTGTCGCCCAGGCATCGACCGGTATGTAGGTGGCCGGGTGTAGGAGCAACCGAAAGATCCCGACGCAAATTTCAACCTGACAGAATACGCCGCTCCGGACGATGCCACTCAACAGTATCGAAACATATGAGTGGTGACATCGTGCGCCATATCTCCTGATCAGCTAAGCATATATCGGGGAGCTGGTCAACAACGTCTCCGACATACGGTTGCCATAAGACCTACACATTAACCATTGATGTCAAATACTTTCATGTCAACAAGATTGAAATTACTATATGAATCATATACTTTTGTACCATATAATTACAACCATACTTACATCTAATTACTTCGATCCGACGCTTGTGCGCCTAGCTGATCTCGCATAGTTAGAGCACACGGGACGTGGTTAAGCAATCGTACACAAAGGTACTTCCACCTACACCCCAACTAAGAGCCGGTCACCGCCCTCGCCGTCGGGCCGAACGACAAACACCGGTAATCCATCGCCCATACCCCAAAAAGCACGCCATCAGACGTCATCGCGTGGCGCATGCGCAATGGCAGGCCGGATATGGTGCGATCTCCCAAAATCGGCCTACCAACGCAGTGAAGCCTCCCAAGACCATAGTCGCGCGATAGAAATAAACATAACGATCGACCTCATTTCATAGATGAAAATTTCCAATTCGCTAAAGCACTGTAACAAATAATGCACTGTGGATGAGCGTAATACAACCACTAACACTCCGCATCTATGGTCCGCCGGCACGACATAACTCGCGACATGTGCGTGCTAGATCGCACCACCCCAGCCTATACGTAGACGCCCCGCTGCCAAATCACGGAGGCTGGAGAAACACAGTGAACGCGGACCCTTCTCGTCCGAAACAAGAAGCATCCTATCATTTAATATGAACTCCACGCCAAGACCGCCCGTTAGCGACCTCATCACAGTCCGGTCGATAATCACGACATAACCACCCGACGGAGATGGTCAATCCTCCGACGGCGATCAATGCGGGTGACTCAGCGTACCAATCGCATAAACAGGTTACATCGAGCATACACGCCCCGCTGACGGCGTCCGTCGCATACGAGGCCTAGGATGATAGCAACATCCCCGTAGCGTGATCGCTATCTCTCCAACCTGGACATGGAATGTGTGGGTCCGTGCCTCCATCTCTCGACATAGTAATAAGCGGCCAATCTATGCCGATGTGGCCTAATCGTATATACCGTAAAATCCCCGCACGGAGCACGAGGATCGGTCACGTTGATCCATCCTCCACAAGCCGAGGAAGGCTCTCAATTCCACCGACGAGGCCTGAGAACTTCCGTGAACTATAATTAACGCAAATAACTATGTTTATAATTCACTATATAAATATATATAAGAGAGTAAAACTCGAATGTTAATTCACGACCAATCAAATGCAAACTGCGACGTCCCCAACAGTGGGATTCGTGGTCTCCGTCTGCGTAAAGCAAGACGATGGATCCAGCCGGATCGGCCACATAAAATTTCTCTGGATGCCATATATAGCCTCGGATAAAGGAAATACAAGATACATATTAGTAAAACACATTGTGGAAATAGTAGAGTAACTACAAAATAGGGAGGCTCATAGCAAACAAGTTTACTGTGCCAAACAAATGAACATTCTATAAATCATATTTTGCTACATTGTGTTAAGACGAGGGTGTTGTAGGAATTGTTCCTTTAATTCTTTTTAAGTAGTTTGCTTTCTTTCCTCTCTTCAACGAGGCAAGGTTTAAAGGGATGGAAGTGGTCTTTTGTAGATAAACATGTCTCTTTGGATGAATGACCCTAATATAGATCTAATACAGTATGTCCATCATAATGCCCTATTGCCGGGAAAAAAAACGAAAAGAGGAAAATAACATTAAATATAAGGTTGTCACAATCACAATGTGTAATGTGTAGAGGTAGTAGTCAACTGTGTCAGATGGTTTGAGATAAAATGTATAAAACAAACATAGAATACTAAAAGAGATTGGAGAATTGGGGAAATTTTGTAGGTTGTAGTAGTAACGGGCAATTATTAGCACATATAAACATGTAATGTATATAACTTTTATATACCATGGCAACATTGGTTGAGGACTGAGGTAGATGGAGACTTGAGTACGTTTGTCTGTGGTTTTTGTAAAAATTGATATTGACAGTAGTTTGTGAAAACAATATTTTGGGGCCTATTTGTTTGCATTTTTTAGAAACTATATTTTTTTCTAAATAAAAAAGAACAAGGAAAACATGAAAACACGTTTTGTTCCAAAATATCTATTCGTATTTTTGTCTGTTATCTAGTGTTTTGGTGGATTCCAAACTGTGCTCTCCGGAAGGTGGTGGGTGAAGGCGTTAGTGATACTCTGAGATCATTGTTGGGTGAAATGCATTCTAACTCAGTCATTAGGTGTTTGGATGTCCATCCTAATTCATTCATACTACCATGGGTTTTTAGTAGCCGTGTCATTTCCAAGATTACAAGTGATGATTACATCGATTAGAACATACTGACTTTTTCAATTCCCATAAACATCCCTTC
The DNA here is from genome assembly GCA_016808115.1 of Tetrastigma voinierianum. Taxonomy (NCBI): domain Eukaryota; kingdom Viridiplantae; phylum Streptophyta; class Magnoliopsida; order Vitales; family Vitaceae; genus Tetrastigma; species Tetrastigma voinierianum. The sequence goes on along the minus strand of JAEQBH010002994.1, from coordinate 1,261,403 downwards.
CTATGTATCCAAAGTGTTTAATATGGAACAAATTTGTCAATGATAGGAGCTCCGACACGCCCCGCTTATCGCTTATCCGTTTTTATTAAATAAATTTCAACATGCTTTATCCTCTATATATATTCTTTCCAAGTAAATTGGCATAAGAAGTTATTGTTTTCACATTCTTCCGGGCTTCTTTTTCATTTTTTTATTTTTCAGAAACGTGTGAGTGGACGCAATGGCAAGGACTCATGCACTCAGCTAGACATATACGCCTACCGCTTATGCAAATCAAAGACCAATTTTTCCAATCAAGTTGGAGGGATGAGGAGTTGGTTGAAGCAAGTAGACGAAAGCATAAAAACACCAAACATAAAAAAATTTAACAAGAGGGTACGACTTAGAATCTTATTCATAAGAACTATCCTCATCCTTGACCAATCAAATCACACCGCAACATGTCGAGCAGTTAATGGCATTAGGAATCAATCCCAAATTTGAAATGAAAAACATTTTTATCAATTAAACTAGCACCAAACACTCATAAGTAACAAATAGATTTTTGTTTACTCAATGGGACCATGGAAGAAATCGTGGTACAATCATCCAAACCACATTCATATCCAATCTAATGGCCTTCTGGATAAGAAAAGATGCCACCTGGGTTTACATTTTAAATTCTACAAGCCAACTCCGTCGCTTTTGTTTAATCACTTCTTACTTTACATTTAGCTCGCATCCCTTTTTCTAGTTAAATTCATCGTCTCTATGTGACACAAAAATTAAAGAAAATGAGCCTATTATATACTGGAGTTTCCATCGCCTCCAATTATCAAGAATGAGAAGAAATCTGCTTCACCCACAACCCAACCTCGCCTGCTTCATTCTAAAATCCAGCCCATTAAGAAATACAAAGGGCATGAACTACTTAGATCTATTCCCGCAAATTTTCAAACTCGTTTCAAATATATCTATCAACCTAGTGCTTTATAACAAACTCCAATTGATCCGCTTCAATCTATCCTTCGAGAATCCATGTAATTATAGACAAGGTTGTGCAACATATAAAAAGGGTAGCTAGCTTGTGAACGAAAAATCACTTTACTATTTATCGAGTTGAAGAAGTCCCTTCTGAACTTTTTTTTAAATTTTCTACAATACATGTTCTTCGTGCTCCATTTGGAACTCGAGAAAGAAAAACAAGTTAAAGATAATTATTTTCTCATATTTGGTTTCTAAATAAAGAGAACAAGAATAGTTTGTAGAGAAAATCATTTATAGTGTTCTCTGTGTTTTCAAAAATTATTTTTAAAAACAGTTTTCCAAATCAGGAACCAAACATTCCCGTAATTTATTTAGTATAATGCAGAAAACACCCTCAGGTTTTCACTATATTTTCAATAAAAAGAGCTTATTTTAAATTTGTTTCTTCATGAGAATAAGAATTACTAAGTTCCTAAGTCTCAAGGAAGATAATTAGAGCCAACATATTGGGAATTTTGGGGAAGCAGAGAGAACACTCTGAACCAATTGACAATCTATAATGTTAAATGAATCCTTAAGGAAGCTATTCAAATTACGTATCGAGTTTTGGCGTACAGAAAAAACGTAACCGATCGACAATCTATAATGTTCAAAAAGCATCTTTCAAAAGATGTCCAAACAATTGATGGAAAGCGCCAACTATTTTAATGGAAAATATTCGTGATCATCATTTCTGCCAGGCGACAAGACCTTATAAGTCAATATACTAAGTATAGTTATCAACAACTCTCATAGGAAAATCTCAGTTACACCGGAGGGGATAAGGAAACCATATTCCAAGATCAAGAAGGAGAAAAAGCCAAGTGAATCATATATCTAATCTGTATCTGGAAAATGACTCCAACTATTATAACTGAATTCTAGAATTCAATAACTTACCTAATAACCGGTTAATGCAATCATCTCCCCACCACCCACCTCTAGATATGTGCACGATAATCGTTAGCTAAATATGTTTTAACCCAAAACCCACTTCCAATTCTACTAAAAAAAAAACCTCACTTTCAACAACCAAAATAAAACAATATTCGGCAGATGTTGATGCCTCATACCTAAGAAACAAAAAAAAGGATGCCGTCGACTAATTTTCAACCATCAAGGATCTCACTTCCTCAGTCTGTACAAATCTAGTTTGTTCCAATGAACCAGATGTATAAGAGGTCTTTCTTGAAAGATAAACTCTATTCTAAGGATTCTCCAAGAAAGATTTAGCAATATCATTAAGGTGAAAGAAAATACCAAAACAAATTTCTTGTAATTGATTTTCAAATTTTCACCATAACTTCCTATAATATTTTTGGAATAAATATATTAATTTATGGCACACTTTCCCCGATACCTCGAGGTAGTAGATGATTGAATAGAATGCTTGACAAGTTCTAGTGTCGAATAAAATGTATATTTTCACCAACAACAGATAAAAAACTGAAGCATCAAAGATCCACCATTCAACCAAATAGACAATTGAATTGAATCGGTTTACTCAAACCCCACTTAACTCATGTTAACCTCTCTGGAAACACACTGGGAAATTATGAAGGAAAACTAACAACAAATCAGAAAAAACAAAAAGAGATCAATTCCATTGCATCGCTCAGTCTTTGATAAAATAAGGTGAGCTTCGCTTTGCACACAACATTGAATTTCCTTCTAGATCCTCAATCTTTGACCACAATGTAAATATAAAACGCAAACATTGATATTGTTCATGGCTCAGAACATATCATCCAAAAGAACAAATTCATGAATGCATACAGTTTATTTATAATTCACACTAAAATTCAATGGAATAGTTAGAATCAATGACAAAGATTACATTAACCCATTACTTACGCGAATTATAAATCGCAGAATATAATTCACATCTTTACAGAAAATGCTAATACCACACCAACAACGCCATTTACGTAAAATACTAACTGAAAGTGTGGGAAGATCTTACTGGAGCGGGGACGAGGGAGGAGGACGACCACCGGGAGGACGAGCCTGGCGCAGTTCGAGCAATCGACTGATCGTGCAACCGAGGAGCAAATGGGAGGGGAGAAGAGTGAGAAAGCGTATGGGAAATGGGAAAAAGCCCTAATTTAAATCAATCAAACGCCATTGTTGGGAATGCCGGCTTGAATTAGTTAAATTGTCGGGCGCTGAGAACGACATTTGAACAAATTCAAAAGCTGCCGTCATGACGACGGCAATCAATTGTTCAAAAGCCGCCGCTTCCGACTTACCCGCAATTACACTGGCTCTAAAGCCATGAAGGTCGCATCAACGTTGATTCAAAAAGTTCGCTCGCGCTACGAATAAGGTGGCGTTTGGAATTATTTTCGAAGTAATATTAATTTTATTTTATTTTTTTAAAAATACTGTATTTCCGTACAAAACTCGAAAAAACAAGCTGACAATCTTTGAAATTTCAAGACTTTTTTTTTATTTAAAAAGTTTAGGAGCAGGGGCTAGGGCTCTCATGGCCTGCCCCCTACCAATTTATTTCTATTTTAATCCTTTTTTTTTTTGTCTTTCCTCCATTTTCAATCACATCTCAGTGTCTGACACATCTAATTTTTTTACCGAATACTTTTACCTAAAAGAAAATAATTACCAACTACAAAAGGGTGGGGCATTTTCTAGGTAAGGCTCATGATGAGAATTATGATGCTGACAAATTAGAGCTGACTTTGGAAGACAAATTTAGAGTTGGACTTTATTGAAATGATTACCTGAGAGTTGTTTGCAGTTTGAGATATAAATAAAGTAAATACAAGCATGTAGGTTCTAGGGAAGCTCTAGGGGCTTCTTCATCCACTTCCCAAAAACGGAACCTTTACTTTAAAGCTTCAAAAATCACCAGACCAAACAGCCTTGCCACCTGATCCATTAATCAAACCCTTAAACACTATTCAAAACCACACAGACCCACCAAAATTAAAAAAAAAAAAAACACGTACTGGAAAAGCAGAGTGACTCTTCTTGGTTCTTCTTCTAGAAATGAAGAGATCGAGAAAAAGAAGGCTTGGGTGTAGACCCCTAAAAGAGTGTTTTTTTTTTTTTTTTTGTTATTTCATTATTTTATTGCTTTAATTCTAGAGCTGATTAAAAAAAAATAAAAAAAAATAAAAGAAAATAAAATATAAAAAAATGAAAAAAACGTTAAAAAATATAAAAATCAAAATTAAAAAAATAAAAATGAAAAACATAAAAACAAACATAAAAAAATCAAAAAAAAGAAAACAAAAATCATAGTAAAGACAGGTCTCTCAACATATCCATGTCCCATGTTTTGGCACTAAAACATGAAGCTAAAAGAAAGAGAGGGAGGGTTTGGGTCCAAAAAAAAAAAAAAAAGATGGTTTAGAGAGGGAGACAACAGCCAGAAGACAGAAGCTTGACTGCAGTGGAAAGATCTTGAACCTGGCTACAGGAGGTAGAGGCCCAAGCTGCAGCTGTGAGGAAAAGAGAGATCTGTAAATGATGCCTATCGCAAACCTTGTCTAGAGAAATGTCCTTGGAAGCTCTACTCTACGCCTTAGAGCAGAACAGACACAGCTTTGAGCAGGTCTCAGAAGTGACACAGAATGCTGAAAATAGGCAGGAGTACCTGGCAAAGCAAAAGAGAAGCTGACACTCTGAAGGTCGTAAACCAGCTGGAAGAAGAACCCAGAGAATCTAGAAAGAAACACAAGTAAGAGCTACTAGATGCACTTGAAGCACAGCAGGGAACTCTTTTGCAGCATATAAATATTGACGTGCTCACGTACTGAAATTATTCTGCTTGACATCAGTGTTGATTCATATAAGATTACCTCAAATAGAAAATATTTGTTCCAGAAAACATGAAAATGATACGTTTTTAGTCAATATTGCTTGCCTTTTATTGTAATCCTTGGTAGGCATCTTGAGTTATGTTATGCTTTCAACAAAAATGATTTTTTTTTTCTTTGGGTCTGAGATTTCTTAGTTTTTGTTTAGAATGTAGATTATGAATTCTTCTGAGGATAGGCAGCCTCTCTGTTTTATCAGATTGAAACTTCTTATTGCTCATTTTGGAGAATCTTACCTCTCAAGTTCCTCTCGTTTTCTATTTTCACTTTTTTCCTTTACCCATACATCTAGGTCTCTTCTATTTTGAGTGTGAAGAAAACTCATACTTTATTTTATTTTTAAGGATAAGATGAAAATTTAAATAATTCTTTAAGTTCTCATCTAGTTGTGGATTCTAAGAATCCAATGCAAATTCTTCAGTCACTATTATAATACATGAGTGCATTAGATTTTATATGTTTGAAAGGTCAGATAGTTTTATTCAATAGTAGAAAGTGCCTCCTCTATAATTGTTATAAATATTTGACCATATTTTAAGTTTCCTTAATTTAACTCCTTGTCAGAATCCTTGGACCAGAGAAAAATGTAAGAATGTTTTCTGATTTACTTTGAAGGATTTGTTGATACAATATTAGATTTAATAATATAAATCATTTAAATGATAGTCATTTTATATGCTGACACTACTTAAATGATATCATTTTTAGTTAGTCTTCCCTGCCCATAAATTTTTTTCTAAGAGTGCACCTTTCACCCATCATGCTGGAAAGTCAAAGATAGAAAAGGAAAAAAGAAAAGGGAGGAGAAAAAAAAGCAAATTGTAGACAGAGAGAAGAGGGAGAGAGAGAGAGAGAGAGAGAGAGAGAGAGAGAGAGAGAGAGAGCTATTCTCTTCATTTTTTTCTTTTCTCTTTTGCCTTTCAGCTCAGGGAAGACGCCTTCTCCGTTTCTCTCGAGTCTGTCTGTCTCTACACTGCTGAAAAGGAAAAAGAAATAAAAATCAAAACAGCAAGAAAGGGAACAGGAAAATGGGAGAAGACTTGAAGAGAAACGGCGCTTCAGCTGTGTCTTTGAAGCAATCTTCCGATGATCGAAAGCTGTCGTTGGCGGCATCGCCCAGCAAGAGGGTCATCATCAAGAGCGCCGATATGAAGGATGACATGCAGAAGGAGGCCATCGATATAGCCATCGCCGCTTCTGAGAACCACAGTGTGAAAAAAAAAAAACATTGCAGAGTATATCAAGAAGGAGTTTGATAAGAAGCACGGGCCTACCTGGCATTGCATTGTCGGTCGCAATTTTGGTTCATATGTGACTCATGAAAAACCACCTGAGAAAATCGAGGAAGCTTCTGAAAAATGGAACCAAACCCAGTCGCGGAATCGGAGATCAACACCCAAGAGGAGACTGCTAAAGATGAAAATGGAAAACCCACGCCAAACCCAACAATTGAATCGATTCTCAAACACGAAAGCCCGGCCAAAGAGGAAGTCTCCATCTGGGGAGTTCCACTGCTGAAAGATGAGAGAAGGTGATGTGATCTCTTTCCTAAATTTCTTTCAAGAGAGTTCAAGGTGAAGGAAGCTTTCCATGCTCAAAACACTATCTCCCGAGGACCCCAAGTTCCTTGAAAACTCAGTGGCTGTCATCACATACAATATACTCATCTCTGCAAATGCTCCTCTCAAGCAAGGATTCCCGGGAAACCCATCTTCGTCTTCGACCCCATTTTCGGTTGACCCAATCATCAAGATGCCCATTGATAGATCAAATCCCACCTCCAAAAAGGGGAAGAGGCTCTTTCCATTGACCGCTGTCACTGCTCTGATTATGTCTATAGCCACATGGCAGTGCAGGGTCATGTACTACTGGTTCAAGGTTCAAAGATGGACCCAATTCTGAGATGGGTGGATTTACCAGGATTTTGCATTCCGGTAAGCCTGACAAGTTCATGCAGGAGATCCCCTACCTCGTTGCTCAGCCTCTCCCGCTGAATGGATCAGGTATTGATGGGCTTCTTTTATTATTATTATTTTTTTTTTTCTAAATTACTCAGTTTTTGTGTATTAGTTGATTTTGTTTTCCTTATTGTGGCTCCTATTTTTGTGGCATTTTGTATGTGTGACATGTACTTACTTTTTTTTGGGATGTTTGTTCTGGATTTATCTTCTTCTATGGCTTCTTTAGGTTTATTGTGAACTGTCTTTGTTGAAGAGAAAGGCTCTTTGGTTTTCTAGGTTGCTTTTCAGTTCTTTGAGAATCAGTTGGATTTGTGATTTGGGTTGTTAATTCTGGGAAATAATGAGCTGATGAATTGGGAACTCTGATAGTGGTTTCTGGATTGTGGGTTCTTTCTTGAAATATGCTGGTTTCTGTAAGATCTCAAAGCAGTTTTTATTTATTTATATTTATTTTTATTTTGTTATTATTAGTATTTATTTTATTATTTTATTATTTTTATTGTTTTTTATTGTTACTAGAGCTACAAAATGTAAAAAATAAATAATAAAAAAAATTAAAAGTAGATTATTAAAGCCCCACACACCCACAAATGTCACCCATTGTTACAGGATATAGTAATTGATTATTATTGTTAATATTATTATAAGAGTTTAACAAATGTCATTATTATACAGTTTTAAATTATTTTTAGGCCTATTCTACTTGTGTTATATTAATTGCTTCCCCTAATTTATGCTATGTATATTTTGTGTCATATTTGTTTATTTCCATGTAACATGCTAGTTTTAGGATTTTGTGTATTTATTCATACTTTTTGTATAATTAATCATGTCACATTTAATTCTAGATTTTGAGTATTCTTATCATGCTAGATTTTCAGTATTTAATGTCATGCAAGTTCAAAGGTACAATTGGGAGTTTCACTTCAATGGAACTATTGAAGGATGTGCCTTTTTAATCTAAGGAATTTCATTCTAATTACCCATTCCCTTTATGATTGGGGAATCTTTGCACGAGGTTCAAAAGAGATTAATGTTCGAATCAGAACTAGGGTATTGGGGATGCATGCTTCATCATCATGGAATGGAATGCAAAATTAAGGTATATATATATATATAGAGGCAAGCTACAAGAATGAAGAGGGGTTTGGTTCTTAATTCTTATAGCAGGGCAACTGTTAAGACGCGTGTAAGGACATCCATTAATGCAGCCTTTCGACAAGTTCAAGGAAGCTAGGTTAGTTTAGGTCTAAGGCTTCCAAAAACAAAGGGTGTAGTGTGGGGCAGAACACTGAAGGCAAGCCTCGCAGGTGGGTCGCCATATAGCACTAGGTGAAGTCGCATATCATATATAATTTTTTTCCCTTTCGACATCATTTTTACTTTTGCATCGATCAATTTTGATAAAACTATTAACCCAACGAGGTTTTGAACACATCAGTGAGTCACCTAGAACATTGTTCATAACAATATCTGATCTCGGGCATTTTGCATGAGCGGATCACCTTCAGAAACCACCTGCGTCACTTTACGTGTTTGACTCTCGATCCGCACGTCAACTGTCTTAATCACATGTCGTTCGATTTCACACACGCCACATCTATCTACCTTAATCACGATCGCGTGATCCCACGACGGCACTCTTGTTAGAAGACAAATATATATTTTTATAATCAGTATAACGTTTTATTTGTCAATTAGATTTTTTATTTGCACTTTACCAAACTCTTCTTCCTTGTATAGAATGGATTGGATCTAATGATGTGATCATGGAAAGCAATTATATAATCTGATTTTGAACTTTTTAAGCGATTTTTTCCAAGGATTTTAAAAAAAAATATTATGACATATTCTAAATGATCTATTCATTGGAGAAAGTGATCCGTGATATTTTAGGTTTGCTATTGTATTTAACCATCCCCTATAATGGTTGTTTGAATGAATATCCTTTCAACAACTCTTGCTTCCTTGTTGTATGAAGGTAAACATGAAGTTTGATTGTAATTTGTCAATGACCCTCTGCCAGATTGACAATTTACGAACGAGATAGCTTAAGTGATGCAAAGATGATGCCAAAATTTATGGAGATGTGGCATTGCCTAGTTATGAAAGATGGTTTCAGAGTCCCTTTTCAAGAAATGTAACTAGCTTCAAGAACTTAGTTGTTTTTATTTTAATTTCTTCTTAACAAAAAGCATGACTTTAGAGCTGCATCAGCGGAAAAGTAAGACTGGAAAGCTGTTAAATGTGTCTTATTTCATCATAAGATTATGCCCTTGGATTTCAGTAGTCTCGGATTAGTCAAGTTTGCAATCTAGCCCTGACGCTAGGATTCAAGCAAGCTGCAGGTATGTGTCACCCTACTGTGACATTTGATTCATTCGTGTCTCCGATTTCTTTAGTAATGGCTTATGATTTTGGATTATAAATGTCCGATAACATGATTATACCATGAAATTCATCTTTATCAAGTATGATTGCTTCAACCAATTTGGTATAAGGGATCGTAATTATTTTATTGTAATTATTGCAATTCTTCCGTAACGATATGTCTGTTTGGTTGATCAAAAATTTCGTCACAATAGAATGCGGTTATGTGCATGCAGAGGTGGGGAAAGAGAAATTGTTATCTTGTGAATGGTCTTAAGATTTGACACTGGCCAAATGATCGACAAAGGGAAGTGAATAATGTTCCTTCAGGATAAAAAATATTTTTAAAATTCTTGCATACATTGTAAAAAAAAAAAAAAAAAAAAAACTGAAGGCAAGTCCCTTTTAATCATTAATTCTCATCCAAAGACAACCTCATTCCTCAATGGATTTTGAATGAACATGTGATATTGTGGCAAAGCAAGTTTACCGATATAGTACGGCCTTTGAGATATTTTAAGAATAACTTTGAAAGAAAGTCGTTTTTTGTGTGTTGTTTTGTCGCATGTTGTGGTTTGAGGGAAGATGACAAAGGGAGTAGCAATTTCTTGCAAATTTTCTTGTTTGTTCTTTTCTTTCTTCATAAGGGAGGAGGTTATACTCTCTTCTTGAGCACCCCAATCCCATGCTTCTTCTTCATTAAACTTCACATCTCTACTAATGATGATCACTCTGTTATTTGGATTGTTCAACTTGTAGCCTTGGAGCTTGAGTCATAGCCATTAAAAACATACTTCTCTTAATTCATATCTACCTTGATAGCTTTTTGATCCGCACTGAGCATATACAAGGCTTCCAACTACTATTATGAGGAAATACTGCCTTTCTTCCATTTCAAGCTTATTATGGTATTTTATTCATACACTCCAACTAGGGAGAGACTGATTTAACAAATAAATCGTACAATCAATCAGTTTAGCCTAAAATTTTTTAGGCATCTTTATTTTTTCAACATACTGAGCCATGTCATAAATGGGTTTCATTTTTCTTTCAACTACTAATTATTTTGTCAGGAGAATATGGAATTATCAAAGGTCAATAAATTTCATGATTTTCACAATATTCTTTAAATTATTTTGATGTGAATTACCTCCTCTATAAGATCTCATTGCTTTTAAATATTCACTTTCCTTTTCAACAACAATTCTAAATTTCCTAAAGGTAGTAAATACTCGCATTTTTCTTCAAAAAATATACCCAAGTCTTTCACTAAAAATCTTCAATGAAAAGGTAAATATTTATTTTTACCAAAAGAAGGGATGAATTAGCTACATATGAGTATGAAAAGCTCTAGATACTTTTTGTTTTGTACTCTGCTTCCATTTGGAAAACTATTTGGAGCATGTTTTCTGCCAAACATCTCAACATAATTGATCCAGCGTATCTATAGAAGGCAATTCATACTATATTTTTCTTTGCTCAATAGCTTCAATCCACCAAAATTAAGATGTTCATATCTTAGATGCCTAATTCAAGAAGAATCATTAACACAAGATTTCAAAACAACTTACAACATCGCTTTTGAATGTTTAATAAAACATTATATTTTCTTTTATTGGCCCATTAGAATTATATTGGCATGTTGATTCTTATGGAAATACTTTGTTGATTTCTCATATGAAAATCATAACCTTTTCAAAAAGTTGGCCAAAATTAGTATATTATTTTTCATACTCGGGATGAAGTATACATTAGAGATAAATTGATGCTTTTCATTTTCCAAGCGAATTAAATTTTACCTTTACCCTTCATCGAATTTTAGAAGCATCTCCAAGTAACATGACCACTTTACGATTTATTAAGCTCCACGAACTATGTTTTAAAACCACATGATTGTTTTCTCCGGTGTCAAGATATCATATATTTCTCTTTTCACTTTCTCCTTTATAAGCCAACAAAAGAGTGGATTCTTCTTGATCTTTCTTTTAAACATAATCGGCTTGTCCTTTCGAATTATTAGTGGAACTTCTACATTCATAAGCATAATTACCATATTTGTTACAATTATAACATTGAATTTGAGATTTGTCATACCTTCCCCTTTCGTTTTGCCATCTTCCACACCTTAGGAAACTTAGTTTTGACTTGTTATTCATTATTTGATGAATTAAGTACCTCTTATTCTATTACCTTGACTATGTCTAGCCAGTCCATGGCCTCATCCAGCCCGTCCTGGTGTTTTGGCTTCTTTCATTAGAATTTTACGCACATTCTCCTTTAATGAGAGATTTGTTTGAAGGACTTGTTCAATTTTCTTGACCATTTCTCTTAAATCTCTCTTCATGGGCTTACTTGATATTACGTAAGTTGGTCGATAGTCATGAGTATCTAAATCTTTAGATTCTTATTGACCACAACAATATAATCAAACTTTAAATCTAAAGATCTTAATATTTTCTCAATCACACGAGTATCATTTAAACTTTCACCATTCCTTTTTAATAAATTCACAAATGCCAATACTCGAGAAAAATAATACGAGATTTTGATTCTTTCATATTCAAACTTTCAAATTCTCCTCTAAGAGTTTGAAAGATGAACTATAATGTACCTTATCAACTCCCTTGTGTGTATTTTGTAATATCTCCCAAACTTCCTTTGAGGCGGTTGCACTTGAAATGTTCTCAAAAATGTCTTCATCCATTGCTTGATAGATAATAGTGAGAGCTTTCTTGTCTCTCTTTCTCATGTCTTTCAAAAGATCTCTTTGAGTTGAGGATATAGTGGTTTCACCCCGTGGCTCTTTGTAGCCCTTTTCTACAAAACCTCCCATGCGTCTTGTGACAAGCAATGCCTTCATTATGATATTCTAATTGTTATAGTTGTATATATTGAGAGTTGGGAACTTGAAACAAATACATTTCATTCGTCATCTTTTTCGTAAGGCTCTGATACCAATTTGTTGGCCAACGGAAGCTTTGATACCAATTTGTTCGGTAGATGCGAAAAAATGGGAAGAAAACACACAATCTCAAAGAATATAAAGTTAGGAGAATCCAGAAATTTTATTGGATACTATTACTCTATCTATATCGATTATTACATGATCTCCTATTTATAATAACTCAAACTAAATCAAATCAAATCTCCTACCAAAATAAGCTTTCCACAAACTTGAACACCTAAATTCCAAAATCAAGTTTTCTTTCCAACAATTTCAGCTCATAAAGGCATAGCCAAGGGCTCTACAATGACTCACGAACTGCAACCATCCTTTTGGCCTTAATCCTTATCTGATTCTGATTGTGTTACAAAAAGGAAATGGATTGAGCAATAGCACGTGACCAATTCCTAGCTTACTCTTGAGCCCTTGACTTATAAGAAAGACCGGTCACTGTCTAGGAAGTTAGGCTAATTGGGCAATGGTTTAAAAGGACAACAAATAGTTTGCCATAGAAAAACGGCGATTATTTAATTAGCTAAAAAAGTATACTGACTGAATATTTGGTGTCAAATTTTCAGAGATTTAGAGTATCTGTCTTTTTCCCTTTGAAAATTATTAAATCATTAATCGTATTTATAGATTTTGTTCAGTGTTTTTTCATAAAAATAAAAGGCTATAAACTGTGTGAGAATTGAAGCCCAGAGGGAAGAAGTCTCGCAAATTTTGAATATTCCACCTAGATTCTTACTTTCTACAAAATCATGGAAAGTAAAAGGATAACCTGTAGAGAATTGATGATGAATCCACAACTTCCAACATGGAAAGCAAATTATTTGTTTGAAAAGAAAATAAGTAAATCTTATAATGAAGAATTCAAGAATGTAAATGAACAGTGTATTATTCATCATACAATCACAGCTCTTAACATTACCAATCAAATTCATGAGCCGAAGACAATTAGTGAAGTATCATATATGAAGGGAGATGTTTCAACTGGAATCAAAGAGATCCGACTCTAACATCTCCCTTCATATACTTCACAACTTTCACCATGAATTTGATTTCAGATTGTAAGGTTAAAGTGGCCGTTGTTACAAAGTGGATGACATGATTTAGCTATCCAGTATGTCAGGGGCTTGTGAAACTCGTGATTTCCACCCTCACTAGCATGGGCCATGAGTATGCTATATTATCAGTATGAGAGGGGCATTTATATTTAGTCGTGTGCTTGAAAGTCCAGCACATGGAAATAATATATATATATATATATATATATTATTTTCCATGTGCTAGTTTTCCAAAGACGCATTAAATAAATGCCTCTGATTTTGATGAAAATTAAATTATCTGATATGCCACTCAATCCAGGGGAAGTGCTGTTTGGGCGGCAATCATTTTAATAATTATGAGAATTGCAATGATTTTAGGTACTGGATGTCTTCTACAAATGAGGCATGGGAATCCATTCCACCTTGACCTCACACAAGATCAATAGCATACCGGATCTTCTCGAAGAAGCAATCCGTTCTTGTTACCAATACGCTGTAAGACAACCAACCCTTCGCACTCGAAGTAAATGTTGCTATCAACAAAAGGTAACAACAATGAAATGGATTTCAAAATCTGCCCAGGATTCGTTGACCTGAAGAGAGAGGATTGAAGTTTAAACCTTCAAAAGATTCCTTAATCTCGTTGAGAGTATTCATATCGACAACATGATGATTCTCGTGTGTGGCACCGATGTGCCGCACCGGCTCAAGGTCTTTACAAAGACCGTGTGTTCGCTCCCAACTCATCACCGAGCCAAAGTTCTTACGCGCACTTCATTTTTCCCCTTTGTTACTACTGCTAATGTTCTAACGCACGCCGCCAAGCAGCCAACATAGATGTGTCAGGAGGAAGAATGTTTGTTGCTCGTATCGTGCCTATCCATCTCCCATGACGAAGCCACTTCAACGTATCTATAATGAGTCCCGGTCAACGCGACTAGGACCCGAGAGTCGCATCAAGTTGTGTGATCCCGCTAGGGACCGCCGCCGTGTGGACTGAGGCCTTGCAAAATCGATTTGAGAGTCTGCAGGTCACAATGCCGTGGTATTCAGTCTACACTCCTAAACAGATTGATAGGGCAGTGATCAGGTTCATCAAGGAGGTGTGGCACTTCCGGAATAAGCCCATCCTGGTGGTGCTAGATCCACAAGGAAAAGCTGTGAGCCCTAATGCTATCCACATGATGAATTTGGGGAAGCATCGCCTTCCCTTACCGCATCGAGAGTGAAGCTCGTGGAAGGCGTAGACGGGAGGCTTGAGCCGCTGGTTGATGGCATCGAATTCAACCATACTCACTGGGTACTAATTCGCCTTTATTACCAATTTACATACACAATTATATATAGGGCATGCCGCTTGCATGAATGACTTCAAAGCTTTATAAATTACCGGGAATGCTCTGCGGATCGTGAAAGGGAAGGAAAATTCATTATTTGTATAGGGCACTGATGGAGGGATCGTAAAATTCACAACCACGCCAGAACCTGGGCACATCAATTGATTATAGTAAGATATTAACTATGTTTTTTACATTCTTATTCTCCTTTTAACTTTTGTATTTTTTATTACTAATATAGATAACAAAAAAGACCAACGAAAAAATAGAATTTTTTTTACAAAACAACAAGAGTGGTGAATTGCTATTAGATTTTGGTTTCTATTATCCCATTGTCATCATCTTGTAATGATGTTTTTCGATTTTTTATTGGTTTACATGTAACCATTTTGTTTACTCTCTACCCTTGTAGGGTTTAACTCATCTTTTGATTTTGTTCATTGGGATTGATTGACAATTCATATACAAATAACATCTTTATATAGTTTTTCTAATAAATTGTGACTTTAATAACCTAATTTTATATAATCTCTTGTTTAATTATTTTTTTTATTCACTTGATAAAAGTTTATGTAATATCAATTTTGTCATTTCATTTTTTAGGTGATACAATATTAGGCTTAAAAGACTTATTACAATCAAATAGTTATACGTAGATCTATATTTCTTAACTAGCTAATGAGGCAAATGGTACAAACTTTTATACTCAATGATTGTGTTAACATATCAAAGACCCTAATCTATGTAAAAAAAATCGTCTAAATCAATAGATCTTGTTTTAGAGCTATCCTCTCAACCCATAATGTTTTATTAATAGCCCACCAAATTTTTATCTAAGACCTAGTACCGAAATGTCCAATAAGTAGTTACTATCTTTTAAATTGAGGAATGCAAAGTTTAAAGGGCTTGTTTTAACTTTCTAAACTTTGCTTAAATGCTTAAATGATACACATATTATGGTTTGGTCATGTTCCACACTTGCGACAGTTTACGTATTAATGAATGTCTTCCTCTTCTTAATAATAAGGCATCTCAAAGTATAGCAAGGCAGGCTTATACTTCATTTAAAAGTTAAACTTGTGACAAAAAAGGCCAAATTAGTTATTGACAAGCAAGATGCTAGTGAAATCTTATTTTAGACAATTCAAACTTTCTCATATAATTCAATCGTTAAAAAAAAATACATATATGGCTTAATTAGTGTATAATTGAAGAAAATAAAAAAAAATATTTTAATAAATAAATTGATTGTAAATTAAAAACAAATATAATTAATATTATATAACACCATTTGATCTAAATTAAATAATATATAAAATAGAGATAATATTTAGAGATGAAAATATCACTTTGTTGCAAAATAAATCTTATATAATAAACAATTTTGTGTCCAAATCTATAATATTTTTTAGCGAACAAACAATTTAAATTATATTCATCGCTTAAAGAAATATTTTGCAACAAACAAAGTTCATCACTAGATAGCTAATTTTGTTGCAAATTATTTTCAAAATAATTTATTCACAAAAAGTTCTTCTTCGTCAGATTATGATTCGGCAACAAAATTCTAAATTGTCTTCCAAACCACATCGTTCAACAACTATTGAGACGATTTCTAAATTTTGTTGCTAATAGATATATTTTGCAACGAAATATTTTTCCCATGTTAAAAATTTGTTGCTAAATCACCATTTTCTTGTAGTATAGAGTGTAAGCCCAACTATTGACCATATCTTCTAGGTGAGCCACTTGTGACAAAATACGACCAAACTCATATCTATCTTTTCCAGATTGAATTTTAGCATTAATTTGATTGACCAGGAGCTCCATAACCTTTCGAACCTCAAGGCAAACTTCTCTAAGTGACGCATATGCACCTCTGTATGCTGATAAACCAACAGAAACTAGGCCCCTAACTAGACCAAAATTTTCTTTACTTCTAGTATTGCTGGGGCTATAAGAAATAGGTACCTTTTCTAATGAGTTACTTGGACGAATAATACAAGAATTGAATGGCCAGCCTTTCCATACCTTCTTTCAGTTTGGTTGTGACCCAACAAAGTTCAGCAAAATGAGGATATCGAAGCATTTGATAGCCAAATGTAGATATTGCTAGGAACAAATTCAATTTCCCTTTCACACTTCTACCTTTAGGTGGAGATGGGACCTTTATACACCAGATGCTAGTCGCATCTCGCCTTCATCGCTTGTAAATGATCCGCACCATGATATACCATATCTTTATTACCTTGAATCGCATCAAAAGCTTTGTACTCTTTGAACAAACTTATATGAATGTGAGTTCTATGATGAATCAACTGAACAAACTGCTGAACAAAATCCCCTGACAATTCTATCGCTGATGAATCAATCAACGTATCATAATTGAAATTCCCATCAACCTGCAGACAAAATTAGGGTACTGTGTGTTCTGAAGAAGCTAAACAATCATAATTCAATATATCAGTCTTGAAAAACTCCCTTATTCTATTAGGCAATGTTGTATATGGCACATTGAGGTAGCCTGTTCGTGCAAGCATACAAAAAAAATGTCAAAATCACTTCCAAAATCATGATACTTTTACAAAGCAGGGATAGCTGATGGAAAGAGGAGGAAATGCTACAATCTATAAATGACTTAAACAACATATCATAAATTGCAGTTATTGGTTAGCTATAATAAACAGTGAGACAATAGTAGGAATGACATAAAATGACATAGTAGAGCAATGTTAGTGTTATAGTATTGTAGAATTATAAACTAGTCGGGAAAATGAAACATGTATTCATGTAGAGTTAGAAAACTTCATGTTATTTCCTATTTGATTTGGGATTGTCTTGTATATATAAATAGGTAGTTTGTGATCAATAATATACACAATTTTTTGTTCAATTATCTCTTATTACATGGTATCAGAGCCTAGGGCTCAAATTTGAGGGAAAACGAGGAGGAATTTCAAGAAGAAGAAAGAGGGACGTGGGGGTGTTCTTTTGAAACACCCATCTAGAGGGAAAGTGGGGTGACACCACCCCATAAGAGTAATCGCCAGCCACCAACGAGCAGAGTCATCAAGTCCAATGGTCGGAAAAGTGCATGCGTGAGCTACACACGCAAATATGCAATTTTAGCCTATTTCCCACGCGTCAGCACGTGGGGAATCCTCTGAGACGCGCCTCCTTCACCAAGGTCGCCAACCACCAACGAGCACACCCAGCCACCTGCCTCCCTTGTCCAACTGCCGAAATAGTGTTTTTCAAAGCCTTTTGTGTCGAAGGCCCTAGTTTTCTAGGGTTTCTTCCTTTTCTCCTTGATTTCTTCGAGATTCAGTGACATCAATAGGTGATTCGTGGTTTTAAAATCCATTTAGGTTGTGTTGTTTTGGATTTTCAGGGGCTTGTTTGAGTTAGATATGCTTCTATGACTAACAAGAAACTCTTAGGAGGAGTAGTGTGTCATTATTGCCATAATCCAAGACATGTACACTAGAATTGTAAGAAATTGCATAATAAAAATTGAAGATTTTAATTTGTTCACTAAAAAAAATCACTTAAGTCTGCATCTACTTTTATCACTACACTCGTCGAGTCAAGTAAAATCAACACATGTCTTATTTCCTCTTCCACCATATTGGTCATTGACGCTCAAGCCACTGACCACATGACAGGTAATTCCAGCTTATTTACTACATTTCAATCACACCCTTCTACCTCTACTATTACCCTTGCAAATGGGTCAAAATCTTGTGTCCTTCGGTCAGGGACAATTCATGCTACTCCTTAAATCACTTTGACCTCTGTTTTAAGTTTACCACAACTATCTTCTTCTTTTTTATCGATAAGTTTACCACAATTATCTTTTAATTTAATTTTTGTGAGTAAGCTCACTCGTACACTTAATTGCATGATCTCATTTTTTTTTCCTGATTATTGTTTGATTCATGATCTTTCGACAAAGCTTGACATTAGTAGAGGATCTAGTGTCTCGTCTCTACACATCCTTGACCTAGAAGTGCCAAAGTTTCCTCAAGCCGCTGTTCTCGTGAGCTGTTACCTCATTCGACTACATTGCTACTGGGTCATCCTTCTCTCTTCTATTGAAGAAGAGATCCCCGCTAGTCTACTACCATTGAACCGTGAGTCATGTCAATATGCTAAACATCATCGCGCGCATTTCAGCCTGGGGAAGCCAATAAAAGAGTTAACGCCAAGGTAGGCAGAACCAAGCATGTGCCAGTCCTCCCCTTCCACAAAACTAGTATGTCCCTCAGTTCAAACGCCACTACAAGGTAGGTGTATATATACTTTTTAAAAGTCTTGTTCCCATCCTATGTGGGACACAAGCTTTTTCACAAGCTTAAAGCTTTTGTTACCATTTTCAAGTGGTGATGTTTGGAGGCAATTTATAATTCACTCCTTAATGGTTTTAAGCAACTCAATATATAATCTTCATCTCCTCATGGAGGAGAACACATTCCCATGTGGACCCACTACAAAGAGTTTGTGGGACCCATTTTAATTTTAGCTCAAAGATAGCTAATTTATTATGCTCAAACCCCTTTTTTCCAACAGATATAAAAGTCATAAGATAAGAAGATGAGATGTTATTATAGAAATGACATAAGTTGTGGTGCAAATAGAAGGGAGTTTGAGGACCAAAGTGTAATAAAAGGAAAATTAGACCAAATTGGGATAAGACCAATTAGGGTCTCTCATTTTGGGGATTTTTGGAGGGCATTTCGTGAAGAGAGAAAGGAAGAGAAGAAGAAGAGGAAGAAGAAGAAGGAGAAGAGGATTTCAGGTATGGATTGCTATGGTTTTTTATGGATTACTATGAATTAGTATGGATTTTTGGACTTTTGTATGGATATTAGTTTGTTCTATTTCTAGGGTTTAGTTAGGAATTCATCATAACCCTAGATTTGTTGAAAGTTAGCTTGGTAAAACCTTAATTTGTATAAGATGAGTATGGAATCCTCCATTTGAGTATGGATTCTTGGTTTATGATGTATGGATACTTGTTTGGTGTTAGGTGCTAACCTAACTTCTACAAGTATTTGAGTTTAGGTTTGGAAAAGCCCCACTAATTCTATGTTTGCCTGTGGCTTAACACACTGGGAGAGATGTTTTTCTGGTGAGTATACGAAGTGCTTTCTTTTGATTTTGGCTGATTTCTGGAAAAAAGGGATGAAATCACAGGGGGATTCGCACTTAGGGTCCTACGCCCCAGCATAGGGATCCCACGCAACAGCGTAAGTCCACGCCAAGGCGTAGCATGTCCAATAATCGAGGCAGCCTGAGAGTGGAGGCTCGGAAGCCTCTGGCGTAGAAAAGCGCTACGCCGCGGGCGGCGCTTACGCCGCAATGTAGCGTGTTACCGTGGCGTAGCATTATTCTCACGTGCATTACGTGTTTTGTCGTTTTTCTATTCGCTATTCGAAGATTGGTCGATTCGACTAATGAGGACCCTATAAGTGTATGAAAGTAATCATTCCATGTTTGTAAGGTAAAAGGAAATTGAACGCGGCACTGCCGCCGGGCAAGCAAATGCCCCTATGATAATATATAGTAAGTTCCCCTCGAACACATATAATTGTAGGACTACCTAAGACCAAATATTGAATGACACGGCACCTCTTGCGCATGCGGGGTAGGCACGTATAGTACTTCTCAAGTACGCCTCGGACACGCGACGACACCCCTAACCGTGCTTCGGCACATTTAGTACTCGACACTTCGACAGTACAGGACGACACTCCCATCGTTGCTTCTCGCACTCCTACTTTGTGCTACAACACCTTAGTATTGTACCGTACCTTCGGGTACTTATTGTGCTATGTCCTACTCATTTCTTTATTACCGGGTATATAGTAGTCAAAACGCTTATATGATAAGAGTCCTAAATAACTAATAAGAGTAAAGTAATGTACATCGTTCAAGCCTCCGAATGTACCCACGGGGTACCTCTCGTACAAGATAAGCTTCCCAGCATTCCACGAGCACCTCTGCATAAGAGTAAGCTCAGAGGACCTTACCTGCACCTGGCACAAGTATAAGCTTGTAACTCCTAATGGAGATCCGAACAAGTATAAGTCCGTTATAAGTACAAGTATAAAAAGATACTAAGCAGCTATATATGAATTCACAAAAATTAAGGATATCCTCAAGTACCTAGAGATGTTAATGTTATATGTTTTCATTATAAATGGTATTAGTGTGTATGTGTATGCATATAAGTCATATGTTTCCCACTAAGCGTTAAGCTTAGCATAGGTTTTTATCCGTGTAGGTACAAAGGAGGATGTCCGCGATCTTCCGCATACTTCTGGGCTAACAAACTAGTAGGAGTCCATCACAATAGGTTTTGCGCTCTAATTATGTAAATGTAAATGTACAGTTTTTGTATATGTATATGCTAATTCGACTCGCACCATATGTATCGATGACCGTAAAACCACTACGGTGGTAGTTTTATTTTGTATCTTTGTATATGATATTTTGATTCAGTTATAAGACTTGGGGCCAACAATATCTAAAAAAGCAAGTAAAGAGTCCAAGTATAGTTTCGCGCGACATTAAGACACTAGAAATCGAAAAAAAAAACAGTGGGTGATCCAGTAAGCTAGGCATATCGACTAGTTTGGCATTAAAATGTCGCACTTGGTTTAAGATCCAGATTACGGTTCCAATTGGAGAAGAAACCCAAAACCATATCTTCAAATGAGGAAGGAAACATACCAATTTATGGAGTTAAGACCTTTAAATCGAAAACATCCAGTTGAGTTGGGCATATCAACTAGTTCGGGCATTGAAATGTCAGAATCCTGAGTTCAAGTTATCCAAACAGATGATTCCAATTCCTACTGAAAATAGAACTCCTAGAATAACCGAATAATATGTGATTTTCATTATATTTGAATAGGGGCTGATGAGGAGGAAAGCCCGCATTGAATTCGAGATTTCAAAGATTGGAATCAAAGCGACGATTTTTGGTTTGTTTTCAAACTCTCTCTCTCTATTTCTAAAATATTTAAATAATTACGAAATTATTTGAATTTTGGAAGTGATTGACAAGAAAATGCGTATTGATTTGTGTTTGAAATGATTTTTTTTAAGTGATTTGATACAATTGCTTTTGAAACGAATTAGCATAAGAAAATTGCATAAATGTTAAAATGTTCTATTTGCATACAAATGTATATATATACTATTGTAAATTGTATTGAATGATTTTAATGCTCTTAAAAGAATGTTAACCTTTAGAATTCGAGTTAAGGATAAATTGGTATACCAATAAGGGTCGAACAAACGTATGATTGTGGCATACCGATCCATAAATTTCAACTAGACAAGACGGGGTAGTGTACACCAACCCGAATACATATT
This sequence comes from Tetrastigma voinierianum, assembly GCA_016808115.1. Classification (NCBI taxonomy): domain Eukaryota; kingdom Viridiplantae; phylum Streptophyta; class Magnoliopsida; order Vitales; family Vitaceae; genus Tetrastigma; species Tetrastigma voinierianum. Next base: position 1,239,515 of record JAEQBH010002994.1, on the reverse strand, counting down.
TTATATATATATCGGCCCGCAGCTCCAAATGACCATGCCGATGGACTATTCAAATCGAAAGTATAGGTTAAATTTGATATGGAAAAATGATAATGAGATTGAAAAGTGCAAGACTCCATCTGCGGCTTTGAATGATTTTTTTTTCTTTCTTTCTGCCTATTAAAATGCATAGCTTGAGATGACCAATGAATTGTAATTTATTTATTGAATAAGTATATAGATACGTATTGTACTACATTGGTCATTGAAAATTGTACAAAAGCATTGTTTTATAAATATTGGATGTTTTGATTTAAAATGAAATGAAGAGAGAATAGAACTGTATAGAACCACTAAGCATGAAAATGCTTAGCATGTTGTTTTTATCAACGCTGCAGGTACCGAGTGAATAGGTACAAGAGTGAAGACCGCACAAGCATAGAGACAACGTCAAAGCCATTCGGAGGAGAAGTAAAACTCCGCGACAAGCATGCATGAAATTGAATTGACTCTTTTTGTATAAAGTATCTTGTGAAAGTTAAACTCTGATTATATTTTGTAAATGTTTTTTATATTGAAAACTCTGATAAATTTTGTAAATGATGGTACAAATGTGGAAGTTATCCCAAAATGATGGGCCTTCAGCAAAATGTTTAGTTTCCGTAAAAAAGTTTAATGTATATATTTTCGTATACCCAATGAGTATTTGAAATGCGTTAGGAAATTGAAAATGTATTCACATTTGTATTGAATTTTTTTTGTATTTGGATTTGAAATGAAAGTGAGGATCGCGTTTCCAAATCCGTCTGATCCACCAATCGTCGGGTCAGTACGTGGTCATGATCGATCTACACTTAAGTGGTATCGCAGCCATGGTTTAGGCAGTTCTACAAATGATTTTTGAAAATGGTTTAAAAAAATTATTTTGAAATTGTTTGTAAATGATTTTGAAAATTGTTTATGACATGCATTGCATTTGCATATAAAGGATGACGTGACTCTAATGCGGATCTTGTCTGTCTTAATAGGTAAGCAATGGATAGTTGTTTGCCTTTTTCTATATAGACTAAAACCCCTCAAATTAACATAGTTTCAAGAGCCTTACACTTCTCTTGTATCCATGTCACTTTGGATAAAATTTGCTTAATAAAATAACTGTCTCTTAATATTCATGATTTAAAAATAAGGGTCAAGTCTATTACACTGCAAGTGCACAGGTCATACAAGTAGTAAATCTGAATGTAAGTCCAGGTATCATTCCCACAGAGATTGACAACGAATTAAAGATCAACTACCCCAACTACTAAAATTCCATACTATTCTTGATCAAAAACTCATAAAGGAAAGTTTTATCTAAACAACCAAAAGTAAAGATCCTAGACTAGTGAATCTTGTCAAACTAAGCTAAAACAAAGTAAACACAATAAAGTAAATTGTGATTATGTAAGAATGAATTGAATCAGTTTTGTGAAACACCTAAAAATATCGTTGAAATACAATGAAATACTAATTCCAAAGATAAGAAGATAATGCTCGCTTTTATGTAATGGATTCGCTTTATTCAAGATTTCCTAATTGTTTGAACTCGGATTTCTCCTATTCATCGGTTGGATATCCTTGCTTCCTTCAAGACAAGATCAAACCAGCTACCTGTGATTCCAAATTTCCTTGCAAGATTCATTTTTTCTCTCAATACTACACCCATTTCCTATTGGATGCTGGTAATCTTTGCTTTCCTTTCGTGGATTTTCAAGAAGTTCTACCACTTAGTTGATGGCTCAACCTCCAAATCTATGGGTTTATCCCTTTCCCTTGATTAGATCTAAGCTAACACGGGGTTAGGAACTTGCCTTTAGATTAAGGTGAACTCTCTGATTATTTAAATTGTTAAATACACCCTCCAACTTCAGTCTAAAAGAGTGAATGGGATTTATCAAATGAACTCTTATTCGCTAGCCAATAATGATAGTCTAGCATACCTAAAAGAATGCTCTCTACTCAGAAATCTCGTCTCTTGTCACGGAGAGAGATCCCTGATACTCTAGAGCAAGATACATTCCCTCAACTGGTATTCGGTACTACTATTGGGAACTTATCAATTCAAAAAAACGACACCAATTAAGTAAAACCGAACCCCAAGTATTTCTCCATATTTGTGCAGGAAAGACTGTAACTGAATGTAAATCAAATCCAGCAGAGCTGTACTCTAATTACTGCATTACAAATTAAGAAATGGGGTACCGATCACGTACAACCACTGTAATTGCAATAAAACTGAGAAGAAATGAATTCCAGAAATTTGTCCAGATTTCATACATTTTCAGGCAATAATACTAAAAAAATCACAAAAATAAAATCCAGCTCTTATTCGTCTCTTCACAATATGCAGATTCAAATCCAGAAAAGAAACAAACTAAAAACAAAGAAAAGAAATAAAAATCTACTCTAAACTATACACTGAGTTCCTCTCCTTTCCCCTTTTCTGGGTAGTGAAGATGGAAGCTACTTTACTATTCTAGTACTGTCTATTTATACTGTAAAGGAATTTGGGCTAAATCCCTAAAAAAAAAGCTCAAGGTGGAATTCCCAAAGAAAAAGCCCAGCTTACTGTCTTATGTCACGACTTCCTGTTGATGTCGCGACATGGATTTCTCTTGATTGATGGTGATCAGTCACCTCTTTGCTTTGGTTGCGACCAGATTCCTTGCTGCTATATGGATTAATGGTCGCGACCTAGTTTGTAGTCGCGACCTTGTTTGCTCAGTGTTTTTCCATATTTGATGTCGCGACCACAATTTCATGTTGCGACATTATTTTCTTTTTCTCCGGGCTGAAGCCACGGCTAGCGAGTCACGACCACCTTTCTCGTTTATAAGATGGCTTCCAAGTTAGACCTTGATTCTTTGGTCGCAGCCATTGCGGGTCTTCTACCACAGTTTCATTTTATGTCACAATTTCATGGTGATGCTCACTAATTCCTTTACGCCCATTTATTCTTCCTCGGGTCGCAACCCGCCTTGTTGCAACCGCTTTTCTCTTTCCCACTTTTTATTCCGTGTCGTGACTTCGTGATGTCCCGACATCTTTTTGCCGTCTCGCTAGTTTTTCGTAGTCGCGTATCGCAACCGCGGTCGCAGCATCGTTAGCGCCCGCGATCATTAAACGGTCGCGAAATCTTCCGCGTTTAACACTGTCGACTTCTTCCGCGCTACGAATTTTTTTCGTTAATTTAATGGCGGCGGTACTAATTTTTCTCGCCGAGACTCCAATTTGTTTTTGCAGTCGCACTCACGCTACCTCAAATGGAACCCCTTTTCATCAAAAACTAGCTGCAACCCTCGCTTACTTTGGCGAAGACCTCGCGGGTTCTTAACGATGGATCCATGTCTCCGTCGCGACATCATGTTTTGTCGCGACTTCTTTCCTTTGTCGGGCTTGGCCGCCCCCGGGTCGCGAACCTCACCGTTCAAATCTGAATGAGCTTCTCATGCGACCACTTCAAAGAACTTCACGCCATAGTCGGGCTCTCCTGTTTTGCTGATTTTTAGTTTCATTGATTTCGTGAACATTTTGAGTGAAATTTAATCCATATTTCGCATACAACCAATATTTATCTCTATGCTATAGAAAAGATTAAAATCATTAGTTGACTCATCACAGTTCAGACCCCAGTGAGTGCTCAGAGGCAGATCGCAGTCACCAACAGTCCCAGCGTGATGGTGGCGTTATCCCATGCTCCATTTGATTAATAACCGGGTAACAAAGCGGGCAGGTGCGGCGGATATCCTAACGGGGTGCCATGCACTACAAAGAGATCGCAACCTATCAGAAGTTGTTCTCGCCATGAATAAATACATAGAGAATGGCGGGAGTGGACCCATGGATTTCTCGGGTAAAGATATGAGCTTCCATATGAAATTGGCTCTGGTAAAGAAAAACGAAGAATGTCAAGGTAAATGCATTAATAATTGCAGGAGAACTTAGAGTGTGCGCTCTTTATTGTTAGCGATGAGGTTTGAAAGAAGGGTGGGCTTTTGATTTAGGGATCATACCACCGCTGGCACATGGAGTTCCTAATAAAAATTCTTGCTATAGGTCACTTATCCGGTGCTAACAGTGAGAGAATCTCATAACTCAAGCAAAGACAGATGATGAGTAGAACATCATTGTGAATTCATCCGACAAGCAAGTATGTCTAAATGCTTAGCTAACGAAGAAGAGAAGTGTCAGAAGTCTGGAAGATGGCCTAATGATTATATTCGCCCATGTCACGTGATTTTCCTGGGCGATACTTTCTAAAGATTGTATTATGCCTTGATCAGAAAGAAGAAAACACAGAAGAGTATGAAAGAAAAGAAATGTGATGTGGTAAGAAAACCCCTCGACCAACAAGTTCTTATCACACCAGAGGTGAAATTTGTAGTGGACTATTGGGAGCCCAATCCGTTTCACAAACAGTAGATCGGGCCAAATGTCACTGAGCGCAGACAACCACTCCCACTCAGCAGTCAGCTAGTGCACCGTGGAGGTTCTTTCGAGACGAATTTTCTCCTTGCACACATTGGGGAGGAGACCTGTATGAGAGTGTTTGAGACTAGTCAAAGCCATCAGTTTGTGGAATTCAAAAGAGCAATAAGAGAAAAAGATTGTCCTAGAGCTCGCTCCTTCACATCACCCTAATTAAGGGTATACAGTTTCCAAGAAGAGAAGAAGAGTGAATAACACATAACAAGAGTGTCGATCAATGATGAAATAATGACTTTTGTTAGACTATAGTATAAGATGCTCGTGTTCAAATAGGTATATGCAATGAAAGCAATGGAAGGCAAAGATAATCTGAGGATAGTTGTAATTTTCATCTTTGAGATTTAATGTATATGACATGGGATTCCGTTCAACCCGATTTTCCTATGTTTGCACTCCATTCCGAAATTGGGTAGTCTACCCAAGAGTGAACCAGCATGATATTTTTTGTGATAAATCCACTGGGAAGTCATTGCAGAATGAGCTGTAGATAAGAGATTGCCCCATTAGAATACAAGAGTATGAATTTCCGGAGATTTGATCGAGTTATCATTTCGTAGAGTTTCATGGAGAATAGGATGGATTATGTCCATACCAAGTGGTAGTTGATCAGAGAATGAAGAGAGTGACCGTATATAACTGAGGTTATGAGAATTATTATCTCAATGGAGGTGCAACCCCTCTAATGTGATATTCACACTATTGTTAGAACAATGGTTAAAAAGGGTGTGAAGCTTACTTCATGACAGATAGATACGTGCGGTAAAAGTTCAGTCATTAGACATCCCACGCCAGGATTATTCAAACAGATTTTGGTGAGTCGCAGATTTCCATAGTAGAGATTGAGTTCTAATCGACGTTGTTCAAGGTGCCACCGCACCATTATTACACCATATAGAATGGCCCACCTGATTAAAGAACAGGTCAGCCAAAGAATTGTTAGAGAGCGATTGTTCATCCAGTGTATCACCGCCTGAGCGCCGCGCTTCGTTGCAGAAGATGCGGCACTTCGTCAGGCGTTTGGCGGTAGGCACCGTTGATGACAACGAAGAACCAATATCCGCTTACCCGTGATTGATGACTGTTCCACCACCCAAAGGTGCAAGTGTCTTCAAGATTGACTTTCGCATCGTATCTTTCAATTTGAGGATTATGATACGAATGTGGAAGCACGGTGCCGTATCAGCAGATACATTACAAGTTCCTGTAATGCCGTTAGTCACTAAATGTTTAAATACTTTCATGACTTAATGAACCGTGTTTTCACCATGTATCTGGGCTTTATCGGGTGTTTATAGACCATGATCCTGTGGTTCAGTAGATTGCAAATCAAGATACACGCAGTGCGCGAAACCTCAGAGTGAAAAAGTATAAAATTGAGCAACAAAAATTTTGTTGAGAAGTGCCTTCCTCAGATATTGTACTAAAAGAAGGAACGCGGATCTAAAGTAATGTAGAGGTGATTATTGAATGGAAACCACCAAAGAAATGTCACAGATGTTAGCTTCGATTGCGCGTGCCACGCCAAAGGTTCAGTTAAGGGGTTTTCGGTGATCATACCTTCGATGAGATCGCTTCAAAAGAATGTGAATTAAATGAGTGAAAAGTGTCAAGCCGCTGAAAAGTTGAAAGCATTCTAACTGAGAAAATCGTTCTTATCATCCGACTCTACCTATGAATACGTGGATGCAGCATGTGTCAAGAATGGACTCTGATAGCTCTTTATGTAAGAGGGTGAATGAGTAGCTTATGCCACAGCAATAGAAGGCCAATATGAAAAGAATTACCCACGATGATATGAATTCGCGTTGTATTTGTAATGAAAAATGGATATTTAGCTTCCAGATTCGGAAAAGTGTTTGATTCACGACCACAAGAGTCTTAAGTATACAAGAGTCTTAAGTATTTGCCCTCACAACGAGAGCTTAACCTGAGACAACGTAGATGGATGGAATTGATTAAAGATTATGATTGCATGATTGATTATCACCCCGGAAAGGCCAATGTAGTGGCAGATGCGTTGAGTAGAAAGTTAGTGCAAACGCTACGAGCATTAAATGCTCACTTGTCATTGACAGAAGATGGTGAAATAGTGGCAAAGTTAATATCTAGACCGGATTTGTTGAATCGAGTGTTAGAGGCACAAAAGAATAATGAGAAAATTTCTGCCATAGTGCGTCAGATTAGAGAGGGAAAAGGAACCGAGTTTTCCTTTAAGGAAGATGGATCTCAGATTATAAAAGATCGAGTTTGTAACTAATGATAGTGAATTGAAGAAAGTCATTCCCAGAAGAGCCACATAGTGGATTCGCTATGCATCTGTGTAGCACAAAGATGTATCAAGATTTAAAGGTTTCATACCGCGTCCGAATGAAAAGAGATGGTATCAGACTTGTGACCAAGTGTATGGTGTGTCAAAAAGTGAAGGCAGAGCACCAAGTTCCTTCGAGATTATTGCAGCCTATTAGAATACTTGAGTGAAATGGGATCGAATCACCATGGATTTTGTGGTTGGGTTACCATTGACAGGAAGAAAGCATGACTCAGTTTGAGTCGTGGTAGATCGATTGACTAAGTCAGCTCACTTCCTACCAATGAGAACCGACTATTCACTTGATAAGATGGCAGAGCTGTACATAAGTGAAATAGTTCAGTTACATGGGATTCCAATATCCATCATTTCAGATAGAGATCCGAGGTTCACTTTTGGGGAAAATTGTAAGAAGCTTGTGGCACTGGGGAATCGACTTCAGCACAACATCTCCACCCAGACGATGGACAATCGGAAAGAGTGTATGTTTATAGTCAGGATCGACTATGAGGGCAGTTGGGATAGAAACATTCCTCTACTTAAATTTGTGTATAACAATAGCTTCCACTTGAGTATTGGAATTACGCCTTACGAGGCTCACTACGGAAGGAAATGCAGAACACCATTGTGTTAAACTGAGTTAAGCGAGAAGAAGATAATTGGCCCTGATTTGATTCAAGAAATCGAGGAAAAAGTGAAAATGATTAGAGAAAGATTGAAAGTGGCCACAAATAGACAAAAGTCTTATGCCGACATGAAAAGAAAGGATGTTCGTTATGAGATCGGTGAGAATGTGTTTTTGAAAGTATCACCGTGGAAGAAGGTAATGAGATTCGAGAGAAAGGGCAAGTTGAACCCTAGGTTCGTTGGGCCATATGAAGTGATTGAAAAAGTAAGTCCAGTGGCATATAGATTGGCCTTACCTTTAGAGTTGGAAAAGATCCATAATGTTTTTCATGTGTCAATGTTGAGGAGGTATAGGTCAAACCCATCACATGTAGTCTCTTTAGAGACGATTGGGCTCAGACCAGATTTGACATATGAAGATGAGCCAGTAGAGATCTTGACTCAAGAAGTGAAAGAATTGCGGAACAAACGAATCCCACTAGTCAAAGTGCTGTGGAGAAACCACAAGACCGAGGAAGCCACGTGGGAAAGCGAAGAAGTTATGTCGCATCAATATCCCTAATTGTTCAATAAAAGTAATTTTGAGGACCAAATTTTCTTAAGGAGAGGAGAGTTGTAACACCCTAAAAATACTCTAACAATTTCAGAACATGTTTAGGGTATAAAATAAAGTAAATGAAATTTTTCCAGAATTTAAATCCTAAGAACAAAAAAAATATACAACCCGGAAATTTTACAGGAGCCAAATAAATTTGGTAAAAATGTCAAATGAGGACCTAAGGGTCATAAATGAAGAATGTAATTGTCAAAATGTAAATGAAGTGAAATGAAATGAAAATGAAACTGAAATGAAGTGTTAAAATGGCAAAAATGAGAAAAGTGGATTTAATGAGAAAGCCAAACAAGGCCTTAATCTTTTAATGAGATTAAAGACCAAATATATTCCATGGAAGATTCGGGGTATCTACGTTTTTTGTGAGAGAAAACTAGGGCTCCATCTAGTCGGGTGTGAAAGGAGGAGGAGATTTGTGATTTTGCTCCATAAAAACTGGAGATTGTTGATCAAAGAACAAGAAGAAAGCTGGGTGGTGGGAGAATCAAGGATTGAAGGCAAGAAAAACTAAACCCAACCCTTTTCGTTCAGTTGATGAAAACCCCAACCTTTGGGTTAAAGGTGTTTGTATTGGTTGTAGTTAAGTTAGGGTTGTTTTGGGTTGAGTTTTGAAGAGTATTGTTGGTTGGTGTTGGTTTGGATTGGTTTTGAGGAATGTTTGTAAAAGGGAAATGTTGGGTTTTCAAAGGAAATACTTTCAAAACCCTTGTTCTTGTTTTGGCTATAGGTTAATTTATAATAATCCAAATGAAGTGATTCCAATTGGTAAAGAACCATAAGAGATAGAGCTACAAATGTATAGAAGGGACTAGGAGAAAATTGTAGCACTAAGGCTCCCAAATACAGCTTAAATGAGTTTGGGTAGCTCACATATGTTTGGGTGTATTGTGCCATTATAAACGAAGTTTCACCATCCAAATCGAAAGATTCAAAATTATGGGTAAACTAGACTTCTAGGGAAATAATTTATTTGAAGTAAGTGTATGAAATTGTAACACCAAAGTGCCCAGAAATCTGTCAAAGTAGAACTATATGCAGATTATGTTTTGCAAAATAAAGTAGTCTAGATGTAAAATGCAATAACTTGAGTTTGGGTGATCCAAATTGGATGATTCCAATTGAAGAAGAAACCTTAGAAACATAGATTCAAATGAGTGAATGAACCATTACCAATTTATGGAGTTAAGACCCCATAAATAAATAAAAAAATAGTGGGTGATCCAATGACTTGGGGGCATATCGACTAGTTTGGTATTAAAATGCCGTAACTTGAGCTTGGGTGATCCAAATTGGATGATTCCAATTTTAGAAGAAACCTTAGAACCATAGCTTCAAATGAGTGAAGGAAACATTACCAATTTATGGAGTTAAGACCCTAGAAATCGAAAAAAACAGTGGGTAATTCAATGAGTCGGGCATATCGACTAGTTTGGCATTGAAATGCCATAACTTGAGTTTGGGTTATCCAAATAAGATGATTCCAGTTCCTACTGAAAATAGAACTCCTAGAATAACCGACTGATATGTGATTTTCATTGGATTTGAATAGGGGCTGACGAGGAGGAAAGCCCGCATTGAAGTCGAGATTCCGTAGATTGGAATCAAAGCAACGATTTTTGGTTTGTTCTCAAACTCTCTCTCTATTTCTAAAATATTTGAATAATTAAAAAATTATTTGAATTTTGGAAATGATTGACAAGAAAGTGTATATTGATTTGTGTTTGAAATGATTTTTTTTAAGTGATTTGAGACAATTGCTTGCAAACGACCATAAGAAAATTGCATGAATGTGAAAATATTCTATTTGCATGTACAGCAGGAGAGTATATATATATATATATATATATATATATATATATATATATATATATATATATATATATATATATATATATATATATATATTATTGTAAATTGTATTGAATGATTTTAATGCCCTTAAAAGAATGTTAACCGTTAAAATTCGAGTTAAGGATAAATTGGTATACCAATAAGGGTCGAACAAACGTACAATTGTGGCATACCGATCCATAGCCCAGCAGGACAGTATCGATAGTGTACACCAACCGAGTACATATTATATATATATATATATATATACCGCCTCAGCCTCAAATGACCGTGTTTATGATTCGCTATCATGTGCACCAAAAGCATAGGTTAAATTCGGGATAAGGCAAAATGATAATGGATTGAAAGTACCCATCTGTGCTTTGAATGATTTTTTTCTTTTCTTTCCGCCTATGAAAATGCATAGCTTGAGATTACCAATGAATTGTAATTTATTTATTGAATAAATATATAGATACGTATTGTACTATATTATTATTGGAAATTGTACAAAAGCATTGTTTTATAAATATTGCATGTTTTGATTTAAAATGAAATGAAGAGAGAATAGAATTATATAGAACCTCTAAGCATGAAAATGCTTAGCGTGTTGTTTTTATCAATGCGTAGGTACCGAGTGAATAGGTACAAGAGTGAAGACCGCACAAGCACAGAGCAAACGTTAAAGCCATTCGGAGGAGAAGTAAAACTCCACGACACGCATGCATGAAATTGAATTGACTCTTTTTGTATAAAGTATCTTGTGAAAGTTAAACTCTGATTCTATTTTGTAAATGTTTTTTATATTGAAAACTCTGACAAATTTTGTAAATGATGGTACAAAAGTGGAAGTTATCCCAAAATGATGGGCCTTTAGCAAAATGTTTAATGTATATTCTTACATATACCCAATGAGTATTTGAAATGCGTTTGGTATTGAAAATGTATTCACATTTGAATTGAATTTTTTTTGTATTTGGATTTGAAATGAAAGTGAGGACCGCGTTCCCCCATATCTGGTTCGGATCCACCAATCGAGTCGGGTCGGGTACGGGCGGCGATCGGGGATCTTACAATACATCCTTAAGGCCTTTCTTCTGTAATTCTCGTACATGTGAGCTTCCGTTAGAAACATTTGGTCCACATTCCTTGCTTTTAATAAGATTATTCGCATCATCCCTTCAGGCATGGCTCGAAGATCCTAAAATACCAGGTTTAGGGTTTACCATTGTCATTTGACCATCCACCTCTAAATCGAAATGTATGAATTTTCGTTAGACAAAATATAAAAAAATCAAGATGAACCTACAAGCATATTGATGAAAATAGTGAAATAACACCAGAGAGTGTAAGCCCAACTATTGACCATATTCTTCCGTGACAAGCCACTTGCAGACAAAATACCACTTCTGGGCCCATATCTATCCTGCTCGCATTGAATTTTAGCATTAATTTGATCGACCAGAGCCTGCAACCTTTCAACCTCAAGGAAAACTTCAAGGACGCATATGCACCTTTGTGGCGTTGATAAACAAACAAGAACTAAGCCCCTAACTGTAATCAAATTTTTTTACTTTTATATTGTCAGCTACAAGTAATAGTTACCTTCTCTAATGAGTTACTTAGACAAATAATATAAGAATTGAATGGCTAAATTTCTTCAAGGTCAATTTGTGTTCGTACGGACATTCTTGTTGGTCCAAATTTCATAAATGCTACTACTACAATAGTAAAGTAGCTTCCTAGAGAAATTTTCTCAACATCGCCTATATTCATATGGATGAGAATTGGCCTTTGTTCCATTCAATGAAATTGGTTTCTATTTCAACCAATGAAATTCATCTGAGGATCAAACCTTTGCCTATACATAAACTTCGAGGAACATAATAAAATGGAAATTCCAAGAGATTAGAAAGAATTCCAAAGATCATTCTTTCAATTATAGAGAGTTGAAAGATTAAGTGTGAAACAGTCCGGGTTATCACACCAGGGAGAGTGGTAAGAAACATAGTACTCCATAGAGAGAGTACTAAGAGGTAAAACTGAGAGGATTGTAAGCATATCCTGGGTGTGTAACATCTTGTGCCAGTTTCATCTTATAGTGGATTATTTTACCTGATTTCCGGCCTTGGAGGTTTCATTCCGAGGGGTTTTACTGCTATATCGTATGTCATTATTATCTTACCATCTTATTCTCCGAAGATTGGCTTAGCTTCATCCAACCGCACTTTCATTTCCTTAAAGGTCGACATAGCTACCATTTGTTGATTTTATTATGTGGATCGCCCAAATTTCTCCCAAACCGCTTTATTTGCATTTCCATAGGATTACAATGTACCCACCGAATCGACTATATAATTTCGAGGATTGGCATTTCCACCCATGTGTTATTTACTTTCAGGATTGGCATTGCCACCCAATTGCTGTTAACAATTACAAGGGATTGACAATCCACCTAAATATTGCTTGTCAGAATATTCCATAGGTCACTTACAACTAAATAACTGTATCGTGAGCTGGTTCGAAGCCTAGGTGAACCATGTATCAAAGTTATTCGAGTCCCATGATTAAATCGACAAAGAACAAATTATTCATTATGGAAGTTTATGATGGAGGATCTCCTCAATTGTAAGGATTTATATGATCCTATTGAGGGAGAAAATGCCAAGTCAAGTGACATGTTAGATGTTGATTGGGAGAATTTGAAGAAGAAAACATTTTGTGCCATTCACTAGTGGGTGGACATCAGTCTCTATAATCATATTGCCAAAAAGACATATCCCCACACTCTTTGAAAGAACTTAGAAAACATGTACAATACAAAGAACGCACAAGCAAAGATTTTCTTGATGCGGAAGCTAATGAATTTGAAGCTCGGGGAAGGTCAATCAATTGCTGAACATTTGAATGATTTCGAAGGAATGATCGTATATTATCGCTGGGTGTCTTTTGATGATGAGACCAGCATGCTTGCTACTCGCTCATTAATGCATGTGCTTGAACATTTTGGTAAATTTTGGAAATTCAACCCCTTAAGGAAAGTCATGTTTGCTATGATCGGGGCCAGGGATATTCAATGAAGGGGCCCGGCGGAAGGACTTTGTGGGCAATGACACACATGCCCTTGTCACAAAGAACAAGGGTTGAAGCAAAAGCAGAGGACCATTTAGGCATAACAAGTCAAGAGGCAGATCCAAGTCTAGAGGGAAAATAAAGTGTTATCATTGTGGAAAAATTGGCCACATGAAAAGGAACCGCAAGATCCTAAAGCAAGGAGGAGACAAGAGCCAGAAACAAGAAGACAACAAAAATACTGTCGCTACAACCTGTACCAATGACAATGAGGTGACCTTACTTTGTAATTAAGAAGATTGTTGTCATGTAGCAGAACAAGATGTCGAGTGGGTAGTGGACTCAGCAGCATCATACCATCGCCCTAAAAGGGAAGGCTTCAACATACAAAGTGATGAGATCTGGCATGGTGAAGATGGGATGCAAAAGTATTTCCCAAATCGTTGGAATTGGTGACATTTCCATACAAACAAGCATGGGGTGCACATTAACATTGAAAGATGTGCGACACATTCTAGATTTGCGCCCAAACTGGACAAGGCATATGTCGGACAAGGACGATACACACTTTATCAATAGTGAACAATTTAAGCTCACCAAGGATCATCAGGTGACATGAGGTGATTTATATTGTTCGCTACAAGACGTATAAAAGGTGTGTGGGAGGACAACCAAATGCGCTTGATGATGGTACCTCTCCGTGATTTGTATACTGCCGGCTAGTACATATGAGCGAAGTGAGTTACCACTTTTAGCCAAACAAATTCCTCATTCCTAAGGCAAAGACAAATCATCAACCTCGTGGATCATGCTTATTTGAAAACACAAAAGTATCATTCCAAAAGAACTCCACTTAAAAATTAGAGAAATTGGAATTGGTATATTCTGATGTTTGCATACCCATGGAGGTAGATTCGCTAGGTGGTAATAAATACTTTGTTACTTTCATTGACAATGTTTCACAAAGACAAGGGTAGATTGCTTTTCTGCATACAAAAAGTCGTATTCCAAGATTTTCTAAACTACATAGGATGAGAGATTGAAAACATCCTCTTAAGCGACTTCGAATAGATAATGGTGGAGAATACATCTCCAAGGGGTTCAAAGAATATTGCTCCAAGCATGGAATCAGGCACAAGAAGACGGTTCCTGGTACACCATAATACAACGGTGTTCTAGAGAGGATGAATTAGACCATTGTAGAAAAAATTCGATGCATGTTAAAATTGGCTAAACTTCCTAAGTCATTTTGGAGTGAAGCTAATAACACTGCAGTCTACTTGATCAATAGATCGCCATCATTTCCTTTGGACTTTGATATTCCTCAAAGAGTTTGGACAGAAAAACATGTTCCACACTCTCACTTGAAGGTGTTTGGATTCAAAACTTTCATGCATGCACCAGCAGAAGATCAAGTTGATGATAAAGGCAACCCCAAGCATCTTCATTGATATGGGAGATGGGAGTACTTCCGCTATAGTGGCTATGGGATCTCAGAGAGAAGCAAAGATAGCTCACACGCCATGTTTCATGAACACAAAATCATTGAAGATATGGAGAAAAAATGTGAGGGGTGCAAAACTCACATATGAAGGCGTTGCAGATCTGACACCTGGTCAAACTTCATCAAAAAGTGCTACTAATGAAGAAGAGATGTTTGAATCAGAACCAATGACGGAACTCAAAGAACTAGTCATCGAGGAGGAAGAATTTGATGATGGGAGGTGTTTATCAAGGGGAGCAAATCCCTTTACTAGAAAAAGGACCTTAGTTAAGACGGACAACCAAAAAACATCAGCCATCTACAAGGTATCCAAGTTCAAAGTATATTCTAATTGATGATGAGGGGGAGCTTGAAAGCTTCCAAGAAGTACAGTCTCACAAAGACAAAGACTGTTGGATAAAAGCCATGCGAGAAGAGATGAACTCCTTATGGAAAAATGATACCTATGAGTTGATAGAACTGCCAAAAGGGAGAAAAGCACTCAATAATAAATGGGTGTTTAAGCTAAAGAATGAAGACGAGAAGCTATTGAAGTACAAGGCTCATCTAGTGGTGAAAGATTTCGGTCAAAAGCAAGGTATTGACTTTGATGGCGCCCTTTCACTAGTTGTGAAAATGTACCAATTCGAAAGTTATACTAGATCGGGTAAACAATAAGAATCTCATCAGAGCAACTCGATATTAAGACTGCATTTCTGGATGGTGATCTTGATGAAGAGATCTTTATAAAGCAACCAGAAGGCTTCAAAGTGAAAGGGAAGGAGAACATGGTTTGCAAGTTAAAGAAAAGTCTATACGAACTTAAACAGGCGCCACGACAATGTTATAAGAAATTTGACTCTTTCATGATGAGTCAAGAGTACAAAAGGACATTTGCAGATCCTTGTGTTTATGTTCAGAGATTCCATGATGATACATTCATCATACTCTTGTTATATGTTGATGATATGCTGATCAGGGTCAGATACGTATATGATCCTTTAAGCTAAAAATGGACCAAAGACGCTTCACATGAAGGATTTGGGCAATGCAAAGCATATCTTGGAAATGGATATTCTGCGAGATAGGAAGGCATGCAAATTATGGTTGTCATAGGAAAAATATATTGAACGGATGCTAAAAAGGTTCAATATGCAAAACTTCAAAGCTAGTTTCTACGCCACTTGCTGGCCATTTCAAGTTGAGTAAGAGACTTTGTCCATCCACGGAGAAAGAAAAAGGCGAAATGTCAATCATTTCATACTCATCGACAATTGGAAGTCTGATGTACAAGCATGTGTGTGTGCACGTCCATAATCTCATGCAGCTTGAGCAGCGCATTTCTAGCAAATCTTAGTAAAGCACACTTGGAGGCAGTGAAATTGATCTTTAGATATCTATGAGGCTCCTCAAAAGTATATTTAAGCTTTAGGGATCAAAACCATCTCTTGAAGGTTATACTAATTCTGATATGGCTGGAGATTTAGATTGTAGAAAATCTACTTCTAGGTACTTATTTACATTTGCAGGGGGAGCTATATCATGGCAGTCAAAGCTACAAAAGTGTGTTTTTCTATCTACTACAAAAGTAGAGTATATTGTAGCTACTGAAACTGGAAAAGAGATGCTATGGATGTTAGCTCCTTTCCAAGAACCTGATGAAAATGCAAGTGACCACATAGGTACACAGGGCTAGTCAAAGTGCAATAGACTTAAGCAAGAACACTGTGTATTATGAAAAGACAAAGCACATAGATGTGAGATATCATTAGATCAGGAAGGTATTGAAGAATAATTGTTTTAAATAAGAAAGATCCACACTTATGAGAATACTGTTGTTATGATAACGAAGGTCATTACAAAATGTTCAAAGACAATGTATCAAGAAATACGGGCATGAGCTTCATATTAAGGAGTCGAAGACTTCACCTATTTGTTTGTTGCATGTTCAGAGGGGGAGATTTGTAGGGTCCAACCTCATAAATGATATTGCGCTACGGCCACCCCCCCCCCCCCCCCCCCCTCCCCCCCCCTCCGCCCCCCCCGCCTCCCCCCCCCCCCCCCCCCCCCCTCGCTCGGAACATTGTGCATGCTGTGGCTGGAATGTGAGGTGGTGGTGCAGTGGTGGTGGTGCAGGCAGAGCAATGGTGGCAGCAGCAGCAGCATGGCTGGCCGCAGCGCAAACAATGGAATGTCAACATCAACATCATCATCAATCATCATCATCATCAAATCACAAAAAAATGTTATATTTCGGGAGAAAATTTTCTCCATGTTGCCACCATCACACCTATATCTCAGATGGATGAGAAGTGAAGCCTTTATTCCGCCTAATGAAATCGCTCTATCCAATAAAATCCATCCAAGCATCAAACCTTACCTATAACAGTTTCGAGGAACATAATAAAATGGAAATTCCAAAAGATTAGAAAGAGCCTAAAGATCATTCTCTTTCAATCACAGAGTTGGAAAGAATTGGTGTGAAATAGTCAAGTTATCACAATCGGAGAGTGGTAAGAAACATACATCACAGAGAGTATCGAGTAAAACTAAGAGGATTGTGCTATTATTCGGTATGTGACATCTTGTGCTAGTTTCATTTCATATTGGATTATTCTCTCGGATTTTCCCCATAGAGGTTTCCCTCATTCTGAGGGTTTTACCACGTTATATTGGGTGTCATTATTATCTTACCATCTTATTCTCTGAAGATTGGCTTAGCCATCCAACATCACTTTCATTTCCCAAAGGTTGGCATAGCCACCAATTTGTTGCTTTTATTATATGGATTGACCCAGTCTCCCAAATTTCTAATTTACATTTCCGTGGATTAGTTGAGCCACCCAACCATTATACTTCGAGATCGGGCATCACATTGCGTTCATTTGATTTCGTGATCGCATTGTCACCTAAATGTTGCTAACAATTACAGCGGATTGGCAAAACCACCTAAATATTATTTGTTGTAATATTCCACAAGTCACTCACAATCCCAACACTTCTTTTAGTTTGGATGTGACCCAACAAAGTTCAGCAAAATGAGGATACCGAAGCATTTGATAGCCTAATGTAGATATTGCTAGGAACAAATTCGATTTCCCTTTCACACTTCTACCTTTAGGTGGAGATGGGACCTTTGTCGACATTCCTCAAGACGCTTTTAGTTTATCCTCGCCTTCATTGGGCTTGTGTAAATGATCCGCACCATGATATACCATATATTTATTACCTTGAATCGCATAAAAAGCTTTGTACTCTTTGAACAAACTTGTAAGAATGTGAGTTCTATGATGAATCAACTGAACAAACTGCTGAACCAAATCCCTCAACAATTTTGTCGTTGATGAATCAGTCAACGTATCATAATTGAAATTCCCATCAACCTACTGCACAAATTAAAATGTAAATGAAGAAGCTGAACAACCATAGTTCAATATATCAGCCTTGAAAAACTCCCTTATTCTTTTAGGCAATGCTTCATATGGCACATATGAGGTAGCCTGTTCATGCAAGCTTACAAAAAAAAAATGTCAAGATCACTTCCAAAATCATGATACTTTTACAAAGCAGGGATAGTTGATGGAAAGAGGAGGAAATGCTACAATCTATAAATGACTTAAACAACACATTATAAATTGCAATTATTAGTTAGCTAGAATATGACAGACCAAAACAGTGAGACAATAGTAGGAATGACATAAAATGACATAGTAGAGCAATGTTAGTGTTATAGTATTGTAGAATTAGAAACTAGTCGGGAAAAGGAAATATGTATTCATGTAGAGTTAGAAAACTTCATATTCTTTTCTATTTGATTTGGGATTGTCTTGTATATATACATAGGTAGTTTGTGATCAATAATATACACAATTTTTTGTTCAATTATCTCTGATTACATGGTATTAGAGCCTAGGGCTCAGATTTGAGGGAAATCGAGGAGGAATTATAAGAAGAAGAAAGAGGACCATAGGGATGTTCTTTTGAAACACCCATCTAGAGGGAGAGTGGGGTGACACCACCCCCATAAGATATCTCCCTTACTCATTCTCTATAAGTTGGTTAATAGCTAAAAAAGACGAAATATGTCCATCAACTTGAACATCTCCATCTCCATCACTTTCATCGTCATCACCTGCTTCATCTTCACAATCCGAATCATCTTCATTTACTTCACATCTATCGCCACAAGACTGAGTGCTACTGTGGCCCACACCCATAGTCCAATTCTCACATGTATTTCCAAGTAATAAATTTTGTGTAAGTAATCGCTAATTGATTCACTAGTGGGCTTAACACGACTAGATGAACATACACCAATCTCTCCATTCAAGTTGTGTCAACCAATTTCAACATTCAGTACACAATATTTTCATCCTATATTGGACAAGGTTGGAACCTATTTCCAATTTTCAATGGATACTTTACAAGTGATGACTAATTTAAACCTCTCTTTATCAATACCTGTTCTTGAGTATATCATAGCTAATAACTGATCAAATGTGCAATCAATTTGTACATCCAAAGGCACAATAACAACTTATTCCCAACATATTTCACGTTTCTTTCAATCCTTTCAGATTTTCCATTATAAAAACATATGACTGGAATAGTAAAGTCACACATTATTTACCTACAAAACAAACACATCAAATGAAATGCCAATATTTACATAAAACCAGAACCAATAGGCCCTTGTGTCTATACTTAGTATAATGAATATATGTATAAAAACATGTTAGTTGGGAGATGAGTCATTTTAGCTTAGGTGTCAAAATGATGTACATGAAGTCATTTATTACAATGTATAATGTTTACAGACCTATTTAACTTATTTGATAAAATAAGATAAAATAAGAAAGATAACTTATCAACACAATTCTAATTGATTATGTAAGTCTAACCCATCAACATGATTATAACTTGTTTAACTTTAACCTCTTTTTTGAGTAGAAATAATGAGAATAGTATTAATAAGAAAAAACAAAGTACACAGGAAGGATGAGATTTCCTTCCAAACAAAAACCATACAACCTAAACTTGGAGTTTAAAACCCCAACCTACAATAGTGTGTTCAAGACCATGCTACCCTATTTGGGTAGTTAATCATAAATCACCAACCAATTAGATTGTAATATCGAAAGTCGTTCTCCTTTAAACAGAGGGGTACATGAAGCCCACAAGAACGAGAAAAAAATAAACTAAGTCCCACACTTCCTCTTTTATCTTCTCTTTATCAATCCTTACATTTCTCTCTTATCAAACAAACCAAACTAAAGAGACAAGCAATTTACCACAATGTAACTAAAGAGAAAAGCAATTTACCACAATGTCTAGCTTCTAATAGACCTTCTAAAACCTTTAAAGGCAATGATAAACATATCTTCTATTCTCCTCAGGGGAACCATACCAAGCTTGATGAATTGAAAAGCTTGTGCCACATCCCAATATGTAGTGTAAGGATAATGAAGGAAAGTATGATTGATCAACTCTCCTTTTTTGTAAAGAATACACCACTGATGATCAAGGGATTTGAAAGGTCTTCTCACATGTAATAAGTCATCAAAGCTCGATAACTGGGGCCATCGTGTCACACTAGTCATTGGTGTTTAACTTTAACCTCTTTAAAAAAAATTTTTTTTTTAATTTAATTTTTTTATAGGTAAATTTTTTTTCATTTTTCTTTATTTTAATTCACATTGAACCTCCCATGACCCCACCCTAACCTTTTACAACTAACCAGCTGGGCTGTGGGAAAATTATTTTAAAATTACTTTTTAGTTGTTTTAAGTTTTAATTTTTTTTTCCTAGATGACAAATTTGTTTTCCAATACCAATGGTGGTGTTTGTATCTTAACCTATATCCTAATATTGCTTATAGAAGCAACATAAGTTGGTCTAGAAGAGGACTATGTTTTGAATTTTGTCTCCCAACCTAGACCTAAAACATCCCAAAATAAGCAACTTTGATTGATGCGATATTATGGACTTGGAACTAACTAGGCAACCCAACCCTAAGATAATGAAATACTGCTTGAAGGACATCTAAAATCAACAATTTCATAGCCTTAAAGATGTTACATAACAATAGTAGGCCTAATCGGAATGATGAAGGACCAAGTAGTTTCTAGCCCATTCAAGTTAAAATGTGAACATTATGACATTTAAGAAAAGTTGCAAACAAGGAAAAAGGTGGAACACTGATGAGTATGAAAATCATATAACTTTAAATCCATTTTTGCATACATATTTGAGGCCGTAATGCTTAATTTAATGAAAAATTATGGAATATTCACCAAAATTAATGTTTTGCAATAATCAATATCAAAAGAAGAAAAAAAAAGCAAGAAAAAGTGCTTAATTGACTAAGGTAGCAAGGAAGGAAGGTCGCGACATTGCAACTTATGTCGCGATACAAAAGTGAAGAGTCCCTGGAGAAACAATCGAACAATATCGTGACACTCACAAATTTGTCGCAACATTCATTACAAAGAAATGTCGAGCAGGAATGTCACGACAATATCACAACACCCCTGAAGACCAACCAACAACTCATAGTGTCGCGACAAACGTATTGGTATCACAACATCCATTCTCGTGAGGTCAACAACAGACATCACAAGGGCAGTGTCACGACATACCTTGAAGACACAAGATTGGAAGGGAAGGTCATGACAATCAAAATAATGTCGCTACAGTCTCAACTCAATCTCAAAGGCAAAATCATCAGGTGAGGGTCACAACATCAACAATGACACGCCCTTAGACACATATGAAATGGCTTACAACGTCACGACACGATTAGAATGTTCACACACATCATTCAGGCTCGCAGTCCACTGTAACCCACGAGACCCGCCCAACAATGATTAGATCAGAATAGGGAAGCCATACGCGTTAATGAAAGCTTAAGGATGTAGAGCAAATAAAGTTTTTGTAGATATTTTTTTTATTGAGATCTTAACTATAATTTTTTTTATTAGAATAGTTGATCTAAGCTGTGTGTTTGGGGAGAGAATATTGAAATCCAAACTTCATTACTATCAGACCTTGAAGAGAAGCATAAAATATTGTTTGAATTCCTTTTCCTCATTTTCTCGGTTATAATCATAATGAACTTGTTTAAACGACTTGTCATCGTTATGTGTAATCCGGTGATGGAAAGCTAAGCACCTTTTGGGAAGGGATTGGTTATGTGATTATTATGTTGACAAGTATTTAATGTAAGTTGTGGATTTGAACCCTGAATTGACATAATTGGTTTAGAAGTGTAGTTTCTTCTAAACTGGTGAACACACGTATGAATGAAAAATAATACTCAAAACCGATAAACTCAAGTAGGTTACCTGCTATGGAATAAGAATGCAATGTATTGGAGCTCAAAACCAGTCAACGAAAAGGAGGAGGAGGAGAGGAGGAGCGGAGGAGGGGAGGAGCGGATGAGGAGAAAAAAAATGAAGAAACAACAAATGGGGGAGAGAAGAAGAAAAAGTCATAATTTTTAAAACGATAATGTTGTGATTACTGATTGCAACATTAAAAAAAAATTAGTCAATGTCATATTGAGTAATTATTGTATTGCTGATATGTATATCGACATGACTATAATATACTAATTTAAATATTATTTTGATTTTTGATTTATTTTTATATTTTTTTAAATTAACATATATTTGTCCAAAACTCATCGATGGATACTTGTTTAAGAATAATGAAAAAAGGACAAAATTCCTTTGATTGACAAGTGAAAGGACAAAACCCATTTATTGTTTTCAATAATGGAGATGTGCAGCTATCTCTAATTTAAGCTTAGTAGACATACTCATAAATTAAAACGTTATATTTCTTTCAGTTGTTGACATGTTTAGTTTTTTTTTTTAATTATTAAAATAGTTTAAAAATAAAAACAATGTATGAATTAGTGTATGAATAATAATATCCTAGTTAATAACAATGATATTAACTTAAAAAAATTTCAAAATATTTACAATTTCAAGTTAATAACTGCGATATTGATTTTAAAAAAAAAATTATGACGTTACACTAATTTAAATATTAATTTTATTTTTAAACCATTTTAATAATTAAAAACAAAAACAAAAAAACACTAAATTCGTCCCAAGCCCTATATCTTTACCTTTCGTGACAATCAGCACCGCTCTCTCGACCTGCAAGTTTGCAACCAAAAATCTTCCAACAACAAACACCGCAAGAAAGACTCGCCATGGAGAAGTGCCTGAATTACATAGCCATGTTCCCATGGTTTGCTTTCGGACATATGATTCCTTTCCTCCATCTCTCCAACGAGCTTGCTGAAAGAGGCCATAAGATCACCTTCTTTTAGCCCAGAAAGGCTCAACCTAAGCTTCAACACTTGAAATCTCATCCTCATCTCATCACTTTCCATCCCCTCAACGTCCTCACGCTCGACATGGCCTCTCCTCCCAACCGAAACCCGCTCCGACATCGGTCGCCCCGACTCATCTTCTGGTGATTGCCCTCAACCGCACCTGTGATCAAGTTGAAGTAGCTCTCCGTACTTTAAACCCTCATATTTTGTTTTACGATTTTCGTCACTGGGCACTGGGACGCATCCCAACTGGGATTGTCCGTATGCCACCGCTCACTTAGTGCCAGCCGTCGGCCATGCATTCTTACCAAATGATCAAGATCAAGAATGTATGAGACCGGCCGCATTTGAGAGATCTGCCGGCCCCCGATTACCCCTCCTCAATGGTGGTGCTCCGCCTACATGAACTCTCGTCGATGGAATTCGCAGATGCTTCATCAAAGTTAGATTATTACATTATTATTATATTCATTGTACTCCTAGATTATAATTTGTATTATCCTTAGGATTGTAATTTGTATTTTTCTAGGGTTGTATAGCCTAGCCTATATAAGGCCTCCTCTTATACTTGTAATTTACAGTTTTTAATATAAAGACTCAAGTCTTTATTCATGGTATCGGAGCTTAGGAATCTAGTAAACATTGGAAACAGATAAGGCTGGTGTAGAGACATTACCAAGATGAGAGACATGCATAGGAGAACCATTTGCATTGTATATGGTAGGGAGAGAAGTAGAAGGGTGAAGGCAACACCGAGAAGAAGTCATATGATCACGCAAAGTGTGAATCAAGAAGCCATGTAGGAGATGCACTGAGCATCAGAAAGAGCAAGTGTCGAGCGACCGGAAGATGGAAGATGAACCCGATTAATCCATATCCCGTAGGATCTACCATAGAGAGAGATGAGGCGTGACCATACTTGAATGGAGTCCATAGCCGATAACCCGCACCGGGTCAAAGCAAGAACAAAGAATACTCACGAGTGTACAGGTTTCAAATGTACGACTTTATTCTTACGTAAAACCTATAGATAAGAAGAGACTTTTATTGTTATGTCGTCTCGACATTATCTCTCTGGGCCTTTGGAAACAGAGGTAGGTGAACTGACAGAGGGAAAACAAGAGTAACAGTCTGCGAAACAGTGGCTGGAGTAGCAAGAACCATGGTCTGGATAGAACTGGGTTCAGTCTGAAGACGGGTCTCATTATCAACTAACTTATGAATAGCTTGTGAGACTGTTGGTAAAGGATCCTGATGGAGAATATGACTTCTGGCTAATTCAAACTCATCACGAAGCCCCATTAAAAATTAAATTGGGCCATCCTTGTTCACTTCTGGTGGAACATAAACCACCTGCGTCACCACTGGAGAGAACTGCCCGTATGCAATTAATTGATCCCAAATAGATTTCAAAGCAATGCGGATATATGTTGATCCGCTTCATGGTTCTCGACTAATTTGATAAAGTTCGCGGTGAGCTTGAAGTTGCGAGCACCACTCGCGGTCCAACATACTGAGGAACAAGTAAGTCCTAAACTTCTTTGAAGAATATCAATGTTGCCAAACCATTAACAATAGATGAAATAGATGTATTATTTAAACCAAGCGTGATGATCTGATGATTAGCACTTTCCCAATCCTCAATCCGAATGGCATAGGTAGAATCAGTTTCTTTGTCCACTTGTTCTGGAAAAGGACGGTCACCAGATACATAAAGCCACAATCCATGGCCTGAGATAACTACGCATGGCTTGAGACCACTGGGCAAAATTATCTCCATTAAAAATAACATTAATCAGACGAGAAATCTCATCACTTGTAATAATCATATCATCGACATACAAGAGGAGAATAGTAATACCATGACCAGACTGGCCTTAGAAAAGAGTCAGACAAAAGAACCTTCCGAAAACCATGCTAAGAGATAGTAGAACTGAACTTTGCAAACCATGCTCGAGGAGCTTGTTTAAGCCCATAAAGTGCTCGCCGTAGTCGAAATACTCTGTGAGGGAACCTCGAAGAACACTGCTCTTTCTACGATATCAGGTACATCTCCTACGTGGCTTCTTGATTCTGCTTGCTGCAATCATATGACTTCTTCTCCTGATGTTGTACCTTCACACACACTTTACTTTCCTACCATATACACCGCAAATGGTTCTCCTATGCATGTCTCTCATCTGCAATGTCTCTACACCAAATTTTTGTTTGTTTCCAAAGTTTACCATATTCCTAAACTCACTCATAATCTTCTTCTCAAGTAAGGCAACTCAATCGAACTTTGGCTTTAACATTTTCCTACTCGGTGTAGTCGCTGCTCTATTCCGTCTGTCGGAACAAGCAACGATCAAGCTGCTTTCGCTTTCTCCAAGAGATAAGAGAATCACCTGTATGAAAAACAATATCCTCGTAGTGGACCGAGGATCGTGATCACCTGCTCCTAATCTCGGAGAGCACCAATATGCCTCAAGAGTTAATGAAGAATAGGAAGTGAAAATGAAGACCATCAAATATGGTGTTTTCGTATATCAAGAATCGAGAACAACAACATAATGAGGGAGATCTAGGAGCAACCCATAACTAACTAACTACACGAATCGCATAGGAAATATCGTAAGGTGAGTAAATATGAGATAGATTAGACTCCCAACAAGTCAGTCTAACCACGGTCCCGCTTGGAGAATCCCGCAATTGGTTGTAAATGGGTTTATAAGATCAAGACTGACGGGATGGCACTGGTTTGATCACTACAAGGCTCGCCTTTGTTGCCGTGGTTTTACTCAAGAGTACTGGATTGATTATGCGAGACTTTTTGTTCGTGGCTCAACTTTCTCTCGTCAGACTTTATTGCCATTTCCTACAAATTTCAAGAATGGCCACTCTTTCAGATGGATGTCAAAAATGCTTTTCTTAATGGCGAATCACTATCTGATGCATGACCAAGGCGAGAATGCCATAAAGCAAGAGAGGCTAGCACTGGCTCCGAGACGGCGTAAGCAGTAGAGACGAGGATCTGGTGAAATGAAGAAAGATGAGCTCAACAATCTTTTCCGAATCTTACTGCAATCGTAACGATCTGTCCCGGCCTCGAGAATCTCGCGCACAACCACACCAAGAGGAAATGTTAAAGAAAAACCAAGTTCAATGAGTTGCCCAACAGAAAGAAGATTATGAGCGAGTTTAGGAAAATGATTGAAACACAGTTTTCTAAACCTATCAAAGTTTTCAGATCTGATAATGCCCAAGAATATAAAGCCCTTGAATTTACATTTATCCTACATCAATTTGGTACTGTTCCTCATTCCTCTTGTCTAGGCACTTCTCAGCAAAATGGAAGGGCTGAGCGCAAACTTTGTCATATTCTTGATGTTGTTCGTGCTACTACTTTTGTCGCTTCTACTCCTTCTCAGTTTTGGGAGGAAGCTGCTCTTACTGCCATTTACACCATCAATCGGTGTCCTTCATATGTAGGGTATTCAAGATCTAAAGCACTTTCTTGGTTGTCAATTTGAAATGAAAGATCTGGCCTCTCTTAGTCTAGAAGTTTCTTCAAGCAGATGGTTATTATCTTACTCAAAGCTAAGTATACTGATTTGATTTCCGCCAAGATCACCGACATAGCAAGATAGTCGACACACCTATTGAGTATAACCGTCGCCTCAATTCTCATGATGGCGAATCACTATCTGATGCCAATTTCTGTGAGAAAGCTTCGTTTGGGAGTCTAATCTATCTCACCGTTACCGCCCATATTTCCTATGCCTACGTAGTCGCTTTATGGTTGCCCTAGATCTCCCCTCAGGCCGTTGTTCTCGTGATTCTTCGATATCTGAAAGGCACCATATTTGATGGTCTTCATTTTCTTCCTACCCTTCATTAACTCTTCTCAGCATATTCGACATAGACAAGTAAGCGATCCCACCGATCAATAATCTACTACAGATATTGTTTTCTTTCTAGTGATTCTCTATCTCTGGAGAGAAGCAAGAAACAAACTAGTCGCTCATTCCAGCAATCGATAATATAGAGCATTGGCAGCTACTACAGATGAACTTATTTGGTTACGTTGGTTACTACAGGATCTTAGTGTTGACTGTTCCACTACAACTAAACTTCACTGTGATAATCGAAGTGCTATTTAAATTGCTCATAATGATGTCTTCCATGAACGTACTAAACATATTGAGATTGATTGTAACTCATTCATCATCCGTCACTCACACTTCGCCTATTTCCTCTCGTATGATCGCTAGGCCGATATCTTCACCAAATCACTTCCTCCAGAAACTTTTTGAGCTTTAGCTTCCAAACTCATAATGGTTTCTCTTAAACCACCATGAGTTTGAGGGGGATGTTAGATTATTATATTATTATATTTATTTTGTAATTTCATAGGATTATAATTTGTATTTTCCTTAGGATTGTAATTTGTATTTTTCTAGGGTTGTATAGCTTAGCCTATATAAGGCTTCCTCTTATACTTGTAATTTACGCTTTTAATATAAAGATTCAAGTCTTCTTCATGCGTATGATTCACTCTTTCATCAACGCTGCCGCCACGCCTTCGCCTGATGCGATCTTTTAGAACTTGTCAAGAAATAGAAGGACCCTTCCCGTGACTAAGATCTCATCCGGCATGGAACCTGTTTCTCTAATCACCACTCACTCCCCCAAACCTTCACCTGAGCCATCGGGAGGACCGACGGGCGAATGGTCAGGGTTCGACCGTCTTGGCTTTTATTATGTGCATTTGGGAAGTGAAATAACATGGTGTGCAGGACCGCCCAAGAACTAATCCTGGGGTTAGAGCTTACAAGCCTCCCATTCTTAGTAGCTCTAAAACCACCGTTGGGAGCCGCAACCGTCGAAGAGGCCTTCCCGGAGGGATTCCAAGAGAGGGTCGGAGGGAGGGGAGTGGTCCATGGAGGGTGGGTCCCTCAGCTGAAAATATTGAGACACCCGTCGGTTGGGTGTTTTGTGAGCCACGTCGGGCATGGGTCAATGTGGGAATCGTTGACCACCAACCCCCAAATAGTGCTGCTGCCAGAATATCACTACAAGAAAAGTGACTTATAGGGACATTACTTTACTTGGGGCTAAAAAAATTTGCAGCTAAAGCACATTTTTAGTTTCATATCTATTGAGCTGCAACCACAAGTGACTCTATAGTTGCGGATAGGCTTGTGTCTCAACTAAATGTGATTCTATAATTGCATTTAGGATTGAGTCTCAACTAAAAGTGACTCTATAGTTGCGGATAGGATTGCGTCTCAACTAAAAGTGATTCTATAGTTGCATTTAGGATTGAGTCTCAACTAAAAGTGACTTTATAGTTATGGATATGATTGATTCTCAACTAAAAGTGACTTTATAGTTGCATATAGGATTGAGTCTCAACTAAAAGTGACTCTATAGTTGCGATTAAGATTGAGTGCAACTAAAAATGACTCTATAGTTGTGAGTAGCCTTGAGTTGCAACTATAAGTTAATATATAGCTGCAAATAGACTTGAGCCGCAACTACAACTACAAATTGTTGATACTTTTATAAAATATTGGGATTTATTAGGGATTTAAATGTAAAAATCTTGAAAGTTCATAATTTTAATACTATTTTTTCCTAAAATATTTTATATTTTTTATTAAATATTTTTTAAATAGGAGACCTAGTTTTGATTTTAGGTCTTTTATTCCTAATTTTCAAATAAATTGAGATGGGATCCTTTCCCAATAAAAGCGCCTCATGTTAATCATGTCGAACCCATTTATCTTTATACATGATAACTCTTACAAAATTTGAATTTTTACTAAATCGAGTCTCGTGATCGCCACCTTCGCATGCACATGTACAAAACAAAATTAACGGTCGGAACAAATCTTGACTCGAATAAAAAGATTCCGGCATCATTGGGCTTGGTTTATTTGTTTGTTTAAGCTCCAGGGATTTTATAGGATTTGCAAAAAAGTATATTCTAATTACATTTTGTTCTCGCATAAGCCCAATCAACTGATTTGTTGCTAGCCCGGTTCAGCCTTTACACAATAAATATTTTAGGGAAACGCTGGTAAGAAGTAAAAAATATAAAAAATATATTCGCAAGTTTCCAAACGCTGATAAGTTCTTATTTGGGCGCACAATCGTTGGGCGCACAATCGCTGAAGCAAGAAACGCTGAGGCAACATCAAATAGTTTGATTTGAGAGCTGAGAACTGATGGAAGTTTGTGTGTTTGTAGAAGGATTTTGGGATGGGCGATGAAACTTCTCGACGTTCTCGTCTTCCTCCGATGAGGTTGATGAATTTCATCACCGAGGATCACGTATGACCCTCCCGAAACCCTAAAATTCTCTACTGTTACTATTTTGAAGAATTTGGTGTTTGATTTTGAAATGGCGATTGTAATGGCAGTTGGATCAATATAAGAAATCAAGAGGTGAGCGAGTGGAGGATGGCACTGCCTCGAGGAGAGGCCCCTCTTCGAGGTTTGAATTCCATTTCTTTCATTTTTTTCGAGGTTTGAAGACCTTGATTTTCCATCATTTTTCCTGGTTCATCCTCCCCTAAAGTCTCTAGTTTGTCATTGTTTTCTATGAAGTTACCATTCACCATATCTCTTTGACATAACTGGAAAAGAAGATAGCAAAGATAAAACATCTTCAAGAATAAAAAAACCATCCAAATGTTCCTGGAAAGCAAATGACTGGAAATGCTTCTATCTATAAAAAAAAATGGCTGGAAAGCAAATGTTCCTGTAGAATCTGGTTGTTGCATATTCCCATCTTTCTTTGTATATCTCAAAAGAGATTGAATTTATGATGTTGTTATTAGGAGAATGCTGCTGAAGGATACATTAATTGTTTATGTTGGTGCACTTTTATTTACTCTAAATCAGTTTTTGGTTTGACATTATGCAGATTCAGAAGAAAAAGATGGGGCGATTTAGGGATGTAGATTAGGTTTCACTCTGCAACATTTAGTATCGTGGATGCATTCAGATCCTCTTCTTGTTGGCACTATTTGGTTTATTTGAATGCAACATCTACGGCGCCTCTCAGTTTAGGTGTGCAGCTCTTGCTAAAAACAATATTACACCGCCAAGCATTTGAATACTTTGTTTTCAATGCTATTCATTTTCGTTGATGTAGTTTCTTGATATTTTGTAAATCTGATATTTTGGTTGAATACTTGTTTCTCAATACTATCTCAATGCTTTTCATTACCACTGGTCAATCCACTAAATTAATTTTAAAATAAAATAAATAGTTTCGAGCAATCCAAAGATGTTTTTCTTCATCACCAAATATCCTCTTATAGTTGCGGCCAAGGAAACGATGTCATCCGTAGATAACTCTTTTAGTTGCGGCAAAAAAAGTTCCCATCCATAGTTACCATTTTAGCTGGGTGCCCACAAAATAACCCCATCTATAGCCATCCTTTAGTCAAGGCCCTAAAAATCGCTTCCATCCATAGCCACCCTTTAGTTTTGCCCATCTTAGTTGCACAAAAATATCCCCATCCATAGCCATTCTTTAGTCATAAGCAGAAAATAACCCCATCCAAAGCCAGCCTTTGGGCTTTCATGGGTGCCTAAAAATGCCTCCATAAACCATTTTTTAGTTACGGCCATAAATGTCCCCATCCATAGTCACCCTTTTGTCAAGGGGTTAGGAAATAGCCCCATCTATAGACATCCTTTAGTTGGGCGGCTAGCAAATAACCCCATCCATAGTCATCTCTTTAGCTTGAGGCTTAAAATGCCCCATCCATAGGCCAAACCACCTTTAGTAGGGGCCAAGACTCAAAATTGTAAACTATAACTTTTAGTTATGCCCCCTATAGCCACGCCTAGTTGCAACCCATTTTCTTCGCATCTATATTATCATATATATTGCACTTGGTCTTACTTTGGTCGTGCTGCACCCCCAACTACAAGTTCTCACCTAGTGTATACCCATCCATATATTCACAACAAATACTGGGCCGACGGAGCTAAAGTTGTAGCCTGGAGGCTGAGGAAGGAAGAAAATGGGTCATTTCTCGAAGGAAAGATCGCGCTGCCATTAAAACAGTGATGGATGAAGAGAGTGAGATAGGTGGCCTGGTGAAGAAGAATCATGGCAAATGGAAGGAGACCCTAGTCAGCCCTGGGTTTATGAGCAATTATATTGACAATTTTGTTGGGCAATTGCAAGATCTTCTAGATCAACAATGATTTTTCTAGAGATGGAAAAATGTTTAACTGGAGATAGTACTCTTGTTCAACCATTAAGTTTAATCATGATTACGGAAAAATGATTTACTGCTGTTGAACCAATAAGACAGTACTCTTGTGAATTAATAAAGTTGTGACTGCTGAAATTCCTTCTCTTCTATATAGTCTCTGTTTTTCTTCTAGCCACTAATTAATATAATGAAAATTGCAATATAGTATAATGAAAGAAGAAGGACAATCCACCACCACCAATTAATTAAACTATAGTAATTAGCAACATTCACACTTTTTATTGCCGTAAAAGTAAAAAATGTTCCCGCAATAACACAGTAAGGTGGAAGCCTCACAATTACACTCCTTGTTAAGTTGTTATGATAAAAGGCATAAGGCGGAGGTTGTGCAATCAACTACCTATGGCAACAACAACAAAAAAAGTAACACTAAATTAAGAGTGAGCAAAATGGCTGGAGAAATATTTTCTTAACAATAGTAGTACTAGAGAGTCTTCCCCTGCAACACGTTAATTCTACTTCAGCAATTAAACATGCTTTCGTGAGACTTTTTTTTTTTCAAGAAAAATAATCTTCGAGAGTCAGGTGGGTTTCAAAGGAGAGCTTGTTCAAAGCCACTAAGCCCATTTCTCCTAATGGCGCTAGTGACGCTCATGCAATACCGAACCGATTAAGAGGCACTACAAGGAAGTGAGTTTCAGTTGGGACCATTGACCCCAATAAAAAAGGAAGGTCATATGCAATTATATGATATAGATGCAAATAAAATAGGCTGCAACAAGGTGTGACTATAGCAAGGGTCTATGGGGTCATTTCTTGCCGCAACTAAAAGAGATGACTATGGATTTGATCATTTTTCAAGCCAAAGGCACTATAAGGAAGTGAGTTTCGGTTGGGATCATTGACCCCAATCAAATGGGAAGGTCATATGCAATTATATGATATAGATGCAAATAAAATGGGCCACAACAAGGTGTGACTATAGTGAGGGTCTATGAATGGGGTCTTTTCTAGCCGCAACTAAAGGAGACAACTATGGATTGAGTCATTTTCGGGCCACAAGCCGCAACTAAATGAGATTATTATAGATTCATTTTCGGGCCGCAACTATAGAAATTGTTATGATTGGGGTCAATTTTTGGGCCACAACTATAAGAATGAATATGATTGAGGTCATTTTTATGCTGCAACTATAAGAATGACATAGAGAGTGGAAATGACTCAAGTTCCTTCCAAAACAATTTGTATTATTTCTCTAATGAATATTGTTGAACCAAAACATTTCCTCCTATTTTTCTTTACAAGCCTATACGTTATATACTGATTTTAGGGAATACATCGTGGATTACTACGGGTGGTCCACAATTCATGGTGTACGTACTACTCATTGTAGTGGGATAAAGGATCATGGGCAACCGCGTCAAGGGACTCCATGATTGGCCAAGCATCCCACTAAATTATGATTGTTTCCTTTATGCCCGAGGTGACTTAGTCCAAAGGTCCTGTTCTTGATCTTTCCAATGTCGAGGTTGTAGAAGAAATAGTATGCTCGACCTATATGAGTCATCTGCCCAACAATCATTCACATCGATCAATTCGGTTATCATCCGAGTTTTGGCTAGACTCGAGTTAATAGCACGTGATTGTCATGTGAGGTACGACTTATCCCATTCCAAAGAGGATCGTTGTTTGGCCGCTACTATAAGAGATTTCATTTTTGGGTCTTTAGTCTATGGATGGGGTCATTTTCGAGCCACAACTATAAGAATGATTTTGGTTTGGGTCATTTTTAGGCCGCAACTATAATAATGATAAAGAGAGGGTCTTTGTTTGACCGCTACTATAAGAAGTTCCATTTTTAGGTTTTTTGTCTATGGATGGGGTCATTTTAGAGTCGTAACTATAAGAATGATTATGGTTTGGGTCATTTTTGGGCTACAATTATAAGAATGAATATGGTTGGGTCATTTTTAGGCCGTAACTATAATATGAATATGGTTTGAGTCATTTTTAGGTTGCAACTATAAGAATGATATATAAAGGGTCTTTGTCTGGCCACTACGGTAAGAGGTTTCATTGCTGGGCCTTACCTTTTAGCTGCTACAAAAAAAGTTTAATCTCTATTTAATAATATTTTTTAAATGAATTTAAAGAAAACATGATTCCTAAAAAATTTATTCATGTATTGAAATTTGCATACATTTTTTTATGCTTGACTTTTTAATCAAGAAAGCGACATATTATGATTTGAATTTATTATCTTTACTCCAATGTAAAGGAGATGGAATCCATGTCTTTCGTCATTATGAAAATGACTTGAATTTTCAATTTGAAGCCATGTAGAGAAAAATTGACATGGAATTTGGGTTTTTTTGGCATGGTGTCATTACCTCAATATTTATTCATTTTTGCATGGAAGTATAAATACATCCCCTGCTGGGAGGACAAAGGGCTAATAAACTGGTGGCATGCCATTGGAATTCATACTTAGAATGAGATATACTTCATAAGCATTTCTCAAATTCAAGCCCCTTTAAGGGGAAATAAGAGTTCTCAACCAACAAAGCTCCCCCAAAATTCACTTAAAGGCAAACAAAGGGGGGGAAAATTGAAAACATACTCCAATTACTGGAAGCCAATGATAACCCCACTAATGTAAAGTTCTTAATTCTGTAACCTTGTAGGAAATCGTTTCGACCATGGACACTCACGATAAAACGACTGCAGAATTTCGTAATCAGGTCAATGGAGCCTTAGCCCGACATGAGTCCAGTTTCGATCAAATAAACTTAGCTCTACAAGCAGTGTTAACTGAGCTTCAAACCCTTCGCACCTCCCATAACCAAAATTCCAACTCTCCTAAAATCAACCCATCTGCACCTGAAGGACCATCACATCCTCATACTTCCTCGCTCTCTTTATATTCTCCAAATACCACCTCCACATTACCTTAAATCCTCATTTCCGGTTTCGACGAAAAACGACCCCACCGGTCAAGTGTATAAGGCGAGCAAAGATTTTGATTTTAAGGATATTGCACCAACTCAACAAGTTAAATCGGCCTCCTTCTACCTAGATGGGATTTCTCTACAATGGAACAAATGGTTAAACAAGTTTCGTGGACCTCTCACATGGAGTGAGTTTGTTAGGGCAGTGTTGCTCCGTTTCGGACCCACTGAGTATGAGGATCAATCAGAGTCACTCACATGTCTTAGACAAACAACTACCGTGACAACCTACCAAGAAGCCTTCGAGAGGCTCTCACATAAAGTACTACTCCCAAGAGTTTTCAGATGTTTTGTTGCGTGCCGAGACAACGTCAGATTTGACGTAAAATCAAGCAGCCCCACACATTGGCAGATGCGATCAAAGTCGCACGACTAATTGAGGAGCGTAACATGTTGTAGAAAAAGCCTAATCCTCCAGCCCATTCATCACCGATCATGATGACACCAAGAGCACTGACCAACCCAATAGTGGGCATCCTTGGACCACCACCATCTTAGCAAACAAATCCTTCTCCATCGTCGATTCGTAGAATCACCAATCAAGAGGCTCAAGAACGATAAGAGAAAGGGTTGTGTTACTATTGTGATGACAAATTTGTTCCTGGCCACCACTACGAATGACCACAACTGTTTATAATCATAGACTCTTCGCACATGAGCCTTGAGGAAGATAAAGATGATTCGCAAGAAATTTGCCCTGAAGTGGATATTCCAGAATTTTATTTCTCATGCTATCACACAGAGAATATCCACAACCTTATAGCTGGTAATTTGAGGAATGGTATGAGCGTCATGAAGAAACAACACTAGCAAGACTCAGCTTCATTGACCAAGCTGTAGTCACCAAGTTTGGGTTACCAGTGAATAAAAGCAAGCAGTTCCAAGTCATGGTGGCCAACTGAGAGAAGATCAATTGTAATGGACAATGTCAACTCTCATACTGAACATCCAAGGGTAACCTGTCACTATCGACTACTATATCCTTCTAGTCATTGCTTGCTAGTTAGTGTTGGGATTATAGTTGCTTGAAACTCTCAGTTCCATTGAGATGGATTTCAAGAGACTCAATATGAGCTACAAAAAGCATGGAGATACATACACCCTCCAAGGATTGAAGCAAGCAGACATCGGAGCATTAATCGACAAGGAATTCCATAGGCTGCAAGGGGTTCTGAGATGCAACGCCTCATATCCACATTCTCATATGTGTTTGAACCACCTGTAGACCCTCAATTTGCCCTCACTGATGAGGTCCTATGGGTGTCACACTCACCCATCGCTCTCATATAACACCATTGTGCCCTTTATTTCAATTGCCTCGAGCCTCGTGGGCTTCAGGAGTGTGGTCCGTTGAGTTGCGTATTTAGTTCACTTTAGAGTGTCATCATGGATTATTTTTATTTATTGGCATCGTGCTATAGGAAGCAAGTGGGGCCCCCTTTAGTTTTAGCCTCAATCAAAGTTTATTAGAGTATGTCACCCTGAGCACTTGAGCTTGTTTCGATCATATCTCCCTTTGTCCGAACTCGTAATTGTCTCACTGCTTGTTTTGTTGATTCTTTATTTGCCAAGGAGGTTTTTTTATTAAAATTCATAATTTTTTTTAACCGTTTGACTAATTGGTTTGACTAGTTCATCAGTGGCAATACGTGAGGGACAACATTGTTTTTCGGTGATTTCGTGAGCACTCCTCCTTGTTTCGACTATATCTCCTCATCCGGACTTGGAATGGTGCACCGTTTTTTTTTTTGTCTCTTATTCTTCAGGGAACATTCTATCAAAATTCATAATTTTCTCAACCGATGGACTAAGTTGGCATCTGGTTCCAACCGTTAACTGACAGCTTGTGTGGAGCGCTGTTTTTTAGGATTGTGGAGAGCCCAAATCTATATGGTTCGGGCCCATAAGCTCCAGTTCGACCATGGGCAGCATTAGGGTCCATTTTAGCCTTGGCTTGTTACATGCAGCCCACCATGAATCCATGTGGATATTAGAAGGTTGAAATCTTAAGATATTCAGCTTAAAGGAAATATAGAGAGGAGTTAATGGTAGCTGCTCGAGACTGATTAGCCCTTTCCAAAGCTTGGGCTGAAAACACCAGGTAGGTTCAGATGCTGAGGTGGGAATCAGTATGTGCGGTGTTGATCAAAGCAGCGGGACCTTGGCGGACACTTTTTCCGCTCAAACGCACGCTTTTACCGACATTCGAATGGATGCTCGCTTTGTTTTTTCATGCTTTGTGGAAGAGGTAAGAAATATAAATTCCTGGCTCCACTCTATTCTTTAAGATACATTCTATCAAATTTGAGGTTTCTCCTCAACTGATGGAGCCGGTTTTCACGCTCATACGTGAGAACCGGTTCAACAGTTTCTGCTGGGCAGTTTGGGTAGTTTGGCTTATTTTGGTTGGTTCTCACTCATCCGAGATGAGAATCGATCACCGTTTGTTTTGTTAGATTCCTGACTCTCTTAGGAAGGTTCCAAAAAATTTTGAGATCCTCTCTCAAGGAGATGAACTGGTTGGGAAACCAGATTATTCGGTTCATTTAGGTTAGGTTTGCAGGAAAGGCAGTTTGGGTAGCTTGGTTGGTTTTGGTTGGTTCTCACTTATCAGAGCTGAGAATTGATCACCGTTTGTTTTTTTAGATTTCTAACTCTTTTATAAAAGTTCTGGAAAATTTTGAGAGTCTCTCTCAACGATTTGGACTGGTTTGAAAACAAGATTAATCGGTTCATTTAGGTTAGTTTCAGAGCGCAGTTTATGGTTTGGTTGGTTTGGTTGGTTTCACCGTCCGAGCTGAGAATCGATCACTGTTTGTTTTTTATATTTTTAACTCTCCTTTATAAAAGTTCTGAAAATTTTGAGAGCCTTTCAACGATTTGACTGGGCTTTGAAAAACAAGACACGTGTTCATTTAGGTTAGCTTTGCAAGAGCGCGCTTTTATGAGCTTATTGTTTTGGTTGGTTCTCACTCATCCGAGCTGAGAATCATCACCGCTTGTTTCATTAGATTTTTAACTCTTTATATAAAAGTTCTGGAAAGTTTGAGAGCCTCTCTCAACGATTTGACTGGTTTGGAAACAAGATTATTCGCCCATTTAGGTTAGATTTGCAGAGCGCAGCTTATGTAGTTTGGCTGGTTCTCACTCATCCGAGCCGAGAATCGATCACCGTTTGTTTTAGATTTCTAACTCTTTTATAAAAGTTTTGGAAAATTTGAGAGCCTCTTCAACGATTTGACTGGTTTGAAAACAAGATTAGTCAGTTCATTTAGGTTAGGCTCACAGAAAGGCAAGCTTATGTAGTTTGTCAAGGTTCTCACTCATCCGAAAGGAGAATCGATCACCGTTTTTGTTTTTTAGATTTATAACTCTTATAAAAGTTCTGGAAAATTTTGAGAGGCCTCTCTCATCGATTTGGACTGGTTTGAAACCAGATCAGTCTGCTCATTTAGGTAAGGTTTGCAGTGAGTGCGCTTATGTGGGTTCTATTGGTTTTGAAGTTGGTTCACTATCCGAGCTGAGAATCGATCAACGTTTGTCAGGCTAGATTCCTGACTTTATAAGGAAGGTTTTTAAATTTTTTGAAATCTTTTCTCAACCGTCTGGACCGGTTGGGAAACCAAACCAGCCGGTTCATTAGGTTCTAGCTTGCCGGAATGATAAGCTTGATACTTTTCTTGTTTAGGTTAGTTCTTGGTCATTAGAAATCGGAATTGCTTTCCTTTTGTTTTGTTGGATTCCCAAATTTGTGAGGAATTTTCTGACAATGTTTCAAAATTTTTCTCAATCGTTTGGACTAGTTGAGAACATATTCAACCGGTTTTGCAAGACAACCCATAAGTGTACTCTATATTTAGCATGTTTCAATCCCGAATCTATCACGGCGGTTTTAGTTACCCTGTGAAAACCCTGTAGGGTCGCCTTTGTGGTCTGAGTTCGGGCTTTGGTTTGGAACAAAGTGAGGTAGGGCAAATGTGGGATTGGTATGTATGGTTTAGTTTAGGATTTTAAAGGAATGTGTGCTAAAGTAAGCAAACCACTTACCTTTTCACCCGCTTCCTTTCTTTTGGCATAGTGGTCCAATATTCGTTTTAAAATGCATGATGTATGATGTATTATTCACTCTATCTATTCCTCGCTTATACATGGCTAGGGACCACAGTATGTGCTTTAATGTGGGGTAATGAATTTCACATAGATGCCTTATGTTTGGGTGTCATGCATGCTTGCTATGTTTTTCACAACTCGATGTAAATACAAGGGTCAGTGGACCACGTGTACACGCCATTTGCTCTTTCGTCAGAGTGTTTTTAAGCATGCTAGATACCAATTAGGTTGGTCTGATCTAAGTTGTATGTTTACCTAGGAGACTATCTAATCAGACCCATATGTCTTACATACCCAATTCACTAGTGGGGAGACCAGCCTTCGCCTGTGAGGGCACCTCATACGAGCAGACCTTCCCCGACAGTAATCCACCCCTAGACCGTAAATCTGGGCCGCACCGCTTCCATACTGGAGTCATTGGGGTTTTTTGTTCTTACTTGGTTTTCCCCTTTATAAAATAACAACAAAAAGTAAGTGGCGACTCTAAAGAAAACTGTCCTCCTCGAGGACGGATTTTCTAAAATTCGAAAATCAACCCACATTTTCCTCCCATTTAAAAGCGAGTCGCGCCGTCTTGATCTGCAATGAATCCACACCCACCGATCCGCCAATACCTCCCACAAAGATCCCATGACTAATACATACCATTACGGCCAAATGCAGGTCCATTGAGCTTGAGACCGTACAAATACCCTTGTTACCAAAAAATAGAGATAGAAAAAATAGTGTAGAAACTTTTACAATCTGGATTGATAAGGCCGAGTCATAATCCATTCTCATCACCCTTTTTGTTAGTAAAAAAAAATTATGGAGCTTGACGATTTTGTGTGGACTACCGAGCTTTAAAGACATCACCATCAAGGATAAATATCCAATTCCGGTGATCAACAAACTATTGGATGAATTACATGGATCCCGATACTACTCCAAATTGGATATGCGGTCCAGTTATCATCAAATTTGGGTACAAGCAAATGACATCCATAAAACGGTCTTCCAAACACACGAAGGGCACTACGAGTTTGTAGTAATGTCATTTGCCCTCACCAACGCTCCAGCAACCTTCCAAAGTCTCATGAACGATCTTTTTTGCCCCTACCTTCGGAAATTTATTTTAGTT
Organism: Tetrastigma voinierianum; assembly: GCA_016808115.1. Classification (NCBI taxonomy): domain Eukaryota; kingdom Viridiplantae; phylum Streptophyta; class Magnoliopsida; order Vitales; family Vitaceae; genus Tetrastigma; species Tetrastigma voinierianum. The sequence continues at coordinate 1,200,269 of JAEQBH010002994.1, read as the reverse complement.
TTCTTCGACGATATCTTGGTATACTCCAAATCATAGGAAGATCATCTCACACATTTACACATTGTTCTAAATATTTTGGACACTAATGATTTGTTTGCTAAGGAGTCGGCGTTGATTCGTGTTATGTAGGTAGACTACGAGCCGCTATAATTTCGTAAAAGAAGTCTCAGTTGATCCTGCCAAAATACAAGTAGTAATTGAGTGGCCTACACCGACAACAACCAAAGGAGTCCAAGGATTCCTGTGGATCGCGCGTTATTACAAGAAAT